>CM026280.1:1971614-2587572 GCA_014851415.1 Cnaphalocrocis medinalis
TCGCGCGTTACGTACACGTAACGTGCAGAGTTACGTTCTTCGAAATGTCCAGGGGGACATCATAATTGGAAACAGACTATATAGCATCGAGGAAGGCAACTGAATCAGACCGTTGCAACACCTATGCTACATACCTCTAGTCTAAAATCCCCAGCCAGATGAAAATGTGTCTAGACCGAACCACTGACACCTAGGTGGAAAACATCATATTTCAGGCTCTGGCGTAGACTTGTGCTGTTCCTGAACTAGTTCTGCTCAACCAGTTCACTCAACAAGATGCGTGCCTCTTTCTTGTCCTAAGTAAACATCAGAAAACAGGCGTGATCGGCGCCTGTGCTTCGCCGAGTCAGGGTACTGGAAAACCAACCAACCAAATTCAAGGTCAAAGTGTTTATTGCGTTTCATGAATATGATACATGGTGGAGAATAAAAAGTACCGGTACATCATGTTACCTGTTTAGGCAGAGAACATTAATAAAGTTACCAATCCAGGGGAAGGAGGTTTTGCGGTTCGTAGCGCACACGTGTGAAAATTCCGCTAGATGGCGTACTGTTAGATTGAGGTCCAATATCAACTCCTCTCCATCCTTGGTTGTTTAGTGACATTTTGACATGTCACATCAAAAATAACCAATCACTGTATAGGATCTCGGTTCGACAGAACGCCATTAAGCGGATTTTTTACACGAGTTTTTTTTTATAATACGAAAGGTGATAGATAATCAGTCGGATCATCCCTTCCCAGTCATCTGCAACACCAGTTCCCCTAGATTGGCTATCCAATACCCTGACTCGGCAAAAACCATCACAGTAAGTTTTTCATTTCTCACGCGATAGCCCCCATTGAACTTAATGAGCTACTGAACCAAACGAGACACGCAGATGTTTAACTAGTGAACTGCTAAGCGCAAGTCTACTCGTGCGGTCTGCCCTAGCTCTAGCTCTCTAGTTGATCAACACTTTCTTCAATTAGATGTTAGATAGAGGTAAGGATGTTTGCTTTGTGCCAATGGGATGGGAAGGGAAAATAAAACCTTGGCTTAAATGTTGAACTTTTCAAGACCCTTTTGATTTGAATGGGGAAGATGAGTGAAGACGATGATTATGTGCTCTATATTTTTTTAAAAAGTCTGTACCTATAAATTAAAAAAAAAACTAATATTTATCTCAAAATAACTTGAGTCAATTAAAAAACAGTAAACAAAAGATGAATCGATGATATTTTAAACTTTTTTTGTTCGTTAGTTTGAACAGATTACTACCTAACGGCATAAAGTATTTTTAGATTTTTTCGAACATAATGTAGCTCGGGTTTGTGATCACCAATCTGCATTGATCAAGCGTGGTGATTAAGATTTATCCTATCATAGTAGCGATGACTTTATTTCTATGATAGAGGCGTTTTCCCTGCTGCGGGATAATACATTATAGGCTGATACTTTACTTTTTTCCACATACATACGAAACTATAAAAAAACACACACATCAAATAACATTTGATCACGTCGGCAAATAAAGCCTACTGAGGATATCAAAGTGGCCGCACGGGAGCGGAACCCCACGACCCCGGGGCACGTGTGAGTTATAGCCGATCCCTCCTGACATCCGCATAATTTTAACACCGGACACCTAGTGTAAAAAAGTTATATTTCTAACAGACTTTGTGCGCTGAGGAAGATTTATTTGAGTGAATGCAGTGAGTTGTAACTTGTGACTCTACTACACTGTTCAAGGACTGAATGAGAAAGAAAACTTCTCTTCTCTTTCAGATACTTAGGAAAAGAAGAGGATAGTTATTGTTGGATGCAGTTAAAGTCCTTTTACTACTTATTTTGCCAGATTTTTAACGCCCCGTTGGTCTATTGGTTTAAGAGCGTTTATCCGTAAGAGTCACACTTAAGTCAAAATCATTGATTTCCGATGGAGAATAAAATGATAATCTATACAGTTTGTAAATAAGATATTGATGTCAAATTATTGCAGATTTCATAATCTAATGCATAATTTCAAAATATTTTCAAATGATCATTTAGTTTTCTCGTTAGAACAGTTTTAATACAATCCCTTTTTGAAACTTGTGGTCGAAGGTCTACGCAAATGCTCGATAATAGTAAAACTATAAACGACAAACTTATGACAATATTTCTATTAAAAGAACAATAACATATATTAGGGCATGGCTACAAAACAATAGTGATTACTGTAAGTTTTCATACAAGAAAAGTGTACTCAAAAGTATCATTGTTAGTAATTTTTCGAGTTATTACACGTATTAGTTTAGGATGAAATAAAAGGTATTCTTGATTTTTTTTAAACCTAATAAATGAAGAAATTTACGCTTTAAAACGTGGTATTTTTTTAACTTTAATAACTTGTTTTTTATTTTATTATGAATCATTTAGTACTACTATATAATCGGCGCAGAATCGCACCAGCGCTCAGTGCCGGCCGAGGCCTTTCCGAGGTAGGACCTATGTCGCTCCCGGTCACCGCGTGCTACGTAAAATTTTATTTGAAATTGGAGATTTTTTGACGCGACTGAGACGGATTGATACTTTTTGTTTTAAGAATATTAATTTGTTTTAACCAAACAAAATTTTGGTGAGTACGAAGGTAAAGAAATGCAATTCTAGTAACTTCCATAGATTAATATATTATATTCTTTACATTTTACATAATAATATAAAATGTGATATAAAAGGCGCTATTCGGGGAAGAAAAGGAAAAGTTATGGTACTTAATTTGGCCAAAGCTAATGAAGCTAAAACGTAAGTTACCGCGAATCCACTTTTAATGACATAGCTGGTCATAATCTATTCACATTTTTCTTTTACGATGATTTCATTACGTTTATTGCTAAAGGCAGAAAAGAGAAGGTCAAATACATGAGAATACCACCGAAGAATTGGAAATAGTTGAATCGCAAACTACAGAAACATGACTATGATTTTAAAGTAGAATTTCATCATCATCATCATCAGCAACCCACACTCGTCCACTGCTGTATTGGGTTTTGGGAGTCAATGACAAACTTATTTGTTGGTACTAAACGATATCTTTATTAAATCGTTTTATAGGAGAGTACGCATGTTTACAAATGTACAGTTAGCAGAGTAACAAGACTCACAGACAGAGCAAGACTAACTATCTGAGTCAACAGACTCCACAAGACGAACCGGCCGAGTCGACAAGACTCGCTGGCATCTCAAGACTTACTAACATCTCAAGACTTACTAACAGAGTGATCCCTCAGGATTCAAGGTCGAAATATGTATTCGTAAAATGAACCTTATTAACAAGTGCAACAAGAGGAACTCTATTACTATGCAATTAAGTGCAGATTAGCATGGGACGAGTTTGAGTTATTTTTGATGTATTCCAACATGCTGGACATAGGTCTCCTCTAATGCACGCCACTGCTCCCGATTTTCAGCCACTCTCATCCAGCCCACACCAGCCAGCCTTCGAATGTCATCATCCCATCTTGTCGCAGGGCGTCCAACACTTAACCGAGTCGCGGTCTCCACTCAAGGACTTTACGGCTCCAACGGTTGTCAGTTCTGCGGCTAATGTGACCAACCCACTGCCGCTTCAGTTTGCTAATTCGGTGGGCTATGTCGGTGACTCAGGTTCTCTGTCGGATTACATCATTTCTGATGCGGTTCTTCAGAGATACTCCGAGCATAGCCCTTTCCATAGCTTTTTGAGCGACTTTGAACCGGGTGGATTAGTCCAGCCACGTCCACGTCTCGGCACCGTAAGTCATGACCGCGAGGACGCACTGGTCGAAGACTTTCGACTTAAGACTTTGAGGGATGGATGACGAGAAGACTTGACGAAGCCTAGAAATGCTGCCCAGCCTAGCTGAATTCTTCTATTGGCTTCTCTCTCGAAGTTGTTTCTGCCTAATTGGAGCGTTTATCTTAGATAGACATATTCCTGGACAATTTCGAGAGGTACTCCATTAACAGCGACCGGTCCCGGATCAACGAGCTCGTTGAAAATGACCTTGGTTTTATCCAAGTTCATCCGAAGATCGAAGTGATTGGAAGATTCAGCCAGGCTGCTCGCCTGTAGGCCATGTAAGGTTTCCGTCAAGATGACGATGTCGTCTGCGAATCGTAGGTGTGACATGTACCCGCCATTAATATTGATTCCGCGCTCTTTCCAGTTTAGCGTTTTGAACAAGTCCTGCAGCGCAGCGGAGACGAGTTTCGAAGATATAACATCTCTTTGTCTCACACCACGTCGTAGCAGGACAGGCTCGGTTTGGCCATTTTGGATTACTACGGACATATTAGCGACGTTATACAGACACCTCAACACCTCGTGCCAAGTCGATATCGCCAATCGACTTGGCACCTCTGCAAGGCCTCGAGAACAGACCAGGTCTCGACGGAGTTAAAAGCTTTTTCATAGTCCACAAATGCCATGCACAGGGGCTGGTTATATTCTTTGGTCTTCTGTATAACCTGTCTCACTGTGTGAATATGGTCTATGGTGCTAAAACCGTCGGAACCCGGCTTGCTCTGCAGGTTGAGCTTCGTCAAGTCTTCGTGTAAGGCGATTCGAAATGACTCTTGAGAACAACTTATAGACGTTGGTCGATAGTTCTTCAGTAAGGTTTTGTCGCCTTTCTTGAAGAACAATACGAACAAGCTCCGCGGCCACGCCCTAGGAGTTCTCCCGAAGAAAATAACCGAGTTAAATATACGTCAAAGTTCCTTCAACACCGGCTTGCCGGCAACTTTCAGAAGCTCGGTGTGACTCCGTCTTTTCCCGGGGCTTTTCCATTTTTAAGTTGTCCAAGAGCTGCCTCGATCTCCTCCAAGCTGATGTCGGGTAGATCCTCCGTCGCATGGCGTAAAAGAAGGCAAAAAGTTTCTGGCTTTGATGTGACGACTCCTCGATTTGTTTTGGTTAACTTCGACAGGTGGCTCCTGTCAAGCTGTTGTACGAAGACTTTGGACCCCCCTGGTTCTGCTCAATTGCTCTCTGTATTGAGAGTGAATTGGAGCTTCGGAGGTCACGTCTTAACAGCTTGGAGATGGACTTATTTAGAGCCCGTTGTTCTGCCGAAGTGACTGATGGATCTTTCCGCCTCTTGTCCATTAAATCCAGAGTATAGACCGCTTGCTACTCACAGAACTTTGTGCCCTCGTCCCGAAGGATTTCCACCACTTGGTCGAATTCTTCGTCGATATATACGTCAATTGTGGTTTCCAAGGCAGTGAATCGATTTTCCAATTTCAGTTGGAAGGCATCGGAACCAGCGAGTGATTGGAGCAGATTTGGCCGGAGCGTGGACTTCATCAACCGAGAACGTTCAAGCTTAAAATTGATATTCAAAGTGCCTCTGAGAAGTCGGTGATCACTTCCGGTTTTAAACCTATTGATCACTGAGACATCTCTGAATATTCGCTTAATGTCCGATATATATTATGAAGTCGATCTCATTTTTAGTCATAGTATCTGGGCTCTGCCACGTCCATTTCCTCTGGGGCTGTTTTCTTAAGAATTGATCCCAGAAAGGGATCAAATTGAGGGTTTGCAACTGTTTTATAATGTATAAATACAACTGTTTTATAATGTATAATGTTCTTTTTTATTAAATGATTTATTAAACAAACATGATATCTTTAAGTATTTAATTGCTTACCTGTCCCTGAGTAAAAAAGGTAGATAGGTATCTAAATGATATACCTATTTTTTTATTTTCTTAAATCAAAAAATCAAAAGAATAACAATAAATCAACGTTGGATTTATTTTATTTTATTTAACTTGCATTTAATTTTACAACAATACAGTAATTTACTTTGCTATAAAGCGAAAGGATTCAAAATTTGTCAGTCTAACTATAAAGAAAACGTACGCGGCAACTCTATGCAAACAGTTAACACATGCTTATGTGTGAGTGAAATTTGCAAATCAAAACCGAAACATGACATTCCGCACTAGCCGAGAACGCTCTTAAGTACCGGGCCGTGATCTCGGGGTACCGGGTTCGATTCCCGGGTCGAGCCAAAAGTCTGTTTCGTATTTTTCGAACATAGCTCGGGTTTGTGATCATCAATCCGCATTAGGCAAGCGTGGTGATTAAGCCTAATCCCATCATAGTAGCGATGACTTGATTTCTATGATGGAGGCCTTTGCACTGCAGTGGGACAGTATATAGGCTGATACTTTTTTATTTTACCAGATTTTTAAAAATACTTTCTTAATTCGTAGAAACATTTTTAGATTCCAAATATTACTATATATTTGTTTTTAAGCATCTTTTGAGAAGTTGTAGCAAATAACGAGTGAGATACATCCTTAATTTCTCAGCACCACAGTTCGAAAAAACTATCTGAACCGTTTCTGAAGATATTTTCCATATTAGAAGTATTATGATGTTTGTTACGACCAAACATTATCCGGACATTGTTCTATTCCGCTTTGTCTGTTTAGCTTTTAATGAAAACACACACAACATTAATTCAGAATATCGCCATAAACCGAATAACCCCAGCTAGACCAAACCACTGCCCATATAAATACAAGCAAAGGTGACAAACAGACATTTTCTCTCCTTCCTGTCCGATGCAATGAGGACATCTGCTGGCTAGCGTCCCTTAACCAAGCCATATACACTCCCATCAACCCTTATCCCCCAAGACATAAGGTTATTTTTCTCCATCTTTTTTGGTACTTCAAAAATATTGTCATACCAAAATTTCCAGATTTTTCAAAACTCAACAGTAGATTAAATGAATAGAGTTGAGTTTACAATGTCAGGATTTCTCCTGAGGTTGTGTAAAAGGTCGAGTCTCACGTGTTTCCGAAAAAGTTATGACCCTGAAGCGGTGGGCGTGTGAGTTATAGGGCTGCCACACACTGTGACGCGTCCTTTGCGTTATGTTAATAGGACGATTTGCATGCGAAGCTTTTTATGTCGGCAGAGTTGGAAGTTGTCTTTTGCGGTTTAAATAATATTTGCAGTTGTAGAAAATATATTTGGCTGAAAAGGAAGTAGCTACTAGATTTCTATTTAGATTTTTCTTACCCGTAAGTTTTTAGTGCTAGCTGCTAATGCGTACGCCCATTGGATGCAGACCCGATTTTCTATTATATTTTCATTTACATTTTAAATCGATTATTTACAGTGGTGGTCATATAATTAAGAACGCTATTATAAGGGGAAGATTTTTAAAAACTAAGACGAAAAAATCGTTGCATGCATTTTTTTTTATTTCTCTCAGTATCGTAAAACCTTTGCATAACACCACTGTATTCATTGATACACATGATAAGATTAAAAATAAATAGACAAACTTTTTACACTACTTTTAAGCATAGTACTTCTATTTACTAGCTGGTCACGTAATTAAGAACGCTAAAATAGTTTACACCTTCGTTCAAATTTAAATAGAGAAAACTCAGTGGATTTGTTATTGTTTGGATAATTTGAAACCAATAAGTGCTGTAAAAGATTAAAATTGATTGCTTTTTATGAAAAAACGATGGGGAAAAAATAAAAGTTGTGATAAATCTACAAGGGAAGTAATAATAAAACTTTGCCGGAAGGATTGGTCTTACAATAAGATAGCCGACCATCTTCAATGTCAAAAAACGATGGTTTTCCATGCTGTAAAGCCTTCTGCTACGTATCAAACTACTTCAAATGTTCCACGTGTACCTAAACAGAGAAAACAACTCCTCGAGATGACCGAAACATCGCTCGTATGGCAAAACAAAATTCTTTTAAAGGGTCTAATGAGCTGAGAAAAGAGTATTTTGGTGAAAATAACCCTTCAGCAAATTTCAGCACGCACTATTCGAAGGACGTTTAGTAGAAAAAAAACTGCACGGTAGGATAGCAACAAAGGTACCCATGTTTAAAATTTTGCCACAGGCAAGCCCGGCTTGCATTTGCTAGAAAGTATGAAAACTGGACAGTGCGACAGTGGAAAAATGTACTTTTTTCTGATGAGATGAAAATAAACAGAGCATAAATGTTCTGATGGAAAACGATACGTAAGATGTCCCCTGAATACAGCATTCGACTGATTCGACCGTAATACTCGACCCTAGTATACGAAAGTTACTTTAAAGCACGGTGGGGGAAATGTGAAAATTTAGAGGTGCTTTTCTGGACATGGTGTTGGACCTGTAAAGTTGATAGAAGGTAACGTGGATCAGTTCTAATACAAAAATATACTGGATGAAACAATGTTACCTTATGCTGAAGACGTTCTCCTAGTTATCTGGACATTCCAGCATGACAATGATCCAAAGCACACTGCACGCACTGTACAGGATTTTCTAACAGCGCAATCAGTTTCCGTCCTAGACTGGCCAGCTAACAGCCCAGATCTGAACCCAATAGAGAATTTGTGGTTCGAAGTAAAAAAAAAAGGTGTCAAATACACAGTGTGGAAATTTAAGAGAGCTGTACGACGTGTTTTTAGAGGAATGGAACTCTATTTCTCTTGCGAAATGTCAAAAATTAATAGAATCAATGCCTCGCCGGTGTAAAGCAGTAATTAAAAGCCGTGGATATGCTATCAACTATTAATTTTAGTAACAATCGTATTAAAATGCCTTTTGAAATATCCGCGCTGCATATTGATGTAATTTTTTTAAATGTAAATGTCATAGAAAACAAATGCCGAGCAGTTTAGTAAATCGTTCTTAATTATTTGTCCAGCTTCAGTACTATTAGAATGTGTTACTTTGATAAAATAAAATAAATTGTCAATAAAAAAAAACGATTTTATTCTTTATTCCTAAGCCACGTTGCTCTATTAATAGGGCTGTTTTATAACATAACTAGTTGCTTTTCAAAAGGGACACATCTCTTCGTAAGACACGATTTAAATAAAACAACTCCTAGAACTTCAAATCGTTCTTAATTATATGACCACAACTGTATATCATACAGTTTATTCCTGCAGATGTTAAGTTGAACGTGACTATACGATTAACCTCTATATCTTCTATACTATTTATAAAGAGATAACATCTATAGACAACGACAAGGCTTATAGCACTGAGCAAGTAATCACTTGCTTATAGGTAAACTGAAAACACGAAACGCTTGCGCGATGTAATTGAGTACGGCGCCATCTATTGGTTCATTTCTCAATTACTGTCCCGAAGCGAAGTGAGGGCGGGCCACTAGTAAATAGTAAAATATTTAGTATTGATACATTACGAACAATATTGCTAACAATCCAAACACGAAAACACCAGCTTCGTACAGACGGTAACAGAGACGCTTTTGACGCGAAATTGCCTAAATTAAGGGGAGGCGCGCGGCAGGAATTTAATTTAAATGTTGCCACGTTAAAAATGTCGCACGTTACCTGTCGCAGGACGTGACGCCGCGTCACGTCGCGTCGCGATGACGTGCGCGGTTTGGCGAACAAACAATTTTGTTGCTCAATTTCGGAGGTGGATTTTAACAATGGAATTAGGGTTTGGGGGGTTAAAAGCCAGCTCACATAGTACCTACCGATACGATTACTACAGCCAAGTTACAATAATCTGCCAAATGCCCTTTTGGACCTAGTGTGTTTGACATTTAACATGAGGTTTATTGTCTATGAAAGAAATTTTACAGAATTGGATACCTACTTGAGAGCATTCTGAAGTAGATTTACCTACTAACAATTTTATCTTGAAGATTTGAGAAATTAAATAACATAAGAATATTTTACTTGATTCTGTTTAGAAACAATCCATATTTGCTAGATAATATATTAATAAGGTGTCGAGTTGCGTCTTTGGTAAAATTTCTTCTATATTGAGGAGTAGGCAAGCAAGACAATGAGGCATAGACATCAGGTGCGATTGTGGTTAGTAGATCTACAGAAAAAGAAGATGTTATACGCGTATTCGTGTCCATTCGTTTTGCATGTGCATGCAAAATAATCTCAAACATTTTAAAAACACGACGCTCTTCTCCAGATGCAAAAGTGATACCAAATACCTATGCAATAAAGTCAAGACTCCTAATGCGAATAGGTACACTGTAACCCCGTCGCCGTAATTTTTATTTTCCTCAATTCGTCACGTCCCGCCGCGTCGTGTCGCGCGACAGGTGACGCTTGTCGCTTTACATTTTTTGAATTAATTCACTTTATTACACGTTTAGAATTTAGCCCCCTTAACTTGGGTAAATGGTGTAAAAATTGTGTTCAGCTATGCATACATTTTAACTTTTTGATGTTTTTTTCAGTCTATTTAAATGCATTGTGGATAAATAGGGGATATTTTTAAAGAATGAAATAAAATTGTCCACTGTGATCAACATTTACTCGTATTAATACTTTAATGGATTAATACTTTATTTTAGAGCGGCCTCATAATATTATTTTTAAAATAAAACAATAAAAAAATTGGCCAAAATGGGCGTTTCTACATGCAAACACAATGTCATGCTTACTTTGGATATATTGAACTGGGCACCCATTTAGAATCACTTCTTTTGACGATGAACTCATCAAACAAAGCTTATTGAAAAATTTAACGTGGCTCCCATTCCACATGTATGTTTTTAATGAGATTACCCTTAACTCATCCATACCATTGATGTCATCATAATCATACTTAATATAACTCGTTGCCGTCCCACGTCTTTCCTCTGTCCTACAATATGGGATCCTTCAAAAGAAACGTGAAGAAGTATCTCGCCGGCCAGTTGGCACTGCCAACGGATGCGATGCCGAGCCGTCGCATCCATTGTAAATCCAACCTAGGCTCTCCTTTTGCTTATCATCAGGCAAAGGTGAGCCAATATATTGAGTCCCCTATAAAATTAAAAAAAACATAGACAAGTAAGCTACTTAAGTTTCTTCGCGCCTAAGCCTTCCCTACCAAATTCGAGGCAGCCAAGGTAAATATAACTAAAGAAAAGTAGCAAGGCGGCTGCATTATGCAGGTGTTAGCAAGAGGCTCACGTCCCGGGCGATAATTAGATGAGGCTCATTAGTGTGCCCTCTTCAGTTAACGCCGTTATTGGGCTGCCTTTTGCATTTGTCGCGTCGGGTTTTGTCGACGTGCCGTATATTGATTAAGGTAACTCGGTTTGCAGTGGAAGTATTTTTTTTTGTCTGGGGATACGCCGGTAAAGACAATAGAAATGTTTTCTTTTGTCAGAATAAAATAATGGCAGTCGTTGTTCGGTATATTAAAATTGCTTCAGTAGATGGCTTCGAGTTCGATTGATTTTGATATAGTGTAAAAAAAATTGTACCACGTTGGGCGCCATTGTCAAATGTTGGCGCCCAAACGTGGTAATTTTTTTTGTTATTGATTTAAGTAACGGTGACCTAAAATGTACAATAAATTAAATTTTGCAAGCCTAAAAGATCCTTGCTCGTATCTTGATCGGATTTCTTTATTTATAAAGATGATCTTTCCTAAACTTTACAGAGGTCCTTGTGTGAAAGGATGCTTGCAATTATTTTACATAATTCACTAAGTAATAAAACACAATTATTGAGTCTGCATAGTGATTCATAATATATTAGGAGAGTTAAGGAACAACAATGTCATATGTAGGTATGCTACTGCTAGTAAATCACAGTTCAAGAAACAGACTCCTTCAAGTCACTCTTAGGGCAATAAAAGCAAAACCTTCGGGTCTAAAGGGCCCACAATTGACCGAGTTCGTAATAGCTAGTAAATCAGTCCACCTGACCGGAGCCGTCGACCCGCGCCCGCCCGATAGTGACTCATAAATATTGAACTATTGACTGCGCGAGGGTGAGAGCTATGGTAGATCAGTGAGTAAGAACAAACGCCTTTTTAAGAGGTCGTAGGCTCAGATACGATTTTCAAAAGTATGTGAAGAGGAGTCTTGTAATTGCAACTGTCTGGTTATTGCAACTAATTTTAATAATCTGTACATTTTAATATAATTCAATCTGTATTAGGAAACAGGAGTGAGGAGCCGAGTGAGTGAGGGTACCGGAAGCCCACTCGGGGGGAAGGGGACAAAAGGTTGGCAGCGCACTTGTAATTCCACTGGTGTTGCAAGTGTCCATGGGCGGCGGCAATTGCTTACCATCGCCTGCTCGCCTGCTACCTATCACATAAAAAAAAACAGGAAATAATCCACCAGACAATCACACCAATCAACCTGATCTCAAACTAGGGCAACCCCTGTACTATGAGTTCGAAAAAAAACATGCAAACAAGCGAGTCTCCTGGTGGTAATTAATCCCCACCGCCCATAAAAGTCTACGAGATCAGAGATGTCGCTCATGATTGGCCAGTCTCTTAAAAAGAAGTAGGTACGATCTTCTTTTGAATATCCCTAAGTTGTAGCCTTTACAATACTACTGACAGGGGTCACAAGAGCGTTGCCAACCTTTCAAAAAGGAATAGGTACGCTTTTTTATACCAAACTAGAAAACTAAACAACAATTTGAAGCTTACACTTTTAGCTTACTGCGTACCACATTGTGTAATCGCTGCAGTAATATTTGTTTACACTTCCTCTCCAGACTTCGGACGTAAATAGAATATCTATTGGCTATTAGCGAAGTTTGGGAGTCAATAACCGAAAGTTTTTCGATTAGCACCTGAGTGCCGACTGACCCTCGCCCTCGGTGCGCTTTTAATCTCCTACCAATTATCTCTGTAGTTTACTGCTTCTATCTGTGTAGTTGGGGTTAAATTAAGCCTTTGTTTATAAAGTTGAATAGCAATTTTGCCGTATTGTTTACGTTGATATAAGTCAAATACAGTGTTGAGGATCGACGACTGGACCAGTCTCCTTTTATATTGTTTATGTGTTTACTTTTTTGTCAGATTATTCTTATCTTTTACTCTTCCTGGCTTGTCTTGTGCAAAAGGTAATGTCTGTGCAAAATATAATTTAGTTTTCGTTTTCTGCCAATATCGTGCTTTTTACAATGGGTCGACGTCATCGCCAAAATCGGTGGGACTACTTGGGTCCGAGCAGCTCAGGACCGGGTACAATGGAGTAAGGGAAGGAAGGCCTATACTCAGCAGTGGGTACAATCGGGCTGATGATGATGATCGTATTTTTTTTTTTTTTTTTATGTGATAGGTAGCAGGTGAGCAGGCGGATCACCTGATGGTAAGCAATTGCCGCCGCCCATGGACACTTGCAACACAAGTGGAGTTATTGGCATTAACCTGAAGAACTACAGTCCAATGCCTATAAATAGATTTTTAATAGTATTTATTTCGAATGCTCTGATTGAAGAGTATCTATCTACCTAATGTGTTGATAAAAAGACTAGTTGGTAGACTAGTTACATCCGATTGTTAATCGATTCCCATAAATATTTTCACCGATATTCAGAGTTCCCTACCCTAGCCAAATGACAAAAACGCAACCCTTATGCACCGCACCTTTATCTTAATCAATCTTATTTAATCAGACTTTAATTTGTCAACATCCATTCTCAGACTTACCGAACTCCCCATAAACTATCAAGATAATTGTTGGCAGATAAGGAAAATGGTCTGATCCCGAAGGTTACCGAGATCAGGTGCTGGCTAATAGGGAAAGTTACGCCGGTTATTGACTCCAACAAACTTAACTGATTGCTAATAGGATAGTAAACTACCTTATGATTAGGAAAAAGCATTAGTTACATAGAGTGATGGAGTTTGTTAGCACTAAGTTATAAATCCTTCAACCAACATTCGGCTACGGTGGAAGATCTAAATGTTCAGCCACGTACATACGTAGGATATATAGTGTGCAAGTGTGTTCGCAAACACAGGTGCACTGTGTTAAATGTTCATAGATACACTCATTATAGAAAGGTATTTTTTTAAATTGCGACAGCTTAAGACGCAACCAAAAAAACACGTTTTTAAACTATGATAATTGGTAGTTATGCAAGCACAGAACCAACCCACAAAAAGACTTTTGAGAAAAGAAACCTTAATGAAGAGTCTATTGAAAAATTAACTCGATTACATCCGAATTAAGGGTTTGTACTTGTTTGAAAACTATGCCCAATTATGGTCATAAAGATATGTCACCAATGCCACTTTCAAATAATAAAAAAAAAGAACTTTTTTTCAATTCTGATATAATAAAATCCCAGCGCAAAACCATTCCACATCCACTAACTACCCACCAAAATGCTTTCACGGTCCATCGGCTTCGCTTTATGGGTTCCTTACCTTCACGGCGTCCTAGCGCTCTGGAAGGACAATCCATTACTATCTGCTTCACGCCTCACTGGTCGCCACCTGCCAGGTATGATTTAGCCTCAAGACTTCGCCAGTAAATTCTGCGTCTAGCCTGGATACAATTGTGGATTAATTGAATGGGTTTTCTTTAGAGTTCTAGCGGAGAATTTAATCTTGTGGGAGATTCTGAGTTATTAGCAGTGATTGGATTAAGTAGTGCATGTTAGGGTTAACGGCCTCTAACATTACATTAGTATGGATACGCCCGCGAAAATTCGGAAATATTCTATAGGTACGTGTAAAATATTTTTTATTAATCCGTGGATACGGTATTGGTTGCGTATTTGCCCATACATGCATAAATAAGATCATCAAACCTTCAAAAAGCAAACGTATTCCTTCTTAAAAGGTCGGCAGCGTGTGGTGTTGCGGGTGTCCATGGGTGGCGGTAATCGCTTATCATCAGGTGATCCGTCTGTTCGTCTGCCCCCTATCTCATAAAAAAAATCGAAGAAGAATCATCCAAGAAAAGTTACTAAAATTCAGAAGATAATTTCTAATAATTCCTGAGATATTTCTTCAGTAAAATTTGAGGTCCTGCTGGAGATTTCGGAGAGCGGATTATATTAATGGCTGATAATGGACAAATACCACAATCATACAATTTAACCGTGGGAGAGCCACTCGGCTTTAATTGATACCATGGCCTCAGAAAAAATTGGCATGAAGTGAGGGTATGGCAGACTCAATTCAGGGGTTAGGTTGGTAATGCACTATGACTATGGCGCTTTTAACCATCAAGGTGATTCGTCAACCGTCTACCAATCACATACGAGTAAAAAGTAGCACCCCGAAAACTTCGATCGTTTATATCACCTCAATTTTGGTTCACATTTTAATCCTTTTAACGCGAATAAGTTAAATGGGCTTTGTTTGCTCAAACTATTCTCAACTTTGCCGATGACGGCGCACTTTTGCATTGTTTTTTTCGCAAATAACTAATTTAGCTATGGCACTCCTGCCACGTGGGCGGTTTCTGTATACTGATTGCTCGTAAATCTTCGTAAACTTTGTTGTGTTTTGAACGTCTATCTTGGATTATCTTTGTCGGCCTAAAAGTTAAGGTTTTCGATTCTCCTGTGTTCGCGTTTTTCGGAGTGTAAATTCATCCCAATTTTTCTTTTATTGTTGGAACAGGCACATCGGCGGCCCATCTGCTGGTAAATGGCAGCCACCGTCATTGACATCAACAATGCACAGTTGTGCAGCTGCGAGCGCGGGTTCTGTAGCCCGGGTCTAGCCAAAATTTGTACCTGAGATTTTATGTTTAGAAATTCTCAGTTTCAGCCCAAAATCTGGAAGGTCGAGTCCCCCCGTGACGAGGAAAGCACGTCCAGCTGTTTTACGGACGTACCCTCAAAGGTATAGGCAGACACTGTTAAAAGTTTCTGGATTTTTCAAATCATTATGGGTATTTCTACCATTGAAGGAAAACCATAATAAGGAAGCCTGGTCTCAAAATACCATCCACAATTTGTTGATGCAATTATTTTTAACGTCTTAAGCCCAATACGTGGGAATGGGTCGTGATCTTAGAGTAAGTACACATTCAAGTATCAAGTTTAAAAAAGTATATAAAATAAAGTCTTACAATTCACACGGTGAGAAGATGTGGTTTAAACCTCAAGTATCTATGTAACACTAAAAGGTAATGTAGTCCTCAATATTCTCAAACTCAGATATAGTAAAATAACCATCGATAGATAGATAACGTTAACGATCTCATAACGCATTCCAAGACTCACGGGAAGCAAGAACACATTTCACTGAAACATTTCCTCCGCAAGGCAAAGAATAAGCTACAAAGAATATGCTATCTACAGCCGGTGTAGATAGCATGTAGCGAGCGGGCAGGTTGCTTGGCAGGGCTCCCACGCGTGTGATAGGTGTATTTTCAGGCTGTGTTGCCAACCTAAACTGAAAAAAAAATACAGAAACTTATTTTGGAAATAAAAATCCTACCGAATCGAGCAAAAAAGCCACACGTCCTACCATTTCTCGAAGTAGTTCAGGCCATTTTCAACTGAAAACCCTCTATAACTACATGTGAGTGTAAGACCCAGGAGCCTTTGTAAAGGCAAAAACAATTGGTTTTCTGATTCTGCTTTATTTGTGTCTGTTGTCTAGGTTCCGTTATAAGTGACGGAACAAAGGAAAAAATATAAATAAATCCAAAAAAAAAGTGTCCTTTCCCATTAACTATCCATCCTACCTAATCAATAGTAATTAATTTTAAATTCCGAAATTTTCTTTAGCGAATGGACCTTTTATTGGTGACTATCGGCCGCCCGCGACTCCGTCCGCGTGGAAAAGTAACTTTTTACCCCCCTTTCAACCCCTTACAATCCCCTTTACGCAATAAAAAGTAGCCTATGTCCATTCTCAGGGTCTAGATTATCTGTATACCAAATTTCATTTAAATCCGTTAAGTAGTTTTGGCGTGAAAGAGTAGCAGACAGACAGAGTTACATTCGCATTTATAATATTAGTATGGAAGTATGGATGACACTTTTAACGCGTTCACGCTTTATTTAGAGTTTCTACCATCCATGCCAAAGCATAGCTTTCCTACAGTCAATATTGAGTACACACAGTTGTACAATTTCATCCTAATTTTGGCAACATTCCTGTTTGTTTTCTTCACTCGACGAGCGTTTTACTGCTGCCGGGAAATAAAGAAACATTGCACAATTTATTTTGCCTAGTACTATTGCATCTTCGTACGCATCATTGCTTCTGTTACAGACGACAAAATGTTACATTACCTTACAGGCGTGGTAATACTAAGTGCGAAAAATATAAATAACTGAAATTAGTGGCAGACGAACACACGGGTAAACGATTATCGCTGCCCATGGACACCCAGAGGACACACATAGGACAAATACAAACAGGCTGAACAACAAGAACATAAGTACCCATATGACTTAACATTAAAACTAACAAAGAAAAAAAAACATAAAAGAAAAAGAAAAAAATATAAATTGCTGTTACCCGGGCAAAAGATAAATTTTGTCACGTTTGGCATAAAGGTGTTGTCCCAAATTGTATGGACCCTGGGCTAGGACCTTGTACAGTAGGTGAAAAAAAAGACAAATATACCTTAAAAACTTTGTAAGTGTCTAATTTCTTAAAAATAACTTCGTTTTCTGGTACAAATAAAAAGATCATAAAAAATATAAGGGACCATTCAAGTATTACGTAAGCAGATTTTTTGGGTAATCTAACCCCCCTCCCCCCCTTGTCAGCAAAAATTGGCGATAAAATATACTTTTTCTTCCTGAATTTATCAAAAGTAAGCAGAGCCAAGACCCCCCCTCCCCCCATCGATGCTTACGTAATAATTGGGTATTTGACAATTTTTAAAAAAGTATTTTATTGTATTCTTAGGACACTAAAGATACGTTTGATAATTGTCTATTTCATTTTTAAAGTTAATTTATAACAAAAACAGCCATTTTAAATAATACGATTCAAATTTCCCGCCAAAACAGCAAGTCACGTGACAAATTAGCCCTCGACGTCATGATTCAATCTTTGAGTATATAGCCACTGGAGATGCCATACCGGGCGTTTCCCCTCCGGCAAAGTACATTGGTCAACTATTCGGAACTGGTCAACTAAGTTATACAAAACTACTTGGATGTCGCTACATCGCCATTTTGCATCGCTCCGTGTCGCGTGACGTTTCTCTTAAAAATGGTGAATTGTGCAGTATTTTCATGTAAAAGGCGATCTGATAGCTAAAATTCGCAACAAGATCGCGTTTCCTATCATAAGTAATGACTTTTATTAATTATCAAATGTGTATTAAACTAGAAAATCTATTTTAATAAAAAATCGTTACGATACGTAAACGACAGAAAAATTTAATAATGATATCGTGGTATCGGTCCTAGTGATGGGACCAATTAAAATCAACTCGACTTTTGAATGAATCATTCACTCACTGCAGTTAGTTTCAAAATCCGTTCTTTTCATTATAGTTTGAATAAAATAGTATAGACGTATATTATAATATTAAAACATTGTAAAGTGAATTAGAGAAATTACTGTCCTTTCTTCTGGTCATACGATGTTGGAATTTATTCTAAAAATAAAAAGGTGGCTATAAAATATTTCGAGGTAAAAGGAATAAAATATGTGGTCCGGGAGTATCATGCATGATAACGGAGTAGATAGTAAACCATAATTGACAACATTTCAAAATTTCTAAGCCCTAAAATAAAAAATACCATTTCTTTGTTTTCTTCTCCTGATATCGAGAATATATCAAAATATTTTTTATATTGCTTATTTACTGAGAAAAAAAATTATAACTGAAAACTGAAAAATGACGTCATACTTACACTGAAGAATGAAATATTTCCTTTGCCTATACCTTCTCCATTGCTAAAACTGATAATATCTGTGAATTAACTGTCATGTGTCTTCAGTGACATTTGTAAAAATAATTCCTCGTACTCATTACAATTCTCATAAATTCTCATTTATAATCGTTTACAACAAAGAAACTATTGCGTATGTGCCAATGAAGGATCCGAAATATTGTTGTGTCCCTATCTGCACGAACAATTCTATTCATGCTCCGGAGAAATCCTTTTTTTCATTGCCAGTGTCTACGAAGTAAGAATGGTGCAATGCATTGGTTATTAAGAAATTAACTGTTCTCTGCGTGTTTTGTACTTAGAAAATTAATGAAGACGGTGAAAGGACGGGTCAAATTGAAAGCTAGATTGCCATCGTAAATTCATAGGTGTATAATTATTAAAATTCAATAAATAAGCTTCACATAGGTAGGTACTTAAGTAGTTATTTATTTACACAAGGTTAATAAAAAATATGAAACATTTTACATCTTTTATTTTGCACTCTATACTTTTTTGAAACATATAATTTTTCCAAAATACCTAAGCAGCATCTATTATTTTTTTAACACAGAGCTCATCATAGTCAGCCAGAAGTCAGAACTTATGTATCAGCACTGGACGGTACACAAATGGACATCTCGCTTTAATTCTACGTATCCCACCGCAGTGTCTACGTAGGCTTCCCGCAAAGCAAGTAATGCTTTAGCACTACGTAGTTCAGCAACGTTGTAGCAGTCGTTCTCTTGCATAAACTCCAGTAACATTAGATAGTTTACTCTTGGCAAGTTTCTACTATCAGCAACTTGAAATCCGTCGGAAACTTTCATTTTATTTAAATAGTATGGGAAAAAGGGAGGTTATAATTCTATGACAGACAGATGCAAGACATAAAATGAAATTGTCAATAGTTGTCATGTATTCCTCAGTAAGCACAGAGTATATTGTATCTCAGTAAGTATGACGTAATTTGGCGCTTACGTCTGTTTAGAATACGAAGGATTAAAATATGTTTTTTAGGTATCTTATAAACATAATTTCGAAAAAACAAAAAATATGGGTCGCTTTATTTTATATCTACTTTCATATAAAACAATAATATAGACATGCAAAAATTATGAAATGTTGCTAAATGGCTCGCTAATTTTAATATAGAAAAGTATACGAATGTTCGTTTATCCAATATTTCAAAAAAATTAGACCCCCAGAAATATATTCGACACGTGTACAATAAACTTATTCATTTTGAAAATCAATATAAATGCGTAATAAGGATTTTTTGTAATATTTCAATAAATCATTCTAATTAAAAATATATTGTTTCATTTACTCTCCCTTTGTTTGTCCAAATGTTTAACCCCAAACTAACAGTAACAGCACCGTTCACAAGGGGAATTTTGTTGTTTCTTGAATCGTGACGTCACGCGTTCTGATTGGCTACAAGCCGTTTTAGTTTTGATAATCCACAGATGCAAAATTTCTTATTTATTTTTAAGAAATAAAAATATTTCTAATGTTTAATTTGTAAATTAACATAGATATTCTGAATCAGCGTCTTAAAATCTACATAATTCAATTATTTTCTTATTTAATTGTTAACCATGTCAAATACCGAATTGAACGGTCCCTAATACTTAACAGCAGAAACCATCATAGCGGGAATGACATTTTGTTTATGACGTTTGTCACTTTAGATAATTTCGAAATCGTGTTTGAAAACAAAATTGAAAGTAATGGTGATATTAGTTGTCAAAGTGACAATGACAAGTGAAATCTGACAGCCTTTTTTTTCGCCATAATGATGGCCATATTATATGGTTTCCTGAGAGAATTAATGAATGGTTTTCATTTTTGTACCACCATACTACACGTTAAATGTTTTTTTTAGCATTTATCTGACAATCAATAGATTTTTCTTGATTTTTTGAAATACTGTACAATGTCCTGGCCTACTCACCTTTTGTCGAAATTAAGTCCATTGATGCTGGTAATAGCGTCCTATCAGGTGACTCAATTGCTCATTTGTTTGCCTTCTTTTTCCAAAAAAATACCTACTCGAAAAACCTAAAATGTTACTCAAGACAACGCGTCCATAAATTGCACGTACTCCAAAGCAACAAATTTCAAAGAGACAGTGGACTTAGAGCGCATTAGTCGCATCGCTAACGTTTCTGTTGCGCGCACCTATTGCCTAGGAACCTTGCCAAAGTAACCTGTCACCGAACGCCTGGCTCTATTCGGGGTCCACGTACTTATTATTTGAGTGAGATATAGTTTCAATTGGTTTTGTTTCTTTAAGATATTGGAACTTTTTCATTTCAACTATGTTGAGTTAGAAAATGGTTGCACTTATGTGGAGCAGTGGTATTTCCGAACCGGTAGGACATAGATAGGTACAAACAAATATTTCAGAAACGAGCCTGCAGGCGTATCCGCGCTCAATTTGGTGTAGCTGATCTCTATGGCCAGTCAATATCACTTACCGCCATTGCTTGCTTGTTAATCCGTTTGCTCGTTTGCCTTCCTGTCTCCTAAGAAAAAGTTTTTACAAATTTTTGGCAGTTGCAACAATGGATTAGTTCACTTGTGAACATTACATTGTGAACTATCCACGTCTTTCTTTCCGTAAAAGCAAAGCCGAGCCTTTACAATGTAAGTACAAGATCTGGCACCGCACGGCACCTGTGATGCCAAATCACGTACTAAAGGTTAATGCCGAAATCTAAGGACGTACGAGTATAGTGGCAGTCGCCTTAGTGATAAAAATTTTACAATCAATCTTTAAGTCTTAATTTTAAAACTCTACTAGTTATCCATACTAATCTCAGTGGAGCTGAGGTTATTGGGTCACACTTTATATAAATTTAACAATCTATACTATTAAATAGTATAGATTGTTAAATGTATACAGGGTGTATCTGTGAACATTTACATCCCTTTAACCATGTGTTCTACCAACCATTCTGAACAACATTTGTTCAACAACTTTTCCAAATTCTTCGAAAAAATGTTCGACTCCCCATACAAAATGACCAAGTCACGTGACCGACTTTGTATGGGGAGATGAAATTTTTTTATGCGAATTTTCAAAAGTCATAGAACAAATGTTGTTCATAATGGTTGGTGGAACACGTGGTTAAAGGGATGTAAATGTTCACAGATACACCCTGTATTTATAAAGAGATAACTTCAATAGACAACGACAAGGCTTTTGGGTAAACCGAAAACACAAAACGCTTGCGCGATGTAATTGGACACAGCGCCATCTATTGGTTCATTTGTGAATTACGGTCCCGAAGCGAAGCGAGGGCGGGCCACTAGTAATAATATACATTAACTCAGTTCCATATTAAGTACCAAATAATAGATTTCATTATTGGGAAAATAAGAAGCAATTTACATGAGTGAATGACACAAATTTGCAACTACGGGTTTTAGCTTAATGCCAGTTTAAAATTAAATAAATTATAAATAAATCTATGTACGTAGTACACGCAGCAACATTTCTAGAGGTATATCTACTTCAGCAGTTAACCCCAGACAGCCACTTAGGTATCCCATACATTAGGATCTTATTGACTTCTCAGTAGTTAGTTTGCCGGACTCATCTGTGTTGGTTTAGCTTGGATTAGAAAGCTGTTCGTAAGTGGCTTAGTTAAGATCTTCACAGCCACTATAAGATAATGAAAAGTACTCTTTTTTGTGTCTTTTTTTTTTCTTTTTTTTTCTTTTTCTCACAAAAAACACTGCTCAATTTGTTTGAATACCTACTCAGGATGCTCTCGGACAGTTGGATTAACGTCGTAACGGACATCTATGATCTCATGGGGGCCCTCCCCTAAGAAAAGATAGTATGACGACATGAACCAATTTTTATTTAGAATCTAAGTAAAGTATGAGCCTACAAGTATACAGTTCCACTGCAAAGGTCTCCATCATACTTATCAAGTCATAGCTACTATGATAGAATCAGGCTTGCTTAATGCAGAATGGTGATATTACACCAGAGCTATCTCGAACATACTTTTTGCTCGAGTCTTTGTCGGGAACCGAACCCAGAACCCCGAGATCACGGCCTGGTACTTAAACCAATAGACCAACGGGGCAGTAGGATCAAGAGCGTAAATGTTTTTTTCTTTTACATAATGATTACTGCTCAGAGTTTGTAGGTGGCAGACCTATTCAAATTAGTTTTTTTTTTTATCAATTAATAGGTGGTGGAAGCGTGGTGATTAAGCCTAATCCCATCATAGTAGCGATGACTTGATTTCTATGATGGAGGCTTTTGTCCTGCAGTGGGATAGTATATAGGCTAATACTTTTATTTTTCTTAGGTTGCAGACACCAGACGGATCTAAGCGATTGCTAGTATGATTCATAGCCAATTTAAGAAATTACCCAACTTGTATTAAGTTTTTCTCAGAGGCATCTTTCAACAGATGGGTCGATAACGTCAAATTTTTAACTTTATTATGCAATAAAGTTTCGCCACTTCAGATATAATCACTTTTTCGTAAGCCTTTAATATTTTCGATGTTAATCTTTACTGCTTTGTATGGTAATCAGCTTATTGCTTTTGGGAAATTATTTATTGTTCGTAAGGGAGGATAAATACCTTAATGTGGCAATATTATTTATAGCTAGTGAGTTAAAATTTCATTCTTAGTTATGCAGTTTTGAATCAAATTTAATGCAATTTAACCAATTAGATTGAAATTGAATTATAACCAGAGTGAAATAGACGATTAAAACCGTTAATAAAAATAGAAAACCATAACTACTAGACTTTGTTTATGTTGAAATTCTTAGGAAAATAACTATTTGATTTTGTAATTGCTTAAAATAGGAAGATGTGAATGAACATTCGGCCAAACTGCTGTGTTTCGCCGAGTGAGTGAGGGTACCGGAGGCCCACTCGGGGGGGAAGGGGATAAAAGCTTGGCAGCGCACTTGTAACTCCACTGGTGTTGCAAGTGTCCATGGGCGGCGGCAATTGCTTACCATCAGGTGATCCGCCTGCTCGCCTGCTACCTATCACATAAAAAAAAATGATGGTAACCGCCGCTCATAGACATCAACAATGCCGAGGCACAGTCATGCCGCTGCCTACAGGTTGTATTTTTTTTTTATACGAATAGTAGCAGACAAGCAGACGTATCACCTGATCGGAAGCGATTGCGACCTGCAACACCAGTAGAGTCACAAGTGTGCTACCAACAATTAACCCCGGTTTCCCCCAATTGGGCCTTCGGTACCCTCACTTACTCGACGAAACAAAGCGCAGGTGCTGCTTCTCGCCGGTTTTCTGTACGGCCGATAATTACTGTTTTCAAACCTCGTTTTAAAAAGGATATATATATATATTAGGGTGTCCCAAAAAAATTAAAGTTGTTTTTTTTTAACGCATACCCTCTAATTATTTTTCAATCATGTTAAAACACTTATAAATAAAATTTCATGTACCTAGGACCACAGCAACCCGTGCCGACTTGCGTTGATACATGCCAGTACTTGATGATTTCGGCGTATCGTAAATATCGTATTGGTGTTTAGTCATTACTTGTTTGTTTTCACAATGAACGCATTATTTTTGTTTATTAAAGATGTCAGTGGAATTACGCAGGGTCTAGAAAAAGTATATTTTTAACGTGCGATGTAAAACATCAAAATTACCGGTTTAAAATTACCCTCTAATAGGCAAGTATTGGCGGTTCTATTTTACAATATTCGTCAAGTGAATTTAAGTGTTAAACTAATGAAATTCTTTGTTGTGACACCACTGTTTCAACTACTGGTCGTATCAATGGTGCTTGCATGCTTCTGGAACAAAAATTTGATAGAGATGTGCGTAGTTTTGCTTGCCGTCATCAAATCTATGAATCAGTGTTTGAAGCTAAAATTGTTAAGTGACTAACAAACCTGACATTCCAATATTAAAAAAAACTGAGATAACTGGAAAAACATGGACCCCAAGAAAATACTGAGTACTGCAGGAATGTTATTTCACCTGAATGTTTCAGAAAATGAAAATCTCTTAGTTTTACCAGACTGAGTTTGGCCAACAAATTGTTAGGGATGAGGAAATATCATTACTAAGTTCTGAATTTATAATTACTAAGAAAGACAAGTTGCTGATTCTTCTCGGTAGAAATATTTTGATTTGATTTGTTAAATGCCTGCATATTCATCGTTACATGCTTTGTTAAGCCTTGGATGCAATTTATTTTGGCAGTTAAAGATTTGTGTATTTAAAAAACTATGAAAGCTTATGAAACAGTCGATAAAACGATCGCCATAGTAGCTTTACAGAAGTTCTTTTAGCATTTATGGTATTTGGTTGAAGTAGAAGCAGTTTTGTCTCTATTTGTCCATGATGTAGAATAAAGATAATAAAATCCACCAGTTAATAGTAAACGCTATATTCTTTCAAAAGAAGAACCCTGTGGTTTACTTCATGAGAGAGAGCGAACATTGACGACCTCATTTCTAACAAAAGTAAGAACTTGTTTCATCGTTTTAGCATTGATGACAGTTTTTCTTAACATGTGTCTATCTTTATGGCCTAATGTAATAATGCTTCTTATGTAGTAATGCTTCTTTTCTGTGAGTTAAAGAACAGATGGTGACATTGAGAGCCGTTAATGATACAGAGGAGAGCAGTTACATTGATGCAAGATTTCCATGGAAACATCACCGTAGCAGAGGAACAAAAGCTATTTTTACTACTTTGCGTACAGGAATACAGACTATTGTACCCTGACTGTAAAAAGAAAATATAATAAATAATGTTCTTTTATTCATTAACACTGTTTTTATGATAGTAAATATTTAATACAAGTGAAATAATGTTATTTTAATTATGAAAAAAAAAAGCTTTTAAAATTTTCCCCTACACTCCCATACAATTTTATTCTTAAAAGTTTAGCATCAAGTCGGCACGGGTTATCGTTATCCGATTTCTTCAATATTCTATATTTTGATTATTAGGGTCAATTAGAAAAAAATTAAAGGGTATGCGTATTCAAAAGCGCAAAAAAAATTTTCGCCCTTATAGGCTGGGACACCCTAATATATATATATATATTTATTAGACTATAGGCCAACGCTTGACCACAATCGCACATAATGGAAAGTGACGATGAGGTCTAGAATGACACGGGTTTGCCAAGAAGATGCCTGTTCACTCTTACCTTAAAGATAGCCAAGTTATAGTGGTCGGGAAAAAAAGACCTCGGCAGAGAGTTCCACTCCCTTATCATAGTGATTAGAGAACACAGCGACTAAAATCTCAATGTGTTTTCCTAACATTGCTAAGAAAACTTATCTTGGCCTCAAGTGTCCCATTCCACCATTCATTAAGATAGTTTCCCAACCTGCGTCCAGCCGAGGAAAGATAACCAAAAGGTAAACAAGCCAGCCCGTTAACGTCGCAGCGTAATTTCACAAAGAAAAAAACACTGCCCATTACCATCCTTATCTTGGGTAAGTCAATTTTCCCCACTCTACCCTACTTTGGCAACGTTAACTGACAACTGTGATATTGATATTCGACCCTATTACTTAGGAAATAAGGTGTGTATGGATGCATCAAAGTGGCACCTCACATGTCCAACCTGCCTGCGTAAGAACATTGACAAGGTGGAGGCTGATCGTATAATCCTCATAAAATAAGGTAGCGAAAGAAATTGGGATACACCGGGAGGAACTATCTTATAATTTTCTTATAAGCTGTGTCTTTTACCAAATTTTGAACCGGTTATTTTTTCATGATAATCAAAATAAATTGTGGAACACAGGTTGTAATTTATTTAAGTATTTTAAGACACATCGGCTACTAACGGCGTTTTTTTTTTAAGATTTTAGACATTTTGCAAGACATAATTAAGACAATCTATCAATATTATAATTGTTATCTTGCTTCTTTAAATTCGATTTTGTAAGGTAGATGTAAAATAATATCTTGGTCAAATTGGAAATCACCTAGGTTTTATCATTATAGAACGTTGGGGTAAGCCGAAATGATGAATGAACAAATGCATATAATAAAATCTGAATATTGATCTTGATATCAAATTAGATCCGTTTAATTGCACATAGCTTTCAAATTGATGCATATAACTATATTGTATAAGTATGTTAATTTATTGCACTGCCCTTCTACCTCTTGCTCCTGGTGCGCCCCCGTCCGGTATAATCCGGCACGATCCGGTATCAGGTTGTTCCGTGCGAGCGGAGCGGCGGTTTACGGCGTCCGGGCGAGCGGGCCGATCGCACCTACACCTACCGTCAGATGGACAGTTACGGGCATCGGCGTAAGGGCTCGCTTCCTCCAAGCGAGCGGAGCGGTTTACGGCGTCTAGCGAGCGGGCCGATCGCACCTACACCTACCGTCAGATGGACAGTTACGGACATCGGCGTAAGGGCTCGCTTCCTCCGAGCGAGCGGAGCGGTTTACGGCGTCCGGGCGAGCGGGGCCGATCGCACCTACACCTACCGTCAGATGACAGTTACGGACATCGGCGTAAGGGCTCGCTTCCTCCGAGCGAGCGGAGCGGTTTACGGCGAACGGGCCGATCGCACCTACACCTACCGTCAGATGGACAGTTACGGACATCGGCGTAAGGGCGCGCTTCCTCCGAGCGAGCGGAGCGGTTTACGGCGTCCGGGCGAGCGGGCCGATCGCACCTACACCTACCGTCAGATGGACAGTTACGGACATCAGCGTAAGGGCTCGCTTCCTCCGAGCGAGCGGAGCGGTTTATGGCGTCCGGGCGAGCGGGCCGATCGCACCTACACCTACCGTCAGATGGACAGTTACGGACATCGGCGTAAGGGCTCGCTTCCTCCGAGCGAGCGGAGCGGCTTACGACGTCCGGGCGAGCGGGCCGATCGCACCTACACCTAACGTCAGATGGACAGTTACGGACATCGGCGTAAGGGCCCGCTTCCTCCGAGCGAGCGGAGCGGTTTACGGCGTCCGGGCGAGCGGGCCGATCGCACCTACACCTACCGTCAGATGGACAGTTACGGACATCGGCGTAAGGGCTCGCTTCCTCCGAGCGAGCGGAGCGGCTTACGACGTCCGGGCGTGCGGGCCGATCGCACCTACACCTACCGTCAGATGGACTGTAACGGACATCGGCGTAAGGGCTCGCTTCCTCCGAGCGAGCGGAGCGGTTTACGGCGTCTAGCGAGCGGGCCAATCGCACCTACACCTACGGTCAGATGGACAGTAACGGACATCGGCGTAAGGGCTCGCTTCCTCCGAGCGAGAGGAGCGGTTTACGGCGTCCGGGCGAGCGGGCCAATCGCATCTACACCTACCGTCAGATGGACAGTTACGGACATCGGCGTAAGGGCCCGCTTCCTCCGAGCGAGCGGAGCGGTTTACGGCGTCCGGGCGAGCGGGCCGATCGCACCTACACCTACCGTCAGATGGACAGTTACGGACATCGGCGTAAGGGCTCGCTTCCTCCGAGCAAGCGGAGCGGTTTACGGCGTCCGGGCGAGCGGGCCGATCGCACCTACACCTACCGTCAGATGGACAGTTACGGACATCGGCGTAAGGGCTCGCTTCCTCCAAGCGAGCGGAGCGGTTTACGGCGTCCGGGCGAGCGGGCCGATCGCACCTACACCTACCGTCAGATGGACAGTTACGGACATCGGCGTAAGGGCTCGCTTCCTCCGAGCGAGCGGAGCGGTTTACGGCGTCCGGGCGAGCGGGCCGATCGCACCTACACCTACCGTCAGATGGACAGTTACGGACATCGGCGTAAGGGCCCGCTTCCTCCGAGCGAGCGGAGCGGTTTACGGCGTCCGGGCGAGCGGGCCGATCGCACCTACACCTACCGTCAGATGGACAGTTACGGACACCGGCGTAAGGGCTCGCTTCCTCCGAGCGAGCGGAGCGGTTTATGGCGTCTATCGAGCGGGCCGATCGCATCTACACCTACCTTCATATGGACAGTTATGGACATCGGCGTAGTAAGGGCTCGCTTCCTCCGAGTGAGCGGAGAGCTGTTGACGGCGTTCGAGAGACCTAATTCAGGTTTGATGTTTCCACTGCTTTATACAGCCGTGGTCACAAGCGGACTGGCGATGTACGTGGTCTATAATAATAAAATCTTTGAGCGAATATTATCTTTCATAGCTCGTGTATAGTTTAAAATATCTTCTTCCCTTCTGTACAGTGGATTGGCAGCTTAAAGCTCTAAGCTACCGATGCACTTGTCCGCACACCTCCGCCCATCGCGATAAACGAAGGGTTTGATTAAAATACCTCCGCTTCTTTTTATAGGGATGACCTATTTTACTTACGGACCCTCTGTCCGCGTGATATCACTATAGTTATACGAACTAAGATGAAAATATTTTTCTCTCTCCTTCTCTCTCTCCTTTAACAATAATCACGAATTTGTTACTTATATATAATGTCTTATTCTAAAGATCAGCCACGTAAGCAGAATAAATTACAGTGGTCAGTGTGCGCGCAGACACAAGGGCACTCTCTTTTGCCTTACCTTCGTATTTCGATGGGACACCAGTGTGAATGACCAAAGAGGGGTCAGGCGATGGACCAACAGCTTTACAAGACCGCCAAGACTTCAGGCTGACTCTAGGAATTTCTTATCAGAAAATCTCAAGTACAATTTTTTTGCCTATCGTTATTTATCTTGAATACTAATTATAAAGAGGTAACTTCTATAGACATCAACATGGCTTATAGGTAAACCAAAAAGACTTTACACTAGCGCGATGCAGTCAACAAGCAGCGCCATCTATTGGCTATCTAACGAGGGCGAGCCAGTAGCAGCACTATAAATTATAGCCCGAACATCCTATTGCCGCAGTTTCTGGCGCGCGGGCGCACCTGCCGCGTTTGCATACAAATCTGCTGTTACACGCCTGTTTGCGAGCTGTTTGCACCCCCCACAATAGGGGGAGACAGATATCGACACTTTACCAAATACCTTTGGAACACCTCTATAACCCAAACTACAATAATGCCATAATAATATTAATGCCGTCAACTTAAACGGCATTGTAATATAAAATGCATACGTCTCAATCATCGACTAACATTCGTGTGACGAACACGTGTGTTTGATTAGTGTCTACGTGTAAATATTTAAGTACATTTATAAAAAGTAATATTTGTGACTAGCTTTTGCCCGTGGTTTTCACTCGTGTTAAATTCGGGGTAGCACGGGGGGGCAAAAAGTAGTCTATGTTACTCTCCACTTAAAAAATCACATCGATTCGTCGCTCCGTTTTGCCGTGAAAGAAAAGCAAACGTACAGACAGACACACTTTCCCATTTATAATATTTGTATGGATTCCTCTGTTGTCAGATGTCTGTAACACAAGTGTGGAGACTGCGGAGTCAAGCCAATGTATGAGATGTTGCGTGAATTTATGTATTCATCTTTTATGCTGCATTGGCTCTATTTAAAAGTCCCATCTTCTAAAGTAGTTTCGTTAACTCTGGCATTTGGCAGTGATCAAATCACACCCATACAACTGATTGAAAGTTGTAAATGTCATCGTGATCCAAGAAGAGGGCGCGTGGGCTGGAGGTGGGTGACACCGCTGGTGACATCCAAATAAATTGCTGTTTTGGTGACAGAAGCTTACTAAATGTTGTCATTTAATTATTACTTTGTATGGGCATTGCATAAATTTTAATTTGATAATCAAAAATATTCAGAGATGCAAACGATACATCGATGTTTCACTTTTAAAAATATCGATGTTTTAGTATCCATGTTTTTTATGAACGATGTTGCATCCCTACTCACAATTAGCTATTCGCATTGCTAAGTCATCAGTCAGATACCTCCCACTTTTGAATTGACGTACTATATGGGAATATGAATATGCGAGTAACTGACGGAGACCTCTGGAGTGCTACGCTTCGGCACGGCCTTACCACAGAAAAGCGGCGTTAATCTGCGCCTGCGCTGTGATTCGCCGGGTGAATGAGGGTACCGGAGGCCCGATCAGGGGTAAGGGAGTTAAAGGATGGCAGCGCACTTGTGACTTCCCTGGTGTTGCAGGTGTCTATGGACGGCGGCCATTGCGTACCCACAGGTTATCCGTCTGCTCGTCTGTCACCTACCACAAAAAAAGAAGATAATATTATACGTGTTTAAATATAGAGCACATGTAAAACAACGAGTTAAGTACTAAATAATGCCCACATACGCAATACAGGTTAACCGTGAGCCGCGGGCGACAAATCCTGGCGGGTCGGCCATTACCGTACGTCACGGGGTCATTTGCGCCGTGAATCAGTCACCTGCCGCGCCTGACGCGCGCAGTCCCCTGGCGTGCAACTAGGGCTGAATTGTGAGATATTTGGCTAGATTACTGTGCAGCTAATTTTATGTAAACATGCTAGAGAAATTTAGTAAATTATGTCGTGTAAGTCATAGGTCACTTGCGCCGTGAATCAGTCACCTGCCGCGCCTGACGGGCGCAGTACCCGGGCGTGCAACTAGGGCTGAATTGTGAGATATTTAGCTAGATTATTGCAGTTAATTTTATGTAAACATGCTAGAGAAGTTTGGTAAATTATGCTATGTAAGTCATAGGTAATTTGCGCCGTGAATCAGTCACCTGCCGCGCCTGACGCGCGCAGTCCTCTGGCGTGCAACTAGGGCTGAATTGTGAGATATTATCCATACTAATATTATAAATGCGGAAGTAACTCTGTCTGTCTGTGTCTGTTACTCTTTCACGCCAAAACTACTCAACGGATTGAATGAAATTTGGTATACAGATAATCTAGACCCTGAGAAAGAACATATGCTACTTTTTATTGCGAAAAGGGGGTTGTAAGGGGTTGAAAGGGGGGTAAAAAGTTACTTTTCCACGCGCAGGAAGTCGCGGGCGGCCGCTAGTTATATATAAACCCATGGTTATTTTCGCCCCTGAATAAGACACCTGCTCGCACGTGATGCGACCGTCTCCTGGCGTTCAACTAGAAAAATTGTGAGGTATTCGGCTAGATATATCAAAGTAAGTCACTGGGTCATATGCGCCGTGAATCAGTCACCTACCGCGCTAACGCGCACAGTCCTCTGGCATCCAAAAACAGTTAAATTATTGTGATAGTTGGCTAGATTATTGCGCTTAATTTAACGTTATATATTTGCTGTTCTTTACTAAATTATGCAATGTTATGGAGTACATGCATATTTTTCCAGGGTGAGTCTCGAACCTACAATCTTTGGCATATGAAGCAGGGTCGCTACTGAACCCACTAAATAATTCTGTCAGGCTATTCAATTAAAATATGAAAACTAGGGGTATCACTCGGTCAATATCGCCATTTCAATCAGTCAATGAAACCTTAAGAAAGTAATGAAGCAGTACAAAGATGCTCTGTGATTTAATTACAAGTTCCTTAGGGTTGAAGCGGCCGCGTCAGGTGTCAGTCAGGGGCCGTAATGAATCGAACTGGCATTAGTTTGCATGCATTAAGATATCCGCGGCGGATTAATGAATATTACTCTGCACTCAAGACAAGGGCTACAGCATGCTCCTTTTTTGTTAGAAAACACTCTTGTTTTAATATTTGTCAGACAGAAAAAATCGATGTTGTGGGTTTGTATCCATTTTACGCAAAACATTGCAAGCAAACAACATCCTCCAACCGATTCTACCACGTACGCAGGATATCATAATATTGTAGAGCTCAAGTGTGTGCGCAAACACAGGCGCTCTCTATTCCGATCGGACACGACCAAAGAGAAAACGGGCGTGGGCTTAACGTGTTTTCCGAGGCACTGGGGTTCAAGACCGCTAGCTGCCAGACTTCGGGCTGAGAATTTCCAATCAGAAAGACTCAGGGTACAATTCTTTTGGCCCAATCCGGGGTAAAACCCGGGACACAAGCACAGCTGTCGCTTTAAAGCGCAACTCACTACCCGTTGCGCCACGGAAGCAGTGAAAATAATTTATTAGTATGGATATAGCTAATCTGATATTAAAGTGAAAAAAAACTATAACTGAAAAAGAAAAATTAAAACAGTGTAGACCCCTGTAGCAATGTCCCCTAAATGCTGACAACATTACCTTCATATATTTAAGTAACTATCTACAGAAAATAAAGTATCATCATATTGTCACGATTAAGGTCTTATCTCTCTTGCTTAACATTCCTTAAATTACCAAAGTTGTCAGACAAAGCGCAGCCACCTGTACTACCCGACAAGGTATCCTGTGAATAAATTACTCGGAATAATTCCCGAATTAACATTTTTAATCTCCGGCGAGATGTTCCCGAATAAATTACTAACTGCCGCTGATCGCAGACGAGATACGAGTTATCTGAGGTGGGGTTGAGCTTCACTTGATTTCTGCACTCCTGGTAGCTGTTTGTAAAATAGTAGAGAAATCAGCGACGTTATTTTGAGATTTAGATAATTGTAGGACTTTTCTAGTGAACTTTTAAATTTTCTGACTCGCCCAATGATTGACATTCAAGAAAATTTTAAAGTTACAATTAATTTACAGATGATAGAGAATTTTGAATTAAATATTAAGACTAACTCTCACGAGTCCAGCTCGCCTTGATTGTAACAGTTAAGTACTTCCCTTTTACCTGCTGACCATTTTCAACTTAACTGTTATAAATAGATACAACTCTTTATTGCACAACACATTACAGAACTTAATGCTAATAGTAATTTACAAATACAATATCATAATATAATGTCTCATTCATTATTAATTAATGAAATACTCTACCGTCTGCCACGAGTTTGCTCTTTGTTCGCTATGGGTAGGTAATGTTAAAAAAAAATCACCATCTAAGTGATGATCGCTGCCCATGTAGGTACATCTGCAACACATTATCGAGCCATATGAGAAACATTGACCTGTCAAAGCCTTAGCACATTCAATAAAGACACTATCATAGGCACGTAAATAAACAAAGTCAAACTCGCAATAAACCATGAACAGACAATATCCAACTAAATCATCCTTCACAATTCCACCGAAACCCATAAAAATCCCTCTCACGCCATCCCTCACAGATAAAATCAAAATAAACAGTCGTCCAACTATTTTCACAAACATCAGGTGTTGCCCCCAACCTCGGGGAATATTTTAATACAGCGCCGTGGACCCTCCGCAATCATTTTATTTTCATACTGGGTCTCTGAGGCCCCGAAGGTCTACCTTCGTGATTTGCCATTCAAAGCGGAGACGTGACGCGGCATCAGGTATGGGGATCACTGCGTAGGGTTAAGATAATGCTGTTGACGTATAGTGTCGATTATGTTGGGGAATCTATTTGTTTTATTTTGTGGAAGGTTGCGACTGTGATTTGATTTGGCATAGAAATTGAAACTGAGATTGTAATGGGTAGAGATGTTCGTGCAGCGATACGTTCATGTTTTCTATTATTACATTAGTAAGTATTCTATTAAATTTTATTAATGAAATCACTCAACATCTCTTACATTTTCTACCAAATGCGCTTATTTATTCTTAATCGTATGAAATTATCAAAATCATTAATTATACTTAGTTAGTAGTTTGTATTACCATCAGCATTCCTAATCGATTTGATTTAAAAGACGACAGTAAATTGAACTTCAATTGTAAATAATTTACAAATTTACGTGTAATAGTTATCTCATTCTATTTATTTCTTTTGATATTTTTCTTATTATAAATTCAGTTATACTATTGCCCACAACTCCCAGATTGAGATAATATCAATGAGTGTCTCCTGTTTCTTTTCCTCTCAAAATGCTGTTATAAACGAAATTTACAAAATAGGATAGATAATAATAAGAATAATAATGATAATAAGGTTGTTTAGATAATTGTCAAGCAGAAGTCAGTTTCCATAGTTGGCCAACCTAAATCCACAAGAAATAAATGATCATTGACTAAAAAGCGTAAAGAATGGAATAACGACATTATGGATGCGTAACAAAGCGGCATCGTATAAGTAGATTTAAGTCTTTATTGTTATAAAGGTTTTGTAATATTTTATAGTAGGTATCATTTGTCATAGCGTTACATAAGGCAGTAAGTTGCGTATACGCACTCTCTTTGAATAAGTTCATCGCCCCTGATTTGCATCTATGCATAAGTTGATTGATGATCAAGTGTCTGTGCGTAACTTCAGTATTGTTATAACATATTGTATCAACGGTTGCTAACGAGACGACAATGCAACCATGGTACAGACAGCCACAGATCAGGTTACCACAATCTGTCAAATTTCCTCAATAGACATTCAACTTAATGTGTATGAGAGTAAGATTGACAGATTTGTATACTTTGATGTGTGGCTGTAAGTACTTGCAAATTTTAAGGAAAGATCACAATATATATTGGTTAACATTGATAATTTCACCTACTTTATCTGGTAAGTTAAAAGGACAAGCAAGCAAATTAGATTTGAGTTGTCTCACTGAAATAATAGAAGGAAGAATAAAATAGTACTTCTATCATACTGAAATTTGAAGAGAGGAAAAGAGGGTCAAATCATATAAGTTTTTACCTTAATTGGTTATGGCTGGTATTTTAGGACTACAGACAAATGTCTGACTAGTTAATCGAAAAAATACCCCGAAATTCTAGACTAACGCGTCACTTTCCTTCCACCAGGTGCGATTGTGGTCAAGCGTTGGCCTATAGTTTAATAACAAAACCTATGCTCCAAAAATCTCTAGCGTTCAATAAAAACAAAACACGTCCATAATGGCCACTCCAGCTTCCCCGATTTCAATATAGCTGCGGCCGCGCAGAGGAAACTTACCGCTCCGCAGCCACCTCGGGCCGCGCGTGACCCGACTGGCGAGAGGAACCCTTTAATAAATCCCGCTTTTTTATCTTAGGCCCGATGCACTTGGACTACATTCTCAAGAGAAAGATGTAAAATTGTCTTAGTAAGAGATTTGATTGACCATAAACCGAATAATTTTTATTTTTTGGTATAGCAATTCTTTGCAATTTATTCTTAAGTATTTACATAAACCGAATTACAATGAAACAGTTTGCTTACACGACGACTTTGATATTGATAATATAAGTCTTTATGAGATATTAAGACAAAACAGTATATAAATCTTTACGAGATATTAAGCACTGTTAGGTAATAATAACTACTAAAATAATATAAATATTCTGTAGGAATAGTGGGAAATTTATGTTTTTCCTTCGTCAGTAACCTTAACGTTTGACTGCCTCTATGGCATGGTGTGTACACAAAATAATTACACACAGAAGTTAGACTCAGCCTGATTTTGAATTTAGAAGAGTTCGTTGACATATGCTAGGGTTGTTGCCCGGCATGAGTACATAAGCGCGCGGCCTCTACCACAAACCTCGACAGTTTGACAATCTTATGTCATAGGCTAGGATTAATGTGGTCGAAAAGGCGTATTTCCCCGTTAGTGCGCATGCGTGAGTACATGACACGTTTTTAGCTCTTAGTGGGCAGCCTCCTTTCTGTGTGTAATTATTTTGTGGTGTAGGTCGTGCGTTAAAGCGACTTAGGGTCCTAGACTCAACCCCCGGTTTTTTTTTATTCTACGACAGACAAGCATTTGACCTCGATCACACCTGATATCAAGTAAATACGGACAAAGATTTAAAAGTCTCTATCTCCTACAACATCCTATTGAAGCATTTGGCAGACTGCGTGTAGATGTCTGTCAAATATACATATCTGTTTTCGTTTTGTAATAATTTTTACTTATTTTCTTTTTTGTTACTGTGTTTAGTTACGTAATTAGGTTTAAGAGCCTGTGCAATTAAATAAAATAAATAAATAAATAATTTGGCTGAGGATTGTCTCGTGTCAGTAATCGTTCGTGTGCGCCCGGCCTAAGGCACACCTTGTGACGGGCATGTTTATGCGCGCCGTGTGTTCCGACTTCTGATTCGCGAATGAGGGTAAAGGTTCCGATCTATGCTCATCATTTGGAACGGGTTTGTCTCGGCAACACTCGGAATATTGAATAATGAATTCTAATGTCATTTGAGACCATGTGTGGGCAGGGGAGTGACAGGTTTGGTGGGTAACATGTTTATTTATACTAGTTACTAGGTAGTGGTACACCCTCACTTTCAGGCGTTTTGATGACTTTGTTAGTTCCAAATTAATACCAATAGATGGCGCTGTGTATCAATTTTGATTATTTTCACTTATAAACCTTTTTACGTTTTCTATAGGATTTACTTCTTTATTAAAACCAGAAGACCGGCGGAAAGCAGCGCCTGTGCAGCGTTTCGGCGAGTAGTGAGGGTAACGGAGGCCCAAGCGAGGGGAAAGGGGGTTAAGGGTTGGCAGCGCCTTTATGAATCTACACTCCACTGGCGTTTATGGGCGGCGTCACTCGCTTACCATCAGGTGATCCGTCTGCTCGTCTGCCACCTATCCTTTTTTTATGATAATTAATTACTCTAGATGCAAAACTGTAGAAAATTAAAATTTGGAATGGATAGACCTTTCAGATTTTTCAGACCACCTACTTATTGTGTGTGATATTGTAAATTAAAGTCATTGTAAAGTATCAGCCTATATACTGTCCCACTGCAGGGTTTGGCCTCCATCATAGAAATTAAGTCATCGCTACTATGATGGGATTAGGCTTAATCACCAATGCTTAATGCGGATTCTAATGCGGATTGGTGATCACAAACCCGAGCTATGTTCGAAAAATTCGAATCAAATTTTTGGCTAGACCCGCGAATCAAAACCGGTGAATCGAGTAAAGTCACTGAAACTAAAAAATATCTGTATTCTAATTCTAATATCACAACCTTCAAATGCACAATCAAAAAAAAAGAATACTCTTAATAGTCCAGCCATATTCCGGCAATAGATACTGCTTGCCCATATGCGGCGAGGGGAGAACCCCTATTTTTCCCTAACTCCCCTACTCCAGGTGGCGGTAAATCACTCGTCTAGACTAGTTTTACGGCCCTGACGTACGCACTGAGGTACGTAAGCACTTTATTGTATTGCAGTTTTTTCCATATCATTCTTGTATAGGTGGCAGATGAGTAGACGGTTTACCTGATGGAAAGCGATTGCCACCGTCCATGGACTCCTGCGGCACCAGTGGAGTTATAAGTGCGCTGCTAACCTTTAACCCCCTTTCCTCCAATTGGGCCTCCAGTACCCTTACTCACTCGATTTAATTCTGTCGATATAAGTGACTAGGGCGAACGTATTCGGCTGTCGGGTTTTCAATCACACCCCGTTTTATGGCGATCTGCTCGATTTTCGCTTTCGATCGCGGGCACAGGATATCGATTTTAACTTACACTAAATGGAAGCAGAGTACTAAGTACCAATTTATAATATCGTAACAAACAAATTCTGGTAATTAACATATTTAAACCCCCAGCATGTACGTACTAGTATTAAACGAACTGTCTTAGCCGTTAAATTCGATTGCCGCTCATCCCATTATCAAGGTGGCATTTAACACTCAGAATTCCTTCTCAGTAGGGATGCCATCTTGTTAGTTTAACATAATAATAATAAACCTATCACACGAAACTAACTACACTACAACTTAATCTAAACATTAAAAAGCAAAAACAAAAACACTAAACTGGTGATATCTTATAAAATAACTATTATTCTTGTATAGGTGGCAGATGAGAAGACGGTTAACCTGATGGAAAGCGATTGCCACCGTCCATGGACTCCTGCGGCACCAGTGGAGTTATAAGTGCGCTGCTAACCTTTAACCCCCTTTCCTCCAATTGGGCCTCCAGTACCCTTACTCACTCGATTTAATTCTGTCGATATAAGTGACTAGGGCTTGAACGTTTTCGGCTGTCGGGTTTTCAATCACACCCCGTTTTATGGCGATCTGCTCGATTTTCGCTTTCGATCGCGGGCACAGGATATCGATTTTAACTTACACTAATGGAAGCAGAGTACTAAGTACCAATTTATAATATCGTAACAAACAAATTCTGGTAATTAACATATTTAAACCCCCAGCATGTACTAGTATTAAACGAACTGTCTTAGCCGTTAAATTCGATTGCCGCTCATCCCATTATCAAGGTGGCATTTAACACTCAGAATTCCTTCTCAGTAGGGATGCCATCTTGTTAGTTTTACATCATAATATTATTAAACGCCAAGTGAATAAAATGGAAATTCACAAGCAGTGATCACCACACATACATGGGCTAGTTGTCATTCCAGGTGAGGTTGCAGCCAAATTTTTTTTTTTAACAAATCCCTCTTTCTAGCGCTTTCTATTTGAGAAGCAAAGATCACATGGCAGTCGCTTCATTATACCAGACTTAACAAATTCTGAATCATAGCATAATCGTACCAGGTCTCATAACTATCTTAGATGTAGGTAACTAAAGATAATTCTTACAAAGCTATGTATATCTAAGAACATAATTTACATAACCTTTAGGTTGGCAGGACACAGCGATTTTCATTTGTTTTTTGTATCTATTGGGCTAGGATATAAATACTTAAATAAAAATGCGTTTATTGCTTTTCAGAACAACAAGAAGGTACATATTTTTAAGATTTTACAAAAAGCAAAGGGAAGTGGCTCAGCGAGTGCTGACATATTAAACGCCAAGTGAATAAAAATGGAATCACAAAGCAGTGATCACCACACATACATGGGCTAGTTGTCATTCCAGGTGAGGTTGCAGCCAAAATTAAAGTAAAGTCCCAGCCTATATGTATACTGTCCCACTTCACAACAGAGGCAGGACAAAGGCCTCCATCAAAGAAATCAAGCCATCGCTACTATGAGTATGATGGTCGACCCAGGCCGAGCAAAAAGTAAGTATGTTTCAAATTCTAAAATTGCTCGGGATTGTGATCAAGGCTAATCTCATCATAGTAGCGATGCAGCCAAAATTTTTTTTTTAATAAATCCCTCTCTTTCTAGCGCTTTCTATTTGAGAAGCAAAGATCACATGGCAGTCGCTTCATTATACCAGACTTAACAAATTCTGAATCATAGCATAATCGTACCAGGTCTCATAACTATCTTAGATGTAGGTAACTAAAGATAATTCTTACAAAGCTAGTATATCTAAGAACATAATTTACATTTATCCTTTAGGTTGGCAGGACACCGCGATTTTCATTTGTTTTTTTTTTGTATCTATCGGGCTAGGATATAAATACTTAAATAAAAATGCGTTTATTTCTTTTCAGAACAACAAGAAGGTACATATTTTTAAGATTTTACAAAAAGCAAAGGGAAGTGGCTCAGCGAGTGCTGACATGGGTCAGCGCTGATTTTATAAATATAAAGCCATTGACACTTGAATAAGTAGAAGATCGATTTTCATCAGCTTATCCAAATTGAATTACTAGGTGGTAACCCTACCATAAGAAAGCTTGGCGCTAGGGCGTGCTAAGCGAACGCCCGGCGCCAATGGCCGGGAATGGCGGCCCGAGCACTGAAACTGCTATCAAGGTGGACAAACTTTTCCAATGGAAAGATAATGATAGGGATGCATGTAACTCTGACGTCACTTTCATGGAAAAACCAACAATGTGGTTTCGGGGCCGCGAAAACCGCGGTTTGAGTTTTTTCATTACGATGATAAAATAACACACAAATGATTAAAGTGATACACTTTTCTATATTTTCAGATTGATCAGCCCTGGAATTAAGCGTCAGGACCCAGTCAGAATGTAAGTACCCTTATATCTAGATAGATAGAACTATCGCCCTTGACACACAAAATTACCATTCTTATTATTTCTTTGTGAACTATTAGTATTATACAGTAAGCAAACCACCTGCCATTTAGCATTACTATGCCAATTTCTGATACCTGATATCGATGCCACTTGCGCCTATAGTAAAAGTGAGAGCAAATTAGTTTTGAATGATCAGGCACACTGTGTGACACGTCAATTTTGAGCTACAATAATTAATCAAAAATTGTGAACATTCATTTTTGGTACCAAAAATCGGTACCACGTGCTACGTCCCGTCCCTAGCGAGGGAGTGAGAGTGAATTCCTTTCACCTGATAGCACTGTTATTAGCCAATTCGATGGCCATTCCGATCCTAATAGAGGTATAATAAAAGGGCCCTCGCTCTATTTTTTCGTTTATTCGCTCAAAAGGTAAAAATAAAATTTTCTTATTCAATTTGCTTCGTGAGGTGTTCTCTCTTTTTTATTTCACTTTCTTTTTCTAACCTAATTCGGGTTAAGTAGCTTTGTTTCTACTTTCAGGAAAGGGTTTATTGGAAAAAGTGAGTTAAATTGTAAAGTAGTATTTTATTATGTACACCTTTTGTTACTCCTGTCACCTTCTTAACTAATTTTTACATCGATGATAAAATCTATGTAAATACAACATTATTACGCCAGTATTAATTTAAAATATCCATTAACACTAACATCTACTGTTTGTTGCGTAATCTGTTTGGCTATCATCTATCCTCGTGATTTTTTGCTTGAAAATTATTTTATCTCTTGGCCTTACATTTTGAAATGAAAGTATTCTAGTAGGCATACTAAATCTGGTACTTACTGCTTGTAGGTTTTGGTGTCGAAACGCTATGCCCGTGGGGTCTCCAATTTCTCTATTTCTTCCGAGACTTAACTAAGCGCTTAGCTGAAATCACGGAAGACCCAAAGGCTGGCAGCTACTTTGCCAACGAATTTCCATCGCTATCCAGCGAGGTAATGCTGCCAGCATTTTGGGGACATAGCCCCAGAGCCTACTCTGTTTTAATTTTCCGTTTTGGTAGATTTTTGGCTTTAGTTCTGTTACTGTTTTCCTTTTCAGCATCTTGTTAATGTCTGTAATGTGGTGTGTCTTGTGTTTTAGGAAATTAAATGTATCTTATCTTATCCGTCAAGGGAGCGAGCAATCAAAGGCTCGTTTCGTCCCGAAGGCAGCGCTTACGCGTGTATTTGTCAAATACTTTCTGCGTCGCCGCGTGCGCGTGATAGTGAGCTAATATTACAGGTGCGAGTGATCTATGGACGCTACGTGTGGGGGTGGGCGAAGATACGAGCGGAAGCGGATATAGGTTATAAACAAACATCATCAGAAAAAATACTGTTTTTATCTTATTTCAGGCTGAAACGGCCTCGAACGGTTGACGGCCTCGATGGCGCAGTGGCTAAGGTATTCGCCCGAAGCGCTAAAGGTCCCGGGTTCGATTCCCAGTCAAGTCAAATTAGGAATTATAGGAAATATTCTACTACTATACCACTATTTCAAGAACCCCCTTATTTGATTGGGGGAAGGAAACCTTCCTCCCAATCTAATAAGGGGGTAAATAATCAAAGGTTTCAAAAATAAAAGTTCGCAGCAAAATAAGACCTGTTCCTAAATGAAATCATCTTATTGAAGACTAATATACAATTACTCACTCTTTCTATGTAGAGAACATTGAGCTCCTTCAATGTTCTCCTATGTCCAACAGTGGACGTCTACGACGCAAAGTTATATTTATGTATTATATTCGTAATTCCTCAGTTGTCTTTTATCCATATCATGAGAGCTTTTAAGATGCTTAGTACTTAATCAGTTCAATATATGTGAGATGTGTTTATCATTATTGTTAGAACCCTCCCCCGCTTCCGCTCTAAACTTGTACCAACGGTCTGGAGCAAACGACAAAAGAACAGCGGAAATATTTGTTAAACAACTCTGTGCCCGGCCACCCGCGATATTGGCGCCCGTGATTTATGCATTTCAATAACTTCTTCACACACGCTGCCGCGATAACTGCGAGCTGTAGGGTGTACTGTACCTACCTGTATTGTACAAATGGAGATGTTCATTTTATTTTTATTCTATTTTTATTTTATAACAGCCCGTTGGTCTAGTTGTTTTAGTACCGGGCCGAGATCTTGGGATCCTGGGTCGAGCAAAAAGTATGTTTTCGAACGTAGCCCAGGTTTGTGGTCACCAATCCGCATTAGGCCTAATTCCATAATAGTAGCAAGTTGTTCACGTAACAACTCACTCGACACACAACAGCAGTGTTAAAAACTATACAATTCCACGACACTGCGGCATTTCACTGCACAAAATAAAACCAAATCTGCTAAATACAAATTTTAATCTTTCGAATTACATCAGCTGATGCAACTTGTTCCACTACCAACCACTGAATCTCTTTTTTTATAGATGCTAGACAACTAGAGACAGCGAGACAACGACAGATCACCTCATAGGAAGCGATGTTGATTATTTCACAGATGTCACCGTCCAAAACGCTTATAAGATTAGTCAGATTTGCTTGTCCTGCTACATAAATAACCAAATTATTGGACAAGTCACCAGCCAAGTTTTTTCTAATTCGACATTACGACGCACCCGAACGCGCTCACAATATTTTATTTTTAGGGCTCGTTATTACACATTCCTCATTTCCCCCACCTCGCCCGTGGGTTCCGTATCATTTCCACGTTATCTCCGAACCGCGCTTTTTACGACACTTTCACGCAAGTTTTTTGCGGACGAACACCGAAAACTTTCAATTTTCCTGTCATTAAAGGGCTCTTAACGCCCGAGTAGGAGAGAGAGGGAATGGAATGGAAAGGGACAAAGTAGCAATCAAAAATACGTTTCGTTTGATCGAGGGATGTTTTCGTCTGACGATTGTTACTCGGATGTGATTCCAAAACATAGGGATTTTTTATATTCTATAAGAAGGTTAGGTAAGGCAATCTTAAAGATTTCTGGCAAATCTTTGAACCTGACTAGCAGTGAATTTAATCTAAAGAATGTGACGACTTAATAGACTGATGGTAGCTTAGTCTGGCTAGCGTAGCTCGGTATCAAGTAGCGTCTGTTTTCCACAGTACAATCGCGCATCTTGACATTCTTCGGACATGTTTCTCGGCGTGTGTTGATCAGTCCTTAGTAATACAAAGTGTATCTGTGACTGTGAACGTTTACTTACATCCCTTAACTTACGATCTTCTACCAATCATTCTGAACAACATTTGTTCTATGACTTTGAAGATGTGGTTAAAAGGACTGTAATGTTCACAGATACACCCTGTATATCGGGTCACTAGTAATATAAAATGCATCATATTGCACTCGTGCGAAGCCACGGCGCATCGCTAGTATAAGACAGATGTTAATGTCTATTCAAATTAACATTCCTAATAGTTACTTTACGTTAAGTAATAAAAGAAATATTAAAGACTAACAAAATTAGAGGTTGTGTTACTAACATTATGATTTGCATAATTAAATCATTGCTACCTCCTCTTGCAATTATCCTCAAATGGTAATCTTGCAATAAATCCTATTTCTTTGAAAGGCGACATTAAAATGGCCTTTTCCAAATTTATAACTATTGTGCTGTAATTGGTCAACACACAAATTAAATGGACTCATCAATATTATTGAGTAATTACCTACATCATTTCGGATTAGGTGGAGACCGTGTCTCGGTAAACCAACGAAGTGATAAAAGACGTTAAGGTCCACTTGCGAGTACACTTTAATCTTGAATTATTCCTTAACATGGGACTAAATTTTTAAATTGTTTTGCGTTATGTATATCTATGTATTGATTTCGGATTAGCGCTTAAACCGGGTGTGCTAAATTAGTAACTATGGGAATAACTATCAAAGGATAATGTATTGATCTTAAACTTCGGGCGCAAGTGGTCCTAAGTCTTTTAATTAGACTACCATAGCCCAAGTCTATTTAAAAGACTAGCCTCCATCTTAAAGGACTCTACTATAAAATAAAGACTAAAGGTTCGAGTTTTCACACTACATAATATTTATGAACATGACCATGTCCATCAAAACATCACTCTTAAAAGATCTTAATTATCAATGTTGTTGCTTTGATTGCGGAAGCATGTTTGGTTTTTGTCACAAAGTTGACTAGGAGAGGGAAAGATTTGGCAGATTCTGATTCAACAAGCGTTTGAGTGTTTAGTTGGCATGTTGCTAATGTTGACAATATGTTATAGGAGAAAGGGTGTCACGCACGGGCGTGTTTCAAAAAAAATGATACCAATTATTTTAGCTCACTTTTTTTTTCAGAAAAACGAGTACCTACCTAGGGAGTGGTGGCTGAGAGTGCATTACCTCAGAGGTATCAAAGCGTCTTTGACGCGAAGATGTAATCTCGCGCGTTAGCTGCCCGCCTGCTCGCACGGGGAAGATGCTCTACTTGGTGAATGATAACTTTGGGAATGCTTCGGCATGAATGGTCCGGCTCGTCTGGAGTGACACTACGACCCCACAGACCCGCGTGAAGAAGCGCCTGCGCTATATTTTGCCAAATGATTGGAGGTATAACTTGTTGTATACAATCGTGGGTTAAAAGGCTGGCAGCGTGACTCCAGTGTTATTGCGAGTGTTTAAAAATGGCGACAATGGCTTACCATCAGGTGATCCATTTACTCGTCTGTCACCTATCAGAATAAAAAGGACTATAGACATGACTATAGGTATAACTCGACCTAACACCCGTCTATATAATATCTTCTCTGATAATATATTCCACCACCGTTTTAACATTAAACAAAACAAATGTAGGTACCAATAAGCTTCTACAGTAAACCAATATTGAAAGACTACCAAATACTTAAATATATTTAACTATCATGCAATGTTCATACAGAGCTAAAACAATGTCATAATCCTTCCACACAATCAAATAATGTCTAATGGTCAGTTGAGTAATTATGTTTACTTTTATCAACATTTGGAATATTTACTGCACTGTTGTCCGATGGCGCATTTGGTAGTGACCCTGCCTCATACGCCCAAGGTCGTGGGTACGGTCCCCACCCTGGACAAACACTCGTGTTATGACCACTTGTGTTTGTTCAGAGTCTGGATGTTATATATGTATTTAAGTATATAGTAGTAGTTTAGTAGTAGTAGTTATGTGTTACATTATGTATATTTCTGATCCTCTGTTGTCTGATATCTGTAACATAAGTGCTTGAGCTACTTCGTACGTAGTCAGGTCAATGTATGAGATGTTGTGTGAATTTGATTAAAAAAAATACAGGACCACAATTCGTAAAATACGTACCCATAATAATCTTTCTAAATATATCAAGCTTAGGTAAATAACCCTTTGCGATCACATGATAACCATAAAAAGAATGAAGTCGTAAAACGGTAAGAAATTTGTACGAAACCAGACACTTTTATTTGTCATGTATAAAAAACATATTGATTTTGTAAAGGACGAAATCGCATTATTTGTTTGTATCAAAATATAACTTCTTACTCACGTCTCCAAGCCACCAAACATTTTTTTTCTTTTTTGAGATTATACTTTAATATTATGCTCTTTCGGGAAAATGTTTAAGCAACGGCGATCACAAAAAATCGAGGATGTCCAAACAAAAGTCATAAAATTGATCATAAAAAGTATTTCAACTAGGTACATACATACTTTAGCATCGGGATGGGGTTGATAAGTGTTTTTTTTTATAAAAAAAAATAAGCTTACCAAAAAATAAACCCGAACTCTGTTCAAAAAATTCGAAAAAAAAAATACTTTTAGCTCGACTTAGCTTGGGTTTGTGATCACCAATCCGCATTAAGCAAGCGTGGTGATTAAGCCTAATCCCATCATAGTAGCGATGACTTGATGTCTACGGAAGCCTTTGCCCTGCAGTGGGCTGATACTTCTATACTTATTTATTATTATTATTTTACTTCGTTCTTCTCTAACGCCTACTCTGGAAGAGTGAGGGTGATGCAATGTTACTCTACACGGTGATACCCCAATCGTATCTGAATATTAAATGGCAACCATCTGGTCAGAGATCCAAAGGTTTAATACAGATATTAGCATCGAACATCGTTATTTAATACTTAAAATGTCAAATATTCATACATATTCAAATATCTCAAATGCCAAACGACAAATGGTCGCTGATATCGCTCATAAAACACCCACTCTCGAACCCATCTCCTTATTATTAAGTTAATCAAACATTTTTCCTTATTTTGAACAAACCTTACTAAAATTAATGAGGTAGATAAATTATTATTACTCATTGCATTTTCAAAAATATTTTTATTTTCTAGTTGACCTCTGTGGTTTTAAATCCTTAAAGCTTATCAAAAATTAAGCAAATACAACTATAAATTATCTCTAAAATTCATATTAAAATTCAATCTTGAATTGTGCAGTTGTTTTTTAACCTACAACGAAAAAAAATATGAGTCAAAATTGTACGTCTTATGAACACATTTTGGGTCGTTGAGCTATTGAATAAACTAATTCAAACATCACGAATATAATAACGATTTTAAATTTAATTTAAAATTAATGTGACATTTTTATTATCATTGTAAATTTGCAATTAATAAATGCAGATACTTAAAATTGCACATTATAGACCAAATTGAGCTTTATTGCTCATGTATATAGGTTTCATAAACAACTGCATAGCATTAGCATTAAGTATTTTAAATAATATTAAATATATACTATTTCAATTACAAATACACTAACACACACACATTCCAAAAGAAAACTTGCTTAGGAATTAATAAAGTCACGTTATAAAGATCAAATGATTTCGAAACTGACCTTGGTTTAGGGCAGAGTTCACCGACTTTTGTAAATAAAAATATTGTCTAATCATTTGTTTAAACGACGAACTTACTGTTTACAAATAGACCGAGTTCATTGACGAATTGGTATCTACGGATTTATGGTGACTACTAAAGTTGCCTGGGCGGTATCAATATGTATGCTCTAGATACACAATTATGTACAGTCACGGGTAATAATAAGTATACAACCTCATTCAAATATTAACCTTATTGTCCTGGCATAAGAGTCGAAGCGACTACATTTTATTGCTGGCGACTGTACATATTTTAAGCGTTTAAAAAAGTGATCCCAATAGCGCGCTATTTTCTTTATGACCGTTATCCATTTTCATTTAACACTATTGTATTCTATAATTGTATTTTTAAATTCCGAAAATGATCTACAGAGCGCTATGTAGCGCTCTTTTGCTATTGGAGCTTTCATTGGCGGCGACACTTTTAACGCATTCAAGGACTTCTATGATTGAAGATGAGGCCCAAATGGGGGAATGGGGGTAAAGTTTGGCAGAACCCTTGTGGCTACTGGTGTTGCAGGTGTCCATGGGCCGCGGCCATTGCTTACCATCAGGTGATCCGTCTGCTCGTCTGCCACCTATCACATATAAAAAGGATATTTGGCTGCAATCACTCACCATTAAGTAAGTATCTATCTGCTCGTCTGCCACCTATCGCATACAACATTGTTGGAATAAAATAGCAAAGTAGAGTATCCGTTAATACCACCGCAACGTATTTACGACAATGGAACTCTTTCCTTGCTTTGTGCCGTCCTTTGATTAACTTTGATCTAGGTGAGTGCTCAAGGTGCAGATACGTGCTAATGGATTGCCACAAAGCCACCTGAAAGAGGCGAGATAGGTTCGTCCTGGAGAAAGATACCTTTGAAAGTTTCCTTGTATTGTTTACGGAGACTAGACTATTAGATACAAAAGTGAATTTGCTTTCAGATCGAAAGGGCTTTTCAAGGATTCAATAGCGGAAATACTGGAAGAAAATGTGTTTTTTTTAAATCGGGTTAATTTTGTTTTTTAATAACGCGAGAAAATTCAGTAGCGAAAATTCTGGTTGAAAATGTTTCTTTAAATTCGGTTAATTTAATCATTTAATTATGCGAAATTTTTTTGATGACTGAACTATGATGAAATTAGGAAATTATAGTCTCTGTGTGTGTCAATGATAAATGAAATTTCGTGGATGGTGTTCTGCACCACTAGTTGCCAGTTAGCCTAAAATTCCTCCTATCACAAAAAAAAATAAAAAGTTTTAGCTGGCCGGATGCCATTTGGTAATGACCCTGCCTCATACGCCAAATGTCGTGTGTCCGTGTGGAAAAACATTCGTGTGATGAACACTTGAGTTTGTTCAGTGTCTTTTTTTTTGCATTAAATCCGACAATCGGGCAGTCGGCTCCCCTGATGGTAAGTGATCACCATGCCCATGTAGCCAAATGGACATCTGCAACACCTGAGGCATCACAAATGCGTTGCCAGCTCTGACGGAAATAAAATAAGCCCTTTGAGTCTGGGTGTAATCAATGTATTTAAATATTATTTTTGTGTTTCCCCTGTTGTCTGATATCTGTAATACACTTTGTATTAACACCTTGAACATACTTAATCTACTTAGTACGGAGTCAGGTCAATGTTTGAGATATTTTGCAAAAAAAAGGAAAGTAAAGTATCAGCCTATATACAGTCCCAATGCAGGGCAAAGGCCTCAATCATAGAAATCAAGTCACTGTTATACAATGATGATAGGATTAGGCTTAATCGCCACGTTTGCCTAATGCGGGTTGGTGATCACAAACCCGAGCTATGCTCAAAATTCGAAATAAAATAAAAAACCAAAATTTTAAATCAAAAACGTGTATTATCTATCTAAGTGCTATGGTCGGGTGTTCAGGCCTGGGGCAGATGGGCGCCGGAGGGCTGGAAGCCGTTCTCGTTGGCGACGTAGGTCACGGTGTAGACGACGCCGTCGGGGCCGGTGTACGCGTACTGGCCGCGGACTTCGATGGCTTCGTTCTCGGTGCCTACGTTCTTGAGGGTGCCCTGCTCCTGGGCGGACTTGCCGTCGCTGGTCTCCACCCTGGAAGGAGTCAGATGGTTAGAAATTTGAACACTGAAAAACTGAAAATCAGCGCCGCAGCGGAATGTAGCTGCTGTAGCAAATGCTGAGGCTGTGCCTTGTTGGCCGCAAAATATCACCATTGTAATACCTACATACTATCGTACTAACTATTGACGATACATACATTATACTGTAATTATTTTATTTTGTTATGCAATCTGCTTTTGTGGCCAAAAAACGTTATCTATTTTTAAATAAAAATCTATCTAACACGTGATCTCAACCAACTTGGAGTCTAAACACAAAGTAATTACAAAGATTTAAATAATTACACATGTAACTCCTCTGGTTACACATGTAACTCCTCTGGTGTTGAGTAAGTGATTACCCCAATGGGCGGTGGTAATCGGTTGCTCATAGTAAACTATGGGAACGTGTGCCCGTGTATCCTACCAACATTAATTGAGCTATTCGGTATTTTTGACAGCTAGATCCCATTTTCTTTGTCTATTTATTTTGTGGTCTAAGTGAGCAAACGTTTTAGGATATTTTAGTTTTGCATTGTACTAATAGATGGAGCTAAGAGTCGAGTAAGTATATCGCGCAAGCGTTTCGTTTATTCGGTTAGCCCATAAGATCGTTGTCTATAGATTTATATTCTTTATAAATATTATAGGAGATAGATAATATGGAACTAGATTATTCGTGTAAATAATTCTAATGGGAAATTTTGGATAGACAATTATAATGTTTTTCTCGAAAATTAACGCATATCAAAAAGAGGTGAAATGTTTTAACTAAGTAGTTCTCTTCTTATTTTTACGAATACCTCTCTAATTTTTACATGACTAGTTTCACAATCTTCCTCAAAAGGTCAAATTCATCTTTCTCAAAATAAGGTATCGATAAATCACAATCTACCGCGATCTTGTCGAAGTGAATGTGTCGGCTTTGAACTTTCAACTATATTGCAGTAATAATCACCTGCTTGATATTTAGTTTACGCCCAAATGTTTGGCTCTTGGTCAACGCGTGAGGAAACAGGTGACCACTGATCGTCTCATTGTATTAATGCGTCATACGTCATTCGTCATTCCAATACGTCGTCAGTCGAAGGATTGCAAGCTTACTGATTGTTAAGCACATGTTATTTATTATATTGTATTCTCATTTTATTGAAATAAGTATTTTTTTAGTAAAAAGATTTTCACAATGACTGGCCGGATGGCGTATTTGGTAGTGACCCTGCCTCATACGCCAAAGACCGTGGGTTTGGTCCTCACTCTGGACAAACATTCGTCTGATAAACACTTTTGTACAGTGTCTGGGTGTTATATTATATTTAAAGTTAAGTATTATTATTTGTGTTTCCTCTGTTGTATCTGGAACACAAGTGCTTAAGCTACATAAGAGGTAGAGTCAGTCAGTATATGAGATATTATGGGTATGTATTTATTTATATGCGAAAAGTTTGCGGAAGGAATCGTGCTGAAAAACTCATATCTGACTTAATTCTATTGACTTTTGTTTAACCTATCATAACCCTTTCATCAAAGGCTTAACATGGATTTTTTTTTCGAAATTAGTTGAAAAGCACGAAATTTTAACTCTAAGTATTCTTCTTAGTCCAAGAGCCAGGGTGCCGAGTACTTACGCGTAGCTGTATCCATCAACGCCGATGTTGTCAGAGTCGTACTTCAGGACGACAGCGTCCTTGGGGTCGCTGGAGACGGGGATGGCGGCGGCGACGGCCACGAAGAGGGCGAGGGCGATGAACTGCACAGAGGAAAAAATTTGAAACGAATGATTAAACTTTACTGCACATATTATACATAAATTTAAATTAGCTTGAAACAACATTCAATAAGAGTAATCATTCTTATTGATCACGTTGTAAGCTAGGGTGATATGTTTTAATTGAATTTTAAATCTATCACAGTTTAGGGTCCATTTAACTCGCTTCTCTTCAGTCCATAACCGGTGGACGCACGAATCAAAGGATCGCCCTCGTGTGTCTCTTCAATACATTTACAATTGGTCTAGATAGAACAAATGTAGTACAAATAATTTTTAATAAAGGATTCATAATACTTTTTGGAATTACTAATCTAAATCATTGTTAAGGATTATAACAAGGTTTTCAAAACGGTGCTTGGCCGCTAGACTATTGCCAACCAATTCCTATTCTATAATGTTTTCATATTTCCTATACGTCTCGCCTTTAAATGCATGTAAAACATATTTTTTGCTTTACTTTAACTATTCAATAGGACGCTAACCCTTAAGTATTCGGTCTATGAAACCTAAAGATATCTCAATGATTTATAATCTATCAAAAGTAAATAACTTTTAAAGTCGCTATTAAAGTCTACCATTGACAGATAAAAACGAGTGTTTTACGATTTTTTTAATAAAGATGGACCATAAACTCGATACTAAAATTTTAAATATTAGGTATATGTAGTTAGTTATTTATTTTAACTTAAGAATGCTAGTGTATGCAGCAAAGAGTTTAGGTTGTTCCGAGTAGGCACAACCTTGTGCTTAGGATTGTCTTAAAATTGTTTACCACCTCATCAGTGTTAGTTACAAATTAAGCCGAACATCTTCATTAACAACCGATGTCTTAATTCCTACATTATTAAATTCATTCTGAATTACTTCATTAAGTAGCATATTACATTCATTTAAATTATCATAAACATAATATAACCCTTTAGCATATTGATGTTAATGAAATCGTAACATTCAAAATGATGTATCTGCAAATCATCAGCAGTTTTAGTACATCATATTCTTCACGACCATAAAAATTGATTGCAGGCATCAATTTTATTAAGCCATTTGATCAATTGCAATTGCAGTAGCCAAAACATAATGGTTCCATAGATACCAGTCATACCGAAAAATTTAAACGTGACCCCGCGACGCAACTGACATTTACTAAGTTTTAACAAACAGGAGATTCGCCTAAATACCGAAATTAGCATAAAGTATAATAAATATGGATACCTAGATCATCTTTTTATAAGTTCAAACGTATCTTCAAAACTAGACTTCCTTGTCGCCACCTAAACGAATCATTTGATATGCGTTTTTTTACATACATTTTTTGACTCATTTTCCAATTAGTAGGTTTTTTCATCAATGGTCGGGTTTTGATTCAAGCCGTTTTTAACAAGGACAGGGCAAAGACCTCTGTAATTAAAAATCAAGTTTAGCTATTACTCAATAACCTGCTTTAGTTCAAAAGTTACTAAGAAAAAAACTAAGACAACTTTTCTTTTTTAACTTAATTGGAAGAAAATTCAATAATTAATGATATGATATCGGTATATAACTTCGAAACATACTATTGCTCGACCCGGGAATAGAACCCGGGGTCCCAAGATCAAGACCAGGTACTTTAACCATTTGACCATATCGGGGCGTTATAATTTTTTCGAACATAACTCGGCTTTGTGATCAAGATCAAGCGTGGTGATTAAACCTACTCCCATCATAGTAGCGACGACTTGATTTCTATGATGGACGCTTTTGCCCTGCAGTATATAGGCTGATACTTTACTTTATATATAGGTACCTCAAAACGTAACTATCTCATAAGACTAATTAGTGAATAGTACTTTAAAACCCGTGCTTGTGATTGGACACATTATGTATGATCAATAATCCTGTAAATTCTTAATATTAGCGTAAATTTATAAACTGGAATATAATTATTCATAGAGTATGATTAGATGTTAATGATTAGCACCTTCTAAGAATTTTGACTTGCTAATATTCTAAAGTACAGTCTGGAGCAAAATATTAGCCCATAAAATTAATGTTTAACAATGCTCTAGAAATTTAAGGATGTGAAACAAAATATTCATTGCCACTAATTTCGCGATACTGTCACTTCTTCGGAAGTTCCGTAATTTGAATAGAATTTAACAATGTCATCACGAAAGTTGCATTGGTCAGTATCCTTGAATTTTAAAGCAACTCCTTAATGTTCATGACACTTAAAATCACAATGATAATTATTCACTTCAAATGACGTCAGAGCCAAAATTCACTGTTCCCAATCACTGCGATTGCAAAAGCAATGTCCACTAAATAAAATCAGCAAATGAAAGCACTTGGACGTGAAAGTATTGGCACCAGCACTTTTTTTACGTTATAAGTGGCAGACGAATATACGGATCACCTGATGGTAAGTGATTGCCGCCGCCTACCTGTAACACCAGTAAAGTCACAAGTGCGCTGCTATCTCACTCACTCGACGAAACACAGCGCAGGCGCTGCTTCACGCCGGTCTCCAATGAAGCCGTGGTATCACTCAGTCGAACCGGCCCATTCATGTCGAACGGGGTCTTTCATTTTTGAAACACGTTTGCACTCCACGGCGACGTCTAACAAAATTGCAAAATTCAAAATCACTTACGGATTTCATTGTGATGTGATTGGTGGGTGCTCAACGGGGAACCTAGGACGAATGTGATAAAAATCTGGATCCCCACACTATTTATACCGCACCTCGTATGTCTACTTTGCATAAATTCAAATACTGGCAAAAGCACACGGGCCGAAGCCGGGCAAGGCTATTATCATTTGGTCGACTTCTCATCGCAAGGGAGGTGACATTAAACTTGCCAAATCCAGTTTCGGTGAATTCATCTATACGTGTAAATATTAAAAACTGGCGTATGTCTGTATTCTCAATATTTTAACCTCCTAAGGCCCAGGACAGCAGACACAAAAGAAAATCAATTGTCTTTAGATTTTAAAAGGCTTATGGGCCTTACGACTTTAAAGAGCATATTGTATTTTCTTTTTATGATATGTGCCTGATGGTAACAGATGGCCGCCGCCCATAGACACCTGTAACACCAGTAGAGTCACAAGTGCGCTGCTATTTGACCCCTTTTCAACTTATTGGGCCTCCGGTACCCTCACTCCTTCGACGAAACACATCTTTACAAAAATATAAAAAAAGTATATCTGTATTTACAATCTTTTTTTTACATTATAATCTGACAAGATCGGACACTGGACAAATAAAAGTGATTAACATTGTAGCTCCAATTCACGTTACTCTCTGATGTTACAGGTGTATATGGACAGCGGGAATAGCTTACGATCAGGTGATCCGTTTGCTCGACTGCTACCTATCAAAAATAATACCAGTCTACTAATTTCTGATGTTCTCGGTTGATTCCTATCAACATTTGGAATTAGCTAATTATTTATTTATTTAATGTAAACAACCTTCTCTAATTTTCAAGCAACATGAATAAATATTTATCAGCTTATTTTCACACGGTTTAGTCAACTGTTCATTAGTTACTAGTAACCTTAGTGTAGTCAAAGCTCTAGTCTGAAATTATATTTATAAAACAAGTGGCCCGCCTCCACTTCGTTTCAGGAATTTCTCTGTCTACGCCGAGAATCGAACATACGACCCTTACGTCTCAACCGGCGCTCACTGCACCATTGCACCAAACGGGTCGTCAACAAATTTCATGGGAGGATAGGTACCTATATTGTGATAAGGTCTACAACAAAATGGTCACGTAACGTACAAGAGTATAGGCACAAAATACATATTGACACAGAAGGCTGACTGCCCACTAAGAGCTAAAAATATGTCATGTACTCACGCATGCGCCACTAACGGGCAAAAACGCCTTTTCGACCACATTAATCCTAACTTATGACATAAGATTGTCAAACTGTCAAGGTCTATGGTAGAGGCCGCGCGCTTATGTACTCATGCCGGGCACCAACCCTAGCATATGTCAACGAACTCTTCTAAATTCAAAATCAGGCTGAGTCTAATTTCTGTGTGTAATTATTTTGTGGTAAAGGTATGTAGGTACTAAAAATGTACTTGTTAATTTTCGTCATTTGATATAATAAGGGTTTAAAACTTAAAACTAGTCGTAACTAGTAGTAGCGGGGGTAGTAATAGTAGAAATTTGTGAATGACCCAGCAGAGTAAAAGAAAATGAACCAGCGCTGTCCTAAAGCTGAGTTACATTGGTGTGTTCGAATCAGCTGACTGACTGACTACACTGCAATGTCTCACACTGGTATGACGTCACTAACTTGCACGAGCGAGCTAGAAAGTACCTTGCATGACAAGTCGTGCACCCGTCTACTTGTTGAGCTGTATTCGCAAATGTTGAACACTGGTTTAATCAAAATTTGATAGACGAAGTCGCGGCTACAAGTAGTTTTAAATAAAGTATTAATGCAAAAAATGTATTCTGCGATGAAATAGGTATGAATCTTCCAACATTTGAATCTATTCTACTACAATAAATCAGCGGAAAGGTCATGTACATTTGAGGTTTCTGAAGAATGTCTCGATGTCCAAAAGAGCACATTTTCATAATCCCTAAAATGAGTTGGTTTTTATTCACAGGTACATACATAAATCATTGTTTAGTTGTCATTCCCCAATTTTGTGGCACGGATTGGCTGCAGCAGTATTTCTCTACGGCTACAACTTCGAAACAAGAGAAAAGCGTACACCTTTCCTAGAACGCAGGCAACGCGTCAGCGACCTCAGTGATCTCGCAGATTTTGATGGGCGGCGATGATTACTTACCATCAAGTGACTCGTTTGCTCGTTTGGCGCCTCTAGCATGAAAAAAGTTATTCCAATATTTATTTCTCATATTTTAAGACGTGAATTTTAAGATATGAAAGTTACAGTTTTGTTGGTTTAAAAATATGTTTAACGATTTTCTGATCAAAAATAATGATTTTTAAGTCAAAGGGAATTGTTTTTAAACCTAATCTTAATATTACCTAATTTAAACATGAACATTTATAACAGTTAAACACTCAAAAACCGTCAGTCCCTGACAGACCTTTATGTTTAACTAAATTATTTTACCATAATACCTCAATGGGAAAAACAAACATATCGAATAACTTCTGATTCATGAATATGTATAATATTATGACATTTTAATCTTTTGTAGTCGTTTTTATTACTCATTGACTCTATCCACATCTGTTTGCCAATTGGCTGGAATATACAATAAAACTATTGTAAATTTGTACCTATCTCTATAATGAAATGCAGGGTGTTATCGAAAACATACGTCACGTATACCTCAAATAAAAATGTAGAGGGTTGTAGGGTAAGTATTGGAGGGTATATTAGGTAAATAAAAAAAACATATTCGAGTCACAGTAACCAATGGAATCATAAAATTCAATTTGTATCCGAGACTTGCGTACGAACTCCGATCAACCGATCAGTGAGAAGGAATCAATCACTTGTGAATAACTGTCGATCATTAAACACACCGGTCAATTGCAATGATCAAACTAATTAGTCATGCTTATCGAAATGACTGCATTAAAAATACATATGATAATGATTTCTAACTCCAAGGTTTTTGCACTTACTCATAAACTTTGTAAAGTTTGCTTAAAAGCCATTAAAGCTCGACAGCGGTATCTGTCAAAAGAATTCTAGAAAAAATCTAGTCTACACCCTAGTCGCCTTGCTGTTATATGGCTCCCGGCCAAAGTCGAAACTAATGCTGTTTCCCTTAGAAGTGTGTTTTTGACATTAACTATTTCATAGAAAAAATGTTGTACGACCTATGTCAATGACACTGAGAGGCATTCTAATCTAATGCATTAATGCAATTTAATGTCTAATGTATATTACTAAAAGTCATAAGTAAAATTGTTACTTACAAATTATTATGGGCCCACGCTGGCCTGAAATAAATGATTTATTATTAATATTCATCTCATAAGCTACATTTACAATATTTATCTCATAAGCTACTACTCCTCCAGCGTCGCAATAGTCAACCATTATCTTAAATTGTCAAAGCAAATGATTATTTATCAGTAACCAGCTATTAAATTCCTAGATCTCGTCACCACTTCTCGATTACATCTTATTTACGATAATTGAAGTTCCATCACCATCAAATGTAGCATTGAAACATCCATTTTGTACATCTTCGTTATACGTTGCATTTCATTAAACTTAAAATGCTAATTCTATGACATCCTAAAATATTTAGGAAAGAAAAACTTGAATCAGAGATTTTGTATCTTACTATTATACCTACTATCTCTACTACTTAGTAGGTAAGTAATGTTGTTTGTTTGTCTGTAGCATTGTATGTGTCAAGCTGCGCTTCTGTTCCATATTTGATTACATTTTGCTTCTCTCACTACAACAGGACTATACATAATAGAGGCGAAGCGAGCGATAATTTAGGTTTTTTTAAATTTTATTAATCCCGTTTGGGATTAATAAAATTTAAAAAAACTACCCAGTGAAATAATTTTAAAACATACCTTACAAACATATAAACAAAATCCTTAATCGAATAATTTTCGCACACCAATAAATAATATTTTAAAAAAGATCTATAAGTGAACCCTAAAAACGGGATTGAGCGTAAGGCGGAAGGCTAAATGTAAAATTCCATCTGATAAGATGATGCTTCTGACATTTGGCCTATGCAAACCTTACATAGTCTAGATTTCAATAATAATGCGTATAATTAATAACAAGCTACCATTTGGTATTTGAAACACACCTAACCTTATAATATTATTCTCTAATGGACATTTATTCTTGAACATTTTGTAGTAATAAATTATGCAAGTATAGCTTATATAAATCATGCATACGATCTACAATGGGGAGAATTCTAAGGAGCTGTTCTCTAATTCCAGCTGCAAATCTTCATTATTAATTGTGGGAGAGCCACGCTTTGGCATGAATGGGCCAGCTCGATCGGAATGATACCACGGCCTCACGAAAGCCTCGATGGCGCAGTGACTACGGTATTCGCCCGAAGCGCGACAGGTCTCGGGTTCCATTCCCGGTCAAGTCCATTTAGGAAACTGCATTTTCTATATTTCTTCGGCCTGGCTGTTCTGGATTGTTAATTACCTATGCCCCCAGTTAGTTATCGTCACCTGGTACTCATACTACAGGGGTTGCCTTAGTTGGAAACCAGGTTGGTTGGTGTGACTGTCTGGCGCATTTGTTTATTTATTTAGATAATCTTTATTACACAAAATATTACAGAACTTGATAATATGGCAATTTACAAATACAATATCGGCGGTCTTATCGCTGATAGCTATTTTTAGTGTAAGACCTTTTGTACACTTAGTATGCAAATAAATACATGAATTATACCTACTGCTTATGTTCATACTTTGTTATAATAATGATTATTCATGCATTATACCACAGTATTTACTATTAATTATGTATATCGACCATCTTGGCCATCGCTCTGCCGCCGGAAACGGCCGAGACTGTTGGCATTCCTCAACATTTTTTACTTGCAATTTGTCTACGAGACAAACATTTTCAAAGTTCATTAAGTTTAATCTTAAGTACCAGGAAATGACGGTAGGAAAAAAATGGAGGAAACCAGCTCACGATAATTTTTGAAAATCTTGTTTTAACGACACTAATTGACAAGGCTATAGGTTAACATGTAGGGGTCCAAATTTGTAGACATAAGATGTTTCTTTTTGTAGAAACACATAAAAGGCCTAGACTTACTTACTGTCCCATTGCAGAACAAAGGCCTCCATTTAGAAATCAATGGGATTAGGCTTAATGTTTGTTCACCACGCTTGCCTAATGCCGATTGGTGATCAAGAATCCGAGCTATGTTCGTAAAACTCGAAACGTACTTTTTTTGCTCGGCTTCTCAATCAGTTAAAACAGTGCAAATCAGTTCACATAATCAATCTACTTTATTATTATTGATCTACTGAAGTAAATTATGTATAAAGATTGTCTCTAATGATATAAGGTCACTGTTCTGACTGGCCGGTTGTGACACTCAAACCAATAATAAAGTTTACTAATAGGTAAACCGTAAGCTTGACAGAGCATCTGGCGTGGGAGGAGCGTTTACAGGGTCCGACTAGAAACACACTGGTTTATATAATAACTATTTATCGTGTCGATGAAAATGAGGTTTTTAATGTAAATTAACTCCCCCTGCAGGGTAAAGGCCACCATCATAGAACGATGGGTGTAGGCTTATCCACCACCACCAGTGTTCGAAAAATCTAAATAACTATAAAGGTATGTTCATGAAATTTGGAACGTGTAGTTCTCTTGCGCGTCTATTTCACATGCCTAATGTAATACGTTGAGTGTAAATAATTTTCGTGGACGTTTATGAGAGGGTTCAAAATTCGCTCTAAAGGTTTCAATCGGTTGCGATTCGCCAATTTTATTTTTTAAACCTTGGCTGGACACTCTCACCTGTTCTTTATTAGCTTTACATATAGAAACTGTGTGTATAACATGTTATTCACGCAGAGTGACTCTTCTGGTCTGCTCGTCTGCCCTCTATCTTATAAAAAGATGCCTGTAATGTCGCACGGTCTACCCATCGAACTGAGCAATCACGACATCGGTCGCACCGCGTCGTGTAAACCTGTTTAGAGCGGCCGGTTGAATAATTCCGTGCGTTACCAGTTCGTCTTCCTTTCCACTGGAAAGTTAATGTCAAGGTCGCCCCGACGACCGCTGGCGCATAGTTATGAGCTGATGTCCACTTGTCGATAAAATAATATTAATAATAAGATTATTATTTCATATTACCGTCCTTTTGGGACTTCTAAGTGATATCATTTGCGTGGCAGTCCTTAAATCCAATATTTCTTCAAAATAGTTATCAAAATCTTAAGATTGGTACACACCATTTACATAGGTTATAAGGGGTCGCGTCTGTAACAAATGTAACATTTACATTTTTCTGATGTCATTTTTAGGGCCAGATAATTTATAAGGAATATTACTTATAAATGATATCTCGTATAGATACTGTTTTAAGGTTGTTTAAATGATGCATGACAAGCTGGTACTTTTACTTTTGTTTGATTTTTTTCATGATGATTTTACTTAAATAGTAATGAAAATAAATACTACGTAAGACAGTATTGCTCGCCCATTTTAAAACTTGTACCTTGGCTTTCTTTCAGACTATAGATATAGCAAAAAAAATAAGTTAAGTACTACTCATCGTAAACATTTACTAAGATTCGGTGGTGTTATCGTTGATATTGCGTTTAACATTATTTGATAACTAACGGCAAGGATTTACATCGATAAACGTTCAATCTTCCATGTGTCCGCACTAGTTGTAGTCTCCGCCTTTAAATAATGTATTAGATTATTTGTTTCATGTTTTATTAATAATATAATTTAATATATTTTTTTATTATTATCACATATTAACACCTGCTAAAGGAGTATATAACTTAGTAGCTGTATGGACTCCGACTCGAATGTCGTTTTTCTTCACTAACATACCAAGGATTTTATTAATTTTATTATTTTTCGCTAGATGGCAGACCTGGAACCCAAAGTGATAAAAGTATAGCATGTGCTTGAATCAGTCTAGATATACCTACTCGTATGTATCTTCTGCCCATACGTTCGATCCCCGCCCTGGACACAGCTTCGTGTGAGAACACTACCCTCATAATACATATTATGGCCCGCCTTCACTTCGTCTCGGGACATTAGTTCAACACTAAACAAATAGATGGCGCTAGGCGTCGATTACATCGCGCAAGTGTTTTGCTTTATCGGTTACCTAAAGTTTTGACGTTGTCCAAAGAATTTACATCTTAAAATCAATTATTATGAACACCAGTAGAGTCACAAGTGCGCTGCCAACTTTTAACCCCCTTTCCTCCCAATTGGGACTCCGGTACCCTCACTCACTCGACGAAATACAGCGCAGGCTCTGCTTTACGCCGGTTTTCTGTGAGGCCGTGCTATCACTCCGGTCGAGCTGAAGCGTGGCTCTCCCTCGGTTGTCATTAATACAGGGTGTATCTGTGAACATTTACATAACGTGTTCTACTATACATTCTGAACAACATTTGTTCTGTGACTTTTAAAAATACGCTTAAAATTTTTCATCTTTCCATACAAAGTCGGTCACGTGACTTGGTAATTTTGTATGGACAGTCCAAAAATTTTTCTATGAATTTCGAAAAGTTGTTGAACAAATATTGCTCAGAAAGGTTGATAGAACACGTGGTTAAAAGGATGTAAATGACAGATACACCCTGTATAGAACCCTGAAGACGTCAAAAAGTCTTTCATCCAATATACGGACATGTGTCGAACTTCTGTCTATGTCATGATAGCAAGAACATTTGCCTCTACCGTATGTCTGAGTCTATTGAGTAAGAGCTACATGCCTAAGTCTTGCTTCGTGTCAGACGGCGCATCGTGTACCTGTCACACTTTGCTATCATTTATCAATCGTCTGTAAATGTCAATGCGTGTTGTAGAATGTGTATCAACTTCATTCGGGGTCTTTGACTTTACGAATTGAAAAGTATGATTTTATAATAAAGATTTTTTATTATGTGATAGGTGGCAGACGAGCAAAAAGATCTCCCTATGTTAATAAAGGGTGTTTTTCCACAATACTTTACCAGTTTAGTCACAAGAGCGCTGCTAATCTTTTAACCCTTTTCCGTCTCAATCGGGCCACGGCATGGCACCCTCACTCACTCGGCCAAACAGAACACAAACATTCCGGCCAATTAAAAAAAAACTCATATAGTTCTTTAAATTTTCGCGTTGCATTAAAACTATCACTATATATCGTTAATTTTTAAGCACATAATTATGTTACTTGATTCTTTGCAGTGGTACGGCTGCTGTAATTCCCTTTGCGTTAATTCCCGTCTATAATAATAATAGTTAAAAATCTTATATCGATCCAATGGAATCCTTTGAGTGAAGTATATGAAGGAGCCTAAAAAGTTCTAAAATGACGAAAAATTAAATGAACTAAAATCTATTTAGTAATTAATCTACTACGTAATGGGCACATAACCAAATTTCATCAAAAGTAAAAGCATTCACACAGATTATAGTCTATTGGTTTTTTGATCATAAAACAGGATTCATAATGTTCAATGGCCAATGAAAACAAAAGTAAAATAAAAGTGGTTTGTGAGTGACCAAAAAAGTGAGAGCAATGACTTGTGTAACATCACATACCGAAGAACCTGCTTGCACATTCTCGTACCTACATTAAATTTCTTGAACAATATGTCTATATCTGTATTCTATATCATTTTATTAAGAGATAACTTCTTCTTTAGACCACCACAAGGCTTAAATCTAACCAAAAAAGACGTAACACTTGCGCGATGTAATTGAGACCCAGCGCCATCTATTGGCAAGATTGATCAATGGCGTAACTAAGTCCCGAAACGAAAGAGCGGGTGACTAGTATTTCATAAAGGTATAGATATTGCTGATGCTTCGGTTTCAAAGTGGATTATGGGTCGCGCTTTTCTTCAGATCTATGTGTTGTTAATGGGGCTATTGACGCTGTCCTCCGCATGTTTATCCACCCGAAGTGGATAGGAAGGGGTGGATTGCGAAGCCGCGGGTGTGCAAGGAACGCAATTGTAAATAGCACACCTGGATGAGATCGGAAGAAATATAAAGGTATAGCGCATAATACCAAATGCCAAATAAATTATGTTGTATACCACGCATCACGTAAAAAAATGTCGCAGACTGTCTCCGTGAACTGCCTACACTAAAAGAGATAGGGTTGTCACATCTAGGTAACAAAATATAGCTCACAAGCAACTACATAGATCCGCCGCGTTACATCTATACTATCAAAATAAAGGTTAACAAAAATCAGTTGTATAATGAAAAGGTATTAGGTAATTAACAAGATGAAGATCACTGGTAGCTATCAGAGATATATGATATCAGAGATAAAAGCAATTTTAATATGAAACTATTCGAAACATAGAAGCACTACAATCCTAGAAACATCGTGTGTAACAACAGTGATGAAAAATAATCTTTTGTTTTCTTGAGTAGTCATTTTTGTTGATGTTTTTTCTAATTAGATTTACCCGGTGATCATAATAAATAGCTAATTTCTAAATTCTGTCAAGTTTGATAGTCAATATCATACATGCAAGTTTATTAAATGAAAAAAAAATTAACAACATGGGGTTTTGATCACCAATCCCCATTAGGCATCAGTGGTGATCAATCCCGTCATAGTAGCGATGCCTTATTTTCTATTATGAAGCCTTTGCCCAGCAGTGGGACAGTAGACAATATAGGCTGATAATTTATTTTTTAACATGTCCATACGAAGCATACCATAATAATACGAAACACTGTAGCCAACCCTGTCCACGTGAGAAGCGCGCGATGTTACGTAACAAGGTGAAGGTCACTGGTCACCGCCGAAAGGTCACGTTTGCGAAAACCGCACGTAGTCCGTTGCGTTGCGTTGCGGTAATGTTTACTTACAACTTGCGCTGTCTCGGAATGCGTTGCGGTGGGCGGTTCTTGAACCCCTTGACGGGTTAACTTTTGTCTGTCACTTGATGTCTGACTGGTGGGTCAAGATGTTTGTTAATTAATAACTAAACGTTGTATCGAAAATGTTGCTTTCTCTCTCTCTCTCTTTAGTCGGTTCCTCTTGTCTGAAGATTGTCGTCAGCATCATAGCTGCGTCTGGGGTAATAAGTAGGCAGCGCAAGTGCGTCCATAGTGCACTATACTAGCACTCTAAACTGGTGTTGCAGGTGTCTATGGGCGGCGGTTATCGCTTACCATCAGATGATCTTTCTGCTCGTATGCCACCTATGCACGGGTAAGTACCCGTGAGCTGCTTGCTCGTTTATTGCCTATAGCATTAAAAATATGCCAACGGCCCAACAATTAGAAAATGATGAGTCGAAACCCAATAAGAATCAACACCTTAATTTTTCGGCCATGAGGTTTTTTGTTAACATTATTTAATACCGCATAACTAAGGACAGGTCCTGAAACCTTCACCTCATTGCGTCACGCATGTAATGCGCATGCGCTCTCGGTGACAGTACGATGTGTCATGTGTCAGCATGACAGCTGCAGCCTGCGCCGGCGCTTTGAGGTGGTGACAGAGATTCGCGCATGATTCTTAGTAATCGTAAAATTACTGAGGTCTTGGTCCTTTATTTAATTTTTTTTTGATCTCACATAGTGAATGCTGCTGGCTTGAGCACAAAATAATAATACACAGAAGGATGGCGCCCCTCATTGCGAGCTATAGCCCCTTTAGCATGTTAGATTTAATGTGACTTACGCGGTAAGCAATTACCGCCGCCCATAGACACCTGCAACACAAGTAAAGTTGCCAACCTTTAATCCCCTTTCCCCCATAGACACCTGCAACACCAGTAAAGTTGCCAACCTTTAATCCCCTTTCCCCCATTGGGCCGCGGTACCCTCACTCACTCGACGAAACAGCGCAGGCGCTGCTTCACGCCGGTCTTCTGTAAGGCCGTGGTATCACTCCGGTCGAGCCGGCCCATTCATGCCAAAGCGTGGCTCTCCCACGGTTCATCAAAATAAGCGAAATAATAATTAGCTGATCCATACATTATTGCCCGGTGATTTTTTTTTCTATGTGGAACATTATTTTTGTGACCTAGGTATAATGAGAACTTTGGGATCAAAACTACTAACATTTTGCGGTGTCTAGTAAGAGAGACTACATGAATAAAGAACAAATGCCACGCCTTACGATTACTCAAATTCAACATTTTATAAATATCACTACCACATCTCAAAATAAATAGAAAACAATAATCGCCTTGACTTAATGAACTTCTAGTAATTAATTCATTTCATGAATCCTCTCTTCGCATAACAAATGTACTGATCTTGACCTTTTTACGGAGACTGAAAATGTAGAATTAAAATAAATCTTCACACTAACGATTTTCAAAAATTAAATAAATGTTTGAAAAAGGCCGGCAACGCATCAGCTACCACTTTGATCTCGCAGTTGTTCATGGGCGGCGGTGATTACTTACCATCAGGTGATCTGTCTGCTCGTATGCCACCTATGCACGGGTAAGTACCCGTGAGCTGCTTGCTCGTTTATTGCCTATAGCATTAAAAATATGCCAACGGCCCAACAATTAGAAAATGATGAGTCGAAACCCAATAAGAATCAACACCTTAATTTTTCGGCCATGAGGTTTTTTGTTAACATTATTTAATACCGCATAACTAAGGACAGGTCCTGAAACCTTCACCTCATTGCGTCACGCGTGTAATGCGCATGCGCTCTCGGTGACAGTACGATGTGTCATGTGTCAGCGTGACAGCTGCAGCCTGCGCCGGCGCTTTGAAGGTGGTGACAGAGATTCGCGCATGATTCTTAGTAATCGTAAAATTACTGAGGTCTGGTCCTTTATTTAATTTTTTTTTGATCTCACGTAGTGAATGCTGCTGGCCTGAGCACAAAATAATAATACACAGAAGGATGGCTCCCTACATTGCGAGCTATAGCCCCTTTAGCATGTTAGATTTAATGTGATATACGCGGTAAGCGATTACCGCCGCCCATAGACACCTGCAACACCAGTAAAGTTGCCAACCTTTAACCCCCTTTCCCCCATTGGGCCGTGGTACCCTCACTCACTCGACGAAACAGCGCAGGCGCTGCTTCACGCCGGTCTTCTGTAAGGCCGTGGTATCACTCCGGTCGAGCTGGCCCATTCATACCAAAGCGTGGCTCTCCCACGGTTCATCAAAATAAGCGAAATAATAATTAGCTGATCCATACATTACTGTCCGGTGATTTTTTTTTTTCTATGTGGAACATTATTTTTGTGACCTAGGTATAATGAGAACTTTGGGATCAATACTACTAACATTTTGCGGTGTCTAGTAAGAGAGACTACATGAATAAAGAACAAATGCCACGCCTTACGATTACTCAAATTCAACATTTTATAAATATCACTACCACATCTCAAAAATAAATAGAAAACAATAATCGCCTTGACTTAATGAACTTCTAGTAATGAATTCATTTCATGAATCCTCTCTTCGCATGACAAATGTACTGATCTTGACCTTTTTACGGAGACTGAAAATGTAGAATTAAAATAAATCTTCACACTTACGATTTTCAAAAATTAAAAAAATGTTTGAAAAAGGCCGGCAACGCATCAGCTACCACTTTGATCTCCGCAGTTGTTCATGGGCGGTTATTACTTACCATCAGGTGATCCGCTTGGTCGGTTGTTTCCTTTACCATAACAAATAGTAAAAGTCTTATATATAGCCAGACAAAGCAGCACCAATAAACCTTTGGTGCAATGCTGGAATTCAGGGTTGAATCTTTCGGGTAGGAGGACATCGTTTCATACATAAGCCTCCTCTTGTGCTCACTACATACAACAGCACAGTCTCACGCTCCAGCCACCTTTACATAGGATTAGCTTATCACCATCATTTCAGACAATAGATGTCCACTGCCAGATATAGGCTTCCCCCAATGTTCTCCACAATCGGTCCTGTGCCGCATCCAAGAAATTCCCGCGACCTTCACCAAATCTGTCGTAAGGGTTAGCAACTATGTAATTTAAAACCGACCTTATCTTCTTTGCCAAACACCCTTTGAAGGCCAAGGATAGAGGTGGTTTTGAAACATGACATTTTGACCAATAGGGGTCAAAATGTCATGTCAACCACTAATAAGGTAATAGATGCCAAAGAATCCCATCGCAAACAAATTCAAATGCAACGTTCTCACAGATCCGTCATCGCCTCAAATACCGCGACAGAATTTAGGATTCCAAGGATAGTGGAAGAGTAACTTTAAAATTATAATGAGATTCGACACAGACGCCATCCCAAAGTGGAAGGTCACCCGGGTCATAAATTAACATACGTATTAACATTTATTTACGAACAGATGGGTAAAGCCGCTTCTCCGTTCAAGGGATCATCTCCTTTTCGATCCTCATTTCGTAATACCTCGATGATATCATTGTCATCTACAACGACAATGACATTCCATCAACATTTTATTACACGTTTTATATCTTCTAAATCTACCCAATCAACTTCAAACTGTTGTATCTATTTTTAAATTTCTTTGAGATATGCAAATGATCGCCTATTATCTAATTTGTATTCCATATAGGGTTATGTTAGATCATTATCTGAAGATTCTAGTACAACTTAGCTCCTTTATTTACGTTGGGATTCTCACGAGAATGTCTAAAGCTATTCAAAAGACCTTTTTAGTTGTGACATCTTCGGTTCTTATGTTAATTTTGTAATCTAAATACTCATATAGTCTACTAATGGAATTTGTTGCTTAAGATCTCTAGGAATCACTTTAAGCATAACATTGTCTGTAATGAGTATTCAATTATTTTATCAAATGTCGAAGTAGTTATGTCTATTATCTTGCTATTGTTTTGCTAATGATGTTTGATTATTATTACTGCGTAAAATATTAACCACTAATTTTGTATAGTAAATATAACAACTAGCTAATTGTCTCGCTAAAGCTGGAGACATGAATATTCAATATTGTTTTTTTATGTTGCTAAAACAGTGAAAATTAATGAAACAACAAAAATAATTACTAAAACTTAAATCGTTTTATTAACAACGGATCGTATCACAGATCGCTTGGATGGCTTAACAAGGGAAAGGGGGGGAATGGGAAGTTGAGTATTTTTGGACTAGATGGGGGGGTTTTGTGGGCTAACTTAAGGGGCTTGGGGAAGGTGGGCGCCGGAGGGCTGGAAGCCGTTCTCGTCAGCGACGTAGGTGACGGTGTAGACGACGCCGTCGGCGCCGGTGTAGGAGAACTGTCCGCGGACCTCGAGGGCCTCGTTCTCAGTGCCGGCGTTCTTCAGGGTACCCTGCTCCTGCTGGGAGATACCGTTGGAGGTCTCCACGCTAATGAAAATAAAAAAGTCAGTTAGTTGATACTACAACCTTACCTAAATTTTATGTGTCGATATCAAAGCTTTACTACAGCATTTTCATCTAGCACTGAAAAACATTCAGTTCTGTATTTTTAATAAATATTTGCAACTTTAAACCTACATTTGATTTAAGAAATTTAGCAAAATTTAATTGTCAGGTTAATTTTTGAGATTCAAATTATTCGACGTAAATAAGTTATAAAAATGACAATAGTAAAAAAAGTAAGTAAAACGTTTTTATAAATGGCGTTTTGACCCGGCCAAAACGAAATGTCATGTTTTTTACGGTTACCTAACTATTTCATAGTTAATGATAACTTACGCGTAGTTGTAGCCATCGACTCCGATGTTGTCGCTGTCGTAGCGGACGATGACGGCGTCGGCGTCGGGGCTGGCGGGCGCGGCGAGGGCGGCGGCCACGAACAGGGCGAGGACGATGAACTGCGGAAGGAAAAGCACATTATAATTCCAGAAAGAGATGCTGTTACCGTTAGAAGAAAGAATAAGACAACTCCAAAAAACATCCAAAGGTCAGTGTGATTGATGAAGGTGAAAATCCCGGGGTTGATCCTGATCGTCACTTGGCATCAAATGAGAAGACGCCCTTCATTTGTCGGATACAATAAGAACTCAAAATTTGAAATTGGAATCGTCATGTAGTCAAATGCGTTAATCAAATCCAAAACAAACGACGTATTCAAAATTAGAACCGCGTTCTAAATCCAAAAGTTGTTTAACTTTAAAAACTTGCGATGATAACTGGCCATCCAGAAAAACGTACCGATTTCATTTTGATTGTTGGGTTTGGTTTGTTTGTTTGTAATGCAAGAAGTCAATCGAGCGACTGATGCCGTGTGGAGACTCTCAGCCGTATTTATACGTCTCGGCGCTTCTTCGCAAGGACGCGGCATTTGAACTTAGTAACATCTTCGCCCGTAAAGGTTCCTTGTGACATGTCCGGTTGGTGGTTTTACGATCTTCAACTGTTATTGAGGTCGCACTTGCCTAATAGTTAAATAAGTCCGGGAGTGTGAACTATATCCAGTGTACTAGACCAATTAGAATTACTGAAAGGTCATGATAATAAGTGACACATTAGTTACAATTTGTTTTGCACTTTGGTCCTAAATTATTACCGTGAGGTTTTGTGTTGCGTTTGATATTGCAAAATGTTATATGCGGAATATTTATTCGAATTGGAATAGTGCTTTCATAATGTAAACTTTACAGGTAGTTATGAAATTATTTTTAAAACGAAATGTGTTGAGTACACATTTCGTTTTTTAGAAAGTAAATTACTTTTATTTAGATATTAAATTGTTGGCTCAATTAAATTGATGGAAGATGAAATAAAAATATATAAAAAACAAAGTCCCTTATCTCTCGTAATTTTTACCCATTAATATTACTTCAGATATACTTAGATATAGCATAATTACATAAACTTATGAAACAAGTAACTTACGCATCAAATTATTTAGATATCATTTGAAAAGTGATCATTGCAAGAAATTATTTTTAATCATTCATTAAATGCCTAAAGAGTTTTAGCAACCAAGAGATCAACTTATCATTACACTTCCTATTTATAGAGATCCATTGGCAGTTTCGGTATGCCCTACCTAGCCCTCAAAGGCTAGATACGAATCCAACCCTGGACAAACATACTTATTACAGGTATGTTGGTTCGTTCCGTGGTCTAGCTAATCTATTTAATATATCTTCTTTAAATATATTTTCTTTTAGTTTTATTATTATCCTAAGTATTCATATCAAGGGCTGGGTAATAAGGGAGGTTGATCCGTCTGCTCGTCTGCCAACTATGACATAATTAAGTCACCCATACCCTTAACACAAGTGCAAAGCAAGTAAGCAGCTCATTGTTTGGGCATCAGAATTAGATACTTTATTGCTTTAAACTGTAGGTTACAATTCAGGTCGAAAGATGGTGTTGTCTGATATCTATTTTCAGCGCAACAGAAATAACTTTTTCCCAAAGTTTCGTCATGAGTCCGTCTTCAACTCGGATGAGTTCGGAATGTGACTGCATCTGCAAGTCAAACGAGAAGCACGGGTACTGGTAATGACCTCTAGTGCATTATATAACGGCATTTAACATAAGTCGTAAAACGTGATTTTCTTTTTGCCTTCAAGGTTATAGGATTTTTAACTACAGTACAACTGTAGTCATAATTTTGTTCTAGAAATTTACTCTTAAGTAAATAAGTCACTTAAAAAAGGCATCATATGGTTTAGATGACCCAAACAACCTTCCACATACCAGGTGGCACCCCAGGTGCCAACCCTTAGACGACCGTGTTATCGCTAGTAGCGATTAGTGAATTTGTTATTAGAAAACTTTTTGTCTTATATTGTTAAATATGTATGTACACATGAATTCAAAACATTAGAAGTGGTATTATAATATTATAAATTAACATATTATAATATTTTAGATTTCAAGCAGATAATCCTACAAAAGTTTACATACGACCGCAACAGAATTTCGCCTTACTTCAACAAAGAAATCGATCCCTCAGCTAAAAGAAGAAACGTCTTATCTACAAAATTAATATTACAAAATTTCTACCTCTAATCACTCTACCATAAAATACCTTTTCCTGCAAACCCCATGGTTTGCTCACGGAATGCACCGCTGCAACCCGGTGCATCATCTCCTTTACAATGCAATTTAGGAATAGCGATCAGGTCAAAGGTGAATAGCATCATTAAAGCCCTTCAGATGCTTGCTAGCTCGCCCTGCGGCTTCGTCTAGGTACCAATATTCATTGATAAATTTGATTACATTGTTGTATGATAGGCCGCTGATGACCCAATCTGTACTTACTTACTACGCTAGCTCAGTGATCCTAGGTGGGTCTTGGCCTCCGACGTTAAAGTTCGCCATTCATGATTGGTCAAAATTGACATACCGAACAAATTGGCAATCTATAAAGTACTAAGTATTTATTAAGAGACTAGTGATCTGCCCTCACTGCGACTCGGGACTTTATTTCCAAGTTGTCCCATAGATGGCGTTGGGCCTTGATCACATCGCACGTGTTTTTTGGTTTACGTATAAGCCTTGTCATTGACTACTATAATTTAACCTGTTTAAAAATAGTATAGAAGATAACTTCTATGGGCTAAGACAAGGCCTATAAGCCTATAGCCTTATCGTCCTTGTTTTGAAAACACGAGTCGCAACCGCGATGTAATCGACACCCAGCGCTATCTCTGGATTAAGTTTCGACCTTATATCCCAAAACGGAGTAAGGGCGCGCCACTAATTATGAGTAGGTAAAAATATACTAGTATATAAGTAAAAATATTCGCGACAATTTAATTTCTTGACCAAAGGTCATAAACGGTCGTTTATGAGTAACCTTCATAGTTCGTGGCATCATCTTGATCGAATTCATCATCATTACATTTGTAGTAATCGTATCTTGGAATTAGATGAGTTACATCATAAGGTATTTAACGTAAAACGCAGGCGTTGCTCAATTCTGGTTCAGAGTTCAAGGTAAACAAATAACTAATAAAAAAAGTAAAATGCCTTTATATACAGCTCAAGATCTAAATGCTAGAAGCAATTTCTCTTTTCCGCAGAATGATAAATAGAAAAGTAGAGTATCAGCCTAATACTGTCCCGCTGCAGGGCAAAAGCCTCTATCATAGAAATCAAGTCGCTATATGATGACATTAGGTTTGATCATAGTACATGAGTATTTGTAATCATTTACACCCAATCAACGACGTCTTCTTTCAACCATTCTGTATAACATTTGCATCATGACTTTTCATACAAAAAGTCACGTGAATTTTCAAAAGTCATTGAACAAAATATGTGGTTCAGAATGGTTGGTAGAAGACATAGTTAAGGGCATGTAAATGTTCACAGATACACCTGTATGTATAAAGCTAGATAGATAGATACATTTACAAATAGAGGGATCCAATCAATAGACACAGGGATTGAACCCTGGACCCCAAGCGCAGCTTCCACTGCGACCGGTTAACGGGTTACGTAGTAACTAATAGTCACCTATGTGTTAAGGGGCTATACGAATGAAACTAGCGCCGCCAACCTATTTACACTGATTGTGGCGAATATGCGATATTTTTTAAGAAAGCAAAACATTACAGAGTAAGATAAAAGTAAATTGAATTTTTCAAGATGCAATACAATATATTATAAAACATGCGACAAGTAACAATAATGTCAATTATTGCCAAAAGTTGGCGTTTTTAGCAATAATTAATTTAATGTTTTATTTTCTTAAAAAATAACGTATTTTCGCCACAATCAGTGTAAATAGGTTGGCGGCGCTAGTTTCATTCGTATAGCCCCTTAAATTGTCATTAGTCATTCCCGACAACTATAGGTCTTTGGGTCAGTCCCCTCATCAGTCCACCTATTGTTACGAATTGCCACATCTAATTAAGTTTATACTGATGTCTTCACTAACATATCTCAACATCTAATCAGCAATATATCATACCCATAAAATATGAAGTAAGTTTCGCTATTTCTTTCCGCCTACGAAGCTCTAACACATCGTCAGTGACCTATGGTATATTATGTCAACTGGAGATAATGCCGATATCAATAGAAGTGTTGTTATGGAGTCGAGTTTTTGAGTCTTCGAGTTTCACATCGCGAGCGTGGAGACTCTGTCAGTATTTTTGTTTGTACCTAAAATTCCTGTTAAGCTTCAAACATTTCCAAGGTACTTAAATAACAAAATATAATTTGTGAAATTAACGCGACGTGAATTTTAAGCACACTTTATGTACTAACTGCTTCAAGTTTTGGCTGAGTTACAGCAGCCGCGGTCACAAGCGGAATTAACGTCGCGTAAATTTTCGTCTATAATAATAATAGATTAAAAGCAACGCGATCATTCTATTTTATTTCCCATGTTATCAAAAACTCATATAGATTAAGGCAGTTGGTTAGTCAGATTTCCTATTTTTGAGCCGTACTCGACACTCGTATTTAAGCTCTCAAAGACTCGAACTCTTCACAGCCCTATCAATAAAAGCTACGATATGCGCCCGAGTCGCTCATCGTTTCGTCACAGACAATGCCTGGAGGCTATGCGAGCGAATTGCGTTCGTTTAACTATATAGTTCATTTCCTACATAACAGATGGATGTCTAACGTTGACAGCAATTTATTATAAGCCTATACTTTATATTTAATTATGCTACTCAGTTGTTATTATCCTGCCTGCCTGATGAGGTAAGCGTCAGTTTGTGGAGTGTCATTAAAAGTTGGTGTCACTTGCATAATCCTATCAATCAGTCAACAGCCTATGTCTCTCCGCTGCTGAACGCCTCCTTCATGCTACGTCGATTTCTATACCAGGCTTTCCTCATCAATGCCCCGTTGGTCTAGTAGTTTAAGTACTGGACCGTGATCCCGAGTTCGATTCCCAGGTCGAGCATAAGTATATTTCGAATTTTTCAAACATAGGTCGGGTTTGTGATCACCAATTCGCTAAGGCAAGGGTGGTGATTAAGCCTCATCCCGTCGTAGTAGCGATGAGTTGATATCTATGATGGAGGCCTTTGCCCTGCAGTGGGACGATATATAAGCATCAGCCTATATATCGTCCAACAACTTACTTATACTTACTTACTTACTTTCCTCATCACTGCTTGCGGTTCTCCTATATTTGCATAATAATTTGAAAAATATAATCTCTTGCTCCTCACCCTTTCTCGAATATATAGGGACAGGGTCGATCAAATAGGGTCGAGTTTCCCTATTTTGAGTCTCCAGGCTTTCTTTCAAACGCTGTTTGTTCTAAAAATCATTGTAAAATCTTTTTAACAAAGTTGTTACACATTACATACACATCCATACATTTGTCTTTGCATTCTTTAATTCGACTTCAATGTCGAGTGCACGGGAATTGCCCCCCAGGAAAGACCGCGATCTACTTTGAGTTATTTACCAAACTCCTAGATGTAACAAATTGATGAACGCTATTGAATTGCACAGTTTCAAATCGCTAAGGCAGAAATCGACGTCCTAAGCGCTATCAATTTGCCAGTCACTGAAACTAATACGTACGTTAAAACACCATATGACATAAAAGTCGCATAAAGGCCATTACATAACAATATCATACTTTAGTACGGACATACAATTAGCCGCCTGGCTTGCCGGTTCTGGTAGTTAGTCATGCGCAGGGGATCAATGGTGTGGCTGATAGTAAAATTTTAGCACACAATAAGCATTCGTGTGATTCAAAAGTTTCGTCACTTTGACACAATGCGCTGGCAACGGTACAGTCGAACACAGAATTGAATTTTAAAAAATAGTTAAAAAATAATGTCTCAGGCAACATTACATGCGTCGTATGTTATGTATTATATTCTTTATTATGTCTAATATCGATGCATTTAAGAGCGCATTAGTCTCAATTTGTTAATTCTACGCCAGGTCCTCACGATACAGGTTAGTCTATTGTAAGGACCAAAGGTAATCTTTACTAGATAACTAGTTAGCAAACAAATGTTTTGATTAAGCACTTGCTATTTCTACTTTTTTGTTTTATGTATTCTCATTTTGTTGAAATAAATATTTTTCATATTTTATTCATTTGTTTTTACTTTCAATCAATATTTTGAGCGTGACAGATACATTTTAAGTTTATGAGGGGTGGAAAAAATTTTGATCTCTCGTACAAGAAGTCACAGCTAATGGCGAGCCCCCCTGATAGGCTGATACTTTACTATAGCATAGAGACTGCCAAACCGGCAAACCTACTTCTTAACTTCTTATTTTGAATATTATGACATGTAGATAAAACCTTTGTTCGCACCAGTACTCCACACTGCGCAGGAGTGTCCGCGTCGTCGAGTTATGAGACAGGTGGATGCTTTATCGTCCCCGAAAGCGTCTGCCAATTACTCATCTTTTGTTACCGCAGATACGGCGGTTGCAAAAATGTAAGAACATTCTCAATAAATTTGCGATTTATCGCGATACGCCGTAAGGGCTTGCAACAGCCGGACTAATGAAGGGTCAAGGGCTTCTCCAGATTATGTTTCTGTAGAACATGTAAACATAGTTTAAGATTTGTAAATTTCGTGGAATAAAAAGTATCTATCTGACTCAATTCTATCTGTCTACAATAAAAAATCAACTGTTTTTGGCATAAACGTCGTCAGTCCCAAACAGTAGACATAATGGAAAATCAATTGTTTTATGCCTTTTAAAAGGCTTTTGGGTCATATGACCTTAAAAGGATTTTCCGTCTTACGAGTTTGATGGGAGAGACACGTTACGGAATGAATTAGTGAGCTGTATGAGTTTCAAATGTAATATTCCCCGTCCTTATACTAGGTTTAACTGCTGGAGTGATACCACAATACCCTAAAAAATGGCGAGAAGCTGCGCTCGCGCTGTTATGCCAAGTGAGGGAGATAAGTTAGCACTGTCATACTGATCTACAAGATTCTTCTTCATGCTTCGTTTGAAGGAATTCGTATTCTCTTTTTTCCTCGTGTATTTGCTGGACTAAGAAGGACTAATGCATGTGACGATATTTGTAAAAAGAAGGTATCCTTGCGCCGACAATGATTTTCATTACTTTATGGTACGACAAAAATAGATGATGCCTATCATTTTAGTCCTATAAAGAATGGTGTCCATGCTAAAACAGATTCAATTAAGAATAACAAAAAAATAATGCTAAGCTTATTTAAATCATTTACATATATTTGCGTTGACGTCTTGATCTCAGTGACAAGGCTGCTCTAACGGATCGAGCGATTCCTCAAAGGTTACAAACACCCAGATTGGGATCCACTTGTGACCTCATATATGCATAAGTAAGTTGTTTTGTCCGTCTGTCACGCTCCGGTCAAGTGATGTGTGCGACTAATTGGCTTGGTTTTGATTTATTTTAATTATAAGCAGCCTTGCTTAAGATCTAAATGTGTTTTTGATGAAGCTGCAGGGCTGTTGATTGAAGAGGTAACTATAGAGATGAGCCGTGGTAACCTGCATACCTACCTTAAAGAGGCCTTAAAGAACTACCTACTGATAATATTAAGTGAAGCGAGTGAAATCAAGAAATATCAAACTTCCGATCGGGATAGCAGACTTCGTTAACATCGACTCCTTTGACCAGATATACCTACATTCCCCGTACAAGGTTACTAGAATCGTGAACAAACACCAATACCGTCCAGTTTAATGCGTCGGAGTAGCTTCTCTGACATCCGAAGATTCGCCGGTACTTAACAGACGACGCCGTGCACCGCCAGTCCGCTTGTGACCACGGCTGCTGTAACGTAGAATATACGACTACGTTACTTATTAAACCACTAGGTCAACGGGGCGTATAGCTCGCGCTATCCTCCAAATGCAACATTTCTATCATGCATCATGTAAATAGAAACTATAATCTTATCTAAAGTGGTCATAGTTAATTAAGAAATCATTCTAATATTTTTCCTAGAACTCGACATTGAGCTAAACCGATGACGACAGGAAATAACGGGACCAAACACTTGAAACGTGTAACTTGAAATGTATAAATACAACCTACTGCGCCATCCATCATTGATTATCGATTAACCTTTAATGGTTAAAGATCAACGATATTTGAATATGTTAGAATAGTTGGTATAGGTACTTTATTTCACGTAGCTTTTATATGCCGTTAAAATTTAGTTTTTTTAATCCGGTATCCCTCATAATAGGTAACACAAATAAAGCTCCTTTAGCATGTTAGATCATCAAAATTAAAAACAGCTGTTCCATACGTTATTGCCTGTTTTTTTTTTAAACTCCTTACTGTTTTTCGATGTAAAAAACACAAATACCCAGGAGGGTTTCCTGCGCATGACTAACTACCAGAACCGGCAAGCCAGGCGGCTAAAAACAGGATTTCAAATCGGGACAATTTTGCGTCCCGGCGCTGATGACTGCAAAACGGGACAGTCCCTTTTAAAACGGGACTTTTGAAAAGTTTATTCATACTTTATCTCCAGACCCCCAACATCCGTAAACGTGTAGGTACTTTACCATTGCATAAATTATTATATTCCCAACATAATTAATTACGAAAAATTGTAGATCTTAGTAAATCAATAAACATGAGCGTTGATCTTCACATTGCGCAAGCGCAAGGTCGTGGATGCGCCCAAATATGGTAATAAGATCATGACGGGTCGATTAACGAAGCTTTGTGCGGTTTGGTTTGAGTTCTGTCATTTGCTGACGATCTAGTTCTAGGGCCATTAAAACTAGGGTCATTTTAGGTTTTCTGATAGGGTGATATTTAACTGTATCCCATACTAGGATAGCCGAGACTGGATGTGCAATAAAATTATAATACTTGTGCCCCAAATCCTATGCTTTGGGGCATGTAGGCACATTATTAGCATGTTTTGATATACTTACAAAATATTTGTGTTCGTTTTGTATTTAGTTCATTGAATATTTGTAACATTAAATTAAAAGTGTTTATTAAATAGTTGCAGTTTTCAAGCCTCATCAATTATCTTCAAAGACTTCCTAGATTGAGCCATTGCTCAAGAGTAAAGATTTTAGAGTATAGCCAGTTTTACTAACATAAATAAATAAAATAAATTAGACTGTGTAGATTTTTTAAAACTTTTGTCACTTCTTATATTGTAAAAGTCTCTCTTATTTAACGTCATAAGGCCCATAAGCCTTTTAAAAGGCATAAAACAATTGATTTTCCATTGTGCCTGCTGTCTGGGCGTTACGACGATAATAAGAAGATGGATAAATTGTATGGTTTTTAAAGAATTGGCAACGCATATGCACGTCTTCTCAGATTACAGATGTCAAACGGCCCATGCTTATTTGCTTGCAACATTTTATGTAAAAAAAAACTTCCTCAAGTAATATTTGAAATGCAGTATGGTCTTTCCAGACAAGATGATAATTACTTCACCTGTAACCTTCAAAGCATTGTAACGCGTTTCATAAGCGAGATTCCCCAACACAAAACATTATGTGATTCACCGCGTATTCCGGTCATTGATGAAACTCGCGTCATTGACTCAGCCCAGACGCTTTCTAGAAATACCTTATGAAATTTTAAATTTTTCGAGGCCACTCTTTTGATATCCGTAAGTGTTTCTATGAAGGAGACTACAAGCACAAAATAAAGACTCTGACACAGAAGGCTGAATGCCCTCTAAGAGCTAAAAATATGTCATGTACTCACGCATGCGCACTAACGGGCAAAAACGCCTTTTCGACCACATTAATCCTAACTTATGATATAAGATTGTCAAACTGTCGAGGTCTATGGTAGAGTTCGCGCGCTTATGTACTCATGCTGGGCAACAACCCTAGCATATGTCAACGAACTCTTCTAAATTCAAAATTATGGCTAAGTCAGCCTTCTGTGTCAAGAGTCTTTATTTTGTGCTACAAGCGTGGGAGAGCCACGCTTGATGCCGCCCGGCTAGATCGTAGTGATACCTCACACACGGAAGACCGGCGTAAAGCAACGCTTGGGCTGTATCACTCGGCGAGTGAGTAAGGGCACCGAAGACCCAATCGGGGGTTAAAGTCTAGCAACGCACTTGCGACTCCACTAATGGGCGTTTCAGGCGGGGAGGAATAGCTTAAGATCAGATGATCCATCTGCTCGTCTGAGTCTATCAACTTCCTTAGTGCACCAGCCGATTTTTATTAATCGTGATTTGTCTAGGATTTCCAACACAAAACATTATGAAATGTTAGCTGAAAGCTGAAACTTGAAGGCGGAATCGAGCAGAAAGTAGCCCCAGTGCTGTGTTTCGTCGAGTGAGTGAGGGTACCGGAGGACCACCCGGGGGGGAAGGGGATAAAAGGTTGGCGGCGCACTAGTAATTCCACTGGTGTTGCAAGTGTCCATGGGCGGCGGCAATTGCTTACCATCAGGTGATCTGCCTGCTCGTCTGCTACCTATCACATAAAAAAAAGTGCAGTTAAAAAGTTGGCAGCGCCCTTCACTGTGATGTTGCTTGATGTCCATGGACAGAGACAATCGCTTACTATCAGGTGATCCGTTTGCTAGTCATCCACTTAAAAAGAAGATAACATCCTCGGACTTTCGAACATAGCTCGGGTTTGTTATCACTAATTTGCATTAGGCAAGCGTGGTAATTAAGCCTAATCCCATCATAGTAGCGATGACTTGATTTCTACGTTGGAGGCAAACTGCAGGGCAAAGGCCCAGCAGTGGGACAGTAAGGCTGACACTTTACTCGGACTTTGGCCTTCAACTCGGCTCAAGATACACATAATTCACTAATGACCGATTTCGCCAGCGCCAAATAGTTGTATCGGTCGATTAAAATGTATCTAATATCCAATTATTTCATCTCGTAAGAGGTGATTTAATAACCCCCAAAATTTATGAAATTAATTTTCCCAACTTCAATTCTACAAAACTGTGTTAGAATAACCAAGAACTAATTGCTGAAAATTATAAATATGATGATGTAGATAGATACACTATATTACGACAACATTTTTACTACGAGAGACAAACGAGCAACCGGGTCACCTGATGGTAAGTAATCACCGCCGCCCAAAAACATCTGCGGCATCGCTGATTCGTTTCCGGCCTTTAGAACGAGTGCGCACTTTTCTTCAAGGTCCCTAAATCGTTGTCGTCAAGTAATATTGCTGCACCCGAACAGATCCACAAAATGTACAGACAGCCGCAGATCAGGTTACTACAATCTGTCAAATTTCTTCAATCGAACCTCACCTTTATGTCAAACGTGATTGGTTCAATATCAACTTAGGAAATTTGACAGATTGTAGTAACCTGATGTGCGGCTGTCCGTACATTTTCTAAGAATTAATTAATAAATGAATGAAAACTTTATTTGGCACAAAATCACACAAGAAGTGTTTCTTTGTGGGATTGTATAATTATACTAAAGTAAAGACTTATGACGTTATTGCAAAATCAGGACGTACGTGAATCCGGGACAGGTAACACCCTTAATCGGGACATCCCGACCAAATCTAGAATCCTAGCAACTCTAAATTCAATGTAATGAGCTAAATTACACGTTGTCCGTCTGTCCGCAAATGCCATACAACCACACTAGCTTGAGAACGCTGGTCACGGCGTGTGGTGACCTCCTTACGGGTGTGCTATACTGCGTTATAAGCGAAGCTATAGATAGGGATTACTTTATAGCAACAGGGTATATCTGTAAACATTTACATCGCTTTAACCACGTATTCTACGAGTACCTACCATCCGTTCTGAACGAGACTCTTGTTCAAAAACTTTCGACAACTCGCTTAAAAAAAACAACTTTTTATACAAAGTTGGTCACGTGACTTGTTCATTTGTTCAGAATATACACCCACCATTTTGTACAAATATACCCTGTAGTAGGTAGGTACAGTCAACTCCAAAAATATGTATACACTTTAGGACCTTGTCACAATACACTAAGAAAGTAGAGGTCATTCTACTCTCTTATATTATGTATTGTGACAAGGTCCTAAAGTGTATACATATTTTTGGAGTTGACTGTACGTACACATTCCATTGTTAGCCTGTTGCAGTCCACAGCTCGTCATAGAGGCCTACGTGTTACTGACAAATCAATTGTGGGCTTTTTTCTTGCCGGTGGTCACGCCAACACTTTGATTACAATAACTGTTGAATAATGTAAAAAAAATTGGACCTTCAATGGTTATTATTTATGCACACACATATTTTTTTTATTTTCTTTAAAGCAATGGGGTATTGTAAAAGCCTATCAAAACATGTTAACCTCTGAGTTTTTAATTTGAAGATTATTATGACATGTATTATGTGTGTAAATAAAAATATAAACAGCGCAAATTCTTAAAAGAGCATTTCTCCCACTGGTGCGCGATCCTAAGTTGAATAGGTGAGGTCGAGCGACAGTGTAATATTTATTTATGTTAATTCGAGTACATTTATCTCAGAAGATTTAGGCAATTCAAGTGCCAGCCATTTTAATTCATATAATTCTATCTTGAGTTACGCAGTAATTGCAAGCGTGTGCATATTGGTTTTGCGTAGAAATTGCAAGTGGCTTCTGGTTCTCGTTAGTAGGTAATTAGAACATAATTTTTGAAATGTGTTTTTAACATGCTGTTTACGATTGGTGATGTAATAATTATTGGTTCCATATAAACATTTCTGCTTTCTTTCTTTTCTTTCTTTCTTAATTATTTTCACAAAACAAAAATAAATGAAATAGTTTAAGGTAATTCTCATGTTTATATTCAATTATTTTTTAATGTTATTTTAATTCGATCTTTTCCGATTAGAAGGTCTTATGTAGTTAAATTTATTACCTATAGATGGTTGGCATATGGAGTAGGTAAGACTCGGCACTGAAAAGTGAATGTGTAGTTGATCGTATACATCGCATGTTTTGATGGGAGCAAGATTATGTTTTTTGAAAATTAATTAAACCCTTTTATATACCGAACTACCTTATAGAACTGCTTAAGTATCTATAATGCTTAGATGTTCATTTATTTTTTCCTAATTAATAGCATTACTTTGTGACGCATAAAAAAGGATATAGCAATTTTTATGACTATTTTTTGGAACTCACAGGTTTTTGGTACAAAAAATGCAGTTTAACCAACAATAAAATAGTTCGAGTCTCTGCGTCTACGTCATCAAACTCGTTGATATCTTTTCTTGGAGTCGTAAATCGTCGTGATTCTGCCCAATTATATTCCAATCATAACATTCCTCCTTCGACTGCGTTTACATACTTGTTTCTACTAGAATTTATAGATGAGCAAAAACTTTTCGCTAGGACGTTCTGCGACCTTTTAAAGGTCGAAGGTATCGCAGGATTTTCTATTTTATTTTTATGTGATTTGTGGTAATCGAACAGACCTGATGATAAGCGATTGCCACCGCCCATAGACACCTGCAACATAAGTAGAGCCATAAGTGAGCTGTCAACCTTTAACACCCTTTCCACCATTCAAGCCTCCGGTATCCTCATTCACTCGACGAAACACAGCGCAGGCGGTTCCATTGCATCGTATTGTATACGTAATAAATAATTTTATTCATTATTCTTCTTCTTCTACATGGTGACCCTACCATTTATGGCGTCTGTCTGCCTTTTTTCTAAACAATAAACAATCACAATATCATCTGATATTGTCTAGATCAATAATTACAGTATACTGTGATAGGGACGTGATTTATTAGAAAAATATTCATCGTAAGTCCTGATGAACTCACCTTTTATATTATTGTTCCTTTTATAGTTGCAGGTAGGTATTAACTGGTATTAACTTAATAAATAAACCCTATCATTATACCTTGACATATTATGATGAATATCTTGACATATATCTCAATTAGAATTTATTTATGACTAGCGGCCGCCCGCGACTCCGTCCGCGTGGAAAAGTAACTTTTTACCCCCTTTCAACCCCTTACAACCCCCTTTTCGCAATAAAAAGTAGCCTATGTCCTTTCTCAGGGTCTAGATTATCTGTATACCAAATTTCATTTAAATCCGTTGAGTAGTTTTGGCGTGAAAGAGTAGCAGACAGACAGACAGACAGAGTTACTTTCGCATTTATAATATTAGTATGGATTTGTATTTTTCCCCAGACACGTTTGAACTTTGTGGAAGTATTTTTACAATATTTATAAATACCAAGCGAGTAACTTAGCTTAAAATATAAATGATCTATTTATCAGAAAGAAGATGACTTTAATCAATTATTCATTCTTAGTTTTTATGCATCAAAACACCTTCAGATAGCCAAACTTGATTTGCTAAGTAATAAAATTGAATAATTCTAATTAGTGCAATCCATGCCTAATGTACAGTCAGCCACACATCAAGTTACCACAACCTGTCAAATGTGCTCAATTTTCAACCTAATGTGTATGACAGTAACATGAGAGTCGATTGAAGAACTTCGGCAGGTTTGTATACTTTGATGTGTGGCTGTACGTACTACATATCGCTCGTATTTATACTATTTATCCTTATGAGGATGATTTATTGGGCATATTATAACTTGGTTATCAAAGTGATTCGCTTCCTGCTTCTTAATTAATTTACTTTGAAATTAGTCCGTCTAATTAATAAGACGAATTTATATCATCCCGTGAATATATTAAATCTGTGAAGTAAATAAACATGCTAAGATAAATAGTATGTGTCTGACGCATGACGGCGTCGAATAACCTCTTTGCCTAAACTAACCAAAGAGCTAAGACCAAAGGTTTCTTTTTTGTTTATTGGCCTGTATTGTGTTCAGGACACAGTTAATTTTGCCAATGTCAAGGGATTAAAGAGACACGTTCCTTTTGGAATTGTCTTTAATTAATTGAGTTTTTGATCACCTCAAACAAAGAAAACATAGGTACACTGACATACACAATAGACAACACAGTTAAGAATTGGGAGAATCTTGTGTGCCTAAACGTTAACACTGACATTAGCGCTTTAAAAAGTTAGCTTGTCATCAGCTGTCAATATGACAGCGATGCGGTTAACTTATGATTAGAGGAACATTAATTATGAAAACAGTGGTAACCACAGTATTTCAACAGTTACTAGTTTATCTCTTTGCTCGCTAACTCGCGCTGATTCATATTACACCCTACAAAATTAATTTTGCCAGTGTCAAGTATGTTTAGATACCTACACTTTATACACAAGATGAGTCCGCTTGTGACCACGGCTGCCGTAACGTAGACGAAACGTCAAGCAGTAAGTACCTACGTAATTAAACGTAAATTCTGTTTGTTTGTAAGAAGACATGTATTAAATAATAAAAAATAAGTAAACGGCACTCTTTCTTTCTTTCTTTTATCTTTGTTCAAATGCATCAAGATTTTAAAGATCAATACATTCTCAATCTTACGCTTTTCACAATAAGATCTCCTCAGCAGTGCATATTACGGTCACACATCTAACCTACTAACATTTAAACCAGGCTTAACATTTCCCTGGCAAGTTACATAACTTTACTCAAATCAGGAGTTTAATCTCCGTGACTTATTAGAATACCAATTACAAATTAGATAAAGCTATAATTTTGTTCACATTTCACACCTGATGAATTTAAGCAACCATGTATGTTAGATCTATGATGCGCTGCGCATGGGCAGATGTTTCATAAGTTGAAAGGGCACTGGGCAGGTCATGTGGCTGGTAAAGGTGACTTCTCGAGTTGAACCGTGGGAGAGCCCCGCTTCGGCATGAATGGACCGGAGAATCCCACGGCCTTTTTTACTTTAAAAGTGCTAAATATTCTCGGAAGCCCGGTGGAAAGCAAGGCTGTGTTTCGCCGAGTGAGTGAGGTACAGGCCTATACTCTGATTCATAATCATGTAAAGTAAACTGACAGTCTGATGTCAATGTGTCATCCCCATACATTATCACTCATTTTGACACATTCAAAATGTCAAAATGCATAGAAACTTGTCATTTTCATCTGTCAGTTTACTTTACATGATTATGAATCAGAGTATAATCGGCGGCATAGAAGGTTAAAAGGTCGCAGCGTACTTATGCCACTCCACTCCACTGGTGTTGCTGGTGTCTATGGGCAGTGTGAATCTATTAGTGATCCGTCTGCTCGTCTGCTACCTATCGCATAAAGTTCCAATAATGGTCCTTTACCTAAAGGTTGCCTGGAAGAGATCGCTCATAGTTATAAGGCCGTCTTTGTTGTACATCACTCCTGTAATAACTAGTTTTAAGTTTTATTCCTGAGTTATGTGTGCACTGGTGTTGCATTGCAAGTGTCCATGAGCGGCGGCAATTGCTTACCATCAGGTGATCCGCCTGCTCGTCTGCTACCTATCACATAAAAAAAAAGTATATGCATTCATTCATGGTCTATGGTCTTTCTTTCCCTGTTGATTATAACACTAGTTCTTATCAATAAGCACAATCTTGTAGAAATCGTGCCAGCGATCGTGTCTGCGATCGATATTCACGAGCATCGGTCGATGCACGATCGAACAAATTATTTCGCCGCCCGCTGTGCTATTGTAGCGTTGCTAAGTGGGTAACTATTGAATAAATTATGGGTTTATTATACCATCGGGTTGAAAACATGGCATTTTCATACAACTTTTTTTTTGCGTTTTAATGCCGAAGCCCTTTAGGTGATCATGAATAAAGGCACTTTAACATGTTAGATCAATAATAGAAGCGGTAAAAAATCAGCTTCATCATAATCATCAGCCTGTTTCAGTCCACTGCTGGACATAGGCCTCTCCATATGCTCGCCACTTTGATCGGTCTTCGGCTACTCGCATCCAGCTCCAGCCAGCCCTAAAACGGGCGTAGCAGACGACGCCGCGCGCCTCCAGTCCGCTTGTGACCACGGCTGTTGTAACGCAGTCGAAACGTCAAGCAGTAAGTGCTAGAATGTAGTTATTTTTAAATATCCTCGCGTTTTCCTGTTTATATCAAGTATAAGTACACAACCAATCTTTATATTGAACCCAGGATGTATATCTAAATGGTCTTAAAGTTAGCATACGTTAAAAAACTGACATTATAATTTAAGTATGATACCTCTCTGTCAAATTAAACTCCCCAAATAAAGCGAAATAAATCAGCTTAATGATAAAATAACAGGCTACCAGGTCATCCGCGTACCTTATATAGGCAAACTGGTACAGATCCCACTTAAGCAAATATTTTACCATCAGAGTAACGAACATAGGCAATAAATTCCACAGAAGGTCACTTCCTAACTCGCTTTGAGTTTGAGTGTCAAGGCCTTCGGTTACGATCTTAATGCCGATAATATCATTCAGTTTAGTACCTGCTCGGATAGTATCAATGGGATCGTCTGCCGTAATTTATGGTTGTCTTATGGTAGCTTGAGTTTTATAACCGCGTAAGTCGCTTTTAGCGATTTTTTAGGACAGAAAAAAAACAATTCCGATTCTGCTTTCTCTTTTCTCTTTTTCAACGCCCGGTGGTTTAGTAGTTTAAGTACCAGGTCGGATCTCGATCCTGGGTTCGGCTCTCCGGTTGAGCAAAAAGTATGATTCGAATTTTTCGGACATAGCTCGGGGTTTTGATCATCACCAATCCGCATTAAGCAAGCTTGGTGATTAAGCCTAATGCCAGCATAATTGCGGTGACTTGATTTTTATAATGAAAGTATACCTGGAACTGACCCACTGCAGGGCAAAGGCTCTGTAGTGGGACATTTTATGATCTGATACTTTTTTTTTACCATTTGTAACTTACAAATCGTACATTGGTAAAGCCTATGCAAATAAAGATTTATTTTAATTTTACTATCGGGTGACCACTGCTCGTCTGCCACATTTACACTTAAGGGAAATAATTCAAAATATATTCAAAACAGGGTACGTATGTGTACGTTATAGCAGTCTCTGTAAAAATATAGTTTATTTTCTTGTTTAATTTCTTCTGATTTCTTTCAAAATAACGCTAATCTCGAATCCCGCTGGATTCGTAAGAAGCATCAAAATAGAAAAATCGTCAAAAAATGTTAGGTGGTCATAGAACTTTAACGATGTTATCATCATTAACAAAATTGAGTTATTAATATTATTGTTTATTATGTATGGTAATCAATATTTTGACTCATATGGTGTCCCTCACTGTTAACGATTTTAATTAATTATTCCTTACTAGCAAAATGATTTTCATAATTTATTGTAATTCTCAACTATGAGTTTTACCGGTTGAACTGCTCTTAATTCAATATCATCGTGTTTCTTGGAATCATAGTTGATATCATTTGTATTGTTTCATGTAGAAATAGAAACAGCTTTGGATAGACATCATTTAGATCACATCTTCAACATCTTTTAGATTTTTTTTTGTATAACAAATGCTTGAGCTTGTTTTGCCGAGTGATCGGGGGTTAAAAGTTTACAGCACAAATTGTGACTCCACTGGTGTATGGAGAGTTCTTAAAATTTTCGCGATTCATTATAACTAGTATTATTATAGACGGGAAAGAACACTTTTTTTTTTTCAATTATGTACTTACTGTACTGTATCTGCTTGTGACTACGGCTGCTGTAATGCATCCGAAAGTTAAGCGGTAAGCACATAATTACTCGTATTTTTAAGCACAAAAATTAACGTCGCATTAATTTCCGCCTATAATAATAATAGTTTGATAGATGTCTATAATAGGCGACGGCATGCACACCATCAGGTGATCCCGCCACATAGGTAGGTACATCAAAAAAATAAGGTCTTGTCTGTCTCTCAAATTAAAAAAATCCATTCATCCGTAATCAGAATACTTGTGTACAGTTAAAATGCCAGTGATGAGCATGACGACGGAAGGTCAATGTTACTGCGCGTTTCATGAACCTGCAGATATTAACAACTTTGGCATTTAGAACCCAATCTAACGAGAAGTGAATGGCATCTTGATTCGAAATGATAAAATAATAAAAAGAGACAATACCACATCATTGCCCTAGGCCTAAATTCCATAATATCCATTGAACAGTCAACGAGTAGTCAAGTTATATTGTGGGAGAGCCACGCTTCGGCATGAATGGATAGGAGTGATACCATTGCCTCACAGAAAACCGGCGTAAAGCAACACCTGTGCTGTGTTTCGCCGAGTGAGTGAGGGTACCGGAGGCCCACCCAAGGGGGAAGGGATAAAAGGTTGCCGGCGCACTTGTGACTCCACTGGTGTTGCAGGTGTCATGGGCGGCGGCAATTGCTTACCATCAAGTTATCTGCCTGCTCGTCTGCTATCACATAAAAAAAAACTACAATGTATCCAATTTCATCCCAGTCTCACTAGTGTCATCAAACACAAAGACACAAACCAAGGAGAGAATCGAATGAAGATTTTTACAGATCAAATCAAATCAAATCAAAATATCTTTATTCAATTTAAGTCCTTTACAGAACATTTATGAATATTATATATATTTATTTATCGTATTGCATAGTAGCACAAAGTGAGGAGTTTGTACGATAACAACTAATAACCACAACAAAGTACCTATCACATAAAAAAGTACCACAAACACTAAAACCCAACTCAAATACCTATCTGTTCTTTCAGGTTGTGTTGTTATGGAAGTCAAACCCGAGACTTTTGCGTCGCAACTAACGCTCACTGCGCTATTAGGGACTGTTACATAAAAAAATCCCCAAAAGTGAGCTCAAATTACCTTATTTGTAGTAATACCAAGACGTGTAACTTGTTTTTAAAGATGGCACAAAAACTGATCAAATAATTTTGTGGCAATAAAATTACCAAAATCTACTTATAAAAAGTGTGACATTGAAAGTAGGTCGAATTGACTGCAAAAAACATAACCAGCCAGCAACATTCACAAACAAGGAGGTGTTAACAATTAATTAATGACTGCTTTGATAGTTACAATATCTTAGGTCAGATTTTTTTTTAATTATTTATTTTACAAATGTATGGCAACTGAAATGTTAGCATAATATCGCCAGTGCGATGAAACATGCAAGAACCTGATTTGAATTTGGAACATTATTTTTCCATGTTTTATGCAAATAAATTCGATTCTTTTCTTGTTTCTCATTGTGGTCTAAAATTAACGAAGCTATTTTAAGTCCAAATTAAAATTGGCAGACTTTTTTGATTTAACGTTCAAGTATAAAAATAATTTGGCGCCAATGAAATCTTCGTTTATACGGTTCAGTATGAATAGGCCGGAGTAGGGAGCCCAATCCAGGGGGAAGGAATGGGTAAATTTATGATTCCACAAGTATCTTGACCATCCTGAGTAGACCAGACAGCTACGTAGGAGATGAATGTGTAGCCATGCCACCACTGCCGGGTGCTGCCATAAGGATAGACTCAAAATGGTTTGGTCTTCCATTAGGCCATGATCTCACTCCGGTCGAGCCGGCCCATTCATGCCGTAGCGTGGCTCTCCCACGGTTATAGATAATAATGATAAGTAATAATAAGTCCTTTATTTGCAACATGGTAAAACCTGTTAGGTAAACATGGTAGGTATAACATCTTCTTCTATACTATTTATAAAGAGATAACTTCTATGGACAACGACAAGGCTTCTTCTATACTATTTATAAAGAGATAACTTCTATGGACAAATAATTGGACACAGCGCCATCTATTGGTTCATTTCTGAATTACGGTCCCGAAGCGAATTAAGGGCGGGCCACTAGTTATGAAATAAAAAACAATAGAAAGTGCTCATGTTTCACTTATAAAAATAGCATGCGATATAGATACTGTTGTTGTTCGGAACCAAAACGCATGATAAGGCTATGCACTTCAAAGACTGACAGTTGTTGACCGGCTGCAGCCGCGTGATGCGGCGCAACCTTGCACCGGGTTCCGACAGATGACATTTAACTTGCTTCTCAGTTGATGAGCAATAAAGCGGCAATAATTAATAAATACCACTCGCATTAAATAGCTCTAAGAGAAGCATACGTTGAATCTTAATTGCAATGCGTGCAAATTAAAATGTCTTACCTTTAAGAATCTGTAGAAAAAAGTCATGATTGGTTTAAACTTATCGTGTTTTTTTAACTGAAATAGTGTAGGTACGGCATTAAATAGCTCTAAGAGAAGCATAAATGTTGGATCTTGATTTTAAATTTCCAATGCGTATAAATTAAAAGGTCTCTTACCTTTAAGAATCTGTAGAAAAAAGTCATCTGCATTGGCATAAATATCTGTTTTTTTGAAATAATGTTGGTACGAAATAAGCATTTGTAAACATATTTCATGAATTAATTTATTTTTTTTAATTGTCAATTAGCAAAGTGATCGTTGGGAAAAATATAGATTTATTTTATCTTCTTTATTTCCATATCCATAAATAGCGATACGCCCCGGCTTCGCTCGAATGCAATATTAACCGTGTATTATTATAAGTAAGTACATACAAATCTTCTTAAGCCACTTAAATCTATTTAAAAACCCGCATTAAAATACATATCCAATCATAGATATAGGACAGACAGCGGAAGTGATTTGTTTATACTAGAAATAGCGGCCCGCCCTCTTTTTGTATCGAAACATAGTTTTGCTATTCATATTCGTAGTAAAGTATTCAAAGTTCGAATCTTTGTCAATAGATGGCGCTGGGTGTCGATTACATCGCGCCAGTGTTTCGTCTTTTCTAATAACATAAGCCTTGTCGTTTTCTATAGTACCTAAGTGTTTATAAATAGGATACTAAATGTTTTATAATGTTGTAATTAAGTATACATATCCTATTATTTCTACAAAGTATATTATCTCACGCTGCAAACAGTTATTACTAAATGATGTTAAATTCAATAAACGAGCTACCATACAATTTAATTAGCAAAACACGCATCATAAAATGTTAACAAGTCGATAAAATGTTATTGTGCGATTATTAAATGTTTCAGTAATCACGGCGTCTTTAAAAGGGAAATTATTTTGTTTTATACACACAATACCTTATTAAAAATGTCAGATGGAACTCATAACCATCAGGTTACAACGAGCTATAAAACTCTGCCATGAAAAATGTTTTTTTTTGCCTATTTATAAACATTGCTTAGGGCAGTATACAACTTTTTTAAAGGAATATTCATGAGATCATTATCATCATCATCATCATGGTTGCCTAGTGTGGATCCATTCTTGGATGTAGGCCTCCTCCCTCTTCTTCCACTCCTGGCGATCCCGTGCCTGACTCATCCAGTCACGACCACCGTGTCGTCGGATGTCATCCACCCAGCGCTGCGGTGGTCTGCCGCGCCCTCTGGTGTCTGCTCTGGGTCTCCACTCGAGGACTCGCCTTGTCCATCGGCTTTCGTCCATCCTCGCAATGTGTCCCGTCCATGTCCACTTCTTCTTTGCTATGACGGCTACGACGTACGAGATCATTATAGGTGACTAGCGGCCGCCCGCGACTTCGTCCGCGTGGAAAAGTAACTTTTTACCCCCCTTTTAACCCCTTACAACCCCCTTAATATTATTATGTTGATACAACTTAAACAAATTATTTCGACCAAATTTGGTACCATAAAAACGGTCATTGTGACTAAACCTTAAAAGATAGACATATGCCGTCGCGGACTTTTTTTTAGATCATGTATAGAGGAATAATTCTTTCATACATATTTTTTGTGTATCTTGAACCGTTTTCGCAGCGCACGCAAAGAAAGCCTTCAAAAATGAATAATTTTCCCCGTTTTTTACACATTTACCGCTCTGTCTTTGCTCCTATTGGTCATAGCGTAATGTTATTTAGCCTATAGCCTTCCTCGATAAATGGACTATCCAACAAAAAAAGAATTATTCAAATCGCACCAATAGTTTCGGAGATTAGCGCGTTCAAACAAACAAACTCTTCAGCTTTATTATATTAGTATAGATTATAAAACGGTTCATACAAATGACAGGCTGGATGGCGCATTTGGAAGTGACCCTGCCTCATACGCCAAAGGTTGTGGGTTTGATCCCCACCCTGGAGAAACATTCGTGTGATGAACACTAAACTTGTGATTGTTCATTGTCTGGGTGTAATGTATGTATTTAAGTATTATATTTTGTGTTCCCCGTATTGTCTGGCATTTGTAATATAATTATGTAAGTGCTTAAGCTACTTAGGTAGTCAAATCAGGTCAATGTACTTATGAGATGTTGTGTGAAAAGAAAATACAAAATGTCGATTTAGTATGGAAGGTCAAAATAATTGCTGTATTCTCTGTTCGGAATTTACGAGTAGGTAGATATTCTTTATTGCAAACTAGATTACAGCTACCTATGGTCATAGGTAAACAATCTCGGTGGTCTTATCACTAATAGCGGTCACTTCCAGACAACCTTGAGGAAGAGGAAAAGTAAGCGAAACCGTTCGTAATTCTGATTGGAATAATAAACCTAATATTTTAATGACTATGAATACATGTAGAAACAGTTGCTAATGACCGACAAGTCTTGATAGTTATTGGCATAAGCGATTTACCGATGACAGCGTGAAGTCGCTTGCGCCATGCTGACGAAACTCTCGGTAGATTAGAACGCGCCTTTCATATGGGGGGTCTTGGTTCGAATCATAGATTATACATATACTAGCTTTTGCCCGCGACTTCGTTCGCGTGGACATCAGGTTCGTAGAAACCTCAAAAATTGTAGCCTATATGTTATTCTGATGTATAAGCTATATTGTGGTAAAGTTTCATTCAAATCCATTCAGTAGTTTTTACGTGAAAGAGTAACAAACATCCATACATCCATACTTACAAACTTTCGCCTTTATAATAGTAGTAGGATTCGAATGGTTCGAAAGGTCCTGCCACCTCCTGCCATTCATCATCAGAATCAACATTTCAAAAAAAGGACAATTACTCTGAAGTAAACCATAATAATTATCACATCTGCCAACAATGATGCGTCCGAGCAGACTTGATCTTGTGATTTTCAAGAAAAGAGCTTATTCCTTCCTTAAGAGTAGGTAACGCATTTGTGATGTGTTGCAGATGTCTATGGGCGGCGGTGATCATTAACCATCAGGTGATCTGCTCGTTTGTCCGCTATAATGTTAAAAATTTATCTCTCCTTGTTAATCGAGCACATATAGTCCTCAATTTGAGTTTACGTCATCATAACTTATTTAGATCACTTTCCAATAAAATTTATTGGTGCGTAAATTTATTTTAATATCCCGCATATCGTTTTTTAGGGAACCATAAAAGGAACATTCACTGTCATGTGAATATTCCTCTAAATCAGGGTTTCTTAAACTTTATGCAGTCACGGACCACTAACTGAATTCAAAAACCTCTACGGACCCCTGTCAAAAAATATTTTAGGGAAAAAGAACCTTTTATGTAGTAATCAGTTTTATTGCACAAAAATCTTTTATTGGTAGATTACTTACACTTAGGCACTAATACTTAATTAGGTACAAAATTAGTGAGAAGGATGCTTTTGTTTGAAGGGCCCGTGCCCCAGTAGTGGGGAGGTAATTGGGATGATGGTGATGAGCTGCTGCGGACCCCTGACACTCATGTTACGGACCCCTAAGGGGTCCGTGGACCCCACTTTAAGAAACCCTGCTCTAAATAAACAAATTACGTCACCCGGTATTTTAGGAATCACTGAATTTGATATCATCGTGAGGTTTTGTTCTTTTTAAAGATATGCGTATTTGTACGCATACCTGTAGTTGCAGATAAAAAATATCCGGTGACTATAGGATATGGAAATATTACGGGAATTAACGCGACGTTTATTGTTAAGTACATTTACTTGTAGGTACTTTGTACTTACTGGTAGCTGTTTCGGCTACGTTGCAACAGCCATGGTCACAAGCGGACAGTAAATCTTTCATTTACCTCCGTGGTTAGTACATAAAAAATATCAGATAAATGTACTTTTAATTATCAATGCACAAATTTCAAATTGGCGTTCTAGTCGATCCTTTTATAATAGAACCCATAACTTTTCCTTTGGTTATTTTAAAATTAAAAAAATAGTATCGTAGCGGCTTTCAAAGGTAATTAATTTCTTGCAAAAGTTCCACTAATGCTTTAATAATATGCAACTTCAAATCAACGATTGTGATGGGTGATAAATGATATGATCTAAAGATGAACCGCCATTAATATTCATCACCACACATTCTGTTGATCACTAATATTATGCTAATGCGCTATTCGTAAGGACACAACTTCATTCGAACGTTTAAGGTAATTCTTAACATATCGCGTTATAATGTTGTTTTTATAATTAAATGGGTGTATCTTTCTATGATTTGTTAACATATTAATTTTGCGAATTAAATACCCGCCTACTGTAATTAAGAAATTAATTTCTAATTTAGCACAAGGTCATACAGTTACAACTTTTAGAGTGTACAATTATGTTTTTTTAATAACTTTATACGATGACGTTGTTTTTGGAACGACTCATCTTTTTTAAATTTTCGCACCTTGAAATTCTTTACGAAGATGGTCAGCAACAAAATTAGCTTGCGATCCTTTTCTTTTCTTTTCCAGACCTTTTTATGACTTTGTGTAGGTATGTTGTACTAAAAATACACACATTTTATTACCTTAATCCTGAATATTTGAGCGCCCATTAACAATAAAATCACGATATCTCTTTAAAAGTGAAAATTACGACGGAGACGAGTAACCCCAACACCTTATGTGTTGTTTTTTTACCTTAGAAGAGCTACGCTTCGAAATGAATGGGCTGGCTTGACCGGAGTGATATCACGGCCTCACAAAATACCGGCGCGAAACACGCTTGTTGTAAGTACTTTGCCGGGTGAGTAAGGGCACCGGAGGTCCAATTCGAGGGAAGAGTTGAAAGATTGGCAGCGCACTTGTGACTCTACTAGTGTTGCGAGCGTACGTGGGCGGCTGCAATCGCTTACCAATAGACATGGGCGTACTCAGGAACTGGACCAGAGGGGGGCAGATCAGATTTTTTACAAGCTATTTGCTAATAAAGAATAAACTGAAATTGAAATAGGTATGTTTTTATATAAAGTCTTGATCTACCTAGGTCTTTTTAGTGATAGTTGGCAGCCGATAGACTCTTGAAACATTAATAGATTACAAAGTGCGCTGCCGACTTTGACCCCTTCCCCCCAAATGGCTTTGTTCATTTGTATCGATAAAACTACATGACATATGAAGTCATACAAAGTTCGTCAACATGATTCAGGGGGGGCAGCCGCCCTCCCCTATCCTGGCTACGCTCTTGCCAATAGGTGATCGTGTGCTTGTATGCCACCTACACATCTAAAAAAACATCAAAAATATGCAACCTCCTAACATCGGTATGGTAACGCCAAAATCATCATTAGGCAAAAACACCCGTGCACAAAGCGGCAGGGCGTCTTTGTGACGTCACGCACGCGGCGCATCAAAGGGCGCGCGTTTGATCTCGCCGCTAGCGCTAATGCGGATCATTTGCAGCGGCAGGGAGCTGGCGCTCACTGTCATGATACAGTGGGAAGGATGCGGAGGAACGTACGTGGAGACAAGGAATTTATAAAAATAAAAAAGTATACAACGTGTTATTTAAATAACACCAACCCCTTTAACCGTAGGAGAGCCACGCTTCGGCATCAATGGACCGGCTCGACGGGAGTACCACGAATACCACGACCTCACAGAAAACCGGCGTGAAGCAGCGTCTGCGCTGTGTTTTGCTGAGTGAGTGAGGGTACCGGAGGCCCAATTGGGGGAAAGCAAAAGTTGGCAGCGCACTTGTCTCTCTAATGGTGTTATAGTCGTCGTCTGCCACCTATCACAAAAAAGACCTAGGTACCTAATTAAAAAAATATACAAAAACTATTTTTTATAAAATTTAAGTTTTTTATTCTTTATAAGCACCTAGCTTGTAAAAAACCTGATTTACCCCCCTAATATCCCAAAACCTGGGTCCGCCCATAAGTATATCTATATTCTTTACTTTAGAACCTGGCAGTCCTTTTTGTATGTAAATCTACACGTGTAGTTGTATGTGGTTGTATGATGAATCGCAATGGCTGACATTTAGCCGGTGATCGCGGAGTGGCGGCGTCGTGCGCGCAATCTGATCCCGAGGTCGTGGGATCGCTCCCGTGTCCGTCACCTTATGCCGGAGGAGCCACTACTTGATGTTTTAAATATCAGTCAGTAGCACTTACATATACCTACCTAAACTACAGTTAAAGAACATCCCTTTAACTATGTGTTATACCGACCAGTGTGAATCACATTTGTTATATGGCTATGGAAATATTCATCTTTTCATACAAAGTTGGTCACGTGACGTGGTTATTTGTGAACCACATTGGTTCAGAATGGTTGGTACAGACCGTGGGCAAGTGCCCTGTGGCTAGGGGCGTTAATAATACTGCCAAGGTATTCCCGGCCTGTCGTAAGAGGCGACTAACGGCTTCGGAGTACGTGAGGATGCCACTACTGGGAGTGGCTTGCTCAGGATCACGACTCCGCGCGTCCAACACTACGTTTGCCGAGTCGCGGTCTCCACTCAAGGACTTTACGGCTCCAACGGTTGTCAGTTCTGCGGCTAATGTGACCAGCCCACTGCCACTTCAGTTTGCTAATTCGGTGGGCTATGTCGGTGACTCTGGTTCTCTGTCGGATTACATCATTTCTGATGCGGTCCTTCAAAGATACTCCGAGCATAGCCCTTTCCATAGCTCTTCAGCTCTCAAGACCCTTTATTTAGGAACTGCATAAAGGCATTTTTATAATGACACAGTATAATGGCTCGCCTTAGCCTGATGGTAAACCAAAGGAGAGCACGTTGCAGTTAAAACAGACGCGATAGCAGGCATGACGTTCGTTGGTCCGTTGGTATGTGAATACTGCGACTTGGTTTAATGTCGAAAGCAAATTTAAATCTCTACAATAAAGTTACTCTAATTGTAGTGGTGTCCAAATAAATAAATGAATTTTCTTTCTTTCTCCTTTCTAATTAATCACATTCCTTTATAAAATTTCTACGTAAAAAACAGAACATTTATTTGGAAAAGAAACCTCACGAAGTCCACAGCGCGTAACACGCGAGATAAATCCTGGAAATAAAAACGGCCCTGTGCAGTAAGTAATAAGTGTCAAAATACAGCAGTTAATTCTTTCGCGAGGTGCTCTGACTAACGAGCCTCGGTGTGAAACATTGCCTGAGGGCCGCGCTCCAGAGAGATGAGACATATACGAAGCGAAAGTAAAGCTAAAAGTATCAGCCCATATACTGTCCCGCTGCAGGGCAAAAGCCTTCATTATAGAAATCAAGTCATCGATATCCACCGGATAGGGGAAAGGGGCTTAAAGGTTGGCAGCGTACTTGCGACTCTACTGGTGTTGCAGATGTCTATGGACGGTGGCAATCGGTTACCAACAGATGATCCGTCTGCTCGTCTGCTATCTATCACATAAAAAAAATGGTATTGATAGCTTCGCGCCAACTACTAACATCAAGCCCTAAGGGTGCGTTTCCACAGAAGCGTAGCTGCGTGGAGTTGAGCGGACACTTGTAAAAATTGACCAATCACGTTGCTCAAAATACACATCTCATCTCTGATGAGCAAAGTGATAGGTCAATTTTTATAACTCCACGCAGCTTTGCTTCTGTGGAAACGCACCCTAACGCGCCGCTCACCGCGCACAGAGCAATAAATAAGCACAGAGACAACACCTTGTTACTGGAAATAATTAACGACGGCAAATAAAGCTCCCACTGACCGCTCGCTCCGCTCTGCTCGCTTCGCTCCTGTTCACGTGACGGCAATTAGTTTTTATTATGACTAATACTTTGGAAAAACAAAGCAATACAGTTCAAGGGTGTTAAAAAGAAAACATTCATTTCTTAACTTTACTCATCAGGACCAATGTGCGAGATTGCAAAGTTGAGATTTCGATTGTATTGATAAGTAATATCTCTTATTTATGTATCGTGAAGAAACCTGAACATTATGAACAACTTCTTAAAAACTCTGGTTCACATTATGAATCCGAACGTATACGGTACGGTATATAATTTATGGGACAGAAATGCTGACTTGTATCAAATTACAGGTTTATTATATCCATATAGATCAACTAAATACATAAGAAAAAAAATAGATTTGAAAAATCCAATGCATGTTCGGTTGAACCAAAGACTTTCCAATCTTCCTTCTGTTAGTTCCAGCTGAGTTAAAATCGATCGAGTCGCTTATGTCACGTGATTATCAATAATAATGTACCTAACTAGAACACCATCTTTCTCAATCTGGGGTCCCCTGTTTGTCACCGACCCAAAAAACTCATATTTCTAATCAAAAGTCATAGTTTTTCACACCAAAACAGTTCCATTGTATTCGCACGGTGCGGAGGCCGCGGTGTTTTTTCCTCATAACTGCATAAGTTTTATGAGTTTGAGGGCTAAGTTAAGGGCCCCTCTAGACGTGTTTAATCGCTCTTCTTGAGATCAGGTGGGGCCAAGATATAATACGCCAAATTTATTGACAGACTGACCCTGGAAAATTATTGGATAAGATATTTTTTGCGTTTTTTTAATGTTTGATTTATGTGATAGGTAGCAGGCGAGCAGACTGATCACCTGATGGTAAGCGATTGCGGCCGCATTGGCACCTATCTCCAGTAGTCACAAGTGCGCAGATAACCTTTCAGTCTTCAGCTTGGTTAACTTAGCTCGTGATGCGATGGCTCAATGATGCGAGAAATTTGTGACGAATCTATTGAGAAAAGATAATGTGTAAACTATCTATACACATTCAATTCGTTTTTATTTGCATACAACACAGTACACCATAAAATACACACGTTTACATCTTACATTAAAAATGTTATAAGTATTTGAAGCTATTTTCTTACTTTACAGGTAGAGTAGGTACATAATATCGAAGATATTGGATTTTTGTCGCCATTTTGAAATTAACTTTGTGATTTTTGAGATCCTTTAATAAAAATGATAATGGACACAAGATGTTAGTATATTTTTCAAGTTCATGTGAAAAAATACAATATTTTAGTGTTGCTACTGTATCCCTGAAAGCTTGTTTGTTTAGCCTCCTGGTGATCGGCTAAACAAAACTTCGGGACACCTCGCAAAAACATCCCATAACACGTGGGACAAGTTTAATTTGATCCCCTCTATACTAGTGTGACCATAGTTTTCGGTAATAACAAGGGATATCCAATTCATTATTTTTAACGTGTACCTATGAAATGGAAATAAAAATGTACACCAAGTATTTTACCAAGTATTTAAGTGTATTGTATTTTGTTTTGTTCCTGAACCATATAATGCCTTCGATGAAATTTCAGTCAAAATTCTATGTTGGTATTCAACATTATGTCAACTTTCACGTTGCATTATACAAACACTTGATACGAACTGGGCTTAACGGGTCACGGGTTGTGAGGGTAGTTATGTTATACAATTGGGTATTGAATGCTTGAAGTCAGTCAAAGTCACATATACAATACGAGTACTTATGACCACAAAGTTAAGCATTTTGTCAAGTTACGGATTCTTCTTCAGAATCTGCTAAATTAAAACCAATTGGGGCAAAGAGGGATAATACTTGGCAGCATACTTATAACTCTACTGGTATTGCAAGTGTCAAAGGGCGGCGGCAATCGCTTACCATCATCATCTCCACCTGCTCGTCTGCCATCTATATGATAACTTCCTTATACACACTAGCGTCCTGTTGAGCGCTGGCGTCTTGCCGGCGGCCTTCCCCAACTAGGGTTTTCGCCCGAACACGTTGTGATGGGGAGGTGGCCGGCACGGAACGGCATTGCAAGCGTGGGGTCACTCTTAACTTGTTTACAGACAGTCCTAGCTTTCCCCGGCGTGTGCCTCCCCCTATAGGCGGATAGTTCGGCTAGTTTTTCGCCGGCGAACTCCGCCGATCTAATAACCGGCACCTGCTCGCGGCAAAAACGACGCCGACACCGCTCCCCAAACTTTGCGGCCGCACAACTTTATTTCGTTCGAGCTGCTTTGAAATTTATGCAATTTTCCGTCTTTTTAGTTTCACGTGCGGAAATACACGCGAGGAAGGTCTGGTGCACTGAAACGAGACAACAAGTAGGTACCCAAAGGTTGTCTGGAAGAGATCGCTATTAGCGATAAGGCCGCCGATATTGTATTTGTAAATTACCTACTATTAGCATTAAGTTCTGTAATGTGTTGTGCAATAAAGAGTATCTATCTACATAATTATCTATCTATACCTACTATTTATAAGATGATACATTCTATAGACATTAACAAACCCTACTTGTACATATATATGTCGCAGGGAAATGATAAAACCAGGGATTTGATCAAATCACGGAGGATGTTAAAATATCAACACGATTTTATCATTTCCGTAAACAAATCTAGTGAATTGATCAAATCCCTAAATTGGTTCAGTGAAATGACATTTATCGCTAAATATGAGAGCCGATTGTAGAAATTTTACAGTTTAGTATACTTTGATATGTGGCTGTACGCACATAGATATTTGATCGAACGCCGCGGCTAATAAAACAGTAATAGTCGGAACGCTTAGAAGGAGATTGGAAAAGTTCGCACCCTTTGAGGATGCAATTAACTGTGAGGGCCAGGTGCATGGCGATGTAGAAGGGAAGGGGAGGAAATTAAGTTTTTAACTGACCAGATAAGAAACTTTATCTAGTCTAAAATGAATATTACTCATGAATATTACCATACAGAATCAATACCTGTACTTTGATTTTTTTTGTACGGTGGCCAGCACATCAAGTTACTACAATCTGTCAAATTTCTTCAATCGAACCTCACTTTTATGTCAAACGTGTTTGGTTCAATATCAACTGAGGAAATTTTTTTTTTTGTACTATAAACGACCACGAGTAGTTGCCCGCCCTTACTTCCTTCCGATACTTAGATGAGAGTCGATTAAATTTAAATATACCCACGGTTAGGTGGGAGAGCCACGCTTCAGCATGAATGGGCCGGCTTGACCGGAGTGATACCACGACCTCACAGAAGACTGGGGCGTAAAGCAATGCCTGCGCTTTGTTTCGCCAAGTTAGTGTGTTTCGTCAAGTGAGTGAGGGTATCAGAGGCCCAATTGAGGGGAAGGGGTTTAGGCTGGCAGCGCACTTGTGACTCTACTGATTTTGAATGTGTTTATAGGTGGCGGCGGCCATCTTGACACCTTTGGCTTATGAGGCAGGGTCGCTGCCAAATGTCAGGCAAAGCAAATCTACTGGAGTTATAGCTGACAATACCTTAAAATCTTACTCATACTATGACTATGAATATTTTCATAGGTTTATGAGTCATATTTTTAAATAGAATTAATTTCAAATATTACTTTTATAACAATTACGCTTCGCTCCAGGTATGTAATCCGTAGCATCTCGTAGCAGTGCTACGGCGTAGCGCCGCCGCTACGAGCAGGGTTGTTTACGAAAACAAGATGACTGGCGATCTCCGTCTTTATTGCCCCGCGTAGGCCTGTTGTTGTCTGAGGGGGAGCGCTTATGCAATAGTCAAGCATTTTCTTTAATAAATTGTTACAAGTGAAAAGAGGAAATAATCTGCAGGCCGCTACATCGCGAACGCCCCTAATACTTTGAATACAGGTTTTAGAATATTTACTGATTGCAATCGAAACCACAGGTTTTAGAATATTTACTGATTGCAATCGAAACCCCTGTCTATAGAAACATGTGCTTTCTGGCCCTGGCTTTTAAAAAGGAGTAGGTACACTTTTTTACTATTTTAAGAAGCTTGTGAGAAAAAAAATTAAACTAAAACAATGACACTAAGACACTCAACAGGGTAATATTACATTCTTTGTGAGAAAAAATTAAGGGCAATAATAAGAAGATGACTAGAATTCCTGGTCTTTATTTTAGAAAACCCTTATGTTGCTCTAAATCATTATAGACTTAAGTTTCTTTTTTATGCTTTATGATAGGTGGCAGAAAAGCAGACGGATCACCTGACGTAAACGATTGCTGTGACTTGTTTGGTAGCTAAAGTTGTTATTAAGCATTTGTCATGTCCATCAAAACCGCTCGGTATTTTTTTAATTGGTGAAAAGCTAACTCTTGGCTACAACCACACTTGATAAGAAGCTTCGTTACACGTTTACCAAAAAAACGCCGCGATACGAAATATCTTCAGAATTCTAAGAATAGAACTTGTTACCTTTCTGCATAGCGCCGTCCAACGTTCGCGGCTTAATGGTCCGTCGCCTGTTAACTTTTACACTCAGGTACATCGCAGGCGGGCTTACCCCGCGAGTAGTTGCCAGGCAACTGTGTTGCGAGTACAGGTTTATGGCTCTGGGAGCTGGGATTGCGGGTAAACCTTTGCGGAGTTAATTTATGACGTTTTTGTGGCTACTAAGTTAAGATAAGGTTTGGTATTCACGTAAATCGCGTGTGCTTCTCATATTATGATAGGTGGGAGGCGAATAAGAGGTAAGTGGAGATGGGCAGGCACATTTCGAGGAGAACGGCCGTTGCGGTGAAAAGGGCCTCGAGTGGAGGCCGCGTACAGAGATTCGCAGTCGTGGCAGGCCCCCACAAGCTAGACCGACGATCTAGTTAAGGTCACGGGAATTCCTTGCATGCGGGCGGCTCAGGACTGATCATGTTCTACAACATTGGGGGAGCCTTATGTCCAGCAGCGGACGTCTATTGGCTGAAAAGATGATGATGATGATGAAGCGAGTAAACGTCATCTGTTTTTGACCGTTCGCTGCTGCCCGTAGACACCTACAATTCCAGTGAAGTCACAAATGCGCTGCCATCTATTAACTCCTTTGTGGTGGTCAATATGTGCCAGTACTTTCTGATTTGGCCGATGTCCCGCGCCTCATAATGTCCCGTCATCTGTCCCTCCATCTGTCCCAGTTAGTGGACGCTCTGGAACTCTCGTGCAATAGTCCACCCGCCATTTTCTTCACTTGATCGATTCATCCCTTCTGTCCGACCGTCATCAGACACTCAGAGTCATCGCGGCAGCCTTACCTCGCTAATACATCGATGAGCCGACGTTTTTTAGGGGTCACAAACGGAACGTCTCACATTTTAACTTTGACAACCTAGACTTATGTCTAACTAACTAGGTTAGATTAGACCCATAGTGAGTCTTGGCTTCCGATAATAAGAGCCTCCATCTTGGTCGATCCTATGTCTAGGTTGTCAAAATTAAACTGTAAGACATTCCTGACCCAAAGTGTTTTATATTGTCCAAAACAAAAGATCAACCACCCACTATAAACCGGAAAGTAATAATTTACGTGGATTCCCAAAAAGTCTAGAAAAATAAACATACTTAGTTCTGAAATAAATATAATTAGCGAAACAATAAAGTAAGGGTAGAAGACAAAACGCGCAAAACTTTGCTACCAATTAGACGCCGTGAGTTCAGAACAGAACAAAAACAAACGCGAAAAACAATTTACAAACAAATTAAACTAAAACAGTGTCAGTTCCGAATGATATAGAGGTACAAAATGTAAGTAAAATTTCCACCTTTTTTCGTATCGTGTTTTAAAATTACTGCACCCTGAAATACGACGGGAAGAGCTTAAAAATCTTGCGCACGTTATCTGCTGGCGCGCGGCCAAACTACCTGCGCAATAAATAATACAATCTGAGGTCGCACTCACGCGCAGCCACACGGGCGGCTGCCGGAGAGCAGGGCCAAAGGAGAAAAAATAAAACTCTGCAGTAATTATTTAAACGACTGTTCAAATTATCGTTACAATCATACATTGGTTTGCATTGGAGTACCTACACTAAGACAAGAGATCATCGCAGTTCCACAATTGGAAATGTCTACAATATTTTTGACAATTTGCCGCCGGTGGTTTCAGCACTTGCTGAGGTTTGGAACCATGTTGTTGTCAATGGTCTGGTTGTGTAGTATTGTATGAATAATTTTTACCGTGTGGTGATCAGTAAATGTCTTATCTACGATCATAACTACGAGTGTTTTTCTAAACTAAATATCTTTTCTGATTCGAATTGCAGTTATATATATACTGCAATCTAATCTAAAGGTGAAAATCTAAAGGTGTGTCCTAACAGAGAGCGCCAAGCACCGCTTTCCATTTCCAATGCGGTGAAAATATAATATTACACATCTGTGAATTAAATTATGCACCGATGCAAGTAATTCAAGTGATTTGCTGCCAAAGTTTATATTTTTTCTCGGTCTGGTACCTACTCGGTTTTTTTTTATTTGTTGTTTTTGAAAGTTTTTTTATATATATTTTTATAACCGCCAGTCTGCGTCCGCCCGCGTGCGCCCGCGGCGCCGTCGCGATAACCGCCATTGTAATAGGTCCGCGTATATTTTAGAATCGCATCCGAATTATGTTACCGAGGCCATTTTTACGGCCGCAGCCGCGGGCACTAACTAGTAAACAAGTTGTAAAAGTATTGTCGCCTTTGTTAGATTGAAATTCCATCGTCATCTTCGTTCAAAGCTGATTCTTTGGCGATTGGCGCGTCTGCATTTACTGCTACTCTCCTCCACTTCGCACAATCTTTAGCATCCGTCGTTATTTAGCCTGGTTATGCGTAGTGATGACCCAAAAAGGTCATAACTAAATGATCGCTTATTGAGCCGTGAAACCTATTTTATTATTTAAAAAAAAACTTTATTAATTATAATAGAAACTTGTTTAACATAGACATTATATACATAGGGACTAGATATTTACCTGTAACTAAGAATAATCTTGTCTCACAGATAGTTTAGAACTAGGTGTTTAATTAAAAAGAATCATTATAATTAAATCATAAGTTGCTTGTGTTATATAGCCCACCGGGTTAGGCAAGCTGAAGAGGCAGTAGGCTGGATTGTCACTTAGCAAGAAGAACAGAATGGGGCGTCGGAATGCGAAAGATTCTCGAATGGAGACCAACCTACAGGTAGAGGAGTCAAACGCCCATCCCGCGAGAATGAAACGGATGACATTGTCTGAGTCGCGGGTTGACCGTTGGATGCAGACCGCCTACAATCGGCCAGATTGGAGATCGATAGGGGAATAGGCCTCCCCATCGACCTCCAATCTGGTTCAGCATCGGACGTCTTATGACTGAAATGATGATATCGTTAAATTATCTTGCCTACCTAAGTAAAACTGATTGTACATTTAAATTTAAACAAATTTTACTCACTCATCGATTTATAATCAGGTCCGCCGTGACTCAATACAAATAATAAGGATCCGCCTGAACTCCTGGCATTCCCTCCAAGTTTCCTCACTTAAAAGTTTAAAAGAAAAAGAACTCGAACTTTTCCCGTTAGAGGTTTTCGTCAAATCGAGTGGCATGTAATTAATTTTTCAGCTGGTTTTACAAAACGATCTGGAGTTTTAGTGTTCCACAGTGGATTTTGAATTTGAATAAAATCAATTTCGGATTACTTGAAATCTTAATGCGGGGTCGGGCAGGTTCGTTGCAAAAGAATTGGAAAGGTTAATGAAGTTGGTAGATGAGTGAATTTCTTAACCTTGACTGGTTTAGGGGATTCTTGCTCTCTCTCACCATATTACTCTCTTACTCTCGATGAAGTTTACGGCGTATACTCATACTAGTAACCCTCACTTCGTTTTGGGACCTAAGTAGTTTTGTTATTTTTGTAGTAATTTGAATCTTTGCCAATAGATGGCGCTGGGAGTCGATTACCTCGCGCCAGTGTTTCCTCTTTTCGGGTTACATTTATGAGCCTTGTGATTATAGGTAAATATATAGATATCTGAGTGTTGTTTCCTTGAAGCGAGGTACAGCATCATTTTTAAACGGTGAATTTTAGTCTCGGTTTGTAATAAGGTGTTCTAAATTAGTACTAGTAGATGGCGCTGAGTGTCTAATGCATCGCGTAAGTGTTTTTATTTTTGTCTTTTCGGATAACTAATAATTTATGTTTTGTGTATATAAGTAGGTCGTTTTTACAATGATAGTAGGTTTAACATGCAGTTTTCTCTATATACCGCCACTAGGCATACAAAAACCTATAAAATAATAACCTATAGGTAATGTGATTTTCAGTAGTTACTCTATCTCATTACATATATAAATAGGATAGCTTATCCGACTTTGAATAGAAGTTACGTTTACAATTTAGTTGTTCGTTTTTCATTTAATTTATCGCAAAAGTAAAAGTCGTAACGAATGGGTCGTAGATAAAAACAGCATCGTAAATCTAGTTGCGTTTAAAAACAATGCGAGCAAATTGCGTACATGTGTATAGGAGCCGTAAATAAGGCGCGACGTGCGCGTCTAGACGCCTAATAGGGCACCTGACTCATCGGCTATGCGGCCGATTTTACTTAGAACATCCACCAAAGAATGCCATGGAGGCGGTATTACTTACCATCAGGTGATCCGGTCGCTTGTTTCCTCTTCTTTCTAAAATATTTTTTTGTTGTGATACCTAGGTGGCAGACGAGCAGACGGATCACCTGATGGTAACCAATTGCCGCCGCCCATATACCTGCAACACCAGTAGAGTCACAAGTCCGCTGCCAACCTTTAACCCCTTTCCCCCAATTGGGCCTCCGGCACCCTCACTCACTCGGTCTGATTCACGCCGGTCTTCTGTGGGGCTGTTGTATCACTCCGGTCGAGCCGGCCCATTCATGCCGAAGCGTGGCTCTCCCACGGTAAACACATTCATCATCATCATAATCTTAAGCCGTTTTCAACTAATTTGATGTAGGCCTCCTTCAATCTTCTCCACTCAGTTCTATTTTGAACAGTTGAAGTCCATTCGTGCGATACCACGGCTTCAGCTGACCGACTCTACCGAATGAGTGATTGTACCGAAGGCTGATTTGGAGGAAAGGGGGTTAAAGTTTGGTAGCACACTCGTGACTCTATTACTGGTGTTGCAGATTTCTATGGGCGACGGCAAATTGTTAAAATCAGGTGATCCATCTAATCGTCTGCCACCTATCAAAGAAAGAAAGAAAGAAAATACATTTATTGACCATCACAAAATACAAAACAGAACACATACACTGAGGATAAATATACAAGGAGAATGAACTTATTTATTTATTTATTTATTCATAATCTTATCCACTGAGTTAAAATCGATCGAGTCGCTTATGTCACGTGATCATTACATAATAATGACCTAACTATAACACCCTCTTTCTTCATCTGGGGTCCCCTTGTTTGTCACCGACCCAAAAAAACTCATATTTCTAATCAAAAGTCATAGTTTTTCACACCAAAACAGTTCCATTGTATTCGCACGGTGCGGAGGCCGCGGTGTTTTTTCCTCATAACTCATAAGTTTTATGAGTTTGAGGGCTAAGTTAAGGCCCCTCTAGACGTGTTTATCGCTCTTCTTGAGATCAGGTGGGGCCAACATATAATACGCCAAATTTATTGACGATGACACTGGAAATTATTGGATAAGATATTTTTTTGCGTTTTTTTAATATTGTTTTATGTCATAGGTAGCAGGCGAGTAGACTGATCACCTGATGGTAAGCGATTGCGGCATAGACACCTATCTCCAGTAGTCACAAGTGCGCAGATAACCTTTCAGTCTTTGGACTGGTTAACTTAGCTCGTGATGCGATGGCTCAATGATGCGAGAAATCTGTGACGAATCTATTGAGAAAAGATAATGTATAAACTATCTATACACATTCAATTCGTTTTTATTTGCATACAACACAGTACACCATAAAATACACACGTTTACATCTTACATTGAAAATGTTATAAGTATTTGAAGCTATTTTCTTATTTTACAGGTAAAGTAGGTACATAGTATCCAAGATATTGGATTTTTGTCACCATTTTAAAATTAGCAAACGTTTGTGATCTTTGAGATCCTTCGACAAAAATGAAAATGGACACAAGATGTTAGTATATTTTTTCATGTTCATGTGAAAAAATACAATATTTTAATGCTGCTAATGTATATATGTTTTTAAACTTTCGCGTTGCATTATACAAATACTTTACATAAACAGGACTAAACGCGACGAAATTAAATAAGTACATTTTAGCACTTACTGCTTGACGTTTCGGCTGCGTTACAACAGCCGTGGTCACAAGCGAACTGGAGGCGCACGGCGTCGTCTGCTACGCCCGGCTTGTGCATCTTCAGATACCCTCTCATTTTCGATATTTGCACTGCCACTAAATAAACTGTCAGTGAAGTCACTCCGACACACTACACTAACAGTATCCGGGTTTGTTGTGATTTGTATTGGAAAATTGCGCGGTTTACATTTATTTATCACTGGATTCCACGCCGACGATAATTTGAACCCGTCCTCCCGATTGAAAGTCTGGTGTTTCTTGATCTCAATCGCTTCACGTACTACTCTAGTGTGGTAATGACGATCAGTGGAGAGGATTTTTGGGGCGTGAAACTCCATCCAATGATTAACCCCGCTTTCCAGCAGATGTTCTGCTACTGCCGATTTGTTGGTCTGTCGGTTTTTTTACAGCTGCGATGTGTTCTTTGACACGTTCTGCGATTGTCCGCTTTGTTTGTCCGATATACGAACTACCGCAGCTGCAGTCAATTTTATACACACCCGGAGTCTGAAGCGGTATAACATCCTTCGGCGACCGCAAACGCTTTGATATCTGGCATAACGGAGTATATACAGTCTTTATGGAGAGGTTTCTGAGAACTGTTCCAATTTTATCCGTTACGCCTTTGATATATGGAAGAAAAGCTGCCTGCCGACTAACCTCTGGACGTTTCTCTCTTCTACAATGTCCTCTTGATCGCTGCGATACCTTGTATCCGTTTCGTTGTAGTACCTCCTGAACATGAGTGAGCTCCGACTGCAGATGATCAGGGTCACAAAGGTTATGAGCTCTGTTAGTCAACGATGTCATCACGGATTGAAGATGCCGAGGGTGGTGATGTGAAGAGGCATGTAGGTACCTATCTGTGTGTGTCGGTTTACGATAGACTTTGTGACTCAATGTACCATCATCCTTGACCATAACTTGCACATCTAAGAATGCCAACGAGCGATTACTCTCCATTTCATATGTAAACTTTACTTTTGGGTGGATTGAGTTCAGATGTACTATATATTGCTCGACCTCCTGTTGACCTCCATTAATGATACAAAATATATCATCAACGTACCTCCTCCAAAGTTTCACAGTTTTGGGTCCATTAGTCAATGCTATGCCTTCAAAATGCTCCATCCAGATATTTGCAATCACCGGGGCCAAAGGGCTACCCATTGCAACTCCATCGATCTGGAGGTAGAACTGGTCTTTGAAGAGGAGATAGTTTCCATCTAAACAGTTTTCTATCAACGCAATATATTCTTTCGGCAGCTCCGCATCGCAAAGTTTATTTTTAATCACTTCGAGGCACTCCTTCAATGGTACATTCGTGAAAAGAGACTCAACGTCGAAACTCACCATTGTGTCACCTGGTTCCAACTTGATACTCTTCACGATATCCCTAAAGTGATAGGAATCTTTCACGTATGACGGTGATTTTCCAACTAATGGTTGCAGCACTCCAGCAACATGTCTCGCCAAGTCATAAGTCGGAGAGTCAATCTGGCTTACAATGGGACGTAATGGTATGTTGCTTTTGTGTATTTTAGGCAGTCCATATAGTTTGGGTGGTTGCACAGCCTTTGGCTTGTAGAGAGTATTGTACTCGTCATCCGTGAAAATGTCACTGTGCTTTTGTATTAGGGTCCGAATGCGTCGTGTGACCCTGGCCGTAGGGTTATAGGACACTGGTTTGTACACACTGGTGTCAGACAACAAGTTCCCCATTTTGTTAACATAGTCTTCAGTATTCATTACTACAGTGGCGTTTCCCTTGTCGGCCTTTAGCACTAAAATGTTGTCGTTATTACGTAACTGTTTTAGTGCTAGACGCTCTTCTGTAGTAATATTACTCTTAGGTAGCTTCGACTTACGCAATATCACTGCCACATCCTGCCTCAAGCTGTCCGCGTCCGCGGCTGGAACTTTATTGCGTATAATCGTTTGTTCCACGCTACAAACTATGTCTTCGTAAGGTATCCTTTGTGGTGTTATAGCATAGTTCATGCCCTTGGCCAGCACACTCTTGGACGGTTTGGGGTTGGTTGGCTCGTTGGCATTCTTAGATGTGCAAGTTATGGTCAAGGATGATGGTACATTGAGTCACAAAGTCTATCGTAAACCGACACACACAGATAGGTACCTACATGCCTCTTCACATCACCACCCTCGGCATCTTCAATCCGTGATGACATCGTTGACTAACAGAGCTCATAACCTTTGTGACCCTGATCATCTGCAGTCGGAGCTCACTCATGTTCAGGAGGTACTACAACGAAACGGATACAAGGTATCGCAGCGATCAAGAGGACATTGTAGAAGAGAGAAACGTCCAGAGGTTAGTCGGCAGGCAGCTTTTCTTCCATATATCAAAGGCGTAACGGATAAAATTGGAACAGTTCTCAGAAACCTCTCCATAAAGACTGTATATACTCCGTTATGCCAGATATCAAAGCGTTTGCGGTCGCCGAAGGATGTTATACCGCTTCAGACTCCGGGTGTGTATAAATTGACTGCAGCTGCGGTAGTTCGTATATCGGACAAACAAAGCGGACAATCGCAGAACGTGTCAAAGAACACATCGCAGCTGTAAAAAACCGACAGACCAACAAATCGGCAGTAGCAGAACATCTGCTGGAAAGCGGGGTTAATCATTGGATGGAGTTTCACGCCCCAAAAATCCTCTCCACTGATCGTCATTACCACACTAGAGTAGTACGTGAAGCGATTGAGATCAAGAAACACCAGACTTTCAATCGGGAGGACGGGTTCAAATTATCGTCGGCGTGGAATCCAGTGATAAATAAATGTAAACCGCGCAATTTTCCAATACAAATCACAACAAACCCGGATACTGTTAGTGTAGTGTGTCGGAGTGACTTCACTGACAGTTTATTTAGTGGCAGTGCAAATATCGAAAATGAGAGGGTATCTGAAGATGCACAAGCCGGGCGTAGCAGACGACGCCGTGCGCCTCCAGTTCGCTTGTGACCACGGCTGTTGTAACGCAGCCGAAACGTCAAGCAGTAAGTGCTAAAATGTACTTATTTAATTTCGTCGCGTTTAGTCCTGTTTATGTAAAGTATTTGCTGCTAATGTATCCCTGAAAGCTTGTTTGTTTAGCCTCCTGGTGATCGGCTAAACAAAACTTCGGGACACCTCGCAAAAACATCCCATAACACGTGGGACAAGTTTAATTTGATCCCTCTATACTAGTGTGACCATAGTTTTGGTAATACAAGGGAAATCCATTTATTATTTTCCACATGAAAAAGTGAAATGGACTTCATATTTGTCAGCCTATAGTCAGTGAATTCGTAGTCGTAGACAACGTCAGGGTAGAGCAAAAATATAGCAAATTGAGTTACCTGCTAACCTTTAACCCCCTTTCTCCCCAATTGGGCCTCCGGTACCCAACGAAACTTACTCGACGAAACACAATCCAAGCGCTGCTTCACGCCGGTCTTCTATGAGGCCCCGGTATCACTCCGGTTGAGCCGGCCTATTCATGCTAAAGCATGGCCTTCCTTAGACCTTACCTTCACTTAACATCAAGTGTGATCGAGGTCAAATGCTTGTCAGTGGTAAAGTAAAAAAAGCGTGGCTCTCCTTTTGCATCTTGTTGTTAAGTATTTTATTAATATTCTTTATGCGATATACAGTGCCATAAAGTCCTTGAGTGGAGACCGCGACTTGGTAAACGTAGTGCTGGATGCCCTGCGACAAGATGGGATGACGACATTCGAAGGCTGGCTGGTATGGGCTGGATGAGAGTGGCCGAAAATCGGGAGCGGTGGCCTGCATTAGGAGAGACCTATGACTATTGTTTACAGACAGTCCCAGCTTTCCCCGGCGTGTGCCTCCCCCTATAGGCGGATAGTTCGGCTAGTTTTTCGCCGGCGAACTCCGCCGATCTAATAACCGGCACCTGCTCGCGGCAAAAACGACGCCGACACCGCTCCCCAAACTTTGCGGCCGCACAACTTTATTTCGTTCGAGCTGCTTTGAAATTTATGCAATTTTCCGTCTTTTTAGTTTCACGCGTGGAAATACACGCGGGGAAGGTCTGGTGCACTGAAACGAGACAACAAGTAGGTACATAATTATCTATTCATACCTACTATTTATAAGAAGATACATTCTATGGACATTAACAAACCCTACTTGTACAGTCGAGTTCAAAAATATATATACACTTTAGGACCTTGTCACAGTACATATGTATACGACTTCCACTTTCTTTTAAATATGTATTGTGACAAGGTCCTAAAGTGCATACATATTTTTGAACTCGACTGTATGTCGCAGGGAAATGATAAAACCAGGGATTTGATCAAATCACGGAGGATGTTAAAATAACAAAACGATTTTATCATTTCCGCAAACAAATCTGGTGAATTGATCAAATCCTTAATTGGTTCAGTGAAATGACATTTATCGCTAAATATGAGAGCCGATTGTAGAAATTTGACAGTATAGTATACTTTGATGTGTGGCTGTACGTACTTAGATATTTGATCGAACGCCGCGGCTAATAAAAGAGTAATAGTCAGAACGCTTAGAAGGAGATTGGAAAAGTTCGCACCCTTTGAGGATGCAATTAACTGTGAGGGCCAGGTGCATGGCGATGTAGAAGGGAAGGGGAGGAAATTAAGTTTTTAACTGACCAGATAAGAAACTTTATCTAGTCTAAAATGAATATTACCATATAGAATCAATACCTGTACTTTGTTTTTTTTGTACTATAAACGACTACGAGTAATTGCCCGCCCTTACTTCCTTCCGATACTTAGATCAGTATCAATAGATGAAAGTCGATTAAATTTAAATTTACCCACGGTTTAGGTGCCACGCTTCGGCATGAATGGGCCGGCTCGACCGGAGTGATACCACGGCCCCACAGAAGACAAAAGCGTAAAGCAACGCCTGCGCTTTGTTTCGCCAAGTTAGTGTGTTTCGTCAAGTGAGTGAGGGTATCAGAGGCCCAATTGAGGAGAAGGGGGTTAGGTTGGCAGCGCACTTGTGACTCTACTGGTTTTGAAGGTGTTTATAGGTGGCGGCGGCCATCTTGACACCTTTGGCTTATGAGTCGCTACCAAATGTCAGGCAAAGCAAATTTACTGGAGTTATAGCTGACAATACCTTAAAAATCTTACTCATCCTATGACTATGAACATTTTCATAGGTTTATGAGTCATATTTTTAAATAGAATTCATTTAATATATAACTTTTATAACTAAAAAATTACGCTTCGCTCCAGGTATGTAATCCGTAGCATCTCGTAGCAGTGCTACGGCGTAGCGCCGCCGCTACGGCAGGGTTGTTTACGAAAACAAGATGACTGGCGATCTCCGTCTTTATTGCCCCGCGTAGGCCTGTTGTTGTCTGAGGGGGTGGGCTTATGCAATAGTCAAGCATTTTCTTTAATAAATAGTTACAAGTGAAAACAAGCATTAATCTACAGGCCTATAGGATTTTTAGAAATATATTAAATAAATAAATAAATAAATTGAGACAATATCACATACATTGTCCTGGTCCCAAACTAAGGTTTTCCCTTGTACTATGGAAACCAGAAACAACGAAGGAACTACAAACACCCAGACCCAAGACAAATATCTGTTTCATCAACAAACATTTGTCTTGATGCGGGAATCGAACCCGCGACCCTTGCGTCTCAACCGGCGCACAAACCACTACGCTAAATGGGTCGTAATATTAAGTTTAAGATTTAAATATCTTTTTAATGCTAAATAAGATATCTGTAGCATCTCATAGCGCAGTAGCTACGGCACGGCGTAGCGAGTCCCAGTCGTAGCGCTACGGGCTCAGGGTTATTCACGTAAAACAGATGTTCATGAACGACTGTCACAACATTAAATAAAAAATTTAAAGGCAATAATAATGACTAGATTTCCTGGTCTTTATTCTAGAAATCCCTTATGTTGCTCTAAATCACTATAGACTGTAGTTTCTTTTTTATGCTTTATGATAGGTGGCAAACAAGCAGACGGATTACCTGACGTAAACGATTGCTGTAACTTGTTTGGTAGCCAAAGTTATTATTAAGCATTTGTCATGTCCATCAAAACCGCTCGGTAATTTTTTGTTTGTTGATAAGTTAGCACTTGACCACAACCGCACCCGATACCCATCGGCAGCTTCGATGAGGTCTAAGATGTTACATGATTACCTAAAAAATGGCTCAATACGATAATACCTTCAGAATTTTAAGAATAGAACTTGTTACCTTTCTACATAGCGCCGTCCAGCGATCGCGGCTTAATGGTCCGTCGCCTGTTAACTTTTACACTCAGGTACATCGCAGGCGGGCTTACCCCGCGAGTAGTTGCCAGGCAACTGTGTTGCGAGTACAGGTTTATGGCTCTGGGAGCTGGGATTGCGGGTAAACCTTTGCGGAGTTAATTTATGACGTTTTTGTGGCTACTAAGTTCAGATAAGGCGTGGTATTCACGTAACACGCGTGTACTTCTCATATGATAGGTGGGACGAGGAGGAGGCAAGTGTTAATGGGCGCATTGCAGGCTGGCTAGAATAGCCAGGACTCAACACGCACTATGAACCGAGTAGGATTTTAAGTGTGTGCATTGCGAGGAGAACAAACGGCCGTTGGGGCGGCCGCGGACTCAGACTCGCATCCGTGACAGGCTCCCCACAAGTTGGACCGAAGACCTAGTGAAGGACCGGTCGTGTGGAGACATTCATTGGGGGAGCCCATATCCAGCAGTGGACGTCTATTGGCTGAAAAGATGATGATGATGATAAAGCGAGTAGACGTCATCTGATTTTGACCGTTCGCTGCTGCCCGTAGACACCTACAATTCCAGTGGAGTCACAAATGCGCTGCCATCTATAAACTCCTTCGTGGTGGTCAATATATGCCAGTACTTTCTGATTTGGCCGATGTCCCGCGCCTCATAATGTCCCGTCATCTGTCCCTCCATCTGTCCCAAAGCGGACGATCTGGGACACTCGTGAAATGGTCCACCCGCCATTTATATTACTTCACTTGATCGGTTCATCGCTTCTGTGACCGTCACTCAGATACTCAGAGTCATCGCGGCAGCCTTACCTCGCTAATACATCGATGAGCCGACGTTTTTTAGGGGTCACAAACGGAACAGAACACCTAGGCATAAGTCTAGGTTGTCAAAATTAAAATGTAAGACGTTCCTGACCCAAAGTGTTTTATATTGTTCAAAACAAAAGATCAACCACCTACTACAAACCGGAAAGTAATAATTTACGTGTATTCCCAAAAAGTCTAGAAAAATAAACATAGTTCTGAAATAAATATAATTAGCGAAACAATAAAGTAAGGGTAGAAGACAAAACGCGCAAAACTTTGCTACCAATTAGACGCCGTGAGTTCAGAACAGAACAAAAACAAATGCGAAAAACAATTTACAAACAAATTAAACTAAAACAGCGTCAGTTCCGAATGATATAGAGGTACAAAATGTAAGTAAAATTTCCACCTTTTTTCGTATCGTGTTTTAAAATTACTGCACCCTGAAATACGACGGGAAGAGCTTAAAAATCTTGCGCACGTTATCTGCTGGCGCGCGGCCAAACTACCTGCGCAATAAATAATACAATCTGAGGTCGCACTCACGCGCAGCCACACGGGCGGCTGCCGGAGAGCAGGGCCAAAGGAGAAAAAAACAAACTCTGCAGTAATTATTCAAACGACTGTTCAGATTATCGTGACAATCATACATTGGTTTGCATTGGAGTACCTACACTAAGACAAGAGATCATCGCAGTTGGAAATGTCTACAATATTTTTGACAATTTGCCGCCGGTGGTTTCAGCACTTGCTGAGGTTTGGAACCATGATTTTGTCAATGGTCTGGTTGTGTAGTAGGTATTGTATGTATAATTTTTACCCTGTGGTAATCAGTAAATGTCTTATCTACGATCTTAACTACTAGTGTTTTTCTAAACTAAATGTCTTTTCTGATTCGAATTGCGCACCATACTGCGATCTAATCTAAAGGTGTGTCCTAACAGAGAGCGCCAAGCACCGTTTTCCATTTCCAATGCGGTGAAAATATAATATTACACATCTGTGGATAAAATTATGCACCGATGCAAGTAATTCAAGTGATTTGCTGCCAAAGTTTATATTTTTTCTCGGTGTGTTACCTACTCGGTTTTTTTTATATTTATTTTTATAACCGCCAGTCTGCGTCCGCCCGCGTGCGCCCGCGGCGCCGTCGCGATAACCGCCATTGTAATAGGTCCGCGTATATTTTAGAATCGCATCCGAATTATGTTACCGAGGCCATTTTTACGGCCGCAGCCGCGGGCACTAACTAGTAAACAAGTTGTAAAAGTATTGTCGCCTTTGTTAGACTTAAATTCCATCTTCATCTTTGTTTAATCTAGTTGCGTCTCAAGCTGATCCTTTGGCGATCGGTGCGTCTGCTCTACTGCTACTCTCCTCCACTTCGCACAATCTTTAGCATCCGTCGTTATTTAGCCTGGTTATGCGTAGTGATGACCCAAAAAGGTCATAACTACATGATCGCTATTGAGCCGTGAACCTATTTTATTATTTAAAAAAAAAACTTTATTAATTATAATAGAACTTGTTTAACAATAGACATTTTATACATAGGGACAATGATATTTACCTGTACTAAGAATAATCTTGTCTCACAGGTAGTTTAGAACTAGGTGTTTTAATTAAAAGGAATCAATCTATATAAATAAAAATGAATCGCCGTTCGTTAGTCTGGCTAAAACTCGAGAACGGCTGGGCCGATTGAGCTGATTTTAGTTTTAAAATGTTTGTCGTAGTCCAGGGAAGGTCTAAAAGGTGAGAAATTAAACAAAAAGTAGGTGGAACGAAGTTCGCCGGGAGCCACTAGTTATAATTAAATCTAAGTTGTTGTGTTATATAGCCCACCGGGTTAGCAAGCTAAAGTGGCAGTGGGCTGGGCACTTAGCAAGAAGAACAGATGGTCTTCGGATGCGAAAGATTCTCGAATGGAGACCACCTACAGGTAGAGGAGTCAAACGACCTCCCGCGAGATGGACGGATGACATTATCTGAGTCGCGGGTGCCCGTTGGATGCAGATCGCCTACAATCGGCCAGATTGGAGGTCGATAGCGGAATAGGCCTCCCCTATTGACCTTCAATCTAGTTCATCAGTGTACGTCATATGACTGAAATGATGATGATATCGTTAAATTATCTTGCCTACCTAAGTAAAACTGATTGTACATTTAAATTTAAACAAATTTTACTCACTCATCGATTTATAATCAGGTCCGCCGTGACTCAATACAAATAATAAGGATCCGCCTGAACTCCTGGCATTCCCTCCAAGTTTCCTCACTTAAAAGTTTAAAAGAAAAAGAACTCGAACTTTTCCCGTTAGAGGTTTTCGTCAAATCGAGTGGCATGTAATTAATTTTTCAGCTGGTTTTACAAAACGATCTGGAGTTTTAGTGTTCCGCAGTGGATTTTGAATTTGAATAAAATCAATTTCGGATTACTTGAAATGTTAATGCGGGGTCGGGCAGGTTCGTTGCAAAAGAATTGGAAAGGTTAATGAAGTCGGTAGATGAGGTGATTTTCATGAACCTTGACTGGTTTTAGGGGATACTTGCTCTCTCTCACCATATTAGCTCTCTTATTCTCGATGAAGTTTACGGCGTATACTCATACTAGTGAGTGGCCCACCCTCACTTCGTTTTGGGACCTAAGTAGTTTGTTATTTTTATAGTAATTTGAATCTTTGCTGTTAATATTAGGCAGGTAGGCAGTGGAAAATAAATATTTATTTATTGTTTAATACATACAAGCAGGCTGTTAATGATACTCATAAGCAGGAATGGCTTAATGCTATGAATGCGGAGTATAACTCTCTGTTGAAACATGGGACTTGGGAACTAGTTGACAGACCATTGGGCCCATAACCTGTTAATATTAGGTCAGGTAGGCAGTGGTAAATAAATATTTATTTTCCACTGCCTGCCTGCCTAATATTAATATTTGCCAATAGATGTCGCTGGGAGTCGATTACCTCGCGCCAGTGTTTCGTCTTTTCGGGTTACATTTATGAGCCTTGTGATTATAAGTAAATATATAAATATCTGAGTGTTGTTTGCTTGAGGAGAAGTACAGCATATTTTTTAAACGATGACTAGTTTTAGTCTCGGTTTGTAATAAGGGAGTTCCAAATTAGTACTAATAGATGGCGCTGACTGTCAAATGCATCACGTAAGTGTTTTTTTATCTTTTGGATTACATATAGGTAATGTGATTTTCTGTAGTTACTCTATCTCATTACACATTTTAAATAGACAGCTTATCCGACTTTGAATAGAAATTACGTTTACAATTTAGTTGTTCGTTTTTCATTTAATTTATCGCAAAAGTAAAAGTCGTAACGAATGGGTCGTAGATAAAAACAGCATCGTAAATCTAGTTGCGTTTAAAAACAATGCGAGCAAATTGCGTACATGTGTATAGGGGCCGTAAATAAGGCGCGACGTGCGCGTCTAGACGCCTAATAGGGCACCTGACTCATCGGCTATGCGGCCGATTTTACTTAGAACATCCACCAAAGAATGCCATTGGAGGCGGTACCTACTACTTACCATCAGGTGATCCGCTCGCTCGTTTCCTCTTCATTCTAAAATATTTTATACACATTCAAAGGTCCTGGGTTCGATCTCCACACTGGACAAACATTCGTGTGAGGGACACTTGTGTTCGTTCAGTGTCTGGGTGTAATATATGTATTTAAGTATTATATTTATGATACCTCTGTCGTCTGATATCTGTAACACAAGATTAAGCTAATTACTAAGTATGTCAAGTCAATATGAGGAAAACATTGTAATAAACATTTTGGCGATTAAAAAGAGTAACTGGGCGAGTTTCTTGCCGGATCTTCTCGTCAGAATCAACTTTCCGATACCGGTGGTAGAATCGCATTATGTCTATTTATTTTTTAGTATATCTTATGTATCAAGATTATATATTTAATTTTATTTAAATCATATACATACATTATCTTTGAATAGTTTTAAATATTTTCTTTATGTATGACGATTTGTAAGTGCTGTGTACAAGCCTATGCAAATAAAGAATATTTGACTTGACTTGACTTGAATGTATGAGATGTTGCGTGAATTTATTATTTATTACGTTATTTATTCATCATCGTCACTCATAATCTTAGGCCGCTATCAACTAATTTGGGTGTAGGCCTCCTTCAATCTTCTCCACCTAGTTTTATTTTTGAACAGTTGAAGTCCATTTATGCGCGCGGATCTTTTGGGTATCGTCCTTCTACCACATTTGTGGCCTTCTGGTCTCTTATCAGGTCTCTTTTGATCCCATGATTGATTCAATATCAGTTTGTATAAGAATAAATACTTAATACCTATTAGTAAATAAAATTATCTCAACATCTCATACATTGACTATTATTCACCGTGGAGAGCCACGCTTTGGCATGGAATGAGTTGGCTCCTAGAGAGATACGACGGCCTGGCCGACCGACTCTACCGAATGAGTGAGTGTACCGAAGGCCCAATTGGGGGGGAAAGGGATTTAAGGGTTGGTACCGCACTAGTGACTCTACTGGTGTTGCAGATGTCTACGGGCGACGGCAAATTGTTAAAATCAGGTGATCCATCATAATCGTCTGCACCTATCAAAGAAAGAAAAAGAAAGAAAGAAAGAAAATACATTTATTGACCATACAAAATACAAAACAAACACATACAGTAAGGATAAATATACAAGGAGAATGAACTTATGTATGTAATTTGGTAGTATATATGTTGTGTGCGGTCAATCAGGTCCCGACCTCAGCATTTGCTGCTACGGCATATCACATAATATTGCCAGATCCACCGCAGCATAGCTGCGAGTGTGACAATAGGTAATGGAAGGGCGTGGAGCCTCACCCTCCTCACCTTCAGGTCTTCGACGTGTGGGAGGCATTGCGATACACTTAAGTGCAGTGTAGGGCAGGGATCACCTACTTAATGTTGTTGAGGCATCCAAGCGTTGAACGTTCCGAGTTCGATCAGCGGTCGGGCCAATTTATTTATGATAGATAGATGACAAACGGCACCATGGACGGATCATCAAATAGTAAGCAATCAAGGACGCCAGTGGAAACGCAAGAGCGCTGCCAATCTTTAAACTCTAACCTCCTAGACTCGGTCTCCAGTTCCTTAACCCACTCGACGAAACAGAACAGGCGAAGCTGTTGTCTATGAGGCCTCCGGTCAAGCCAGTCATTTCATGCCAAAGCGTGGCTATCCCACGGTGTTAACAAAACACCCGCATCAATCCATGAAAGCGAGAGTGCCGCGCTCATCATTATCTTCATAATTATGAACATTCTTTAGGCGTATTAAAATAAAATTCGAATTCCAATAATTTATTTTTATACTAGTGGCCCGCCCTCACTTCGCTTCGGGACCGTAATTCAGAAATGAACCAATAGATGGAGCTGTGCTCAATTACATCGCGCAAGCGTTTCGTGTTTTCGGTTTACCTATAAGCCTTGTCGTTGTCTATATAAGTTATCTCTTTATAAATAGTATAGATTATAGGAGTATGTAGGTAACATTGTGTATTGAGTATTGCCATTACATATTTTGTATCAGTATTTTTTCTTAAGTTAACTAAATGAACTATATTTATTTGCACAATGTTAGATTAGATGGTAGGTTACATTTAAAATGGTATTGATTTAAAATGCACTGACAAGCTAAAACTTTTAAACCAAGGGGCTAACTAAGTATACCTAATGTCAGACGGTATTCTGATTTTTAATAAGATAACGTAATGCGTGACCTATCCGAAGATATCTACATCCACATGCGATAGAGATCTGCAGGCATCTTCCACCTGACGCGAACAATAGTGGAGCTAAAGGCCGTCCCATTGTGGCGACCTAAGGGGCGATACACACGAAAACTTTTCAATTTAAACTATCTATCTCAGACACAGTCCATAGTCAACTCATAAATTATACTCTGGTTTTTAATCAAGTGGAGTAAACTGACAGGTGCAAATGTCAAATTTCTATACATTTTCACATTTTGCATCTGTCAAAGATTGAGTGATAATGTCTGGGGATGGCATATGGACGGACATGTCAGTTTACTCCACATGATTATGAACCAGAGTACAGTATTTTTTTGTTATGGCTTATTTTATGATACAGGAAGGCAAGCGAGTAGGCGGGGTAATCATCACCGCTTGTAACATGCTCTTGCTGCTTGACGTTTTGACTGCGGTACAGCAGCCCTGGTCACAAGTGGACTGGCGAATGCACGGCGACGTCTGCTAGGGCCCGGCTGAGAATCATCAATCAAAGTTATGATAAAAAAAATTGTGTATCACTGTTATACTTAACTAACATTTAACTAACGATTTGTAAGTGCTGTGTACAAGCCTATGCAAATAAAGAATATTTGACTTTGACTTTGACTAAAACAGATGAAAGTGAACACGGAAAAAATACATACTCAACATGTGTCGGGATGTCAGAGACACCCTGACGCTGGAATTCTGCATGTCATATAATATTAAGTAGGTATATAATGCGAAAATGTATCTTTCATCTCTAATTTCTACTAAGAATATACCAGCTAAAAACTTATAAGTAGTTGTGGTTTCTTCTCGCCATGTGAACACACCGTTATAGGTCACCCTGTTAGAGGTCTAAGGTTTTTGCTCGCCATTGTCCGCAGGTATTCGAAAAATTAACTCGGTCTCGAGTCTAGACGGCGGCAAAGAAATACTTACCTACAAATACTACTTCAGTCTTTATTTTATCTTGGATCTCTCCAACTAATTGGATTTTAATTGTTATTGACTGACCTGATAGCGCTAAAGGTCGTGGGTTCGATCACTACCCGACAAATATTCTTGGAATGAACACTGTATGTGACGTTGTCTCAATTTATTATATTCACTAGTGGCTCGCCCTCACTTCGTTTCGGGACAGTAGTTTATCTGTCTACCAATAGATGGCGCTGGGCGTAGATTGTGTCGCGCTTGTGTTTCGCCTTTTCGGTTTTTATATAAGATTTGCCTTTGTCTATAAAATGTATCTCTTTATAAATAGTATAGGAAGAATATATAGAAGTATCCATACTAATAGGAAAGTGTGAAACAAATGGGAAAGTGTGTCTGTCTCACTGTCCGTCTGTCACGGCGAAATGGAGCGACGAATTGACGTGATATTTTTAAGTGGAGATAGTTGAAGGGATGGAGAGTACTTTGTGTTATTTTCTATCCCCCCATTTTAGGGAAGTGGGGTTCGCGAGCGAAGCCGCGGGCAAAAGCTAGTAGAATATATTTATGTGAGGCAATACGTTAAGAACCAATACGTTAGGAACCAATATTAACATCACACTTAGAGGAGTGGCCAGGAGTGTTTTCAAAGCTTCCTCTTGGCAGCCCTGTGCGGGTGCGCAGCCCGGGCGGAGCGACCGGAAGCGCCGCCATTTCCGCCCCCACCTGTCGCCGGACGACTTCCGGCCTCCTTGACCTGTCGACAGCTTTTAGCGATATTATGGGGATACTTGCTCTCTCTCACCATATTACTCTCTTATTCTCGATGAAGTTTACGGCGTATACTCATACTAGTGAGTGGCCCACCCTCACTTCGTTTTGGGACCTAAGTAGTTTTGTTATTTTTATAGTAATTTGAATCTTTGCTGTTAATATTAGGCAGGTAGGCAGTGGAAAATAAATATTTATTTATTGTTTAATACATACAAGCAGGCTGTTAATGATACTCATAAGCAGGAATGGCTTAATGCTATGAATGCGGAGTATAACTCTCTGTTGAAACATGGGACTTGGGAACTAGTTGACAGACCATCTGGGCCCATAACCTGTTAATATTAGGCAGGTAGGCAGTGGTAAATAAATATTTATTTCCACTGCCTGCCTGCCTAATATTAATATTTGCCAAAAGATGTCGCTGGGAGTCGATTACCTCGCGCCAGTGTTTCGTCTTTTCGGGTTACATTTTATGAGCCTTGTGATTATAAGTAAATATATAAATATCTGAGTGTTGTTTGCTTGAGGAGAAGTACAGCATATTTTTTAAAACGATGACTAGTTTTAGTCTCGGTTTGTAATAAGGGAGTTCCAAATTAGTACTAATAGATGGCGCTGACTGTCAAATGCATCACGTAAGTGTTTTTTTATCTTTTGGATTACATATAGGTAATGTGATTTTCTGTAGTTACTCTATCTCATTACACATTTTAAATAGACAGCTTATCCGACTTTGAATAGAAATTACGTTTACAATTTAGTTGTTCGTTTTTCATTTAATTTATCGCAAAAGTAAAAGTCGTAACGAATGGGTCGTAGATAAAAAACAGCATCGTAAATCTAGTTGCGTTTAAAAACAATGCGAGCAAATTGCGTACATGTGTATAGGGGCCGTAAATAAGGCGCGACGTGCGCGTCTAGACGCCTAATAGGGCACCTGACTCATCGGCTATGCGGCCGATTTTACTTAGAACATCCACCAAAGAATGCCATTGGAGGCGGTACCTACTACTTACCATCAGGTGATCCGCTCGCTCGTTTCCTCTTCATTCTAAAATATTTTATACACATTCAAAGGTCCTGGGTTCGATCTCCACACATGGACAAACATTCGTGTGAGGGGACACTTGTGTTCGTTCAGTGTCTGGGTGTAATATATGTATTTAAGTATTATATTTATGATACCTCTGGCGTCTGATATCTGTAACACAAGATTAAGCTAATTACTAAGTATGTCAAGTCAATATGAGGAAAACATTGTAATAAACATTTTGGCGATTAAAAAGAGTAACTGGCGAGTTTCTTGCCGGATCTTCTCGTCAGAATCAACTTTCCGATACCGGTGGTAGAATCGCATTATGTCTATTTATTTTTTAGTATATCTTATGTATCAAGATATATATTTAATTTTATTTAAATCATATACATACATTATCTTTGAATAGTTTTAAATATTTTCTTTATGTATGACGATTTGTAAGTGCTGTGTACAAGCCTATGCAAATAAAGAATATTTGACTTGACTTGACTTGAATGTATGAGATGTTGCGTGAATTTATTTATTTATTATGTTATTTATTCATCATCGTCCTCATAATCTTAGGCCGCTATCAACTAATTTGGTGTAGGCCTCCTTCAATCTTCTCCACCTAGTTTTATTTTTGAACAGTTGAAGTCCATTTGTGCGCGCGGATCTTTTTTGTATCGTCCCTCTACCACATTTGTGGCCTTCTAGTAGGTCTCTTTTGATCCCATGATTGATTCAATATCAGTTTGTATAAGAATAAATACTTAATAATTAGTAAATAAAATTATCTCAACATCTCATACATTGACTATTATTCACCGTGGGAGAGCCACGCTTTGGCATGAATGAGTTGGCTCCTAGAGAGATACGACGGCCTCGGCCGACCGACTCTACCGAATGAGTGAGTGTACCGAAGGCCCAATTGGGGGGAAAGGGATTTAAGGGTTGGTACCGCACTAGTGACTCTACTGGTGTTGCAGATGTCTACGGGCGACGGCAAATTGTTAAAATCAGGTGATCCATCTAATCGTCTGCCACCTATCAAAGAAAGAAAGAAAGAAAATACATTTATTGACCATTACAAAATACAAAACAGGACACATACAGTGAGGATAAATATACAAGGAGAATGAACTTATGTATGTAATTTGGTAGTATATATGTTTGTGTGCGGTCAATCAGGTCCCGACCTCAGCATTTGCTGCTACGGCATATCACATAAATATTGCCAGATCCACCGCAGCATAGCTGCGAGGTGTAGACAATAGGTAATGGAAGGGCGTGGAGCCTCACCTCCTCACCTTCAGGTCTTCGAACGTGTGGGAGGCATTGCGATACACTTAAGTGCAGTTTAGGGCAGGGATCACCTACTTAATGTTGTTGAGGCATCCAAGCGTTGAACGTTCCGAGTTCGATCAGCGGTCGGGCCAATTTATTTATGATAGATAGATGACAAACGGCACTATGGACGGATCATCAAATAGTAAACAATCAAGGACGCCAGTGGAAACGCAAGAGCGCTGCCAATCTTTAAACTCTAACCTCCTAGACTCGGTCTCCAGTTCCTTAACCCACTCGAAGAAACAGAACAGGCGAAGCTTCGTTGTCTATGAGGCCTCCGGTCAAGCCAGTCATTTCATGCCAAAGCGTGGCTATCCCACGGTGTTAACAAAACACCCGCATCAATCCATGAAAGCGAGAGTGCCGCGCTCATCATTATCTTCATAATTATGAACATTCTTTATGCATATTAAAATAAAATTCGAATTCCAATAATTTATTTTTATACTAGTGGCCCGCCCTCACTTCGCTTCGGGACCGTAATTCAGAAATGAACCAATAGATGGAGCTGTGCTCAATTACATCGCGCAAGCGGTTTCGTGTTTTCGGTTTACCTATAAGCCTTGTCGTTGTCTATATAAGTTATCTCTTTATAAATAGTATAGATATAGGAGTATGTAGGTAACATTGTGTATTGGAGTATTGCCATTACATATTTTGTATCAGTATTTTTTCTTAAGTTAACTAAATGAACTATATTTATTTGCACAATGTTAGATTAGATGGTAGGTTACATTTAAAATGCTATTGATTTAAAATGCACTGACAAGCTAAAACTTTTAAACCAAGAGGCTAACTATACCTAATGTCAGACGGTATTCTGATTTTTAATAAGATAACGTAATGCGTGACCTATCCGAAGATATCTACAATCCACATGCGATAGAGATCTGCAGGCATCTTCCACCTGACGCGAACAATAGTGGAGCTAAAGGCCGTCCCATTGTGGCGACCTAAGGGGCGATACACACGAAAACTTTTCAATTTAAACTATCTATCTCAGACACAGTCCATAGTCAACTCATAAATTATACTCTGGTTTTTAATCAAGTGGAGTAAACTGACAGGTGCAAATGTCAAATACATTTTCACATTTTGCATCTGTCAAATTGAGTGATAATGTCTGGGGATGGCATATGGACGGACATGTGTCAGTTTACTCCACATGATTATGAACCAGAGTACAGTATTTTTTTGTTATGGCTTTTTTATGATACAGGAAGGCAAACGAGTAAGCGGGTCACCTGATGGTAATGATCACCATTTGTAACACATACTTAATTATGCACTTACTGTTTGAGTTTCGGCTGCGGTACAGCAGCCGTGGTCACAAGTAGACTGGTGTGGCGGTGAACGGCGACATCTGCTAGGGCCCGGCTGGGAATCATCAATCAAAGTTATGATAAAAAAAAAATGTGTATCACTATTATACTTAAGTAACATTTAACTAACGATTTGTAAGTGCTGTGTACAAGCCTATGCAAATAAAGAATATTTGACTTTGACTTTGACTAAAACAGATGAAAGTAGACACGGAAAAGGTACATACTCAGCATGTGTCGGGATGTCAGAGACACCCTGACGCTGGAATTCTGCATGTTATAATATTATAAAGGTTGGCAGCGCACTTGTAACTCCACTGGTGTTGCAAGTGTCCATGAGCGGCGGCAATTGCTTACCATCAGGTGATCCGCCTGCTCGTCTGCTACCTATCACATAAAAAAAAATTATATAACGCGAAAATTTTATGAACTATTAAGTATCTTTCATCTCTTATTTCTATCAAGAATATACCAGCTTAAAACTTATAAGTAGTTGTGGTTTCTTCTCGCCATGTGAACACACCGTTAAGGTCACCCTGTTAGAGGTCTAAGGTTTTTGCTCGCCATTGTCCGCAGGTATTCGAAAAATTAACTCGGTCTCGAGTCTAGACGGCGGCAAAGAAATACTTACCTACAAATACTACTTCAGTCTTTATTTTATCTTGGATCTCTCCAACTAATTGGATTTTAATTGTTATTGACTGACCTGATAGCGCTAAAGGTCGTGGGTTCGATCACTACCCGACAAATATTCTTGGAATAAACACTGTATGTGACGTTGTCTCAATTTATTATATTTACTAGTGGTTCGCCCTCACTTCGTTTCGGGACAGTTGTTTATCTGTCTACCAATAGATGGCGCTGGGCGTAGATTCTGTCGCGCTTGTGTTTCGCCTTTTCTATAAGATTTGACGCTGTCTATAACATGTATCTCTTAATAGTATAGGTAGAAGATATAGAAGTATCCAAACTAATATTATAAATGGGAAAGTGTGTCTGTCTGTCTGTATGTTTGTCTTTCTTTCGCGGCAAAACGAAGCAATGAATTGACGTGATTTTTTAAGTGGAGATAGTTGAAGGGATGGAGAGTAACATAGAGTACTTTTTATCCCCTTCTAACCCCCCATTTTAGGGAAGTGGGGTTCGCGAGCGAAACCGCGGGCAAAAGCTAGTAGAATATATTTATGTGAGGCAATACGTTAAGAACCAATACGTTAGGAACCAATATTAACATCACACTTAGAGGAGTGGCCAGGAGTGTTTTCCCAAAGCTTCCTCTTGGCAGCCCCGTGCGGGTGCGCAGCCCGGCGGAGCGACCGGAAGCGCCGCCATTTCCGCCCCCACCTGTCGCCGGACGACTTCCGGCCTCCTTGACCTGTCGACAGCTTTTAGCCGATATTTATGGGGTTACCCCGGTTTACGATTTAACGGTGTTTTAGAGTGCAATTGTTGGACAATAGATGTTTGTAATGCGTCAAGAAGTCTTGAAAATTGATTTTTTAGGAACTAACAAAGTTCCCGTGTTATGGGGCTACCATATCCTATGAATATTATATGCGACAGTGGCGCATTTAAATTAATTTCATGACTTTACTAACGTATTTAATACGAGGCGTTAAGATACTTTTTTTATCTTTTTAAACTGGTGGACCGGTTTGCCACCAAAACGTTTTACTAAATAAAACATATCCTAGGAAGCATGTAGGATAGGCCTGTGGGGACATCTACCATCGCCCGAAGAAAGAAATTCGCCACTACAGTACCATCCGACTGTCAGCAGATGGCGCTAATTTGACTGTTCCATAAAAGTTGCAATTTCCCCTTTAATCCTACATCGCGAAAGCAAAGTTCGCAAGTCTACTTGGAATATATACAACAAACCAAGATGATACATTGGATCTTGGTCCCCGAGCCAATACCACCCTGCTCGGCGGAAGATCTTCCCTTTTCATGAGGAACATTCCACACCCCATAGGCCGTTTATAGTTTTTGAGGTCCCGGTTTTGATCCCTGGGTCGAGCAAATGTATTTTAAAATTTTTCGAACATAGCTCGGGTCACATCACCAATCCGCATTAGGCAAGCGTCTTGATTAAGCATAACTTTAACTGTGGGAGAGCGCTTCGGCATGAATGGGCCGGCTCGACCGGAGTGATACCACTGCCTCACAGAAAACCGGCGTGAAGCAGCCCCAGTACTGTGTTTCGTCGAGTGAGTGAGGGTACCGGAGGCCCACCTGGGGGGAAGGGGATAAAGGGTTGGCGGCGCACTTGTGAGTTGTGACTCCACTGGTGTTGCGGGTGTCCATGGGCGGCGGCAATTGCTTACCATCAGGTGATCCGCCTGCTCGTCTGCCACCTATCACATAAAAAAAAAACCGTCATAGTAGCGATGGCTTGATTCCTATGATGGAGGCGTTTACCCTGCAGTGGGACATACATATCGTCCTACGTAATATCAATTAAGGTAAGGGACAAATAGTGATTTTTCAGTATGAGCGAAAAACATTTTTTTTTATTTTTAAAGTGTCATAACATTGTACATGTGTCATATACAAAATCGATATATATACCAAAAAGCTTAAAATTTTGCGTTCTTTAATACTGTTTGGTAATAAAATTGGTATCTATTATGGTTTCAATTATAGGTTGTCCCTTACATTATACTTTTTTTAAAATATGTCCTTTACACTAACACATTTTTCTATAAAATCACTAAGTGTTAACAATAAATAACGTAAAGAACATGACAAAAATATTTTCGTGGTGTATCTACCAACAAAGTTACTTTTTATCATTTACAGTTAAAGTAAACAGGCCCCCAAATATCACAAATTTAATATAATTTAGTTCTTAAACTGAAATAATCCAAGAATGTGTATAATAAAATGCAATGTAATCGATCATTAACCCGTTTTCATAATAAAATGAAGGTAAAATTGATTATTAGTTAAGATATACTATAAAGTACCTAACATGTTAAATCAGCTGCAGTGATAAATTTAAAATAGCTCTATTTTGTAAATGACTAGCTGTTGCCAACCCTTCGTCCGCGTAGAATTCGAAAATGGTTCTGAGGCGATGCTTAATTTTAATAATAAATAAATAAATCATTTATTTCTCTTCACAAATAGGTCTCATGAGCTAGGCCTACTGTTTAAGTGCATGCAAGGTCTAAGGGTATGATGTTGTTATGTGTGTTTAAATTCATTATGAAGGGAGGGTAGGTAAATCTCTCGGCGACTAAAAGCAGGTTGAAATAATATTTATTAAATTAATTGGGGCAGGAGAGATTCTACTTACTTACAAGGATTTACAAAGATTTGAGGTACTTACTAACCGTGTATATGCAGCAAGTTTTGGTAAGGGTTACCTACATAATTGGTTTCATACATAATTATGTTTCTAAGAAAATAGAGAAATTATGAGATTTCTAGGATTTAATATTTGGCTAGTATAGACGGTGCCTTTCCTACGCTTATCCTGAACTAAAGTAGCGTCATTTTGGATTTGTGTATGTTTTTTAGTACCTACTGTTTGCAGAACCAAGGTTTGGCACACCGTCAGGACGTCCCAGTATTTATTAAGGTCAGCAGTTGGGAATCGAAATGGTAGCCCCGCTGCCATTTATAGTAATTCTTTTACTTATTTTTTTTTTTTATGAGATAGGGGGCAGACGAACAGACGGTTCACCTGATGGTAAGTGATTACCGCCGCCCATGGGCACCCGCAACACCAGAGGAGTCGCAAATGCGCTGCCGGCCTTTTAAGAAAGAATACGCTCGCTTTATATTGATAAGTATCAACAAATTATAACTATATTGCTAATAATAATTGTAAGCGAAATAAAAGTAACTTATTGAGATTTTTGACAGCTATGCCTATGGCCATTCTACTGGTAACACAAAATACTGTTTCAACAACATGCTTTTTCGGTAACAGGTTTTAATTTGGATAACGACAATAAATTTTTCAAATAATTCCAAGCATTTCTCGGTCAGAGGTATCATCTTTGTTTGTTAGAAATATACTTCGTTATTCCTTCGAGTGCCAGAACCACAGGATACTTTGTGCGTTTTATGAAGCTTGCCTTATACATACAATTTATTGTGGGTAAAGCAGCTTTCTTCTTGTCCACTACAATCTTAAGGTTAAGTAAGCAGTAGTTGTAGTAGTAGTAGCAGCGTTTCCACTCGACATAGATGTGATTTGCTGCGAAGATAAAGAAGGTTAACAGATAGTAGTTTCTCAATATCTTCTATCCATAGCGCAGGATTAATTACGTTGAATAACGAGAAAGATTGAGGAATAAAACTGCATTTTTTATTTGAAACAGTTATACGTAATTTAAATTTATAATTCAAAATCGTCAATCATTTACGGGTTAACGGGGGATGAATTTCTATAAAACACAAATCTTTCATTTCTATTAAGTAAATAATGTTTATGAAAAATTTCAAAATATATTTTTTTATCAGATGCCTGCATCATACACACTCTCCAAGTTTCAGGTCTCTACAATTAGCGGTTTTGACTAGCCGTTGTTCCATTAATCAGTCAGTAAGGACAAAGCATTTTATATGTAGGTAATAGTGTAACGGAGGTATTTATTAAAATCTGAAATAATTGTATGTACAGATAATAATATAACGGACATAATTTCATCAAATTCCGAATTGTAATGTTAACGTAAGGGACTCAATTATTATGTAAAGACTATAGATAGTAATGTAACGGACATGTTCACAAAGTTCCGAAATAAAATTGTTAGCGTAAGGGACTCGATTAAATATTCGTGTAAATACACTACATAAAAAAAACTTAAACAACCTTTACGCTCACCATATATTTAAAAAATATAAAGACGCGCCTTACCTTCAAAAATATGCTTTCTTTTAGAAAAATGTGACTTAAAAATGGTAACGTAACGGACAAAAACTTCAAGATATCAACATTTTAAGTATACCAATCGATAGAGCGTAAAATTTCCTATCGAACTGTATATATAACTCATTTTGTCAATTTTGTCCCTTACATTAATTGATATTACGTAGGACGATATACTGATTCTTTCCTTTACTTATACGTGACTACCTACCAATTTGTTCTACATTGTTACCTAGGTCGTCTGAGGGGGAATGTCCTCGGATCCTGTAATTATGTTTAGATAAGTGCGGAAATGTGCGCCGTTTGGCAGCCGCGCGGCATGAATCACCGACACGTTGCGAAGGTAGACATTATGTAGATAGCAAGCTTGCAAGAATATGCAGTAGTAGTCATGATTTTTTGTGCATTTTTTATATGTAGTGAATTTTTCGAAAATTGCGGGCGAGCGGCAACACAGCATCAGCAGCACTGATGCGTTGCCAGCCTTTGAAAGAAGTACGCTCTTCTTTTAAAGGTCTCTAAGTCGTAGCCGTAGGGATATACTGTTTCGTGGAAGACAATTCTGCGAGAAACAGTATTACGGGACCACCGCTGCCTACGATTATCTGCGATATTAGAGAGGTCGCTGAGGCGTTTCCGGCCTTTTTGAAAGAAGTACGTTCTTCTGAGTAAATAAGAACGCGGAATAAAGATCATAGATAGATAGATACTCTTTATTTGCAAAAAGTTTACAAATTATTATTAGACTAGGTTCAAAATTGTGTACCTACGCGTCCCTAGATTTTTCAAAATCTATGTGCGTGTTTCTGCTACAATCTCGACGGTGTAGTGAAAAAAAAGAACCTTAAGGACACATGCACGGTCATCCAAATGTGCATGTTAGTTTATCACACTGTTGATAGGTAGTCACACCATAGCTTGAGATAATGATTCTGAACAAATTCATTACACGGGTAGAAAAAATTTAGTTTTCAAAGTTTTGTTAATAAATTACCCGTCTTCTAATACAACTAACCACTGACAATTCAGACGATTTCCTTAAACTAGTTCTTTTTGTACTTCAACTTAAACCATTCAATAAAACTTATCAGAGTCAAAGCTTAATAGATTAAAAGCTATCTAAGTTAGATCCGAGTATTGAATCAGTCGTCGGTAGCCGCGCTCACCTCGGAGGTGGCTTTAACTGTCGGAGCAATGGCGTCTTAACTTTGCGCCATTCAGCCTGCACATTGCAGGCCACTTGGGCGTTGTCCACTTGTGTCGACACAACAATATGTGCTAGACATATCAGATTGATTATCTAGTTTCAAATTAGGGCGTTTGCTTATAGTTACACCTCTCTCTACAGTATAGTAGATGACAGAGAAAATTTTCAAAATTAATAATTAATTTAATTGACACAGGAAATTCCCGGTACTACCAGGTCCTGTCAGGTAAGGTCAGGTGATCTGTGATATGTTTGTCATGTGGCAGACACTTGTCTGCCACCTATCAAATAAAAAACTATGAGCACTAAATGATAAAACAGTGGCTTCTGGCACACCCAGATCCACGAGAAATGCAATCCAGAACCGATCGCACTAGGTGCCTACTAATTTATTGTAATAATGTCAATGCTTTTTTATATTTAATATTATAAAGTATGTACAAGAATTATTTCTATTACTAATGGAAACCTGATAACCTATAATACTAGATATCTTATTAATGACGCCAGTCTCTCACTATATAGTTAAAATATATAAATGCTGACAGTATTAAAATTTATTCTTGTCTTTAGCCTTCCTTATCAAACCATCCTCAAGTGACAAGTCTTGAGTAAGTTGGTTAAACAATAGCTTGATGTAGTTTAGCAAAGCCCGGGCAGAAGATACGAGTTTGGACTTTTAAAACAGATCAGACATTACCGCAAGATACAAACTAGCAAACAATAGGGTAATGCTGCAACAGTTTCGTGTCGGCAGCAATGGAAAGCGCACCGCCTTCACCCCGGATCGACGGTAAGTGTCGGGGCTAATAAAGTCGTCTCATCGTTACTTTGCGGCTAATCCCGCGATCCCGGGATACACCTTAACGCCGCGTCCAACTTGAAGACGCCTGGAATGTCTTACTTATCCCAGCCCGGGATTGTGACCATAATGGGACACAATGGCTCTCTGTACTATACGTAATTGCTGAGGGTAAGATGTATTGTGCGCTCTGACCTAAGTTCGGCTTGAGGGGTTCCTTTGGAAACACGGAATCACCGTTCTTTCGTACAAGAATCCATATCCTGATCAAAATATTATATTGTTCTTCTGTACTCATTTAGTACTTGAAGACGCCAAGAATGTTTTGCTTATTTCTCTTGCCGATAATTACGATTCTAATGTAGAACAGGGGTCACCGTTTAGTTTCGCTTGGGGTCCATTTTCAGAAGTGAAATGACCATCGCGGTCCGCGCAAAGACAGACTTCTGCGACAGAGGGTCCCAGCGGCTCATCATATTGGCTACGACGAGAGTTCGCGATCCGCAGGAGACAAATAAAATATTCTGATTCCGATTAACTCTGTAGGTGGGTATTTAAAGTTTAGCCGCGAATGATTGAGACCTAAGACAAGAGAGATGTTGTATAGAATACATTTCAGGACTGATGATCGAACTTGGCACCCACTTCGACAACTATCAGTGGATGTAGGTATGTACCATATAGTGACGATAATGACGGACGTCTTAATTCATACACACACTAAAACACTTAATATGTGATTCCGCTCTTAAATTGCACCGCATAAGTCTCTCTTCATTCTCAGCTACTTTACTAGAATAGATATTGGTTGTACACGAAATCAAGGTTGTATAGAAACAGACTTTATGTTTACAGTATTTTAGTAGCTCCTCCACAAAAATTTTAGACAATATAAAAAATATAACTTGAATTCATAGCAGCACTAAAAAAAACTGTTACATTCTACTGTAAAAAATCGAACTAATTAGCTAATGGTCATTGTAACACACATTTTTTTAATTTTCTTCTACACCATACCTTAGTAATAGGTAAAGCTTCACAAATTTTGTTTGCCTTTGAGTTCATAATTTCAAGATTATATGACATGAGTGTAGCTATAATAAGCCTAGAATTGGATCACTTGTTCTTATACAGGGTGTATCTGTGAACATTAACATCCCCTTAACCACGTGTTCTACCAACCATTCTGAACATTTGTTCTATGACTTTTGAAAAATTCGCATAAAAAAAAATCATCTTTCCATACAAAGTCGGTCACGTGACTTGGTCATTTTGTATGGGGAGGCGAAATTTTTTTCGAAGAATTTGGCAAAGTTGTTGAACAAATGTTGTTGAGAATGGTTGATAGAACACATGGTTAAAGGGATGTATATGTTCACAGATACACCCTGTATACACACCCGTACCGTAACACCACTCCATTACATAGCAAGTGACACAAAACATGAAATATCAAATAATCTCCGCCCCATAGCCCTCAATACCGAGCAGATGCCTGCGATCGCGGATGAACCGAGCATCCATCAGCGCCGGATCACCGCACAATGCGGAGGTGCGCCATTCGTCAGGATTATACCTCTTACCTCGCTGAATGCCTCCTCAGTATACGTATCATGCTCAATCATCTTCTCTGCGTGTCATTTTTGTTCTTAACTAGCTTTCAAAGGACCATCTTCTATACTATTTATAAAGAGGTGGAGGTGGCTAGATCACAGTCAGGATTTTAGGTAATATGAAAAGGCGAAACACTTGCGCGATGTAATCGACACCTAGCACCATCTATTGGTTGTGGTATTTAAACTGATAGCCATTATCAAACAAAGTGAAGGCACAGGGATGAAATGATCAGCTGCTGGGCGACCCACATCGTAAACGATATAAAAAGCTACCCTACGTTCGTTTCGTTTTTAGAGTAGGCCCTCGAAATCAAATCTAAATATTTTAACTGTTTGAGAAACTAACTGAAACAAGTAGGTACGTAGGATTGCTAAAAATACGCATAATAGTAGTAGAAATTTATAGATCTGAAGAAACAAGAAGTGCGTGCGCGGAACCAGACCTCGCTCTCGTATTTTCTCGAAACCTAAATTAAAGTTTCACACAAAAAAGTTTCCAAACTTTGCAAGAGCCAATAAACTCGCAATCTGCCAATCAGTAAATGCATCTTTCAAAGACCGATAAAAATCTGCAAAGGGGAGCTCCCCTCCGAGCAAAGAACTTTTACAAATAACTTAATCCGCCCCTAGTGTTAAAGTGCAATACAACTTCTTTATCTTAAGATGCAATTGTCCAGTGTCCACGGTGGACGGAACAAAGCGACATAAATCCGGGGTCTCTGATGTTCGCATAACATTTTGCATCGCCGTTGGGGGGGTTTGCACAAAATATTTGTATGTAAAGCAGAAAAGCAATCCACTTATACCGTCTCTTACCTGCACGATAGTCGTCTGTTACATTCGCCCCGTTTTGAAGAGCGCAGGGGTGGCGTGGAGTCGCTGAACTGAGCAGCTACAAAACTTAGAACTTGATTAATATTATCTAGAACTAAGAAACCATTTTAGGACTATAACAGAGTTAGGACGGACTGCATGCAATCACCTACATATGCCAAGCAAATCGAACTGAGTATAAATTATGAGTACTTCGACTATTTTGTACGGACAGACCTAATTTAAACAGTATGTATCTAACTATCTAATAGTATACTTAAAGATAGATAAGATCCAAGCGTGTCATGAATTTTAAGTTTTCGTTTGTTCCCTTACGGAAAATGACTACCCGGTAAACAATATAAGTATGGAATAAATTAGCTAATTACCAGATGTTTTTGTTTCATTGGTATTAATAAGAATATCGTGATAAATGATTAAGGTTAATTTCAAATGAAAAATACTGTTACGACCCGTTTAGCGCAATGGTTTGAGCGCCGTCTGTTAACACAAATGAAACAGATATTTGTGTTAGGTCTAGGTGTTTGTAGTTCCTTCGTTGTTTCTGGTTTCCATAGCACAAGGGAAAACCTTAGTTTGGGTCCAGGACAATATATGTGATGTTGTCTCAATTTATTTATTTATTACTATCCCAAAACCTTCCATACATACAAACAAAGGTGCAATATTATTATCTTATAGCTCCTGTAGTTCTGATTTAGGTACACTCAGCCCCTCCACCTATTCATATGGTGATATTCTCTACCTAAATCTTAATAAGTATAAAAAAATAAAGGCACGAATCGTCTCCACAGCTCCCCGCCAACAATTTGCCGAGGACTTACCTCTTCATAAAGAGGGTAGGAATTTTTCTTTATTGTCCGGATTATTTGAGCAGCCTCTCGAAAGCTTTACGCGATCTCAAGATGGCTGCGATCGTTTACGACCTCATCCCGCGCCGTTCACCTTTATTCTTTATATTAAGTTATTGGCAGGGGATGCGATGTTTACGTTGGATCAAATTTGATAAGTAATAGACGGTTGGTTTGGTTTTATTATTTTTTATATTTTAATAGAACTTTTATAAGGTTAAAGGGGACCAAGATCCCCATCAAAGGCCGGATTGGCAAAAGGTGGCTGAGAATAGAGCGGAGTGGTGGCGAATTCTCGTGTCGGAGGCCAAGATCCACTTGGTCGCGGAGCCAGCGTAGTCAGTAATAGAACATTCTTATAAAACGCCAACGTCAAACTGTGTATAGTAATCAATTACTGGTTGCTGCGATACAAGCATGTTGCTTAGTGCAGAGCCGCTAAGTCTAAGTACTTATATCAACTATTAAGTATTCTGTGCTTATATATCAACAGGTTAATGACTTTATGAAAATAAACTTATTATATAATTATATTAATAATAAAAATGTTCGATAGATATATGAATTAGATATAATCATCGGCCAAATAGAGGTAAAAGCGCATCAACTCCACTGGCTCAGCCACCGCTCACCCATGTTAGAAGATCTTGCGGTAAAAAGAACGTATCTGGTACAGTTAAATGTTTAAGTAAGCCTTATAATGACGCTACCTGAAAAATTGATTTCGCAAAGGATTTGCGCGGATTCTTAGTGGATAGAGATGGTAGTGTTTTGCGACAATCTAAAACTAGTTAGTTAGTGCATCAAACATCAAAATTGGGGTAAATGAGAACAAACGTTAAATCGATCTTTAAGTTAACACCGATAACCAAACACCGTGTTAAACGGATCCACAAAACCCAGAACAAGTTATGTACTTGAACAAAACACAAAATAAGCATTTCCAGCTCTCCTCTACTAAAACAGGAAACATTAATTTAGTTTCACGATTAAATGCGGAAGAGTATTTGTAAATATTTCTGCGAATTTCGTTCCGAATCTAAGCGGAGGACAAATAAATTATCATTAGTGTATGGACTCACGGCAGATGCACACGCGGGGAGCAAGAACTAACGTAGGCGGCATTGCATTATGCTCATATTTGTGAATTCAACGGCGTATACCGTGGGAGAGCCACCCTTCGGCATGAATGGGCCGGATCAATTGCAGTGATAACCACGGCGTCACAAGACTGGCATTTAGCAGCGCCTACGCTGTATTTAGCCGAAATATTGAGGGTATTGGGTAGGGTATTGGACCTCTCCAATAAGGGAGAAAGGGGTTAAAAGGTTTTTTTATTCATTTCTCTACATACCATAGACTCTAGGTCCATGCCATGTTATTTACATAATAGAAAATAGGTGAAATTGCTCCGCATCTAATGGCAAAGTACCTACGTGCTCTTGACATTTTCCTTAATTTAGAGGTGAATATGTGAGGCTGTGTTGGTGGTTTAAAAAAGGTTAGCAGTTTTTGTGACTCCACTGGTGTTACTGGTGTCTATAGGCGGCGAAAATCGCTTACAATCAGATGTTCCGTCTGCTCGTCTGCCACCTGTCACACACACAACTAACACAAATAGGTATCTACCTCTATGTTTCAGCAACAAATACTTGTGTTTCCTAAATGTTCTTTAAATAAGTAACTAAACATTTCTTATCTTATCCATTACCGTTTCTCAGCTCTTTGGATCGTGTAGACTTGTGCAGGCTGCACTTACGTGCGTCGGAGCAAATTGAAAACGCGCCCGACGGTAAACGACGTTGATTTGTCGACCGGCCCTCACCTACTCGCACGTACCCGTACGTATCCTCACCTACACCTACCACCTACAACTTGGGCATTGATTGTCTGCAACATTTATACCTACAACTAGCTGTTACCCACGACTTCGTCCGCGTGGAATAGTATGTTTGGGTATCATTTTTAACCCCTTCCTTCTTTAAGAAAGGGTTCCTTCTTCACAATGTAAAGTTACCTATGTTCTTTCTCAGGGTCTAGACCATCTGTAGGTATACCAAATTTCGTTCAAATCTGTGCAGTAGTTCTGGCGTGAAAGAGAGACAGACAGACTGACAGAGTTACTTTCGCATTTATAATATTAGCTACGGTGTATCAGTGTTAATAGGTACAGTATGTTTTTAAAAGATCTTACTATTATTTCCAGGTCACTGGACTATACTTTTTTTCAGATTTAACTCAATGTTTTAAACGCACTCGAACGGAGTGATACCACGGCCTCGGTTGCCATCTCGTGATCAGTTTGCTCGTCTGCCATCTATCACATAAAAAATGTTCTTCAGCAAGAAAATTTTTTCAGCTTTCAGGTAAAGATGCAATTTAGCCATAGTTTAGCGGTCAAGCGTGGACCGACCTGAGTATAGTCCCAACTAACGCCATTTAATACTTAAAGTACTGGGAATGCTCTATTTTGAATTGGTCAAAATTGAATATTAATAACACTTTTGTAAGTAAGTAATTATTTTGAAAAGTTACCTAATAATACTTTATTGGGTTACTTTGCGCTAGCTACTGCAAGACTTCGTAAAACTTTTACCTATCATTGAAAAATCCTCTCGTAAACCTGCTACAACGTAAAGCTGGGCATTACCTCGGCTGAGATAAATCGCTCCTTTTCACCTCCGCCGAAGTTTCTTCATGACTCGTCAAAGTCGGGGGCCTCGGCGCGTCCGTCATTCAGGAACCGGACACAGTGAATAGGTAACGCAGTAAAGCCACAGCGATGATTGGGCGGTGCAGGGAGCCTATACAGGGTGTATCTGTGAACATTTACATCCCTTTAACCACGTGTTCTACCAACCATTCTGAACAACATTTATTCTATGACTTTTGAAAATTTCGCATAAAAAATTGTCATCTTCCCATACAAAGTCGGTCACGTGACTAGGTCATTTTGTATGGGGAGTCGCAAAATTTTTCGAAGAATTTGGAAAAGTTTTTGAACAAATGTTGTTCAGAATGGTTGATAGAACACGTGGTTAAAGGGATGCAAATGTTCACAGATACACCCTGTATCCGTATTATATGTAATGGATTTATTTAATTTGTGTTTATTCAGTCTCTGGGTAATATAATTCTCATAAAAATTACCGTGGCAGTCTTGAAACTGATATGTTCTTTAAAATGTACATCTCAATCTTAACATGATCTAAATACAGGTCCTCGTATTTTTTTGCTATGCTGTTACAGGGCGTCACAGTATACCTTCATACTTATTCCATCCTATGTGATACGCAATAAATTGAATTGAATCGGTAAATGGTTACTTGTATACAGAACCTCCGGCTTTTTCCATTAAAATGTAATATAAACTTATCTATTAAATACTGAAATGGAAATGGAATACTGACATGGCAATAAGGTCTCGATGAATATGACTATAGATTTGTTATTAATTATAATGCAGACAGAGCAAAAAAGCGATTTTTTTTCTAAATCGTCTTAGGTCTGGGTGTACTGGGAGACTTTCCTGGCTAAAGTTATTTAATAAATACTTGTCTCACCGTGAATTGCCTGGTTGTGTTCAGGTGCAGAGTAACCGTCGGAAGGAATTAATGTGGCGGCACTAACTCGGCCGACGCCGCCTTAAAAATCTCTCTCTTTCTTAATTTTTACATCGCTCCAAGGTGTTACTTGTGTAGAGAAGTGATGGTCATATGATATCGATGTTTTGCTGCTATCAAAATAGATAAACATATCACCTAATTGTAAACGACCGTCCCAAAACACCCGCAATAACACTGCATTTTATAAAGTCAGGTGCTCTAGGTACTTACTGCCACATACAGAGGCGTCAATTAAATTTAATTGGTATTTAAGAAAAAGACAATACCCTTATTTTAATAGACCTAACATAATCAAGATAGGTACTAGATATTGAACATTAAAGTTAAAGGATGTCTCTGATTGCGGTAGTGAGATCATATTTTTATAGTTGAAACTTTTAAGTTCACGCCTTGATTTAATTAATTAAAACACATCTCATACATTGACCTGACTCCGAACTAAGTAGTTTAAGCGCTTGAGTAACAGACAAGTATCATCACACGAATGTTTGTCGAAAGAGTGGGCGTATGAGAATAGAAGAATAGCTTTTTTTTTAATTCTAACTAATTGCTTACCATCGAGTGAGCCGCACTTGTTTGCCACCGACTTAGTTAAAAAAATTAAGGCTTTATCGATAGTCGATACAAATACCTACAGCCGTCTCTCCCCCTAGTACGTCTACGTAGAACCTATTAATAATTCGCGGGTGGGAAAGTTTTTAAAAGTGTTTTCCTCAGGTCTGCCCCCCCCCCCCTCCCTCCTCCCCCGGGAGGTGTCGGCAACTCATTAATTACTTGACCTCTGTTGGTGATGATATTGTTGTATTTTTCATGAGCGCGCGTTTCGCCGTGTGGCCCAGATTAGATCCACGAGGGAAAACTTTCAAGTCAACGTTATGGTAATGAAGCATGTTTTGGATTAAAAATAACGTTGGAGATACGATTTAGGTAATAATTTAATAATTCAAAATAAGCCAAATTGTAGCAAAGTTTATTATAAACAGTTTTGGAGGTTATCTATTAGAATTTGTAGATACTTAGTAACTGATTCTGGAATAATTTCTACCGTGGGAGAGCCACGCTCCGGCATGAATGGACCGGCTCGACTGGAGTAATACCACATCCTTACAGAAGACCAGCGTGGAGCTGTGTTTCGTCGAGTGAGTGAGGGCACCGGAGGCCCAATTGAGGGGAAAAGAGGTTAAAGGTTGGCAGCGCACTTGCGACTACTTTACGACTGGTGTTGCAGGTCCGTCTGCTCTTCTGCTACCTATGGCATAAAAAATAACTTCCAACTGTTTTACTCCACTTTACCAAATAGTTTCCTATCTTGACATTTTTTTTTTTATTAAACTATGGGCCAACGCTTGACCACAATCGCACCTGATGGAAAGTGACGATGAGGTCTAGGATGACACGCGTTTGCCCAGAAGATGCCTGTTCACTCTTGCCTTAAAGATAGCCAAGTTATAGTCAAGTTATAGCCAATTGGCAGAAAACATCTTCACCTTTTGAAAAACACAAAAGAAACTCCAAATCGCATTCATGACGTCGCTCAAAGCGTCGTATAACTTAGTTCCTCGCGACCTGTTCCTGAGGTGCGGGCCTACCGGAGGCAGTTGGATCACTTAAAAGTTTTATCGCCACCCTGATGCGAGAGAGCCATTCACGGGAGGTGAGAGACGCCGGGGGCGATGCTTTGCCTTCTCGAGAACTGATGGTTATAAAACTTTATAAATAAATAATATTATAATATAGGTACATTCTAATATTACCTACCTATAATTTAGACGGACGCTGACTCTCTGTTATTGCATGCCGATAATATTCGGTTAATATGTGAGAAACTAAATAATAATTTGTGTACACTATTGTAACCACATTTTCCGCAATCAATGATTTCTATTCTTCTATTTTATTATAAATTACCAAGTATGTAGGTACAAATAGTACCTACAGGGCAAAACGGAGCGACAATTAACGTAATTTTTGTTAATTAATCTATGCCACTCCCCATCTTTATGGGAAGTGGCATAGATTACTTTTTGTTTCTTACTTTGCAACCGCAGGGCGCAGCTATTAGATTAGCTCTGCAAGCAATAAGACCGCCTTATTGTACTGTCAATTGCTTTTGTTTCGCTCATACATTATCTTAAAGAAAACATATAGATTCTACAATAAATTAACAACATTACCTATGTTGATAAAACTTTTTAATTTTGATAATTAAAATGTAGAGTAGGGAATGTAATGTAATATTCTATACATTTATTTATTTATTTATATAATTATACAGGATAAACCCCATTACATAATTATACATAATTTAACAATAATTATAATTATTATTAGCACTTAAATAATAGGTATGTGTTTTGTTTATAATTTGAATTCTGAATGTAATAAATATGTCAGTCAACTGTTCCACTCCATATAGGTGAGTCCCCAAACTTTTAAGGCTCCGCTTTTTACCGGCCGTCAAAACAGGAAGTCGCCCAAAGCGTTTCCGCCCGATAACAGCATCCGGCCGAAGTTCCCGAACTTCTCCAAGTACCCGCGAACTCGGCAGGTGCTCGTTTCGGATAAAAATTCCCACCTTTTGTTACTAAATCTTTATGGAGCAAGTTTGAGACAGACGCCATGTCCTCGAGAGATTGCGGGTGTTAATGATAATCTTACTTTGAACTTGATATTAAAACTTTGACAATTTCTGCTGTAATTTTTGTGGACGGATCTGCTACGGTACGTTTAGGTTAGGCTTAAAAGGATAATGGTTCTTTTTACTTAGATTGGTAGAATGGTAAAAGGACCTAAGCAATAAAATAAATAATCTGGTCAGAGAACGACTTAGCATTCAGTATCTTTAATACAATGACTAGTGATCCATCACAACTTCGTTTCGAAGCTTCGCTTTAGTTCCACTATTTACCAACTAACGGTTCGGATTTGGATTATTTTATAGTGACACTAGCGGCCGCCGCGACTTCGTCCGCGTGGAAAAGTAACTTTTTACCCCCTTTAACCCCTTACAACCCCTTAATATATTATGTTGATACAACTTAAACAAATTATTTCGACCAAATTTGGTACCATAAAAACGGTCATTGTGACTAAACCTTAAAGATAGACATATGCCGTCGCGGACTTTTTTTTAGATCATGTATAGAGGAATAATTCTTTCTACATATTTTTGTGTATCTTGAACCGTTTTCGCAGCGCACGCAAGAAAGCCTTCAAAAATGAATAATTTTCCCCGTTTTTTACACATTTACCGCTCTGTCTTTGCTCCTATTGGTCATAGCGTAATGTTATTTAGCCTATAGCCTTCCTCGATAAATGGACTATCCAACAAAAAAAGAATTATTCAAATCGCACCAGTAGTTTCGGAGATTAGCGCGTTCAAACAAACAAACAAACAAACAAACTCTTCAGCTTTATTATATTAGTATAGATAATATTATGTATACAGCCTGTATTCAAGCGGCGGTTTCAAGCCTAGGATAAATCTACATTGGTATCATAATATGGCTTAATTTTCCCAATGGAAAGTGAATGAATCTATCTCGTTAAGGTATGAGCAAGAAACCTTTACATTATGGTCAGACAGCTTTGCTATACACTGTGGATCAATATGGCTGCGCTGCTATTCATTACATATTTCTTCAAGCTTTATGGACACTTAGAAATATGGGTAGGTATCTATAATAGAATCGTATCCACATTCTACATATATGTCGATACGACTTACACATTGTTTAGTAGGTAGAAACATAAAAAGAAGAGATTATTTTTATTCATAAGTAAATAGTAAACGTAATGTTAGTATTTGTAAACGTAAATAAGCAAGTTAAAGGTTGGCAGCGCACTTGTGACTCTCCTAGAGTTGCAGGTGTCTATGGGCGGCGGCAATCGCTTGCCATCAGGTGATCCGTTGCTCGTCTGCCTATCACAAATCTTTGCGCGTGGCAGATCGATAACCACCTGAACGCACCAATATTTGTATACTGCGTTATTTTTTAAAAAGGAAATTGACAAAATATGAGCCAACCATAATAATTTTGGTGTGATGATTCTATCATTCGATAGATATTTTAATGTGTAAAGTTACTTCACTCTTAGGTCATAGATTTCGATAGTTAGGACACTTTGTCATTGCTTAGTCATCTCCTCAAATAGAGATAATCCAAGAATAGTTTCGTGACACAGGCTTAACGACCTCCGCGATCTTTCCGCCGACCAATAATCACTTAGAAATCCATCCTTCTGACATTTAGGCACAATCAAACAGTTATTACGTCCGAGCCATCTATCACGGGATCCTACGGCTAATCTCATAACTCCACATTAAACAACAATTTAAACAAGACTCAGGTATCATAATAAATCTTCTCAATTGCCGCCAGTTGTAACCGACTCGATATTTCACTGTACCAAACCTATTTCACTTAAAACTTTCGACTTTGAACCGTATGGTGATGACAATAAGTGGGGTGTAAGTGCCTGGTGTATTATGTAATTGGATGCAAAATGGCCGGTGGGTTTAGGCAGGTACACAGGGCAGATATTAATCCATCAGATCATGATTAGATTCAGTGGCACGGAGTAATATATTCGGGAAGGTGGCATACGTAGGGAAGGGACCATGGAAGATACTTTGTCGACAGATATAGATATTAAGCATTTGTCATCATGTCGTTAGACCCAAAAGCCTGTTCTAAAGGCATAAAACAATTGATTTTCCATTGTGTCTGCTGTCTGTGCCTTACGACTATAAGGCGATCTGTTTGCTCGTCTGCTACCTATCACAAAATACATTTGATTCTTGTTACCTACTTAATGATTATTACTACTAATTATAATTATGATTATATGATAAGTGATTTAACTAAACACAATTCCTTTTAAAACTTTTTTTTTTATTTATTTAAGTATTCAAAGTTAAATTAACAAAATAAAGGTTTTCATATCTGCCAAACTGTAAAACAGTTTGTCGGCAGTAAGTAGTTCCCGTATACATGATATAGTCTAATTGTTTACATGATGAAGCTATTACTTATATTGTACCTACTTTGCATGCATTACAAAAAAAAAATTCGCTATGAATATAGGTACTACTAACTAACTAAAGGAGAAACTTATTTTATGCTAGAGGCGTAAATCACCGACACCTATGAATGCAAGAACCAAGAGGTTGCATCAGCATCATGCCGTCAAGCATCAGCGTTGCCAACCTTTTCAAAAGCAGTAGGTACGCTCTTCTCTGGAAGGTAAAACAGCAGTCAAACCGTCCCACTAAGGTGCGTGGTAGAAAATTCCGTGAGAAACAGAGACCGCTATTAGACCGCTTTCCTTCTACCTAAATGATGAGGATTTAAAGGAGAGATTAAATTTCGTACTAAACAGTTCGTGTCTTTGTTTACTTGACATGGGCAGAACAAATTCAAATATAACATAGGTCATAGGCCCCTCCAAATATTCGCCACTCCGATTCGATTTTTCGTTTCTCGCCTCTAGCTCTTGCAAGCGCAGGAGCGCATCGTCACATCCATCTGGCCTGAGGGTCCTATTTACTTTTACTGAAACTGGTCTCCGTACCGCAGCGGTTGTCAGTTCGGCGGCTGATATGGCCACTTTAGCTTGCTAATCCTGTGACTTGTTAAGCCATATTTATGAAATAAGTACATACCTAGGTAGTTAAATCACATATCGATTGGAAACAGAAGCAAATACAGGTCGCAGCACTAACTCTGCCGACAGCAGCGGGCGTGCCGCGGCATCGGGCCGGCGTCTTAGCGCCGGTGAGCACCTTGCGATATCGACGGCTCAGACACGCGAGGTGTGGCCGAGCCCCCGACCCCGAGCGTTCGCTCCCAGTATACGACGTCTGCGTATTATATCATGGGACTAATTGTACTGAGCTGGGTCTATAAAACTATTTGGGGAGTCCGGTAAGACAGACCACCCTTAGACCTTAGACAGCCTAGTGAATCAGATATAATAGGTACTTTGTTTCGGATAATGAAACATTATTATCCGAAAGGTACAGCTTCACTCACGATGTTTTCCCAGACCGCGGAGCTAATGGTACAAATACGCAGATACCTACATAAATTTGAAAAATGCAGATGTGCATGCTTGAATTCAAACCTGCGATCTCCCTTATGGAAGGTGCGATCTTATACATTGAGCTAGTTATAGTATAGTTTGAGGCAAGAATGTGTAGTTATGACCTTGAGTGCGCAGAAACCAATTTTGGTAGAAAGTCTTCTTTTTTACAAGTGCGCAAAATAACGGTCATCGCTATACTTTCGTGCCTCCAGCTATACCGTTATATTCAATTTTGCGCAAAAAAATCAAAATTGAAGGGCATAATTTTAAGCTTCCCACTTTTAGCATTAAAATTGCTACTCCTAAAGGGTCCAAAAGTTGCCTGCCTCAGTCGCGAGGGCCGTCGATTCGAGTAACCGGCTCAGACAGGTGGGGGCGTATTTTAATTCGCAACTAATTTGGCGATTCGCGCAAAGAGGATTGCAAAGTTAGTAATTACGCGACAGGAGTCGCCGGACCGAGCTAATCTACTTTCAGTTTGACATTTGCGTTGAAATTACCAAATTGGCGATAGAAAATTGGTGTAGGATTTATTTGGATCTGGAAACACTTGACAAACAGAGATTGATGGACTGTGTGAAAAATGACACGGCTGAAAAGGGAGTGGATGATACAATGATGAATGGAAGAAGAAAACCTACTGCCCCAAGCCCAGATAACCTTGGAAGGAAGGATGCTAATGACAAAACAATAATGCACTTAATTTCGATAGTTTCTTTACGGGGTCGAATATATCAGACGGCCTCTACAAAACAAGAGTCAACCCCTAGATAGGGAAACCAGACCCACGAATTATAGTTTCAGAAACTACACAAATCGTGCAGGTTTCCTCTGTATAAACTCATAGATTTGAAAAATCTAGAGGCTGATACACCTACCGAAACAAAAATATATTGTGTTTATGTAAGATAAAGCCCTACATTACTCTGTACCAAAAGAGAAAAAGGATTCCCCACCTTCCAGGGCAAACTACAGGGTGTTCGCTCACTTTAAATCGCAGTATCAATGGCGTGGGGTTTGTGATTGGCGAGGTGACGGAGGAAGCCTGTAATCAGCAAATTACAGGGCGAGAGTACAGGGGTGCGCGGTGAATGCGCTGATTGTACCTACACTCTATCATTAGAATGTATCTATTACTTATGCTTCTTATGTTACCTGAATAAAATAAAAGCACGTATTCGCTGACATTGTAGGCATGAATGACATTCGCGGTTAGGAATGTAAGCATTTTTTTATTTTATAGCTAATTTATTAATTAATATCCTTGCCTCATAGGTACGCCAAAGGTCATGGGTTCGTCCCCCACCCATTGGTAACTCCTCTATTGTCTAATATCCGTAACACAAGTGTAGGTACACTGTTATTTGGTATGATGAGTGTATTTGGGTATGTTCGCAAATTCAGCCATTTTGAATGTTCACTTCGGCACTCAGAGTCATTTAACTTATTGTTATGGATAGGCTCTATTAGTATTGAATTAAGTAGCAATGGCTCTTGAGCTGATGTAATAACTATTTTATACTCGTCTTCGATTTAGCTTATTCCAAAATTTTCAAGCTAACTATACGTAGTAGGTATTAGAAAACACTGCTACTTGCTTCTTTACACCGTTTAGAATTTTCTCATAAGTATAAACTTAACTTCATCCTCTCACATAACCCTTACTAATAAAACCAAGTGCCCCCCGCGGATACCTTCACAGCTCGAGACGCCCCTAAACCGAGCCCTTATGAAAACACCTGTCCATTGTCGGAACAACTCCCTAAGCACCAACACATCCCTGCGAAGGGCTGTCGCAGAAAAAGGCCCTGGGGGCTGTTTTCGTAGGGCCGTATGACGGGGGCAGGTGTTAGGCAGAAGTGCCACCTGTAACTTTGATGTTGTACTTTTTTGGATTCTGTTCATCTGTTACGTAGCCTTTATTCTCATCGAGTCACACTAGACTGGTTGAGAAAAATATTCGCATGTATAAACATGCGAACAAGCACACAAGCATCCACACAAGCATATAAATGCTTGTGTGGATTTAGATCAACATCTACTTACAACATTGAAAGGAACATTCAAAGTCGTAGCACTAAAAAGTCGTAGACTAGGGCTCGCTGCTACGAGGGCCCTGGAATACTTACCTACGTAGTAGGGTGCTACGAAGTACGAACCACAAGTTTTGCAGAATCCAGTTCTCATACTTCCTATTTATAAACTAACATGTACTTAAAGTCATACATCGCGTTTTTCGGTCACCTGTGAACCACAGACGAAGAAAAAAACAAAGCTGTGAACAAAGTCCCGAGACGAAAATATTACGTTTTGTGAAAAAAACGTACCACATACTAAAATGTAATAATGCTTGCTCTCTAGTTCGTTTGGTTTCGACTCTTTGTATAAAATAATTTTGTTCATTTGACTATTTTAATTTAAGTATGATAAACATTCTCTATATTTGTATGCCTGAAGGGCGAAAGCTTTAATATTAAATCTAACCAGGGGCTTTCCACGTTAGGGCAGAACACGGTAGTCACTTTTCAAGGTCATCCACAGCTACCTATCACATCTATTTGGTCCTATAGCCGAAGCCTACCTGTCCCAGTGACCCAGTAAACTAGGCATTTTCAGCGCGCCGCTGAAAGGTGGCCGAGTGGCGGCGCGTGCTCGATGGCCGATGTATCGACGTTTCAGGTCAATCGGCCACTCGCCGCAGACGACTTAGTGATGGGACGAAGTACTTATCGATAAAAATAGTAACACAGTTTATTTCTTTTTTTGCAGAGTAATAAAGTGGTCTGCAGTGCTAGTAAGTACCTATTTTACTATGTTCTATTTGTATGCTATGTATGTAATTAGACACGAGATAAAATAATGTAATTTCCACCATGCATGTACACCGTTGTTTTATGCAAATAAAATATCTTGAATCTAGCGCTTTGCGGCGGGAAATTCTTAACGCTGAGAAAGATACGGTATATAAATATGAGTGTTTTTTTTTAATGTACACTACAACAGATTTTTCTGTGATAGGTGGCAGACAAGCAGACACCCGCCACACCAGTAGAGTCACAAGTGTTATCTCCTTTTCCCCCCAATTGGGCCTCCGGTACCCTCACCCAATCGGCAAAACACAGCGCAGACGCAGCTTTACGCCGGTCTTCTGTGAAGCCGTGGTTTCAGTCCGGTCGAGACGGCCCATTCATGCCAAAACGTGAAACTCCCACGTCGAAAATGATGGACTTCTACACAATTTTTTGCAAGCTACATTATCGATATCGATGCTCGACCGCCGTGTCCCTTCCCGACACATTAACGCCACACGTGTCGAGAACAACAGTCAGCGTTTCGCAAACGGGTTAAGTGCAGGTGCTTAGTGCCCTCCAGCCTAAACTGTTCCTAGTCTGGTATATTTTTGCATTTTCCCTGTGAAGTTACCTTCTGAAGCACTTTGAGGGGTTCAACCTAACTTCCCTTCAAGGTGAACTTAGTAAAATTGTTAACTTTTCTTCTTGTTTGCGATTTTAGCTTTTATTTATTATTGTCACTCATCCCGGCATTTGATTCCCAATTATGTCCAAAGCTGATGCTTTAAATATGACCTCTGACGACGAATAGGTACGCGTGAATGTGAACATCAATAAAAACTATGACTTTCTCAATAACTTTTCGGATCCTGTTTTCGTTGATTCAGTGTAATCACCTCTATAAAAACCATGCCTTTGTCAAGAACGTATCGGACGCAAAGGATAAAAACCTCATTTACCATTAGAGATCAAAGTTTAATTTGAATTGTAATGATATAAAATAAAACAAATTATTAATATTTATGGAAAATTTATTCGTGATTTCGAAGTAGTAAAATAAAAACTCTACTATCAACACACTACGTGTCCGTGAGACCCTTAGCCCAAGCCACGGATAAGGCACGGGACCTTACGCGTATGGTCCACCCACCATCACGGTACCATAGAGTACGAGACCACTTCCAACAGACCAATTTACGACCTTAAGACATTGCGATAAAGTCGAAAAGTGGTCCGACTTCCATTTCAATCAGGGTACCGCGTCAAATGAGTGGCATGGTATGGCTCTAGACTTGGCCGAGGGTGCGACTGTGGCGAGACATTCGTCCTTGTTCATCTCATAACATTTTATGGTGTTAAACAAGGATAACTTGAGTTTCAATGAACAATTAGGTCCATTGACATCTGGTATAGTGTAACTACTCATTTTACATTGACGAATGTCTTCCACCACAGTCTGTGCACTATATTTTGTACAGTATAAGACGCCATGAGCATTGTGGCAATTTTAATCACTAAAATAATACGAACAATTACTTCATGTAATACTTTTAAACTGATTTGGAATGACTTGTGTGAACAAAAATTGCCACAAAGCTAAAAATACTTTAAAATAATACTAGTTACAATAAATGTCTAAATATAAATGTTGAACACTACTATTTTAATGCTGCACAAATAAAAACTAATTTCATACATATTGTTAGTAAAATAAAAATGATCACATCATTTCGAATAACAAAACTATTTTGGACGGAAAAACAATAGAAAAAATCGCACACATAAATATTCTTAAAATTAGCAGTCTAAATGAAAAAAACCGTACAGAGATTCTAAGATGTCATAATACGAACCTAAATTACCTTATATACTAATTTGTAATTTTTATGATCACTAATATATTCAAACGCGCTCGTTCTACGAATTTATTTAATCGGTTGCAATAGAGCGGTTGTAGAGATCGGATTTTCCCAAATATTCATACCACATAAATATATTGAACAAACTAATATAATTTTTAATGCAAATGCAATCTTGTTTCGATTTATGAGGATTGTCAGCCTAAGGTATGAAAACACATTTTTTTAATTTAATTTAGATGCAAAGATGCACCAACACATGCTTGGCGATAAAATTATGTCGGATCTGGGTATTTGTGGTACTTTTTTTGTTTCTCGTTTCCCTAGTAAGTAACAAGTGAAACCTACGTTTGCTTGGGACTAGGATAATTGTGTGTGATGTTGTTTCGTATAATACAGGTAAAGGCGGGAAAATAATTATAAAAGTGTAGTACACATTTATGTGGTATTACTCAGTCAAAATTAATTTTATGCAAGTAAGTAATACAAAAGTAAACAATCATAGTTACAATTCGAGAATAAAATTAGCAGACAAGTGTCGTAGCCACAAGCCGTGGAAGATGATACAGTCTTTGTACGACTTTGAACAAAACACTAGAGCGCAAGTATTCATTTCTAGAAAGTTCCTAAGAAGGCACGCAAGTCTAAACTTGCCCTAAGAGAGTTAACTTAAAGTTCAAACCTCTTTTTACATGAAATGTTTTTAAAGCTACGACTGAAGTTAAGGAATCGCAGTACAGTCTACGCAGTGTTCAACTGTATGAAATCAGATCCTTTATAGGAGTAATATTGTCTTTAAATAATATCAAAGTTAGTGGAGATTCCATTTTGAAAATTTGAAATTACGAGATATTGCGAAGCACTAGAGTAATTTAGAGTAAAGATTACTTGATAGCAGCCAAATGGCACTTCGTGGGAGAAGATATATTTTAGAATGAGATGAGCGAGTATAAGAGAAAGTGATAATTTTAGTGAAAAGATAATAGTAGTTTGTGTCACATAATACGGGTCATTAAACCACGTAGCGTTAATCGCGGTTGTTTTAATACCCAGTTATGTGTATCTTACATACTTTATCCACACTCACGTTTTAATTTCAAAGTTAGTTGTCAAAGGTAGACACTAACTTTTTAGGCAGTATTAGGAATTATAACTTGATCTTTATACTTAAAAAAACTGCGGCGCAATGGTTTATTACACACTTTTAGTTCTTAAGTTCTTGACCTTTAAGTTCTTAACTTGAAGATTATGACATGAGTGTAGATAAAATATATTAAAATGTATACCAGATACAAATATGCACGCATATGGAAGGTATTACTTAAGAATAATAAACCTTTTTTTGTTATTTCCACTTTTTCTTGTGTAAAATATGACCATTAATATTAATATTCCTTCTCATGTTTAATAACATTTTGGGAATATTGTAGAATTAACTTGTATAAGTACTTAAAAATAAAATAAGTAGGTTTACTTAAATTGCATGTGTTACTGATATAGTATAGTGTGATCTTAATAATAATATTCAGTAGCTAGTACAGCTAACTAGGTAAATGTTATTAGCACTCGAGTGAGAAAGGAAGTTTACTTAATTTAATATTAATAGGCGTATTGATATGGCAATGAATTAAATGACTGTAATTTATCGAAGATGGTTATTATAATAATTTTATTGTAATGATGAAAAAATAATCTGTAAATACTCATTAAAATACTTTTCTAAGTTGGACATTACATTAGTATTGCATTCAGGAATCGTTCAATTTTTCGCTGGGCACTTGTGTGATTGCTGTACAATAATCTCATTACCTGCAAAAATACCGCTTTGATTTGTACCATTACTATATCGCCCTAGAGACTATAAGTACTGCAACGGTCAGTACTTCTTGATGGCATACAATTATAATTCGCAAGATTAATGTTTTCATTTAGCCAAATATTTATATTTTTTTATTCTTTTACATCAGCGTCTATCAAGGATTATTGTGATGGTTCATTTCTTAAGGTATAGTAATTACTTATATTGGTGTAAATTGTTCAATAAACTTTTTTTTACAGATTTATACGAAATGAAATATCTCAAGCAGCCGACTCCAATTAACTACGTCATGCTACTTTTAGTCTAATTGAGGGTTAGACTTGCTTGCGTTATAATGTCAGAAGCCTTTATTTTAACATCGCTGTATGTTTCAGCTATCTATGTATGTACTGCGCAACATTTGATGCTGAATAAACTTTGATGAATAAACAAGCGGCCCCTAGTTACGCAAATGGTTCTGTGCCCACAACAATTTGCGTAATTAGGGGAGGACTACGCCGCTAGGACCCCCCTTCCCCGCGTCAGTTTAGCCGTATATTGACAAAACGGACGGACATTGTGTGTGTATTGTGCGCAGTACAGTGCGCAGGCATTGAACCACAACCTTTTTTGAGGTCTGACGCCTACAGGAAGGAAGTATTGACGTTCCATATCGCTGCAGCAGATGTCGGGCAGTCTGGTCCGGGGCGTGGAGTGGTGTGATGTGTACGGAGTGTGTGTGTGTCTAGATGAAGAACTCCCTGCGCTTGGTGACGCGCGGGCCGGTGGCGGCGGCCAGCGCCGCGGAGTCGGGGTCCGCCGCGCCGTCCGCGCCGCGCTCCTCCTGCCAAGACACATCACATTTACTATACTATACTATACACTCCTGCTATACACTCCTACTAGGGCCGATCAGTGTGGAGAACTTTGGTTGAGGCCTATGCCCAGTAGTGGACGTCTATTGGCTGAAATGATGATATATGGCATCTACTATAAAGTAGACACAGAATACAAGGGCCCGGGAGTTAAGTGTCGTACCATAGGAGAGGCCTAAGTCCAGTAGTGGATGTATATCGGGCTGATGATGATGATGACTATACACTGCTGCCACCTGCTGATGAAGGTGTTTCCGAGCAGATACGACTGAGTGATGTTCAAGAAAAGAGTCGGCAACGCATTTGTGATGCCTTAGGTGTAGCGGATGTCCATGAGCGGCGGTAATCGCTTACCATCAGGTGAGCCATCTACTCGTTTATCCCCTATAATGTAAATAAAAACAAAAAAAAACAACGCCAACGCGATCTAAGAATACTTCAGGAAACAAAGCTCATTCCAGCTCTTCTAACAATGCGTGTTGGAATAGTAAAGCATGAGCTTAGATACTGTAATAACTTTAGATCACATTTTGTAATGGGAACATCTATAAATAACGTCACACGTAGAGAAAACGCTTTTTATCCACTTTCCTTTAAAATTGACCAAGTCACGTGACTTTGTATAATATGAAAAGTATAAATTACCTGCGTGAGATATTCGCCCTTGTGCCGCGAGAGGGCGCGCACCAGAACCACCGCTACGATGACCAGAAGCAGGAAAATGAACGCCAGCACCGCTGCATAACACATAAAACATAATTAATCACGTGTACGTACCATACGGGACTTCCAGATTTCGATCTTTATGCAGTTATGATAAGGTTGAAAATCCTTAAAGAATAGAAGAATAGTTAAAGGCCTGTTCCACAATATACGCAAACGTTCTACATATTAAAAGCTAATGCTACCATAAGAACTGTTATTGCATTTCACGATTTCCAGGGGTGTAACCTTTTGTACCTGAGTATTTCTGTTGAGAAATTCTCAATGTCAACCCTAAGTCTGGAAGATGGCGGTTTGGTACCCCCGTAAGGCTGCCTGTCCATTTAAGCGGAGCGATGCGGCGGAGCGGAGAAACGGACAAATATTAGCCAATAGTATTACACAAAAATTCTACTGGCTAAATAAATAAATACTATTGGCTAATATTTGTCCGTTTCTCCGCTCCGCCGCATCGCTCCGCTTAAATGGACAGGCAGCCTTAAGCACATAAAAATGGAATTAAGAGGGTAAGGGAATAGAAAGTGTTTGTGTACACACTTGAGCATTATATTCTGCGTACGGGGCTGATCGTTAACATTGGTCGCCATAGTAGAATATAAGAAATGTATCACGATCTAGTGAGGGTCAAGGGAATGCCTTGGATGCGGGTGACAAAGGACCGATCCTGGGGACACACCCATTGAACATTGGGAGATGACCAGCTGTGAACGTCTATTGGCTGAAATGATTACTACAGTTGAATTGATTTCCCTTTTCGGTTTTGAAGTCTGTAAGTAACAAAAGTGCGACCGACTGCCGGGGACGGCCTCGTCTACACCGCCACCGCCTCGGGTTGGGTAGCGGCAGAAGTCTATCAGTATTATTCCACGAGTATTATTATTCGCGTGTCCTCTCTATCCGATCCTTCGTTGAAGGGTCAAACGGGCTATAGTGAGAGCACGGGTACTGACTGCCGAGGATGGCCTCGTCGGTCTTGTGGTAGTCGAGCTCGGCGCGCAGGTCGGCGTCGGGCGGCGGTCGGGTCTCGGCCGGCTCGGGCGGGTGCGTCACGGGCTCCACGCCGCAGAAGTCCTCGTGCAGCACGCCGCCTGCAAAATACACATTGATGATGATGATGATATACACATTATATATTATATCAATTATATATTATACGCCCCGTTGGTCTAGTGGTTTAAGTACATACCGGGCCGTGATCTCGGGGTCCAGGGTTCGATTCCCGGGTCAAGCGAAGGAACGCATTAGGCAAGCGTGGTGATTAAGCCTAATCCCATCATAGTAGCGATAACTTGATTTCTATGATGGAGGCCTTTGCCCTGCAGTAAGACAGTATATAGGCTGATGCTATACTACATATTTACATTATATATTATATTTTCACTACTTTGGCCTGACTCTGAGATAGGAAGCTCAAGCACCTGTGTTACAGATATCAGAACCAACAGTGGAATTACAAATATATACGTATAATACTTTTGTAAATACATACTTATAATACATAGAAAACACCCAGACCAATACAAACAAACATGTTCATGCACACAAATGTTTGTACTGTGCGGGGATCGAACCCGCAACCCTTGGCCCAGACGCAGCATTCACTACCACTGAACCAAACGGGACACACATATAACATCACATACAGGGTTTATCTGTGAACATTTACATCCCTTTAAGGGGCTACGATGACGAAACTAGCGCCGGCGACCTATTTACACTGATTGTGGCGACAGTAATATGATAAAATTTTTTTTAAATAAATACAAGACACTTTAATAAAAACTTAACCATCCGTAATTTTAGTTTTCAAATATGTTATTGCGCTTGTAACACTTCAGGTATTAATAACATTTGGTCTTTACCCACAACATTTTAACAATGTATGGAAACTTGACAGTTTAGTCTGCATAATAAGAAAAATAATGCCAAAAAGGTTGGCAAAACCTGAAAACGTCACTTAAAAATGACATAAGTGACATTAACAGCTTTGACTGTGACGTATCTGTCGTAGATTTTTTGGTCTTGAATTCCTGTTTGGAGTATAGTATTATTCCACGAGTATTATTATTCGCGTGTCCTCTCTATCGATTCGTTTAAGGCGATTTGTGCGGCCCGCGATATAGTAGATTTATTTAATTACTAGTTAACTACATATTCGTACTTATCAGAAATCAGTTTAGTGGTTTTTGAGTAGAGAAGTAATAGACATACATTTCGCATTTATATGAATAGTGTGGACTACTATGGATAAGTACCTATGCAAAAGCTCTTGAAACGCATATACTGCGGCCCGGGCCCTGATGTTCATATTGATATGTGGCCCTTGAAGAGTAAAGTGTGACGACCACTGGTTTAAGGGTTAAATGGGGTATAGTGAGAGCGCGAGTACTGACTGCCGAGGATGGCCTCGTCGGTCTTGTGGTAGTCGAGCTCGGCGCGCAGGTCGGCGTCGGGCGGCGGACGCGTCTCGGCGGCCTCGGGCGGGTGCGTCACGGGCTCCACGCCGCAGAAGTCCTCGTGCAGCACGCCGCCTGCCAAATACACATTATATAATATATCAATTATATATTATATTTACATTATATATTATACAGGGTGTATCTGTGAACATTTACATCCCTTAACCACATGTTCTTACCAACCATTCTGCACAACATTGTTCTATGACTTTGAAAATTCGCAATAAAACATTTTCTCTTTGCCATAACAAAGTCGGTCACGTGACTTGGTCATTTTGTTATGGGAATTCGGACATTTTTTTCCAAGAATTTGAAAAGTTGTGAACAAATATTATTCAGAATGCGTTGACAGAAACACGTGTTAAGGGATGTTAAATGTTCACAGATTACACCCTGTATTTTCCATACATCAGCATACCATTGGCGTAACTCTGAGATAGAAGTCAAGCAACCTGTGTTTACAAAATATTCAGAACCAACAGTGGAATTACAAATATATAGTATGATACTTTTGTAAATACATACTTATAATACATAGAAAACACCCAGACCAATACAACAAACATGTTCATGCACACAAATGTTTGTACTGTGCGGGGATCGAACCCGCAACCCTTGGCCCAGACGCAGTATTCATTACCACTGAACCAAACGGGACACACATATAACATCATATACAGGGTTTATCTGTGAACATTTACATCCCTTTAAGGGGCTACGATGACGAAACTAGCGCCGAAGACCTATTTACACTTGTGGCGACATCGGTAATATGATATTTTTTAAGAAAGTAAACTCTACAAACTTAGATGCGAGTAAATTGAATTTTTCGAGATGCAAAACAATATTTTTTACACGTGACGAGGAACAATAATGTTCATTATTGCTGAATACGGCCACTTTTAAAATAATTAACGTTATTGTTACTTGTCGCCTGTTAAAAATATTGTATTGGGTCTTGAAAAATCCAATGGGTTTTGTATGGGGAGTCCAAAGTGGTTTGTGCGGCGGGTCCTGCTAGACCCGTCGCTAGATGTCGTCTATGTGTGGTATAGTGTATGTATGTGGTGTGGCTGAAGGACCGCATCAGAAATGATGTAATTCGACAGAGAACCAGAGTCACCGACATAGCCCACCGAATTAGCAAACTAAAGTGGCAGTAGGCTGGTCACATTAGCCGCAGAACTGACAACCGTTGGAGCCATAAAGTCCGCGAGTGGAGACCGCGACTCGGTAAGCGTAGTGTTGGACGCCCTGCGACAAGATGGGATGATGACGTTCGAAGGCTGGCTGGTGTGGGCTGGATGAGAGTGGCCGGAAACAGTGGAGTGCTTTAGGGGAGACCTATGTCCAGCAGTGGACGAGTGTGGGTTGCTGATGATGATGTGGTGTGGCGTACCCTTGCTGCGCACGTTGGGCGGCGGGTCCTGCTGGAACAGCAGCTTGAGCGGGTAGATGTCGTCGAACTCGACGCGGCTGACGCAGCCCACGAAGCCTTCGGACATGGTCTCGTTGCGGCCCACGTACATGTACTGGATGTTGTTGAACTGCGCGTCCGCGGACTCTTTGATGTTGAAGTTGTATTCTTGCGTCTCGTAGTTGTCCACCTACGGAAGATAGGACATTCGGAATTATGTATATTATTATCTATTATAGCATTCACAAAGAGACAACAAGTTTTCATTACTTGGAAAAACTTGCACGATGCACGAAATCCAGAGCCATCTATCTACTGTGAAATTTTAGAAATAAAAGCATAATTAACTTCTTCAGAACTGAAACCGATTGAAACAATCTGTTGTAAGGCTTTCCCTGATTAGCCGTATTCGTTGTATTACGCAATAACCACTGATATTGTATTCACATATTCTTGTTACTATGGAAGCAATTCACGACACAAAAAAACAAAATGACATGAAAATAAATCGCTGAATAACAATTATACACTTTAAATAATAGATAATAAGTTGCATAGTCTACTTACTTGTAAAACCATAGTAGCCCCGCTATTCTTCCTCGAGAGCCGGACGTCGTGGTACTGGCCCAGGCCAAAGTGCTTGCCTTGGAATATTATCTCCTGCCGCTCGAAACCGAAGTCGAATACCACACGTAAGTGACCTGTCGAAAAAAAACAATGAACTGACGATTTGAGAAAAAGACAATGTTTCTGACGTTTACAAAGCTATGACGTTTCCATGGCGACCTTTTTTGTGCTGTGGGAATGTCAGCTGTATGAAAAGAAGCGGCATCGCAAAGATGATGAATAACTGGAATGGCAACGAGAAAGGAAAAGTATTCCGTCGAGAGATGGTAGGAGGTTTCGACAGTTTATTTATACACTGAAAAAGGTACACAAACAGTATACGTATATAACGTTACAAAATGGGGGCTACCGCGTGTGGAAAATCCGTTAGATGGCGTACGTGTTGACTGAAAACTACACAGTGATTGGTTATTTTTGATGTGAGATGTCAAAATGTTAAACGACCAATGACGTTGAAGTTGGACCTCTGTCTACACGTACGCCATCTAACGGTTATATATATATATATATTATATATATACGTAAATATATATATATATTTATGTGATAGGTAGCAGACGAGCAGGCGGATCACCTGATGGTAAGCAATTGCCGCCGCTCATGGACACTTGCAACACCAATGGAGTCACAAGTGCGCTGCCAACTTTTTATCCCCTTTCCCCCCGGGTGGGCCCCCGGTACCCTCACTCACTCGGCGACCCACAGCACAGGGGCTGCTTCACGCCGGTTTTCTGAAAGGCAGTAGTATTACTCCGGTCGAGCCGGCCCATTCATGCCGAAGCGTGGCTCTCCCACAGTTAAAATATATGGGACAGGACCGACTTTGAAGGGAGTGGACACTCACCGGAGTTGGACACCATGAGCGTGAGGTACTCGCTGGAGATGTTGGAGTAGAAGCCGAGCAGGAAGCCCTTGGGGTTGGTGGTGGTGAAGCCCACGCGGATCTTCTCGTTGATGGTGGAGCGCCAGGAGCCCGAGGAAGTCGTACTTCACCATCGAGTTGGGGCGGAGGTTCACGCCGATTTCTGAACGAGTAAAAAAACAATAATTAATAAGAATTAATTATTAATTAATTAATTTAAAACGACGGCTGCTCCTGGGGTCCCGAGTTCTATCTCCGGGTCGGGCCCAAATTTTTACCTGAGTTTTTCTGTCCAGAAAATCTCAGTGTCAGCCCGAAGTCTAGAAGTTAATGGTCTTGTACCCCCGTGTCTCGGAAAGCACGTTAAGCTGTTGGTCCGCGTCTGATCCTTCTTAGGTCGTGTCACACTGGTGTCCCATCGAATCAAGAGGGTAAGGGAATAGGGAGTGCACCTGTGTTTGCGCAAACACTTGAGCACTATAATATATCCTGCGTACGTGGTTGATCGTTAAGATTGGCCACCGTAGCCAACTATCGGTAGGAGGATTTGTTTTATTGTCTGTGCATGGTTGAGTATTGAATGCGTACGTACCGTCAGCGCAGATGGGTCCCTTGAAGGCGGTCCAGCGGCAGTCGCAGGAGTAGGAGTCGTAGCCCTCCAGGCACGTGCCGTTGTTGAATGCGTACGTACCGTCAGCGCAGATGGGTCCCTTGAAGGCGGTCCAGCGGCAGTCGCAGGAGTAGGAGTCGTAGCCCTCCAGGCACGTGCCGTTGTTGAATGCGTACGTACCGTCAGCGCAGATGGGTCCCTTGAAGGCGGTCCAGCGGCAGTCGCAGGAGTAGGAGTCGTAGCCCTCCAGGCACGTGCCGTTGTTGAATGCGTACGTACCGTCAGCGCAGATGGGTCCCTTGAAGGCGGTCCAGCGGCAGTCGCAGGAGTAGGAGTCGTAGCCCTCCAGGCACGTGCCGTTGTTGAATGCGTACGTACCGTCAGCGCAGATGGGTCCCTTGAAGGCGGTCCAGCGGCAGTCGCAGGAGTAGGAGTCGTAGCCCTCCAGGCACGTGCCGTTGTTGAATGCGTACGTACCGTCAGCGCAGATGGGTCCCTTGAAGGCGGTCCAGCGGCAGTCGCAGGAGTAGGAGTCGTAGCCCTCCAGGCACGTGCCGTTGTTGAATGCGTACGTACCGTCAGCGCAGATGGGTCCCTTGAAGGCGGTCCAGCGGCAGTCGCAGGAGTAGGAGTCGTAGCCCTCCAGGCACGTGCCGTTGTTGAATGCGTACGTACCGTCAGCGCAGATGGGTCCCTTGAAGGCGGTCCAGCGGCAGTCGCAGGAGTAGGAGTCGTAGCCCTCCAGGCACGTGCCGTTGTTGAATGCGTACGTACCGTCAGCGCAGATGGGTCCCTTGAAGGCGGTCCAGCGGCAGTCGCAGGAGTAGGAGTCGTAGCCCTCCAGGCACGTGCCGTTGTTGAATGCGTACGTACCGTCAGCGCAGATGGGTCCCTTGAAGGCGGTCCAGCGGCAGTCGCAGGAGTAGGAGTCGTAGCCCTCCAGGCACGTGCCGTTGTTGAATGCGTACGTACCGTCAGCGCAGATGGGTCCCTTGAAGGCGGTCCAGCGGCAGTCGCAGGAGTAGGAGTCGTAGCCCTCCAGGCACGTGCCGTTGTTGAATGCGTACGTACCGTCAGCGCAGATGGGTCCCTTGAAGGCGGTCCAGCGGCAGTCGCAGGAGTAGGAGTCGTAGCCCTCCAGGCACGTGCCGTTGTTGAATGCGTACGTACCGTCAGCGCAGATGGGTCCCTTGAAGGCGGTCCAGCGGCAGTCGCAGGAGTAGGAGTCGTAGCCCTCCAGGCACGTGCCGTTGTTGAATGCGTACGTACCGTCAGCGCAGATGGGTCCCTTGAAGGCGGTCCAGCGGCAGTCGCAGGAGTAGGAGTCGTAGCCCTCCAGGCACGTGCCGTTGTTGAATGCGTACGTACCGTCAGCGCAGATGGGTCCCTTGAAGGCGGTCCAGCGGCAGTCGCAGGAGTAGGAGTCGTAGCCCTCCAGGCACGTGCCGTTGTTGAATGCGTACGTACCGTCAGCGCAGATGGGTCCCTTGAAGGCGGTCCAGCGGCAGTCGCAGGAGTAGGAGTCGTAGCCCTCCAGGCACGTGCCGTTGTTGAATGCGTACGTACCGTCAGCGCAGATGGGTCCCTTGAAGGCGGTCCAGCGGCAGTCGCAGGAGTAGGAGTCGTAGCCCTCCAGGCACGTGCCGTTGTTGAATGCGTACGTACCGTCAGCGCAGATGGGTCCCTTGAAGGCGGTCCAGCGGCAGTCGCAGGAGTAGGAGTCGTAGCCCTCCAGGCACGTGCCGTTGTTGAGGCAGGGCGACGACGCGCACTTGCCCGTGCAGCCCGCCGACACGCCGTACAGACCTGCAAACGGTATTAGATGCTAAAAAATACCTAGGTATAAGAATGCAGGAAACTTTTTTATTCGATTTGTGAAATATTTAGCCATAAACTCATAAGTCTTGGAATTGAAAACAAATAGGAATATTTTTTTAAACAAACTGTGTTTAGTATATGTAGTCTATTCCAATTGTAAAGTCCTTTTTGACGGATGTTAAAAGTTCAATACTAGGGAAGTACCCTTAGAAATAGATACTCAGCGGCATCGATTCTCGATTTGTGATTTAATCGAATTAACTTTCAACAACTTAGGTTAATAGATATTGATAAGGTTAATAGATAGCGATTAGATATTGTCGAAAGAACACTTTTAGACATGCAAAACTTTTTTTGGCACTACAAACGAAACAATAAACGACACTCCACAATAAAAACGAGTACGTCTTATTTGTCGTCGTAAGCTTCTCTGCACTCGTCTCGTACTGACTACTGACTGAAGTGAGAAACAAAATAGCAGATGATGATCTGTTTCGATAGTGTACGTAGGGTTATTCGGTTTGCGCGATCGTGTTTTCTACCACTGACCTCTCCGGGCGTAGGACACGAGGTCCACAGGGCGGCCGTTCAGCAGCAGAGCACGGATACAGCCCACGAAGCCGTCGGCGCGGTCCAGCGCGGCGCCCAGTACCAGCGCCGTACTGAGCTGCAGCGCTCGCGCGGGGTCGGCGGGCGCGCGGATCTCGTTCTTCAACGCGCCGTCCACCACCACGCGGGCTTCCTTCCTGTGTTGCATAGATTAAAAACTCGATAAATAGATTAAAACGCGACCCTACACACAGTGCCTGCCGCCGGCAAAACCGCCGTGCACCCGGCAGCATACAATGCCGCCGGCTTTGCCGGTTTTGCGCTATTTGGCTTTGGCAGCATGGCCGCATGGCCGTTCGGCATGAACCCAGCGGCATTGCCGCAGGCATATAGGTATGTAGAAACCTTCACCCTCATTGCGAACGCGAAAACTAGGGATTTTAAATTTGTTGTTTTTAAATAACTTCTGTTGACCTCTCCCAAACTCCTCCATTGGTCTCTGTCAGTAGCCAGCGCTTGCTAATGTTGTTTAACCCAGAAAAAGATGGCGTGACGATTTAAACCACCAGAAACACGATTGACCATTTTCAAAATTTTAATTTTCAATATGAATAATCACAATGAGGGTTTTTGCAGATGCAAAATCCGATAGATTATGAAGTTATGTTGTGAAACAACCAATGTTGGACCTAACGTCAACTTAACGCCATCCATCGGATTTTGCATTTGCAAACATCCTCATTATGACAAGATACGTCAAAATGAAACCAATCTCGTTGTCGGACCAGCCCACGTACCGCCATCTATCGGTTGCATTTGCAAAAATCCTCATTGGGCAAAAAAGTATACATTTTGAAAATTGGCCATAATGCGTCCTACTGATTAACGTCACCTGTTCCTCTCGATGGAGACGGAGTGCCAGCGGTTGTCGGCCAGGCGGCTGCTGGTCTCCACGGAGACGCCGAGCGGCGTGTCGCCCACCTGGAACTGGAACTGCAGCTGGTCGCCGCCGATGATCGACAGCTTGATGTAGTCTTGAGGACCCTGAGATAAGTGAGTATAAAATCACATAAAATTATCTGGCTGGGCAGATGACAATGAGCGGGACACATAGCCCCAAAAACAAAACCACTAGACCAACGGAGGTACCGTCGATCTAGTGGTTTAAGTACAAGGCCGTGATCTCGCGATCCCGGATTCGATTCCCGAGTCGAGCAAAAATACAGGGTGTATCTGTGAATATTTACATCACTTAATCCACGTGTTTTATCAACTATTCTGAACAACATTTGTTCAACAACTTTTCGAAATACATCGAAAAATGTTTCGACTCCCCATACAAAATGACCAAGTCACGTGACCGACTTTGTATGGAAAGATGTTTTGAATGTCATTAAACAAATGTTGTTCAGAATGGTTGGTAGATCACGTAGTTAAAGGGATGTAATTGTTCACCGATACACCCTGTATGGGCTGATACTTTACGTTTTAACTTAAATCGTTACTTTACCTTAGAATGTAAAAGCACAGCATTCTCCTTCGTGGTCCTGAACTCGAAGTAGATGTCGCCACTGTGGCCGAGGTCGAACGTCGGCAGCGAGATGATCGAGTCCGAGATCCGGAACGTTACTGCATTGCTGAACAGGTCTGGAGAAGAATGAAAAATAACAGTGGTAGCCTTACATTTAAAACTTTATCAACTTGAACTTACAAATTATTAACAGAGTTCATAGAATCATAACTCAAAAAATTTGCATTTCTCGTCCTATGCAGTCTATAACTATGTATAATATATGCAACAGACTGAAACTATTTTGATAAATATTGATATAATGATATTGATGTATACTGAATGATTTTTAAACGAAAAATCCGCGTGAAATTCATCTTTGACAATATTGGTATTTTGTAGAGACCAAGTGTCTGAAAATAAACTGAAACTATGACATGACACGTCAAAAAATAACTAACCAACCAACAGTTCGTACTCATAACCCCAGCTATCAGATTGTACTTTTTCAGAAACCCTCATCGTTGTCACTGGGTACTAAAAACGTAATCTGTTTTGCCAAGTCAATAAATGAATAACCGACTTGGCAAAACATGGATCTCACCACTTTTTTTTACGGTAGTTGCGAGACTTGGTTTTTTTGACAAGTATTGTTTTTGATGGGATGTATCTTACCGTCTCCCTCACACAGCAAGGGCCCCAAAGTGTACCGTCCCTCCTTCTCGTCGAGGTGGCTCCCGGTGTCGCCGAACCGGAGCTGCTTCACGGGGAGGAACTCCTTGTCCGTTATGTCTCCGCCGTCCGATTGGAATTCTGGGAAACGATAACGATGACGTAAGTTCATAATTATAATATTTCACTAAATCACATACATTGATCTGACTCTGAGATAGGTAGCTCAAGCACTTGTGTTACAGATATCAGAACCAACAGTGGAATTACAAATATATACATATATAATACTTTCCTTTTGTAAATACATACTTATAATACATAGGAAACACCCAGACCAATACAAACAGACATGTTCATGCACACAAATGTTTGTACTGTGCGGGGATCGAACCCGCAACCCTTGGCCCAGACGCAGCATTCACTACCACTGAACCAACCGGGTCGTCAAGTTACTAGCTGTTACCCGCGACTTCGTCCGCGTGGAATAGTATCTTTGGGTAGCATTTTTAATTATTAAATAATTTTCACTTCCCCTTTTTTAAACCACTTACAACCCCCTTTTCGTAATAAAAAGTAGCCTATGTTCTTTCTCAGGCTCTAGCTCTAGGACCATCTGTATACCAAAAATCATTCAAATCCGTTCTGTAGTTTTGGCGTGAAAGAGTAACAGACAGACAGAGTTACTTTCGCATTCATAATATTAGTTAGGAGAAGGATGAGGCTAGTTTAGTTGGGTGTAACTATGTATAAAAGTATTTGTGTTTCTTCTGTTGTCTGATATCTGTAATGATTGTTGTAAGCTACTTAGTACGGAGTCAGGTCGATGTATGAGATGGAGAATTTATAGTTTGATGTTGTTCAGTATTTTTGCCGCACGATAAGAGCAGTAAATCGGAAATGTTGATATTTGAGAAAACGGCTAATAAGGATTTTGCTCATTTTTTTGTCCAAATGACGTGAACCGATCTAGAAAATCATTGTGAATTAGCGCCCGCAATGAAATTCGCCTAGTGATTGTGGGTACCGGAAGCCCAAGTGAGGGGGAAATGAGTAGTTACCGACGGGGTCGATGCAGGGGTGCATGGGCTGGTGGTGTAGTGGTGTAGTGTAGTGGTGTAGTGTAGTGGTGTAGTGTAGTGGTGTAGTGGTGTGGTGTAGTGGTGTGGTGTAGTGGTGTAGTTGTGTGGTGTAGTTGTGTGGTGTAGTCACCGGTGGGGTTGAGGTGCGTGTGCTCGGCGTCGCAGTGGCACCACTTGGTCGGGTCGATGCAGTCGCCTCGTACCCCGCAGCGCACATGGGCTGGTGGTGTAGTGGTGTAGTTGTGTGGTGTAGTTGTGTGGTGTAGTCACCGGTGGGGTTGAGGTGCGTGTGCTCGGCGTCGCAGTGGCACCACTTGGTCGGGTCGATGCAGTCGCCTCGTACCCCGCAGCGCACATGGGCTGGTGGTGTAGTGGTGTAGTTGTGTGGTGTAGTTGTGTGGTGTAGTCACCGGTGGGGTTGAGGTGCGTGTGCTCGGCGTCGCAGTGGCACCACTTGGTCGGGTCGATGCAGTCGCCTCGTACCCCGCAGCGCACATGGGCTGGTGGTGTAGTGGTGTAGTTGTGTGGTGTAGTTGTGTGGTGTAGTCACCGGTGGGGTTGAGGTGCGTGTGCTCGGCGTCGCAGTGGCACCACTTGGTCGGGTCGATGCAGTCGCCTCGTACCCCGCAGCGCACATGGGCTGGTGGTGTAGTGGTGTAGTTGTGTGGTGTAGTTGTGTGGTGTAGTCACCGGTGGGGTTGAGGTGCGTGTGCTCGGCGTCGCAGTGGCACCACTTGGTCGGGTCGATGCAGTCGCCTCGTACCCCGCAGCGCACATGGGCTGGTGGTGTAGTGGTGTAGTTGTGTGGTGTAGTTGTGTGGTGTAGTCACCGGTGGGGTTGAGGTGCGTGTGCTCGGCGTCGCAGTGGCACCACTTGGTCGGGTCGATGCAGTCGCCTCGTACCCCGCAGCGCACATGGGCTGGTGGTGTAGTGGTGTAGTTGTGTGGTGTAGTTGTGTGGTGTAGTCACCGGTGGGGTTGAGGTGCGTGTGCTCGGCGTCGCAGTGGCACCACTTGGTCGGGTCGATGCAGTCGCCTCGTACCCCGCAGCGCACATGGGCTGGTGGTGTAGTGGTGTAGTTGTGTGGTGTAGTTGTGTGGTGTAGTCACCGGTGGGGTTGAGGTGCGTGTGCTCGGCGTCGCAGTGGCACCACTTGGTCGGGTCGATGCAGTCGCCGAGCACGCCGCAGCGGCACATGCGGCTGCCGGGCGGCGCTCCCGCCCAGTAGTCCATGCGTTGTCCGGTGCGGGACACCCACCACGCGTACGGGTGGAATGTGCCCTCGTCGCCTATAAATACAAGTCAATTTAGTTCTCATTTCAAAAAAATTGTTAAATACACCAGATTTAGTCAAAAAAAAAATCCACACACATGTGACAAGTTGGTGAGTGGAACTCTACGAGTAACTTTAACCAATACAGTGCAACAACGATTTAGTCTTTGAGAAAACGAGTGGGACCTATTCAGCAACGCCTGATAAATTGCGTACGAGATTCTTCGTTAGTGATGCACTCCTGGTACTTCGATGACTGTGATACATAACGTCATTACGCAAAAGTCACTAGACGAGTTCAGCAGCCTCGAGTGCCGGCATATGTACTCGAGCCGCTGCGAACACGAGTGCGAGTGGGCTCCTGGTAGGCTTCCACCTACGTGTTGGCCGACGACAAGCGCTGTACTGACGTCACCACGCATCCATCCACTAACTATTTATACTATTAATAAAGAGATAAACTCCATAGACATGGAAAAACTTCATATACAAACCGAAAAGATATCTCAGCAGGCCTTCAGGGTGAGAGTGACAGACTCAACGGCCACTTTGTCTGTTCTTTTGTGCCTATCCATTCATATTTGGATCTCACGGTCGCTTACCATCAGGCGGAGTGGGGTCATCTTGATTAATCATCATCTGCATGCCCTATTCCCAGGTTATCTGTGGTCGGCGCAGTATGTTTTCTTCAGGGGAGTCATCTTGATTGACCTCAATATAAATAAAAGACAACTCACTGGGCGAGTTCAGCAGCCTCGAGTGTCGACACATGTACTCGAGGCGCTGCGAGCAGGAGTGCGAGCGGTTGAGCAAGGCCTCGAGCTGCGCGCGCGACGCGTCGTAGGCGATGTCCTGGCGGAAGCTGCCCGGCTCCTGGTACCCGTCCACCACCGTGCTGGCCGACGACGAGTGCTGGACTGATGTGAGGACGCGACCGTCCGCTACACACGGAAATACATACATTTATAGACAGTGGCAAGACCAAGCATTTCTTAAAACAGTGCGTTTTTCCATTTCGATCATATGCATAATTTCGCAAATACTATGTGGTGACACACGTACGATAAAATATGTTTTTTGATTATGCTTTGACAGACGCAAAATGTATAATAATATGTAATCTATAATAATATTTATTGTTCACATAGACATGATTACTATTTTAGCGTTATTGACCGCATTAGTCGTAGACTGTGTCGCAGTCACTAGCGCCCGCCTCATTGACAGACGTATCAGTCTTAAGAAAAATGTATGTAGACTTAACATTTGCATCTGTCAGTTTAGTTCACATAATTCAAGATCGGAGTATAGTCAGACAAATGCCTTACCGAGCGTAGTGTATAGGCAGATAGATTACGCTGAAACGCGGTATAGCAATATGATTTGATTTACAAAAATTAATATTTTTTGTTTTATGGCTTAGCATCAAATGTAAATAGATGGATAAATACCCTCTATAGCAATTGTTACATATTTTAAATCATGGATTTACTTGTCTTTGATTAAATAAATTCCTACGTCAGCAACGTCAGAAATTACTGTAACCACCTATATTTGATTTTACAATACGATTTTCAAACTTATTATAATGTTGCTTTTTTATTTTGTAAAATGAAAAAACTATAATTCCTACAACTTAGCTTGATACCGATGACAGCTGTAAAAGAAATGTCAAATATAACTTCTAACATATAAATGGGTATTTCTCATTTTCTGGAAAGAGTCACTTCCATGGAGGGCAATTTTTTCTGGGGCAATCAGCGGTCATGGGAAAAGGACTCGCCGAGCTCGCAATATTTTGAAATTCGTAATTAGAAGGATTGAAAGAAAGTTGACCTCCATGGAAGTGACCTTTTCTTTTTAAAAAATGAGAATTACCCAATCCGTCGTGCTGTCTTGCGCATCAAGCTATTTTGTGGAAGGTATAATAACAGTTGAGTTGTATACTTACACAGGAACTCGCAGGTGACGGGGAAGGCGGGCAGCGGGCCGGAGCCGTCCACGTCGATGTGCAGGCTGGCGGAGCGCGACACCGACATCACGTTCTTGTACGCCTGGCACGACAGCGGGTGCACCGCTGCACATAAGACACGCTTTACTCACTTGCTCTCACTTTCATACAGTAATACCCCAGAGTTACGCGATAGGTGGGTCCAAGTCATTGCCGCGTAAGTCGAATTCGCGTAGGTCGAGGTAAAGCCTTTCCAATTGTAGTGAACCCTTCTGTTAAGTTTGAAATCAACCTAATCAATATTTTAATCATACTGACGTATAATATGTTTACCTAAGGGTCCTAAGCTCGTCCATTTTTAATACTGACTATGAAATTCCAGCCATTAGTTGGCAAAATTAACCTATTTGTTCAATGATGAAAAACCGCGTATCTCCGAATTCGCGTAAAACGGGGTAGCGTAAGTCGGGGTATTACTGTACTTTACTTACTTGAGGTAGTGACCTCTAGAATGCGGGAGCACGGATCCGTGCTCATGAGACCTTCAACTTTGATTTTAAAAGTAAATGCATTACAGCAAAGTCTAAATTTGTTTATTTTCTGTTTTCCTGAGTGAACTATCCTTAAACCCATCCATCACTTATTGAGTGAGACCCAAAAATAAGCGTCATACGGAAAAGAGCCCCGAGCGAGTACCGTTGGCGTCCCACACGATTCGGCCCGTAGGTATAAGAAGGCGGGGAGGACCAAGGAAAGGTGGTAGGTGCCTCTCACTTTAATGTTGCTTTAATCACCACTTAAAGCACCACTGGGAATGCTTGTTTTTTCAAGCAGGTAAGGAATACTAGAGTAAATTATCGGCGTACTTGTGACTCCTCTGTTATTTTCAGACATTTGACCCTATGTTATTTTTATTGTTTTCAGCAATATTGAAATAACGGTTTAAAAGAAAACGGTTAAAAAGTACGATACTCGTTTGTCGCCTCTAGTATAAAACACTCACAAGTATGGCAGACGGCGCCGGCGTAGCCCGTGGCGTGGCAGTCGCAGGCGAACTCCTCCGCAGTCTGAGTGCATTCACCGCCGTGCTCGCACGGGTTCGGGTTGCATCTGCACAGACGTACGTAAATCTTAAAATTCTACTCGATGTTTATCTATTCGAAGAATAGGAACAGAAAAATTTAAGAGCGATTCTTCAAACACAACATAATGAGGGTTTTGGCAAAAAATCCGATAGATGGCGTTACGTTGACGTCAGATCCAACTTTGACGACATTGGTCGTTTTGTACGTAACTTCGTAATTATGACAAGATACGTCAAAATGGAACCAATCAACTCGTTGTTGGACCTGACGTCATCGTAACGCCATCTATAAAAAATTGCATCTGCAAAAACCCTAATTGGTGAGACCAAATCTGCCAGATTGCGTTGAATTGGGCATCTGGAGATAATGCACCGAGAACGTCCGGTGAAGAGAGCATGCATAGTGTGAAAATTTAAGAGCTCCCTCTGTCAGACGTTAGCAAAACTATTTTGATCGCACAAACGTCAGAAAGGAAAATATGGCAATGTAAGCGAGCCCCCGTCCACAGATTACACAATTATCCAAAAAAATTTTGCAGGCAATGGTATGATACGATACGTCGTCAAAGGTGCTTCGTTCTGGCGTAATCCTAGCGTGGACACAATACGTTATCGTTGCGATTTCTTGAAAAGTTCGTGCTAGAACTTTTCACGTATCGTACGTTCGTACGTTCGTTTTTAACGTATCGGCTGACTGGTGCGACTGACCTGTCGATCATCTGGCAGGCGTCGAACACGACCTCGTTGGGGCAGCAGTACTCCTCCTTCTTCCAGTCGGTGGGCAGGCGGTAGTTGCCGTCCACGGCGATGCGGCGCATGCAGCCGATGAACCCGCGCGGGGGCGCCTTGCCGCCTGCGTACACAAACGGTAACTTGAAATATTCATTCATACTGTGCCACTGCAGGGCAAAGGCTATCAAAGAAATCAAGTAGGTGATGCTTATAGGCAAACGTGACACATTTGCAAGATACACTCGACACCTAGCGCCATCTATTGGCACTGGTGGAAAATGTTTATCTAGAACAAACGCTCCAATTAGGCAGAAACCACTTCGAGGGAGAAGCTAATAGAAGAATTCGGCTAGGCTAGGCAGCATTTGGTAAGCTTCGTCAAGTCTTCTCGTCCCATCCCACCCATCCCTCAAAGTCTTAAGTCGAAAGTCTTCGACCAGTGCGTCCTTACGGTCATGACTTACGGTGCCGAGAAGGGACACTCACCGGTTCAAGCTATGGAAAGGGCTATGCTCGGGTATCTCTGAAGGACCGCATCAGAAATGGAATCTGACAGAGAACCAGAGTCATCGGCATAGCCCACCGAATCAACAAACTGAGTGGCAGTGGGCTGGTCACATTGGAGCCGTCAAGTCCTCAAGTGGAGACTGGGACTCGGTAAGCGTAGTAGTACGACAAGATGGGGTGATAATATTCGGAGGCTGACTGGAGTGGGCTGGATGAGAGTGGCCGAAAATCGGGAACAGTGGCGTGCATTAGGGGAGACATATGTCCAGCAGTTGACAAGTGTGGTTTGCTGATAATGATGATGACAGCTCTATCTCACCTGCAATGTAATACGTGGTCCCCGTAAGGAACCGGAGCTTCTTCGTGGTCTTCAGCGGCCTGTAGTCCAGCGAGAGCACCAGGCTGTCTGTAGCCATGGTGAGCAGCAGCGCGTGCCAGCGGCCGTCGTTGAACACCTCGGCGTAGTTGTCCAGCTTGATGCGCGGGGAGCCCGCCATGTCTAATTCTACCTTGATCTTGCCCTCTTCGAGGAAAACCTAGGAAACACCAAGTAGAATTTTAAATCTGCGAGAGCCACGCTTCGTCACGAATGGGCGGGCTCGACCGGAGTGATACTACAGCTTCGAAGAAGACCTTCTTAAGTGGATTTTCAGCCCAGCCGGACACTTGCAACACAGTGGAGTACAAGTGATATTGGTTTTGAAAGAAAACGACCCGAGGCACGGTTTAAGTTTAGTTTCTTCTTAAAATCAATGTGCAAGTCACGTGACCGTATCAAATTTTATTTATGAAAAGTTGTGCGGGTGGCAAAGGGCCGATCCTTGTGGAGAACATTGGGGGAGGCCTCGGTGGGATGATAATAAAGTAAGTGTGGCGAACCTTGACGTGTCCCTCGGTCTTGAACTTGTGGTAGAGCAGCAGGCCGTGGGTCTCGTAGGTGCGGAACTCCAGCGACACGTTGAGCGTGTTCCCGCCCGCGTAGCCGCGCAGCCGCGCGTACGCGCCCTCCTTCAGGAACGTCACCGGCACGATGATCGGCTCCTGGGGACGGGTGCATACGTTTGATAGTTACATGACAATATAAACACCAGTTTTACTCATACACAAAGACACCTACACACTCAAAACCACACACACACATACACACATAGATAGATAGATACTCTTTATTGCACAACACATTACAGAACTTAATGCTGATGGTAATTTACAAGTACAATATCGGCGGCCTTATCGCTAATTAATAGCGATCTCTTACATACCCCACACATACACCCACACACAGACATACACAGACATACCCACACACACACATGCCCACATACACTCCCCCACACACACACACATACCCACACACACGCATATCCACAAACACACACTCACTTATACACAGGCCGTTAGACTACACATCTATACTCTGATTTTTAATCATGTGGAGTAAACTGACAGATGCAAGTGTCAAGTTTCTATACATTTTGACATTTAGCATCTGACAAATTGAGTAATAATGAGGGATGATACATTAAAATCTATTGTCACATGATTGAAAATCAGAGTATACTTATGTCATCTCGTAACTATCAGAATCCTTACCGGGCAAGCGTACAGCGTGTTGACCTTCTGGAACTTGAAGGGCTCGCCGGCGTCGTAGCCGGCCTTCAGGTCCTGGATGACGTTGGTCGCGTTCAGGTACATGTTCTCGATGCAGCCCGTGAAGTTCTGGTTCACCACCAGCCCCTCTTGGAAGTTGGGCACTCCGCCTATGTAGAACTGTTGGGGAAATTTTGATGAGAAAAAAATAAGACATATAGACGAATTGAGAACCTTCTTCTCCTTTGACCAATAATATCTCGTCGTTTCGTATCCTGGGCGCCTATATCATCTACTTTCATGAGCGATAGGGGGGCTATTGCGTATGAAAGTAGATAGTATTATTATAGGTGCCCAGGATACGTAGCGCCGTTTTGGCAACAAGGACACCCTGGGATGATGCCCTTTTTATAATATAGGGGGCAGACGAACAACGGATTACTTGATGGTAAGCGATCACAATGGAAGTATCGCGTGTGAAAAATCCGCTAGATGGGGTACTGTAGAACTGAGGTCCATCCACATGGTGATTAGTTATTTTATGTGAGATGTCAAAATGTTACTAAACATCCAATGACGATGAAGTTGGACTCCAGTCTAACAGTACGCCATCTCCCCATCACACCCCCGCCCTCATTGCGCGGCCGACCTTAAACGCTTAATCGGATATGAGTCATTAAAGAATTTCATTGGATTTCGCTCTTATGTCGTGATGGATAAGGTTCAAAATCTGGTGGGAACTATTTTCCCTGTATTACAATTCCCGATTAAGGGAAAAGATATACGCTATCTTCTTTGTTGTGTCTGTTTCAACTTACAGCCCTGTTAAGGTTGAGCTTGGAGAACTCTCCCTTGATCCGGTCCTGCACGACCACGCGGTCGACGGAGAACAGCACCTCGCGGCGGTTGCGCGAGATCACCACGTCGTGCCAGATGTTGTCGTCCAGCAGGCTGCCCACCGACATCGACGTGGGAATGCCCGACCCTAAAGACAGAAGGGAAATCAATCTTATTTGTGTGATAGGGCAGCGTTTCCCATTTGCCGGGTCGCGACCTAATGGAACCAGCTTGAGTTTGAAAGTACTTATTGGGCCACGAAGGGTCAGTGTGAAAATTACCGAGCCATGGCATAACAAAGTTTGGGAAACACTGTGATAGGTGGCAGACGGGCAGACGGATCACCTGATGGTAAGCGATTGCCGCTGCCCATAGACACCTGCTACACCAGTAGAGTCACAAGTTCTCCGATACCCTCACTTACTACTTGTAGTTACTCGACGAATCACAGCACAGGGGTTACTTCACGCATGTATTCTGTGAAGCCGGGTATCACTCCGGGCGAACCGGCCTATTCATGCCAAAGCCTGGCTCTTCCACAGTTAAAAGACACTTATTTCATTTGTAAAAATAACTCAAAGTTGGTCTTTGTATTGGGAGGCGAGAAATTTTTCGACGAATTTCCAAAAGTCGTAGAACAAATGTTGCATAGAATGTTTGGTAAATAGGTACGTAGTCAAAGGGATGTTACTGTCTACAGATACATCCTGTATAAAAACAATAAGCGTCTTTTAACTGTGAGAGAGCCAGGCTTTGGCATGAATGGGCCGGATCGACCTGATACCTCGACCTGATACCTCACGTGTGCTCTGTGTTTAACTCACCTAAGTCAATATTCAACACCAGCCGATTATCCCTAAGCTGCAGAGCGATGTAGTCTCCCTGCGTGCCGCGCGAGTACATGAGGGCGCCCGACGCCGTGCTGGTCTTGAAGCGGAAGCGGATGGCCTCCCGGTACGCAGAGATGGGGTCCCGGAGGAGGTCCACCTTCACCAGCGACGAGCCGTTGAAGTAGAGGGTGTCCGCCACTGAAACAATATTAACTCTTTAATTTTAATTCGACGTCGTCGAGAGTTATCTGCGAGAACTTCAGGCCAAGGACTGGCAAAAAGTGGTACAGGATCGACCGAAGTGGCGTTCTCTCGGGGAAGGTGTCTGGTCAGGGCTTCGCGCTGTGCCCCAGACTTTTCCCGCGCTGAACATGAGGGAGAGTCCAGGGTTTTAGTCGGTAAACCCCCCGTCAGAGGGGGGAGTCCGACATAAACCGTTCGCCCCGGCGGATTTCTGGAACAAAAAAAAAAAGTGGCGTTCTTGTTTCGGAGGCCAAACTCGTTGGGTCGCTGACAGGGATAAGTAGTAATTTTAGAAGGCCTCGATTGCAGTGCTAAGTGTTTCGAAGCGCGAAAGTCCTGGTTCGATTGCCGGCAGTCAATACTACATTTCAATGTCTATGGGCTAGTTTTCGGTGAACGCGTCATAATTGTCGTTTTAGTCTTAGTCAGGTTGTTTCTGGTGACGCCCTCAGTTAATTATCGTTCTCTAGTTTCAGACCAGGTTGATTGGTGTGAAAACTACTAAACGGATTTGAATGACACTTTTTTATTGTATAGCTTGGCAACATATAGATAGAGTATAATTTATAGAGAGTATATGTATAAAATCTTTCGTGGGTTTGAATCGGTACACTCACCTCTGGTTTTTCCACTATATATGCGTATTTCTACCATTATCACTCGGTGGTGGGGGAAACCTTCACATTTCGGATAGTTTCTAAAACATGTAAGTCTGATTCATTTGGCCTGGTTCTCCTGTCTAGGGTTTGCGCAGGTCATTGTCATTATCAGACTCCCCATATCCTTGATCTAGGTCTAAGCGCACCTCATAAACAAAATAGACCTTAACACCATCACAATACGTACCATAATCGCAGCCATAGACTTCCACTCTCATCGAGATCTTGTCCCTCCACCGCATAGGGTTCACTCGTATGAACTGCGCTATGATGGGCACTTCGAACTCGTTCTTGTGTTCTGTGTTGCCATCCTGGTTGCCCTCGAACATCTGTGGACGTAGGTCAAAGGATACTGAACCTAATCTTTATAAGATTAAAGATACTTTTGAAAAAAGACGTTGATAATCTTTCAAAAAGTCAATTTCGTAAACAGTTTCATACTTCCATGAGAAAAAATGTCTGATGTATGGTTCTAATGTCAACTTCGGAGGAATAGTAATTTTTTTGTGTGTGATAAGTGGCAAACGAGCAGACGGATTACCTCATGGTAAGCGGTTACCGCCGCCTTAGACGCCTGCAACTGCGCTGCCGACCTTTAACCCCCAATTGGACCTCCGGTACCTTCACTCACTAGACGAAACACAGCGCAAGCGACCTTGACCTTTAACCACTAGTCTGAGCGATTGAACAAGTAACTACTGTATACTAGTCCACAGGGATCATTTTCCTTTCCCCTAATAACATTTGTGCTACCCTTTTAACCGACTACGGCGAAGCTCAAAAGAAGGGTTATAATCATGATTTTGTCATGGCTGCCCCTTCAACACAATTCGTTTTGAGTGGGGCACTCAAGCTGAAGTACTCATAGGGGAGAAATTACTGAGTTGCAAAAGTGTGCTCCTGACCTATTTTCGAAAATGTTCACGGCCTCTTCACAAAGAGTAGCAAACGATGTGTGGACCTGCTTTTGTCACAATGACCCTAGTTTTGACTAAATGCGTTGTTTTCCTTTTTGACATTACATTTAGGTGCGATTTAACCAATATTTATCCGACGGTAAATCTTTTAGGCCAAGGCCGTCATTCCATACAAATAGGAGCGTTATACCATAGGATGAAGATTGGTCGAATCGAGCCTTAATTTGTCTCGTAGGTTGGTAGTTTATTTGCAAATTGAATGAAAATGTGATGAGGTGTATATTGCAATATTTTAGGGGACTGCCACAGAGTGATACAATTTGATAAAAAAGTTTTCCTTCTAAGTTAGATTTTACATCTTACGGCAGCCCATTTGGTAAAATATGTCTTATCTAACATTATGGTCATTAATTGTCTTATGTAGCCAAAAAAAAAGAAGAATGACTCTAATACAAAAGCCAATACTGCTTGTTAGTTGGAAAAATAGGCAAAGTTTTATATTACTCATTTAATCATGAATTCATGACAGAAACAAAATACGCCTCCAAGGGAAGTGGCTATAAACACGTAATAACGCCATTAAAGTAACATGCGTTGCTAGGCAACCTCGATATAGACCAAGAGATATTATTAGATAACAGTTACATATCACGCAAATACGAGTAGGTACAGTAGACGGATGTCCTAGGAGGACGACCACGCGGAGACGCGAGGCGACACAAAGATATTAAGTAGCTGTAGAATATAATCTCTACTGTCTCGGTGGCGTAGTGAGTCGCCAAAATGCGACCCAAGCGGCAGTGCTTGGGGTCCCGGGTTTCAGTGTCAGTCCGAAGTCTGAAAGATGGCGATATTGTACCCAGTGCCTCGGAAAGCACGTTAATCTATTGGTCCTGCGCCTGATCCCTCTTCGGCTGTATCACAATAGAGAGTGCAATTGTATCTGCGCACACACTTATGCAAGTGCATTATAAATGCCCTGCGTCGATGGCTGATTGTTGAAATTGGCCGCATCAGTTATCAGTATGTATTTCATTAGCCTAGCTCAATCCACTGTTGGACATAGACCTCTCCAGGCAAGCCTTTTCATTCTGTCTTTGTCGCTCTATCGGGCCGGAGACCTCTAAGCTACGCTTTCCAAGTTAAGGGTTACATACAATAAGTTCTTCGAAAGTGACTAACCTACTGTCACTTCCGCATGCGGTTACACTATACGAAAATTTCAGTACGCTATAGTATAGCGACCAGGCGACCACGTATGCCACTATCTTATACCTACCTATTTCGGTTTGATTCCCTACTGCATTAATGCTGCTATTGAAGAAATCCAGATGTGAAAACTACACATGTTAGTAGCAAATCATCAACATTATTACTGCATTTGTTTACAAAGATTTACGATTTGTAAATATGACATCAATGACTACATTTACAGCAGATTCTGACAAATTGATGATTGAAACATAACATTATATTCAAAACCTGCTTTTCCACGATATTGAAGAAAGAATAAGCCCAACTCTTTAAGATCCATAACCGGGTTAGGGTTAATATTGTTGCAAGGGCAGCACCCAAACTGTCTAACAAACTGAGGTAGGTACAGTCAGCTTCAACCTACCAAAACTATCTCATTGTAAATGCATGCATGAAATGCATTGTAAATTTTTTTTTTGTTCGTTATCAATTGGCAACGAATGAAAATACACGTTTACTCGTAGGTATTGTGCCGACTTTGTCTCGCCCATCCCTTCCGGCCTTCAAAGGCCGGATTGGCAAGAGGTGGCTGAGAATAGAGCGGAGTGGCGAATTCTTGTGTCGGAGGCCAAGATCCTTCGGCCTCGCTGAGCAGATAGTCCACTTGTCAGGATCCTGTAGCTAGCATATTTTATATGAAGTACATGTCTTGTGCTAAGAAGACTCAAAACCATTACACCTCTACCAGTCGACAAAATCATCCATCAAACTACAGACCTGTGTATATCCATCCTCCGTCGGCAAGGACCGCCAACTCTCCCCATCGTCCGAGTACTGGAGCATATACTCCGTGACATACTCGTCGGTCGCGTAGCGCCCCCTGGTGGTGATCCCGCGCAGCTCCTTGCGCGCGCCCAGGTTTATGGTCAAGTGCTGGTAGTACGAGCTCTCCTGCGACGTCCAGCTGGATGTCCCTTCACCGTTATGGTTAGTTAGTGCTGTACAGTATGCTAGTCTACTGGGAATGGTAGCGGTCTTTTTACTTCACGAGCACGCGTACCGTACATATTCCAAATTCATTATAAGGGACGGGCAATGCTTCGATTAGATTTTTATTTTAAATTCGAATCTAGGCAATGTTTCGCGTCGAACTGTACTAAGTTCGTGGTTTCCGAGGAGTCCTTTAGGCTAGAGCTTAGTGCTAAATCTTCACTATATTTTTTCAGAACTTAAGCCTTTTTGAGAGCTAGATCAATCTTGAGCTGTTACACCAATAATGTATCACCATTGGATAGCTTTCGAATATAGAAATAACGCGTGCTCTTGAAATGCAAAAACCGTTACGACTTTAGTAGATTTTAAGTAGGAACTTGTGGGTTAGTTAATATGTATTAGTTTTAAATATTAAAGTACATTATGGAAAAGAATAAATACCAATGTGTCTTTTTGTATTTTAAATACTAACATTGTCTTTTATTTTAGTTCCATTGAACATTAACTATTATAAAACAATCCTTTTTAAAGTAAGTACATTGTTATGAATGTTACAGTGATTTACATAATAATATATTGTTATAAAGACCTTTTAAAACCCAAACTAAATAAAACTACAAAGCGTGAAGCGTTACTAGTCGCATCAAACCGTGCATGTTATCTGTCTACAAGCCCAAGCCTTCACCGTATGACCTGACAATGTTATGAGTCCCTTCGCCCTGTAGGGCAATGAGTTATCGCCCCGTAGGGCAATTAGTATGTTACCATGATGTTTACCTTAACTTCGCCTCCAGCCGCTTTGTACTGAACGTAATCGAGGCCGTTCGAGCCATAGCTAATTCTGTACTCCTGCACATACTCCTGCGAGTGCGCCCGACCCTGGGTCGTGATGCGCGTCACGTTCTTCACGGAGCCCAGGTCTATGACCAGCTGCTGGTCGAAGTCGTTCTCCGAGGCCGTCCACGCGTTCAGACCTTTTAGTGAAACTTACATTCAAGGCGTTGCAAAGCTCTCTTGTTAGTACATGATGGAATGTTAGCACGTAAATGAACTGTAAGAACTTTATTTTATTTTGTTTATTTCTATAACATGCCCATGAGGCTATGACAATGACTGCCGCATGATAACACTAAATTAGCTTAAGCCTATTTTTTAAACAACCAAAATGCCACATTTTAACCAATATCAAAAATGCTCACTTTTAAAACAAAAATAAAACCTAAACCCATATTTATTTTACATAACTAACTAAACTATCTATTTATGACATCATTAAGACACTTTTTTTTAATTTCTTCTTCATAAAGTCATTAGTAAATCTAGAATCACTCTCCAGTTTCGGTTTTGCTTCTTTGATTATTTCTTCAAATGACAAATATTTGTAAGGAGTAACAGAAACGTCATCTTTCGTTCCCGCCTCTACAGAAACAGCCACTGCATGTTTATCATCTAATAAGGTCTCTTCAAACACCCAATCATGTTTCAGAACTCCTCTCTCATACAAAGTTGTATCCGTTACAAATTCCCCAACCTCCAACTTTAATGTCTTAACATCAAAACTTATATCCTGAAGAGGGACAGTAATCCCAAACCCAGTATTCTTCACGTAACTCTCTTTCAAACACCAGAGTCGATAAAAGCATGCGACTTGCTCCCCTTCTGTAGAGAAGCTATGAATAGTGTCCCACTCGCGCGGCGAAAACTGCTTATTCATCAAACGGAAGAACTCTTGAATATCCTTATTCACCACTGGCTCCACCTTCATAATATCTATTGCGATGTTCCTCCGTGCATTACCAGCCAACACCACATAGTCCCCTTGATGTGAAACATTAAAGCTAGACACTGTATCACCTACGCCCATTAGATATGGCTTCCCATGGCCATCCCTACCCAAAGTAATCTCTTCATAAGGGATTGAAGTTGACAGATGAACAAACTTTCTCATCATGAGACGTCCAATCAGAGACGACTTTGCATCATCTTGGAAGACAAATTTGGATATTCTCTGTTTCTCTTCAGGTTGTATGTATGTTGAAGCCAATAGGATCTCTTCTTGGGTTGGCTTCCAAGCACTGGCATTGAATGCCCATCTTGCATTTAGCATTTTGATGTCAATTAATACTTTATTAAAAATATTCCTTCTCTGAATATTATTAACAATCCAAATATTCAGTATTCTACACACTTTGGGGACCTGTTGAGGAATTAAATATGATTAATTCCTCACTAACAATCCCTGAGATTTGTCATCTATGTCTCATTACTAAAAGCACTTTGAATATTCTTATAACAACCACACACACAAGCTTCTAATTGGCAAATAAAACATGGCATCTAATTTAAACAAAGACTTAGCGCTATTGGTCTATTTACATGCAAAAATAAATCCAAACATGTTCGAATAGATCTTAAACATTGACATACCCAACTACCTAGTGAAACAGCATATGATACATTCAAATCTCATATACATTATTTGTCTGATTCTAATTGGCTTGTAATTTTAAAAGGATTCTAGTTACTTAAAGAAAAAATCTAGCTATGACAATGTCTAATCTATTCTTTCTATAAAAAAATAAAAGTATAAGAAGTATTCTATCAAAATGGCTCATTAAATAAACTCAAAAGTCATTCAAAAACTCAAAACTAATGCTGAATTTTGTGAACATTGTGATAGAATTGAAAAGGCAAAAAAGAAAAAGGTCGTAAAGATTAACAAAGATTCTCACCATACAACTTAGCATTTTCTGGTCCTCGGTCCCTCAAACTGGACGTGGCTGTCAGCTTAGACGTGGCCACCAGTGGTTCATTGCATTCATAGTCATAATAGTACCTTACAGAGTCTGAAACAATTTACATCAAATTGCATTGATAAACTGGTTGCTTATAATATTGAAAGGAAGGGGAATTTTTTTTGTTAATGTCGTAAGACCTAAAGCCTTTTAAAAGGCATAAAACAATTGCTTTCCATTGTGTCTGCTGTCTGGGCCTTACGACGTTAAGTTAGTAGTTTACTAGTCGCCATCACCAAAATGGTACAAGGAAGTAAGCTTGAAGTTGAAAATAATGTCTTGTGTTTGTTAGCTTATCTACTTCAGCTGGAGGATGAGTTCCAATTTGAAATGCATGTTAATAAACTAACTAGGTTCCAAGTAGCATTATCATATGACACACCTATTCCTCACAATTTACTTGTTGAAACTTAGTAGGTGGTAGTGTTATTTTACTCGCCTTGGTGACCAGAAAACTAAGTTATCAGCTTGATTGATTACATACTCACAATTAATTTAATAACCGAGGTATCATAGCTACGCCGACAAAATTTGATTTTATATTCCTTCACAAAAAGGCCTGATTTAAGACAACGAAATTTTCAAAAATCCATTCTCAGAATCTGGAGTGAGGATTTTAGTTTCAGAGTAATTATACCATTACTGTTCCAATATACTGACAGAAAATACACAAGCATTTGTACAGGAGATTTATACAATTAGGAGAAAACATGTTAACAATGTTCCCAATTCATTAATTTTAAAATGAAATTAACAAACCCTGAAAGTTGACATAAATAGCATTTTCATTGATAAAAGAATATCAATTAAGTTGAAATATTGCAACAATGAAACAGATTTTTATAAAAACGGCCTAAATCAAAGTTACTAACCTGCATTTGATTTTGAAGTGCTATAACAGAGCAACACAAACAAATAATATACAAAATTACTCATCATAATTTCATAATTAAATATATATTATTAGTAGGAAATAGAAACTTTTAAATCACTCGGAAAACGAATAAAACTGTTTGATCATTACGTTAGCGTTGTCACAAACAAAAGTCATCAAGCCGGACAACACCCTTCAAAGCCGGTTCTCATTGTTTGCAAACCAGTTGTAGAGCACAATAACGACAAACATAATCGAAATGATTGGTTAAACGTTGGATACTGGTGTTGATTTGACCAATCAAAGTAAAATTAAAAACTACTATTACGTCACCTCACAGCGAGAACAGCCTGATCAAAAGTGCGTTCAATTACCAAAACATAAACCTCCAAAATGGAGCCAATCAAAAACAATTAATATTTAGGTTTTAGTTGGAGCTACATTTATTTTAGAAAAAATAGAAAGTAATAACTGCGCATATTTCTTGTTTCATAAAAATATCTAAATACATAAATTAACTCTTAAAAAATATATTTTCTAGAAATCATGACATCACGGATGTTACAGATTAGGTTTTAAAACGCACATGTTTACCAGTAATACCATATAAAGTTATAATGATACAATTAGTAGAAACCTTCATAATATAAGGAAAGAAAGCCATTATTATATTATTTATTATCACCTTGTGTCATCATCAGTCACCCAACGATTAATTTGTTACTCTCATTTGTGCAACGAATACATAAACCAATAAGTACTTCTAAATCATTTTAATGTCTTTGCACGGGTACAAAATTAAATTACTAATTGTTTTATAAAATCTAACTACCTATTCTACTTGAACTTCCTATTCTAACTTTTTACAAAAAAAAAACTAATAAAAATCGGTTGCGGATTTATATTTATTGAGAGTAAATATAAGAAAAGGAAGGAGGGACACAGACCGTAATATGTTTTTTAGTGACAGACAGACAGACACTGTCTAATATGTCTGTCTGTCTGTCCCATAATAATCCCATAACAGTAGATATATGAAATCAGTTCATGGTAACATTATTTTTCTACCAAATTTTGCGAATGAAATCAGCCGATTGATTGATTACTTTCTCCAATTTTACAGTCTTTCGATATATTTTCAAAGCTTTACCTATTTCAGTGTAGGAAAACTGTGAACATTGGAAATAATTCGTTCTGGTTAAAATTGGTTCTTTGATGGAAAGTAGCTTGTCCTGGTAAAATCGGATCTTGTGTTCTGAATACCGTTATCCAATTTACTTTGCCACGTTCTGTGAGATTTAATTAGTTTAAAATGTTGATGTATCAATAAGTTTACGTGACGAGTTAAATAAATAAGGTAACATTTTCTGTTTTGTACACAAGACAATGCTATGAATCATGTTTGGTGACATCAGCGATCAGCCATGTCCCTGTATTGGAATCCATTTTTCTTTTCCATGTATGGGTCAATAAAGTTGACTGCCTGCTAAGGGTAGACGTACCTTGTATGATTACTTAACTTACCTACTGTTAATTAACAGAAAGACGTTGAATGATTGTTGATTATTATAGAAAATCAGTGGTTTTTAAGATGGTCTAACATTTCACTTTGATTGAAGATACAGTGTTAACTTTACAGATACAGTGTTAAGTGACTCTTGACACTTAAAAATTTGAGAAACACTAATGTTACAAATGCTTGACATAAAAGTACATCTAAAAGGCATCTGGGTTTGATTCCTGGGTCGAGCAAAGTAAAATGCATAAACAAAAACAATGTATGAGAGGATGTATGAATTTATTCTGAACAATCATTATTAGTCTGTTGCTATGTATTTTTAGAGACCATGTCTACTATGTGGGACCGGAAGGAGGAGCTGGCACGGAAGAAGGCCAAGCTCCAAGCCCTCCGGGATGAAAAGGATCGCCGCAGAAGAGAGAGGGAACAGAAAGATGCTGATGAAGCCCTGGTAATTAAAGAAATACTCATTGCTTTATGATGATTTTATCATAATATTTTTTAGAACATATTTTTATTAACTCTATCAAATTCTAAAGTTGTTTTTTTTTGTAGGTAGTTCCTACAAAAAAAAAATCTTTAGAATTTGATAGAGTTAATAAAAATGTACCTATGATCAGATTAACATCTAAGACATTTAGAGTTTGCATTGTCGGAGTTGTATGCTCTTGCTATTATTTTTATATCAATTTCTCTTCATATAGCAAGTATAACAGGAAACATGTCTTCTTTCTCAGCAAAGAGCATCAGCTGCATCCAGTCTGGACAGTCGTAGGGACCTGGACGAAATGCTCTCCTCCCTGGGCGTAGCTCCGGTGAAGGATGTGCTGTCATCCCTTTCGTCCATGACGTCACTCACGCCGCCACAGACTGCTTCACCTGATGCCAGCCTGCCACACACCGACAAATCCAGTTTACCGTCACAGGGGTCAGTGGACTAAAATCTAATGAAACTGAGCAATAAATTTTAACAGTGCCAATGGAATTCAAGTTAAATCTAAGCATAATTTTTTTTTACTAACATCCAGTTTGCCTATGGTTTCTGTACCAGAATGTGACCTCATGGTTCTGGGTTCAAAAACAGCTTCGGTTTATGATCAACAATCCACATTACGCAAGCTTGGTGATTAATTAAGCCTAACTAATCCCATCATAGAATGACTTGGTTTCTATGATGGCTACTTTACTTTTCATACTTTTTACAAACAGTGGTCCTAAGAAACCTCTACAACTGCAAGTGGTGTCAGTGCAGTCTACAGACATTCCACCTAAAGAGAATGTCACATACGCCAAGCAGACACAGACTACGACATCTGGGGTCACTGAGCTTAGAGATGGTAAGTTTGGCAGTCATCTACCTCTGATAGGACTTCACATATTAGTCAAGCTTTAGTCAGTTTTGGGAACTATTTTGTTTGATTTCTATCGAAAAGGCCTAAAGGTATAGCAAAGAAAGAAACGGAACACTTTATGAATGTCAAATACATGTTATTTAACGTTGAGTCGGACTACCGACTTTCTGAATAGAACTAGCAAGAAATGTGGTAGTTACTCAGGCCTCAGAGTTGAATGGGCAACAATTTACGCAACTGTGATAAATAATCAGATATGATGCAATACTTAATATATGGTTATTGCAATTACTGCAAAATATAGCTATGTGGTTGAACTATGCCCAGTACAGTTAACTCAAAGCACTTCATTTTAGATAGTTTTTCTACTTTTATTATTCCACTACTATTATCAATGTTAACACTGAACTAATATAATAGAATATTGCTATTTAATTATTAAATGCAATGAAGTATTTAGATATCTACACTATAATTCAATTTTTAAATGATGTATATAGGGTGTTACTTTTTTATATCCTATTACTGACACTTTAAACTAGATCTAGAATTAAAATGTATGCAAATTCTCGAAATATATTGATTCTGAAGTGTTTTTGATTACTAATATACTATTTTATACATGTAATTTTGTTATATTGTGTGATTTTCCTTTTTTCTTGTCTTATATGTAACTTTATTATTTTCCAGACTTATATTTGGACAATCACATATATTTTTGTATGTTTTTGTTTTTTTTTGTTCTTTATGATTTGAGAATTTGCATTTCACACTGTGAAATCTTAATATTTATTAATTGATTAACTGTGATGTCTGGGTGTTGGTTTTTAACAGTATCATTTGTAAAAAAAATATTCATCTGGTATTGTTTTATAAGTGATATCTTTTATGACCATATGAACAATGTTTTCAAACATAAAAAATACACATGATTAATATTATAATATTTATTAACATAACAAGCAAATAAGCCCCTTAAATATAATTAAGGAACTAAGTTGGTATGGGTTAAATTGTGAATAACAATGTTGTAAAATAACATTCAGAATTCTCAGTGTTATTTGCGAATGATTTTTAATCATTATTGTAACCAATGACATCTGTAGTTATGCAACAGTATTTACTTTTCATCCATATTTTCATTTTATGTTGGCCTTGAGCTTGTTGCCTGAATTTACGTGTCCAAAAAAAAAAAGCTAACATAATAAACATGGACGACTTTTTTTACTTCATTAATATTATTAAGAATACAGGATGTTGTTTTTAAACTAATGCTTTTAAAAGATTATTACATATTACATTTTATTTCAACGCTTAAGTGTATTTTGAGTTGATCAAAAGCACTTTATTTAATTAACTTTAACACTGGTGATTAATTAAAAAAAGAAATTATTTTATTTCTGTCAAAATGGACTCGAATTCAAATTCAGGCCACAGCTACTGTCCATGCATCGTTTTGTTTTTCTGTCAGCTTAACGATATGCTGCCTCTCATTTCCGTGCTGTCCACGCCTCTCCTCACGTACGTTTTGTAACGATAACTAAAAGTAAATACTGTATGAGTTTTGGTGCAATGTTTGTGTTTGTGCTACCATAAAAAAAGGCTGCTCTTCCAATGCCTCACCGCTTGCAGGATACATGGAGGACTGGTGGCGGCCGCGCAAAGGTAATACCAAACTCATTAACTTTATTATGAACACGGTCTGAGCACATTACTTCTAAGACAGATCGAGGATTAGGGCATCGGGAAATCTACTTCAGTATGTGGCAACAAAGTCGTAAAATTAATTAATGACGCCACTGTCGCTAATGTATTTAGGTATGGTAATCCCATTGGTCTTACAACAAGGAAACTCCTCTAGTTCCCCAAAATCCTTTGGCAAGACTTTCTTGACGCATTATACTAATTTGAAAGAAATAAATATGAAATTGATTCTTACAAAGCGAGAAGCGATTGAGTAATAGGAATATGTGAATGAGAATGGTTTCGCACCATGAATTACAAAAATGGCCGTATTCCCAATCGATCCAAGTCAGTGGAATTTTAAATCCCTTAAAAAACATACTTAGAGCATTGAATTTATCTTAAAAGCAGAATTTCCGATGCAATGATCCTCGTTCCGTGCACCAGTAATGTGCTTATCTTATAATTAAATTCAATACTACATAAGTAAGGAGGTCATATTATAGGAAATGCTTCAACAGATGTGTCATACATTTCTTTGAAGCTCCACTCCTATATGCTCCTGGCATATGTAGTTATACAACCACGAACACGGTACTTGAACGGAGGCCGGATATCAGCTGCGGTACAATCATGATATTTCAATCGAAAGACATGTTTGGATTTTGTCAATTAAATGTCGCTTCTGTAGTCCTACTTCACCTTTTTGATTCACATCTATATCACAAAAGTATCTTTGGAAATCACATACCATGCTCATTATTCTAGTACTTTGTTCGTGGTAGGTTTGATTATTGTTGAATATTGCCCTTATTTTGTGAAATGATCACACGCAGGACAATATTTTACCAATGCTTGGCCAAACTGAGTATTTCGTTAAAAGGAATCAAAATTTGTAATTTTCTGGTCGCGTTATTAAGGTTGTCTCATGTTTTACAAACATATCAGTTTGGCCTAGCTATTTTGCATGCAATTTTTACTTGATAACAAATACAATGTACTTAGGTTAAATTTGGGAATCAGTTAATTCGTCCAAGCATGTTTCATTAACGCGCACTCAAGAAACGTTTGCATGGGCTCATGAAGATTTTAATAACAAAATAATATGCTCATCATTGTTAATATCATTGAGGTTTTTTGTTTGTTTGTGGGTATATTAAGTATGTGTGTAAATATATGCAGATTTTTTTTATTAATTAGGTATTAATCGACTTGGGGCTATCATTTTCTATGAGACAAGAGTACTTTAATTAGCCATATATCAATGTATAAAAGTTGCAGAATCACTATGTTTAACTGACGGATTGTTTTTATTTTTGTCCTTTTTTAGCACACGCAACCGACTATTACGGTAAGTTATTATTCCTCCCGGATGCTTCCTATCGTATATCTTAACGTTACTATCTTTCATGTCGGTTTCTAACATGGTGTCGGTTGTATTATTTCCCTCATCTCGGTTTAGACCTGTAAATAGAATCCTTTCTGTCACGCTTCTAGAAGTTTCTTACTAACAAAAACTAGGATCAGCAGATTACTTGATAAATCAATACCTGTTTAGAAGTGAATGATTAGCTGATAGCTAAATAGTATTTCACGTCATATTTCATTGTCCCTTTATCAAGAAATCTGGAATAGGTGATCATGAAACGCGGGGGTTGAGTGACACTCAGAATTAATACAAGTTTGATGTGATGTCCATTAATAATAATAAAAATATAATGTGGCCTTCCAGAGTTCTCCACGTGGTTTCCGTAACACAAGCCTCGAAAATACGGCCACAAAATATTTTAAAAGGAAATAAATATAAAAGTAATAGAATATCATAATTATATTGTGTATATCGTTTATGGTGGTAGTATGGGGTTCGCCATATCATCTCACGCTGACTTACCCTTCCGATTCTACTAACAAACACTGCACAGGTCTTAACACATAGGCTCGATACTCGTGAAACTCATAAGACTTTCCTGTGATCCTAAAATAGAGTGATTTCAATTTGAAAAAATGTTAAATAAACTTTCATTTTCCAAATATACAAAACGTATTCTTGCAAACGTAACGCAAGTTAAATTGATTTTTAAAAACAAAAATCATTGGATATGGTTGGAAATGTGTTGTCATATATATCACAAGCAATATTTACGATTAAAAAATACGGAATCCAGAGGCTTACAATTTAAGAGTTTTTTTTTTAATTTGACCAAAATTTAATTATCTTCAATCAATGTATCTAAAAGCAAAGCTGTTTTCTTTTCTACTAAATCTACCTGTTGCTTCATTGCTTTGAAGTAGGTATAAAGACTAAATTGAAACACTCTATTCTTTGGTCTCGGAGGAACAAGTCCGCGCTGGACGCTAGCCCTGGACGCTAAGTCTTCAGTTTCACTCCCGAGCCTCGTCAGGTCATGCTGTAATTATGAAAGCACTGTGGATATGCTAATCTATGTATAGTCTGAATTATTTTTATATATTAATCGTCAAAAAATACTGACATTGTTTTTTGTTTTTCCTCCCTTTTTCAAGATGAGTACAATCTAAACCCGGGTTTAGAGTGGGAGGACGAGTTCACAGGTAGGTTTCAAATCCGAAACATATAAACAATCATTATTGAACTAAATTTGCCCTTGTAGAGCCTGTGCCACTGTCACTTAGCATGTTTTTGTTTTGTTACTTACCTTATTCTTCATATATGTAACGCTATTTATGAGTATAATAGCTAACAACAACATTTAACTCTAGCACATAAAGTATAATTTATATATTTGGATCTTATACAGGTTCTATTTTCCTACAGTATTCTATCATTAAATCTTATTTCCAGATGAAATTCAAATCAGACCTTAAAATAATTGTTTAATAAATAATGAAGTTAAAATAATCAACCTGTATATGTTCCCAGTACAAAGTGTACCCCCTGACAAGTTACATTTTATTTCATCAATCCATCCTTACTTACTGTCGTTCATTTTAAATCTTTGTTTTTTATTAGTAGTAAAATGACCTTGTCAGTCCATAATGTCCATATGATAAAAAATATAAAAGTTTGAGTTACATTTTTACGTTGCATGTGACAGAAGATGTTTCATGTGTGTAATGCATGAAAGTATGTCATCATTTTATTTGTAGTCGAATAAAAATGATTTTATTTTATTATGATCATATTATTTATTTTTATTAAGAGACATGTATCTCTCTAGTGGAGAGCTCGGGAAGTTGTGATTTTTTGCATTTTATTAGTAATTCGAAGCTTTCTGTCACTTACTATTGACGCTTCATTTAATTTTACTGTGTGATTTGCCTATGAATATTTACATCGTAGTGGTGTAGAATGATTTCAATGTGACATTTAGTGGTTACCACCGCTGTAGGTTACGGTTTCAGAGTAAAACCAGATTTCGATATTGCTTATAATAATATTAGGACATCCAAACACAATTATTCAGCATCCCGTTGTCATACAACTTGGACTTAACATAATATTATCATTATGATAATGATTTCAAAATTTTATAATTACTTATTCATTCACCATTGTTATTAATACTTCTTGTAGTTGTATGTATCAACGGGAGTCTGAAGTTACATTTCTTAAATGAGAATTATAGTTACAGTAATATGCTTTTCATCCAATGCTGCTTATAATAGAAGGTATAAATGAAACGTGGTATGAGATAGATTTACCGATTTACAATATTTTAGTGCATGTTAGCTTCCACGGTAGAATATTATAGAATTGATGTTGATCCCCTTTACCTGTTAGAACTTAGTCAGTTTATAGATACTGTGCATGCTGGTTAACTCAGTTTTCGCTTGCCGAGTACATGTTAGTGTTGCCAGACTACCGATAGTATTTCGATCGTTTTATAAAATATCGTACCTACTGTCGATAGATTTGAGCTAAAAAGAGTGTAATATTACGATACATGTGATCGTATTGTCTATTTTCATAGTATTTTCCAAAGTAATGCTATTTAGCCCGGTTGTACTAGTGGTTTAAATACCGGGCTGTGATCCCGGAGTCCTGGGTCGAGACAAAAGTATGTTTCGAATTTTTCGAACATAGCTCGGGTTTGTGATCACCAATACGCATTAGGCAAGCGTGGTGATTAAGCCTTATCCCATCATAGTAGCGATGACTTTATTTTTATGATAGATGCCTTTGCCTGCAGTGGGACAGTAATAGGCTGATACTTTACTTCACTTTAGTTTCATGCTATTTTATATTTCACAAAATAAACCTCTTATAGTGGGATCTATTCTCGTGGGATTAGAGCTATTCCTGTTCTGAGTAGTAATAAAATAATAATTGTGTGTTGGAACTGTAACTTGTGTGATTTCTTTTGTATGTGGACTATTTTATAAGTAGCGTCACATTACTGTAACTATTAGTCTCATTATCATACAAAGATCAACATCAACCTTCGCTTCATTGGCTATAAGACTCAGTTGTAATCTGTCAAGTAAAAAACCAAGAACATACTGTAACGTTTCATGAGACAACGGAGAAATTACAATATTATACTTAAATACATATTTAATCCAGACTCTGAACAAACACAAGTGTTCATCACACGCATGTTTGTCCAGAGAAGATATCCAACAAACGACCTTTGGCATATAAAGCAAGGTTCATGCGTCATCATGCCAGTAGTATAACTTTAATCAACCGAACAATAAAATGCATAAAAATACGCCCGCCTTCACTTTGTTTCGGGACATTAGTTTAAACAGCACCTAAAGATGGCGCTGGGGAGTAGATTACGTCACGCACTTAATCGTTGTGTATAGAATCTACCTCTTTATAAATATTATAGATAAATGTTAATACAACAGTTCCTTTTGGGAAAACAACATTTTGCTTACGTGAGTTTACAAAAAAAAATACTGTAGGCATCTGTTAAGTTTTTCAATTTAGTCCAATTAATCCTCTATAATGAAACTATCGAACCCAACTTATAACTTAGTGCTGATTGCGCGAAATCTGTGTTAGTATTGATCTATGCATTGACAGAATACAACTAATCTTGGCGTCCGTGTGTGTCTAGGCCAGATCTCGCGCTTATGTTGTGCTAATATTTTCAAATCATCGTAGTCTAATACCAACTACATCAGTCATCCACCATCCATGAACACATGATTGTCACCGTTTTGAAAATATGTAAGCAGTTTGTAATTTTATTAAATCTTGAAAAAAATAAGTTAACCGGTTTGTTTGAATTTTTACAACCTACATATCGGTAAGATGATGGATTTAATTGAATAATTTAAATGCTTAGATTACTAATTGCGTTAAGCTATTATTTGAACATATAAACCTAATCTTAGACTTGCCTTAACCACCATGACGTAACAAACACCACCACATGAGTGATCTTAAAATGTAAAAATATTAATAACTTTTCTGTTATTCTATCCTTTTATTATAATTTCCAATGTTTAATCTTCAACTGCTTTCGTGTTCTCAAACAGCTCATCTTAGTTAGGGCACACGTAGACGTAATGTAGTGCGATGACCATACTTACACGATCGGAATTCTATGAAGTTAAAAATACAAGTAAACTATAAACATAAATACAATTACAAAAAATATTCAAAACTTGTGATTTTTTGATGAAGGCAATTTGTTTGAAAAAAACTTCATAGAAGGCAAGACAACATATTCAGTGCGGCTGATTTGAAGACGAAACTAAATTGATTATATATTTCTTTCTTATCATGGCAAAGTTTGAACATACAGGGTGTATCTGTAGACATTTACACGCCTTTAGCCACGTCTTCTACCAACCATTCCGAACACCATTTGTTCTGTGACTTTTGGGAATCCGCATAAAAAAATTTAACTTTTCAATACAAAGTCGGTCATATGACTTAGTAATTTTGTACGGGAAGACGATAAAATTTTCGATGAATTTCTAAAAGTCATTGAAGAAATATATTCAAAATGGAAGGTAGAACACGTAGTTGAAGGGGTGTAAATGTTCACAGATTTACTGTATTATGTAAAAAGTTTCACCTGTCTAAAAAAGTTTGAACCCAAGACTACATTGGAAAACCATAACCTAAAATTAGACCTTCGAAGACACTCGCGAAAAGTTTCAACAAAATGCCAAATCAGCCGTGCTCACAAGGGCATAAGCCCCGCCGCCGAGGCAAGGGCCATTCTTATTCACCGTCCAGTGCTTACATTCGACGGTGACGCCGCGCGGCAAGGCGATGACGAGGACGCCGCCTTCCACGGGAAGCTCCCGCCGGGGATCCTGCCGCACGGCCTGCCCACCGTCAAGGAGGTCCAGCCGGCCGTCACCGCGGCCCCGCAGGAGAAGAAAGAGGAGGAGAAGGAGAAGAAGAGTGAGTTTTAATGCTTTTATAATAAGGTTGATAATAATTTAGACTTGTCTTTAATGGGATCCTGCCGCACGGCCTGCCCACCGTCAAGGAGGTCCAGCCGGCCGTCACCGCGGCCCCGCAAGAGAAGAAAGAGGAGGAGAAGGAGAAGAAGAGTGAGTTTTAATACTCTTATAATAAAGTTGATAGTAGTTTAGACTGGTCTTTAATGGGATCCTGCCGCACGGCCTGCCCACCGTCAAGGAGGTCCAGCCGGCGGTCACTGCGGCCCCGCAGGAGAAGAAAGAGAAGGAGAAGAAGAGTGAGTTTAAATACTTTTATAATAAGGTTGATAATAATTTAGACTTGTCTTTAATGGGATACGGCCGCATGGCCTGTCGATCGTCAAGGAGGTCCAGCCGGAGGTCACTGCGGCTTCGCAGGAGAAGGAGGAGGACGAGAAAGAGAAGTTTTAATACCTTGATAATCTTCTTCTACTCGTGTCGATGGCATCAAGATATTTTTTTGCCATCGTAGTGAAAGGATCGGTCAACCTGTGTTACCGGTTAGACCGTCCTCGCAGGTCGCCCAGGGTGCGCCAGACGCAGTAGAGAGTAAATTCTGCGTCACACGGGGAGGCTCCTTTCTTGCATCCCTTAATAACCTTGATAATAAGGTCTAATTTAGATAAAGTCTTAGTGTTCTGTCTAGTATAATGCCGCATAGCCCGTCGACCGTCAAGAAGGCCACTCTGGTCACTCCAGCTCCACGCGAGAAAAAGAGTTTAATACTTTGATTATAAGGTTGAATTTTGTTTGCTGTTAAGATCGAATCTACCTTGATAATAAGGTCTAATTTAGATAAGTCTTCTTCGTGTTCTGTCTAGTATAATTCCGCATAGTCCGTTGACCGTCAAGAAGGCCACTCTGGTCACTCCAGCTCCACGCAAGAAAAAGAGTTTAACACTTTGATCATAAGGTTGATTTTAGTCGCTGTTAAGATTATGATTGAACCTACTCTCACCACTGCTGTTCCCCCAGTCCGGGAGCTGAGCGTGGACGAGAAGCAGACCATCCTGCTGTCGGCGGAGTTCCAGCGGTTCATGAGCCGCGCCGGGCGCGTCATCGAGCGCGCGCTGGCCGAGTCCGTCGACATCTACACGGACTACACGGGCGGCGGCGACGCGGAGAACGCGCTGTGAGTCTACCTGAGTTATATCTAAAAGGCCGTTTTGATGTAAATTGGACTCCATTTTCCGCATTTCTGGTAGACGAGCAGTCTTGCAGCTTGCTGTCTTACCTAAGTATCTACCTTGTCGAGGATATTGCCATACTAAGTGATGGTATGTCGTAATCGTTACCTATCTATGCAGTTCCCAAAAAGAACCATTACATATTAGTATACAGTGCATCATAAAATTAAAACACACAAATGCTCTCTCTCCTTTTCCACACACACACACACACACGCACACACGCACACACACGCACACACACACACACAACATACACATACACGCACAACATACACATACACACACACAAATTGTAAAACCAAATTCTACACTACAGCGCTTGTTCTAATATTAAAGTCATCTTTCTACAGTGACGACAAATCAGACGCGCGCCTCTCGCTGGTCCGAACGTTCTACGACGAGCGGTGGTCGCGCGGGCGCTGCGTCACCTGCCTCGACTGGTCCTCGGCGCACCCCGAGCTCATGCTGGCCTCCTACCACAACAGCGACGACGCGCCGCACGACCCCGACGGCGTCTGCCTGGTGTGGAACACCAAGTTCAAGAAGTCCACCCCGGAGGACATCTTCCATTGTCAGTCGCCGGTCATGAGCGCCACCTTCGCTAGGTGAGTTAGAAGTTCTTCGTAGTGATGTCCCTGCCTGGAGTAGTACTTCGCTCACTTCCGAGCTGATGCTGGCCTCCTACCACAACAGCGACGATGCCCCACACTACTTTGATGGCGTCTGCCTGGTGTAGAACACCAAGTTCAAGAAGTCCACCCCGGAGGACATCTTCCATTGTCAGTCGCCGGTTATGAGCGCCACCTTCGCTAGGTAAGATAGAAGTAATTCGTAGTATATCCCTGCCTGGAGTAGTCCTTCCCTCACTCGCGAGCTGATGCTGGTCTCCTACCACAACAGCGACGACGCGCCGCACGACCCCGACGGCGTCTGCCTGGTGTGGAACATCAAGTTCAAGAAGTCCACCCCGGAGGACATCTTCCATTGTCAGTCGCCGGTTATGAGCGCCACCTTCGCTAGGTAAGATAGAAGTAATTCGTAGTATATCCCTGCCTGGAGTGGTCCTTCCCTCACTCGCGAGCTGATGCTGGTCTCCTACCACAACAGCGACGACGCGCCGCACGACCCCGACGGCGTCTGCCTGGTGTGGAACACCAAGTTCAAGAAGTCCACCCCGGAGGACATCTTCCATTGTCAGTCGCCGGTCATGAGCGCCACCTTCGCTAGGTAAGTTAGAAGTTCTTCGTAGTGATGTCCCTGCCTGGAGTGGTCTATCGCTCACTTTCGAGCTGATGCTGGCCTCCTACCACAACAGCGACGAAGTCCCACACTACTTTGATGGCGTCTGCCTGGTGTAGAACACCAAGTTTAAGAAGTCCACCCCAGAGGACATCTTCCATTGTCTGGTCACTGGTGATGAACTGACTGGATTGGCCTCTCATCTTATGAGGCATGTAAAATGCGTCGTGGCCTGTGGATCCGAGAGTGGTTCGGTTCTGGTCCGTCTAACGTGTAGGACTTCTTCCTCTAGGCCTTTTCCCTTCGACCTCGCCTGTGACCGCACTATTTGTATATATTGGACGGCAGTATTGTGTGCTCACGTGTTGGTGTTGGCGGCAGGTTCCACCCGAACCTGATCCTGGGCGGCACGTACTCGGGGCAGATCGTGCTGTGGGACAACCGCGTGCAGAAGCGCACGCCGCAGCAGCGCACGCCGCTCTCCTCGCTCGCGCACACGGTATGTTTACATGATTTACATATTACGCGTACATATAGAAGGCATAAGACGTTTATTAACCACAAGAACACATTTAACTTTATGGGAAAAGGTCATTTAAGGTTTTCCGGTCACTATATAACAATATAGGACCTTAAAAGACCGTTTGTAAGAGAGCTTGTTCAAATGAAATATAGACGACTTTAACAGCACAGTATACGTACAATAGTAAATTTTAGCAATTTATTGTTGCCAAAAGCTAAGACCGACTGGTTAGAAGGCTTTAGCAGCACGAGTCGCATTTCTACATGAATGAGCCGGCTCGACCGTAGTGATACCAATTAGGGGGAAGGGACGTTGCTAATGGACACCAAAGAGAGAGAGAGAGTTAAAACCGTTTACCGTCAGGTTATCCGTCAGCTCGTCTACAATTTATATATTTTTTATTTATTTATTTATTTGGAAAACATACAATTACATGATACTTAAGGTTAGTACAAAATCTACCATGTGAACAAAATAGGGTGCCATTTTTAATTATTTCTGCTGTCCAACTTATCAGACTCTTATACCTTGTCTATATTCCTGTCCCCAGATTCGGGATTGAGAACAATGCTATCTATTTTTTTATCTTACAGCATCCCGTATACTGCCTATCAGTGGTAGGCAGTCAAAACGCGCACAACCTCATCTCCGTCTCAACAGACGGGCGCATGTGCACCTGGTCGCTGGACATGCTCTCGCAGCCGCAGGAGACCCTGGAGCTGCAGCACAGGCAGAGCAAGGCGGTGGCCGTCACCTGCATGGGCTTTCCGCACGGAGATGTGAACAACTTCGTACTTGGCAGTGAAGATGGGAACATTTACACAGGTCGGTAAAGTCAATTGAAACATTTGGTATGGTTTCTGGTCGCTGGACATGCTCTCGCAGCCGCAGGAGACCCTGGACCCAATTTTTCCATGCAATAAGATTGTGTCAGTGAGTATTGCTCTCTTTGTTATTTATGATAATAACGCCATGCCAAGTGTCCAGTTTGATTAGCAAAGTCAACCTTAGCGATCGTTATATCTCGCAGAAACTTTTCTCAAAAGTGGTAGACCACTTTTTTGTCTGATTGTACTTGGCAATGTAGGAGAATTTGAGACTAACCAATGACAAGTGCATAGACTCTTTAACTGTAACTGTGTAACCTGAAGGCGTTTCTGATTGAATACGAGTAATAGACAGGTATGGGACGACTTCGTTATAATGCGCGCCGCGAGATAATTTGTTGACACTCGTATTGCGTCAGCGCAAGTTGCTTCTCGCTCACCTGACTGAGCGATGAGCGGGATAGAAGGATGCGCTCTCGCGAACAAAATTTTGTCGCGGTACGCATGTTAGGCCTACAGGTGGTTTAAAATGGAGCCGTCCACGTCGCACAGCGCGCGTGAAAGGGAGGGGAATTCCGATTTGGAGTAACCTTCCTTTCGTTCGTCTACGTCGCGCCCAAATCGAAGTGTGCGTTACGTCCACAATGCAGCGCGTGTCGAAAGGGAGGGGGAACTTAGATTCGATCGTAAAGTCCGCTTCAAACGGGGGCTACCGCGTGTGGAGAATCTGTTAGGTGGCGTACGCGTAGACTGAGGTCCAATTTCAACGTCATCGGTCGTTTAGTGACATTTTGACATCTCACATCAAAAATAACCAGTCATCGTGCAGTCAGACCTCAGTCTACAGGTACGCCATCTAACGGATTTTCCACAGGCTGGAGCTTCCATCGATCCGTTCGGTTCGGAACATATCTTTTTCTGGTGATAATGTTACTTATTGTAACTTATGTTACGTATTGTTGTGGTGATTCATTATTAATGCATTTATGTATTTATTATGATGTATTTATCTTATTACCTACATAAAAGATCTGCATTGCCTTACCCCTTGTTAATTCGCTGCATTATTCCTCTACCCAAAGGTTGTCTGGAAGAGATCGCTATTAGCGATAAGGCCGCCGATATTGTATTTGGAAATTACTATTAGCATTAAGTTCTGTAATGTGTTGTGCAATAAAGAGTATCTATCTATCTATCTAATGTTGTTCGTGTGTGTGTCTGGTCGGTGTGCGTGTGCAGGCAGCCTGTACGGGCAGCGCGCGGGCGTGGCGGAGCTGGTGGAGGCGCACGCGGGCCCGGTCACCGCGCTGGCCTGCCACGCCGCGCCCGCCGCGCCCGACCTGGCGCACCTCTACCTCACCGCCTCCGTCGACTGGAGCGTCAAGCTCTGGAGCTCCAAGGTACGCACGTATATACATCGACTCGATCAGAGATATCGCCGACACGATCGCTCTAGCTATTTAGTACGGAGTCAGATTAACATATGAAATGGGTATTCTTCTAGTCGGCTTCCCATCTTGAGAAGGTCATCGGGTGCAGAGCCACAAAATACATACAGGGTGGTCTAACTAGTGACGTCAATAAATTTTTTTTAGATTCCTCACTCCTAGGGGTATTCAAAAATACCCCATGTATGTTCAGCGATTTTTTGTAGTTTTTGAGTTATAAATTTTTTAAAGATTTTTTCAAGTTTTTCTGCCAGCGAGGCTTAAAAAATTCATAACTTTTTTTTATTGGCTATTTTGTAATTCTTTTTTTATGACATGATTTTCTAGAATGTTATTCATAATAAAAAAAATATTTGGCTCCCTAAAACCCCTTAATGTTACCCAAAAAAGGTCTTGAAAGTTAGGATTTTAGTTTTCAGTATGATTTACTCAAACATTCAACTTCAATTAAAAATACAAAGAGGAGTTTCCATAGCTTCGAAGTAAGTTTAAAACTTCACAGGGTCGTAAACTATCATTATCATGAAAAAAAAATAGTACTTAATGGGCCTTTTTTGAAGTTATCGACCTCCGAACACAGATAGGCTGAAAATGTATGAAACTCAATAAGGCAATTTTTGCTCGATTGAAGGATTTACTCAAACATTTAACTTCAATTTAAAGTTCAAAAAGAGTTTTTAATAGCTTCGGATTAAGTTTAGAAACTTAACAGGGTCCTAAACTACCAATATCATAAAAAAATAAACTACTTTATAAGCTTCTTTTTGAAGTAATCGGCCTCCGAACGCAGCTGCGCAGATAGGCTGAAAATGTATGAAACTCAATTGAAGCTATTTTTCTACTTTTTAACATTCCAATAGTAAATACACCTTGAAATTGTGATAGTTTTAAAAAAAGGCACGCTTCGGCATGAATGGGCCGGCGCGACCAGTGTGATACCACGGCCTCCCAGAAGACCGGCTTACAGCCGCGGAAGACCGGCGGCAGCACCTGCGCTGTGTTTCGTCGAGTGAGTGAGGGCACCGGAGGCCCAATTAGGGGGAAAGGGGGTTAAAGGCAGCGCACTTGATACTCTACTGGTGGTTGAAGGTATCTATGGGCGGCTGCCATTGCTTACCATCAGGTGATCCGTCCTGTTTGTTCTGCCACCTATCACATAAAAGAAAGTAATAAAAAAGCGCACGTGTTTTGTTTGCGTTATTTTCTCTCCATATTGAACTAATTACGCTGTGTTAACTAGACTCTGATTATACTCACGTATTGGCTTAGTGAGTAACTCATAGTACTGCACAATCCAAGTCATTGAGTAACAAGCACAGGCGCAAAAAGAGGCTAATAAAGTAGTTTTAATTTTTTTATGATATTGGTAGTTTAGGACCCTGTTAAGTTTCTAAACTTAATCCGAAGCTATTAAAACTCCTTTTTGTACTTTATATTGAAGTTAAATGTTTGAGTAAATCCTTCAATCGAGCAAAAATTGCCTTATTGAGTTTCATACATTTTCAGCCTATCTGCGTTCGGAGGTCGATAACTTCAAAAAAAGGCCCATTAAGTAGTATTTTTTTTTCATGATATCGATAGTGTAGGACCCTGTGAAGTTTTTAAACTTACTTCGAAGCTATGGAAACTCCTCTTTGTATTTTTAATTTGAAGTTGAATGTTTGAGTAAATCATACTGAAAACTAAAATCCTAACTTTCAAGACCTTTTTTGGGTAACATTAAGGGGTTTTAGGGAGCCAAATATTTTTTTTATTGTGAATAACATTCTAGAAAATCATTTCATAAAAAAAGAATTACAAAATAGCCAATAAAAAAAAAGTTATGAATTTTTTAAGCCTCGCTGGCAGAATACTTAAGAAAAACCTTTTAAAAATTATAACTCGGAAACTACAAAAAATCGCTGAACATACATGGGGTATTTTTGGATACCCCCAGGTGAGAGGAATCTAAAAAAAAATTATTGACGTCACTAAAAAACCACCCTGTATTGACACATAAGGCTGACTGCCCACTAAGAGCTAAACATATGTCATGTACTCACGCATGCACACTAACGGGCAAAAATGCCTTTTCGACCACATTAATCCTAACTTATGACATAAGATTGTCAGACTGTCGAGGTCTATGGTAGAGGCCGCGCGCTTATGTACTCATGCCGGGCAACAACCCTAGCATATGTCAACGAAATCTTCTAAATTCATAAATCAGATCAAAGTCTAACTTCTGTGTGTAATTATTTTGTGGCAGAGCCCCATTTAACATCCTTTCCAGCTTTTGACAACAAAAAACTCAATTTCAAATTCAAATGCAAAATTCCATAGATGACGTTACGTTGACGTGAAGGTCCAACTTTGACGACATTGGTTGCTTCATCATAAATCATAACAATACTTTTAACATAAATTTTGACATGATACGTCGAATGTAACCAGTCCACTCGTTATAGTCGACGTAACGCCATCTATCGGATTTTCTTTTGTGCCTGTCGACCTCATATTTAGATCTCACGGCCGCTTACCATCAGGCGGAGTGAGGTCAAAAAGGTCAATCTAATGTATGAGATGTTGTATGTATTTATTAACGTATCGACTGTCCCTCCAGGAGAACAAGGCGCTGTACTCGTTCGAGGACAGCGGCGACTACGTGTCGGACGTGCGCTGGTCGCCCACGCACCCCGCGCTGTTCGCCGCCGTCGACGCCGCCGGCCGCCTCGACCTCTGGAACCTCAACCGCGACACGGAGGTACCACACACACATACCACACACACATTACACACATCGCATAAACTCGGATTTTTAATCATGTGGAGTAAACTGACAGATGTCAGAGGCCGCCGATATTGTATTTGGAAATTACTATTAGCATTAAGTTCTGTTATCTGTTGTGCAATAAAGAGTATCTATCTATGTCAATTTGTCATCCCCATACATTATCACTCAATTTGACTGATGCGAAATATCAAAAAGTATAGAAACATGAAATTTACATCTGTCAGTTTACTCCACATGATTAAAAACCAGAGTATAGCTGTTTTAAGCCTGTCATTGAAATAAGAGCTAAATGACACTGACGTGACGTTTTTTGGAACGGTTATAAATAGCTTCCCTGGCGTCTTTATCGTTGTATTTATTAGGTGGTAGTGTCGGCCATTTTTCATTTCAGGACTTAATTTTGTTATTAACTCCAAACTTTACCAATAGATGGCGATAGGTGACGATTACAAGTATTTCGTCTTACGCCCGAACCGCACCAAGAGTGCGACGAATATCCGATTCCGTATTTCGTCTTCTCGGCTTATTTTAGCACTTACATAATCATAATCATAATCATAAATCTTTATTGTTTCATTTGGTGTACATACAATGTGGTCTTAAAAATAAAAATAACATTTAATATTGTTTGTCATTAATTTACTTGGGTTGTTCTAATTTGTTCGTTAAATGCGCAGGTGCCGGTGGCGTCGATCCAGGCGCCGGGCGGCGTGGCCTTCAACCGCGTGTCGTGGACGCCGGCCGGCACGCACGTCACGGCCGGCGACGACAGCGGCAAGATCTGGGTCTACGAGCTGGCTGAGGTAACGGTCACATGAGCTATTATCATCATCAGCAACCCACACTGGTCCACTGGACATAGGTCTCCCCTAATGCACTCCCCCGTTCCCGATTTTCGGCCACTCTCATCCAGCCCACTCCAGCCAGCCTTCGATCGTCATCATCCCATGTTGTCGCAGGGCGACCAACACTACGCTTACCGAGTCGCGGTCTCCACTCAAGGACATGATTTATGGAGCTAGGGATCTCAGCCCAAACGAGTAAATCACTTTGTGTCAATGTAGTTGGTTAATGGAGACCAAAAGACGGACACGACACGATTTTTTAATTTTACATATATTTGCAATTTTACATCTAGAATTTATTGAAAAAAAAAAAATATTTTGAAATGAATTTTTGCGCAAGTGAACCGCTGAATTGGCAATAAACCAGCCCCTTTGTTATACAGTCCGCTTTTGTTTTTATATATCATCGATAGGACCCCAACACATGCTGTCTCCAACTACAAAGTGGCAAAAGTTTATAATGTTTATGTATTGTCGTTTCCCCAGCACGTGGCGCAGCCGCGGCACGACGAGTGGACGAAGTTCGTGTACACGCTGCAGGAGCTGCGCAACAACCAGGCCGACGACGAGAGCGACCGCCTCAGCCTCGCCGCCGCCGCGCCGCCGCTCGCCTCCATGGCCTCCATGGCCTCCATGACCGGGGCCACCGCCATGGGCTCGCTCGCATCCAACCCGCTGCGGTAGACCCCATACCTGAAGGCAGAGGCGGCGCAAGGCGTAGCCGATGTGGTCATCATAAAAAGGGCCTCGCGAAATCAGTCTTTCCCACATCAAAAATTAAATCTTGCCCCGCCACTGCCTAAGTCTTGGGACCTGTGATTCGATTGTATCGATATTCGACAGTAAGTCAAAACTGTTGCTATGAAATTGGAATGGTAAAGCAGGTTGGTTGATAAAATATGTTTTTGGTGATGTATATTTTAAATCAGATTATAACTAAAACATCTTAAACAACACTCCACTAAAATATTATGCACATTTAACAATATTATATGTTAGAAAAAAAATTATATCAATAGGAAATAGATGTTTATTGCATGAAGATTTATCTTTTTTAATGTATCCATAGTAAAAACAAAAAGGTAACATTCAAAAGTAGATAGGGTTACAAAAATTAATATTAATTAAACTAGATTATCTTATTGTCATTCATTATAATATTTTTGCAGCTAAATGTGAATCCATACCAACTTCTCATGAAATAACAATAAATCTAGAGTCTATAAAATGTGATTAAGTTTAGGCTTCTTCTGAGGTTACTCACTCAAACTTTGTTATGCAATAATGTTGCGATTACATCTTTCAGTTGTCATAGTGTATAATTTGTAAATGTTTTAGATATTTATTGAAATACAGTTTAGTAAGTATTATGTAACATGAAGCAGGTCTTTATATTCTATGCTTTGTGATTATTTAATGAAATATAAATGCTTATATAAACAAAATTAGTTTTATTTTTGAAACAAACTTTAAATCCCTAGTTTACTTAAACAAAATACAATAAAATTTTAGCTAGGTATATGTAAATAATTTCATTAATTTATTAGACTGTCAAATTTCTTCAAAATTCAGAACTAGAAGTTCTAAGATTATAAACTTGACAGTTTGTGGTCATATAAGATCAGTCTTTCTTTTTAATCGGGATGGAATGGAATGACCAGTTTCCCATTGGACAAATTAACTTCCTCCCAGCAGGTGCATGTGAATGTCTTCCTCTCCATGATGTCGGTGAACAGCTTTCCGTCCAAGTGGTCCATCTCGTGCTGAGCTATCCTGGCAGGCCAATGCTTCAATACCTGAGATCTGCTGTTGCCTTCTTCATTATATCCTAAAACAAAAATCAATATAGTCATATATTTTGAAAAGAATAATGATGTCCTACTGGTATTTCAGCTCTGATGCCCAATCTCAAAAATCTCTAGAATATAGTAGACAATGAAAAAGATAAATATGTGTACTAGAAAATAAGTACCTGTGATTTCTATCTCTCTGTACCGAGGGACTTCTGCAGAGTATCCTTGTACACTTTCACAGCCTTCCATGTATTTAATTTTCTGATAGTCAATCACCTTCAAAGTTGGATTTATAAAAACCTGGAAGAAAAAAATTACATGATTTAAAAATATCATTTGGTTTACCTTCATGGGTGGTGGTTCATGAAGTATTTATTTAGTAGTCAGAGAAGATTGTATTTGATCATTGTAATGTTGATGTTAATAGGGTTATGAAGGAATGCTTGTCAAATACATTAAAATATGAGTTCTACTTACTTACAGTGAATGGCACAACGCTCATACCCTTAGATCTGACTACTTCGCTCGGAACCGCAGCGATCTGCTTGGCCGTGTGCTGCATCACAAACAGTCGCATGTTGACTCCCACCTGCGGCGCTGACATACCCACGCTACCATACTTATTGAGCACGAGAGCCAGCTTCTTTATGACCTTCTGGACTTCCTCAGTTTTAATCTTATCCAGAGGAACTGGCGCGCAAACTTTACGTAATGTAGGGTCCCCTATTTGGGTGACATGTTCGTATGGAGGTACGATCCGACCTCTAGTGGGAGATAAACGAGCATACCAATTTAGAACTTTCCTTGTTATTCCCATTATTTTAAATCTTGCTTTCCATTCAAATTAATTTAAAATTGTATTAATGTAATTTCGAGGTTAGGTTGCCTTCAGCTCAGCTGATAATTTTTGACATTTGGTATATGATTCATTTTACATAAAATGGACTAAATAATTATAAATTCTTTGACTTTTGAGGCCGTATACTTGTTATGCCTTTACCACAGTCTTTCGCTCTGTCGATCTGTCACTAAACGGCTGCCAACTGTCAATCGTTGTCAGTCATCTGTCATTCCGGAATTTTGCCGACCGGTTCGGCGACGGAATTTATTTCCATTATTTTTTATTTAACTTAAGCTAACTTTAGATCATACTCGCTATATCATTGTTTGTTTGTCTAATTAATTATTTATGCTTAGGTGAAGTTTCAGAATTGAATAAAGTGATTTAAATACACTTAAGTAACTGAGGAATTCAAGGCAAGTACTTTAATTATATTTCGAAGTGTGTTGGTAGAATCTAGTCGTGCACGAGTGCTAATTTTCAAGTAATTTTATATTAGGTAACTGGCAGATTACGAAGTCTAATATATAATAACAAGTTACAAAATCCAAGGTCACCAGTGAATCGCTTATTCAAACGATCTCATTATCTTATCAGTACGAAACCGACTATTGCCAAGCAAATAGTTTCAACGAATTGATTTTAGCTCCTTTCTGGCAATTAAAGTTAAATCTTCGAAACATGTTTACACAACATGTGCTTGATTTTACTAGTATACAAATGTTAAACAATATTCATTCTGTAGGTTCATGCCATGTATGAAGGAAGAAAACACTTTGAGACTTCTTTACATTTGTTTTTTTTAAAGGAAAGCAAAATGTTTACATTACACTGACTCTCAACTTGTGGTTATTGTTGGGTGGTTTTATATTTTTCTGAGGAAAAGTTAATGCATCAAAAAAAATATGTGATAACTGTTTGTTTGAGCAACTAAGAAGGTTTCAATTGCATCGTAACACTACTCTATGATATTATAAGTAACAGTATATTAAAGTTAAACATAATTTATTAAAGACTTAATTGAGGAATTTGCAAATGATTTTAAAATCTACTAATGGAAAGTGGAAACAATTTTCTGCACTTAGACTCTCATTTGGTTCATTGTCCACCAGTTTTTAAGTTAAATTACAGAATTGAAAATGTCTTTTTTGGAACATTATTTTATAAATCATGTTGTTTCAGATGTTTAAATTAGGAATAAACTTTACGAGGAACACATCAATAGTGTTAAAGCGCACCATGTCTTCTCAAGAAGCCGATGTACTGTTCGAGACTTTGAACAACGCTGGTGTTATCACCCTGAACAGGCCTAAAGCTCTCAATTCACTTAATACTTCTATGGTCAGCAAGATACTACCACAGCTTCAAGAGTGGGAGAGCCAAAAATCTTTGGTAATTATAAAAGGTGCGGGAGATAAAGCCTTTTGTGCTGGAGGTGACGTAAAAGCAGCAATAGACAAAGTAGAAGGACCAAGGTTTTTTAGAACAGAATACAATGTTAACCATGCTATCGGTAATTATAAAATACCATACATTGCCATTATTAATGGTATAACAATGGGTGGCGGTTTGGGTGTCTCCGTTCACGGGAGATACAGAGTGGCCACAGAAAAGACAGTTATAGCAATGCCAGAAACAAAGATTGGGTTATTCCCTGACTGTTGGTGGGTCTTACTTCTTACCTAGATTGCAAGTTAATTTAGGACTATACTTAGGATTAACTGGTAAGGAAATATTTGTAACGTTTTCTCATTGTTTTTATTATTATTTTCAATCATCTGGACTTTTTATATTTCTTCATATTGAATTTTAGGTGATAGACTAAAAGGAAGTGATGTAGTCAAAGCTGGTATAGCAACACATTATGTCCCAAGCAAACGTCTTTACGAACTCGAGACGCTCCTATCCAGATGCACAAGCGATGTCGAAGTCAACTCCCTCTTAGCCAAATTCCATGAGCCTGCTGAGGAATTTTCGTTGGCTCCACATGTCAAGCATATCAACTATTGTTTTGCTGCTTCCACTATTGAGGAGATAATTGAGAGGCTGGAGAAAGTGCAGAATGACTGGTCTGCTAAAACACTGAAGGTTTGTATTCATCATGTCTTGCTATTACATTTAGGATAATACACAATATTATATCTTTATGAATATGCTATATTTTATTGTGATATGTAAGCTATACATATTATTATGAATTGAAGTTTGAAAATCCATTTATTGATTTTCGCATGAAAAAGCAACATTTTTCATCTCATCGTTCATATTAATAGGATTAATTACATAACAATATAACCATTACTTTGTAATACAAACATTTAATTAATTTAAATTCAACATTCAGTGGTTTTCAAAGTTCGCATGTCTATTTTATATGACCTTGAATGAATATTAATTCTAATTTTAATTACAAGTTAAAATCACAATTAATATTCACAAGCATACCTTTCCAGACTGTTTTTGTTTCAAGTACTGTTTGCACAAACTGGCGTCATACATTAGTTGATAGTTTACATTAATGAGTCCACAGTACACTTTAAAATGTGTTTATTTTCAATGCCATGTCAAACCAATGCTGCGGACTATTTAGGTACTATTACAAAGCCTTATGAAACTTTTGCAATACGGATTTTTCGAAATATTATAAAATCGAGAGGAAGAGGAAAATAGTTGGCAATGAACTTGTGACTCCACAGTACAGGTGGTCCATCTCTCATCTGCCTATCATGTAATCTTCTATACTATTTATAAAGAGATAACTTCTATAGACAATGACAAGGCTTATAGGTAAACCGAAAACACAAAACGCTTGCGCGATGTAATTGGACACAGCGCCATCTATTGGCTCATTTCTGAATTACGGTCCCGAAGCGAAGTGAGGGCGGGCCACAATGTAATGTAAAGTGGACTCTATTTTCCGCACTTAGACTCTCTTTCGGTGCATTGTATGTGATGATTCGTCTTTGGCAACTAGGAACTACTTTGAGTAGCAAGAATGTTAGGTTCTTTCGCAACTAGTTGTCAAACTTGGTTGCCAATGCGGCCGGAAGGGATCTGCCTATCATATAAAATGCCCCATTGGTTTCGTGCAGACATTGCACCAGATGTGCCCGGGGTCGGTGAAGATCACGCTCCGCGCGCTGCAGCGCGGCGCGCAGCTGGACCTGGGCCAGTGCCTGCGCATGGAGTTCCGGCTCGCCTGCCGCGCCACCGAGAACCACGACTTCCCCGAAGGTATGTAATATAGGAGGTGTATGTAGAGAGATAGTTTAAAAATAAATTCACACAATATCTCATACATTGATCTGACTCTGTACTAAGTATCTTAAACAGTTGCGTTACATATATTAACTTAAATACACATATACGGTTTTTATAATTTTACAGTCTCTGACATAATAAGAATTATTGCTTTCGAAAATTAGAGTTATCGCATGAGAAAAATCCGCTAGATAGCGTACTGTTGGACTGAGGTCCAACTTCAACGTCATTGGTTGTTTAGTGACATTTTGATATCTCAGGTCATAAATAACGAATCACACAGTGTAGATGGATCTCAGTGCTCCTGTAGGCCATATAGTGGATTTTTCACACTTAATAAACACCGCTCGACTCGCGTCCTCATCCACAATAGCTTGAATAGAACAATTGCTTATCGTAACCGTTATTCGTGCGCAGGAGTGCGCGCGCTGCTGATAGACAAGGACAACAAGCCGCAGTGGCAGCACAAGAGCTTCGCCGACGTCGACGACGACTACGTCGAGAGCTACTTCAAGAAGTTGCCGGAGGAACTCGAGCTCAAGTTCGCCGCCAAGCTTTAGGTAACACTTACATTTCCACCGATTCGGCTACGGCAGCCGATATTAAAGATCAGCCACGTACGCAGGATATTTGGTAGTGCTCAAGTTGCCACACACTTGTGTGAACACATGTGCACTCTCTATTCTCTGGCCGTCATAAGACACCAAAGTGACACAGCCGATGAGGGATCAGGCGCCAGACCAACGGCATAAAATGTCCCCAATGCTGTGTCGCAGGTACCAAATAGCGCCACACTTCGTCGGATCTAGCTAGGGTTTGGTGCATGCAAACATTGGTGCATTTTATTAGAATTATCTTGATTTAAAATTTGTTTTAAAACATATCTCTTTAAAAGAGTCGATTCGTCCGATTTCTGAGTTTTGTTATTACATACAGTAGCATACCTACCATACTACAAAATTCCTCGATTTAGGTTTAATTAGTACTTAAGCTGCAATTAATTGAATTTAATATTTTGTAACTTACTAACTCAGCATCGTATTGATAAGAATGTCATTGCAGGGGTTCCTAAAATTCCCAACCAAATGACTAGAAATCAACACTTTGAACCTAGTTTCATTGAAATAATAATGTATATGTTGACGATTGTAAGACTTAAAGAGACTGCAGTCAATATTCCCTGTAGGTAATTTGTTGTAGTACTAAAAGTGCATTCGTAGATGATGCATGCAGATGCGTTCATAGGTTAGCATTAGCTAGATCTGCCATTAATAGGAAATCGAAGAAATTGCGAGAAATCCAGTAAAGATAACTATATTTTTGCAATCGTGCCCAATGGCTTTTTGTGCCATTTATCTCGGCATTTTGTCAATCATGCTTCTTTTATATTTATGGTATTTTTCCGTGTAAGTAATAAATTAGATACTTCCCAGTAAAGTGCCTGAGCTAGTACGTAAGTATTTTTTTTACATTTTGTAATTTTATTGCGATAGCAATAGAAAGCAATATAACGGCGCAGGCAATTCTAGATGCATTTATTTTTATTAACTTTTATAGCTATTTACAAACATACATTGTATGAAATTATACCGCAAATAGTCTCGAAGAGTTTTGATACTTGTTACTGATTTTTTTACAACTAAATATTAGGAAAATGTTTAAATATGAGGAAAATGTGATAATATTATCTGTTGAGTCTGTATGTTGATTAAATAAAAACATTTATTGTCAGACTTGCCTTTTATTTTTAACAACAAAATTATTCTTATCATAATCTTATATCTACTAAAGATATTGATTGAATTTAATAAGTAAATTCTTCATTTAATATTCTTGAAATGTACTTAATTATTACGGAAAATACTGAATAAGATGATTTCACGAGCTGAAAAAAAAGTATTGATTAACCAAAGATATTTTAATTTAAGATATTATCTTTGCGTGAGATTCAGTTTGCCACTAAGATTTTTTTTTGTAATTCTACCCAGGTATTACTGCTATACGTACGATAAAAAGTTTCCGATACAAAAAAATCCGATCGGTAGTTTAACGTGAATAAACAGACAAACAAATAAGTTGAAACTCATTGATACATTGAAATTTTGCCAGCATGCTGTTGTTGGACCTAAATACATAAATAAATATACCACTAACTAGTAAGTTAACAATATTTCTCATTACTCCAAAATTTGCCGTTCCCTAAAATCTGCCGCTCTAGGCTCCAGCGTATATAGGCTACATGGTGAATTCGCCACTGATGTTATAGAGTAAGCTTGCATCTTGTTAGATCATTTAAGTAGCAGCTCGGGTAGGGGCACTACGAAACTTAAGTAATTCGTTTATAAAATAGGTGTCAAAATCTCACCGAAACATAAGAGCGGTATGATAGCTCTACGATGCCCAGCGCCCATATAATGACTGGTCTCTGCAACACATTTTAAAGATCGTTCAAAATATTCCACTTCAATAGTTACCACAGATAGACTCCCGGCAGACGGGCACATTTATTAAAATAGTCAATAGGTTGAGACGGAAGTAATTTATTTATTTATTACTAGTTGACAGTAGCTCCGCTAGCGTGAAACTCGGTTTGCCACTAAACGTTTTCCTTTTTAATATACCCTTATGTTGGCCAAGCATAACAGCTATACCTACGATATAAAAAAAAAACGTTTCACTTAAACCTGTTTAGTACTTTACACAACCACAGAGGCTTTGCTACTAGGCTAATCTCGATTAGCGCGAACAAAGAGGCAGACAGGCAACGTATGTGATTTTTAGTCCCAAATTCTACCAATAGATGGCGCTGGGTGTATACTGCATCGCGAATGTATTAGATGAACGTGATCTGTTAAGGACTTAAATTGGATGTTTTGGTTTATACTACAACCCAGCGACCAACCTGATTATACAGATTTATTATAATTAGATGGTATCTTATTTCATTCATAATGAATGAATGAAATACTCTACCGTCTGCCAGGAGTGTTTGCGTTTATTATATTGAATCGGGTGTGATCACCTGGCTCAGCGTCATAGTGATGATCATGAGGCCGCGCACGCGCCGCGCGGAGTGCTGGCAGTGGTGCCAGCCTGAGCTGTACATCGCGGTCGCCATCGCCGCGGCCTGCCAGTTCAATACATCGTAGATTACATAGATCCATGGGTACAGACCGGCACATAAGTAAGTGCTCGGCTTAAGTAGTGGGGATGTTTGCGCACTTGTTTTTACTACTACTTATTAACTATTTTTAGTTTACTTTATACGGAGCGATATTTCTGCGCATTCAAGGACACCGCTAGACTTATTTGCCGCGGCACGTAAAAAAACATTTAAAAAACTAACGCCGACTCACGCACAGTGAAGGTAGTGCTTATAGACTTTGGTTATACTATCGTCATCGATCCCTGACGACTATCTCTCGTGATATTATCGACACCCTATCTGCATCTGTTTTGGTGTATGGTACGGACAGTTACATATGAAGAAAACAACCCTCACCTAAATATAAAAACATTTGGTTCAATATTGATTGAAGATATTTGACAGATTGTAGTAACCTGATGTGTTATCTGTACAAAAGGAAGGAATCATAATGTCCTGCTTACCAAAATATCGGCTTTAGCGGTCAATCTTAACGATCAGCCATCGACGCATTTATAATGCACAAACATGACACTAATGCACTCTTTCTCTCACTAATTCCCTTATACTTTCGATGGGACACCAGTATGACACGACCGAAGAGGGATCAGGCGCAGGACCAAGAGGAGGGAATTACCTCGACAGTGACGTCACCAGCGTTCCACATGAAGAAGCCAGTGCTGATCAGCATGGCGGACCCTGTCGACACGATCGATAGAATGTTCTCCAGCGTTCGGTCAGAGTTCTGTCGAAAGTAACGGAATTAGTTATGCTATTAATTGGTTACAATATCCTAGATTCAGTCACAATATTGAAAGGTACATAAATTGGTTTCTGTCCTTTCTTTTTTTGTTACGTTTACTTATGAAGGTTCAAAGTTACCCAAAGATAATCGGGTCTTCATTTAGGCTGGATCTCCATAGGGCTATGCTCGGAATTTCTTTGTGTGATCGTATCAGATATGATAAAAATTCTCAGAACAAGTCTTGCCTGCTCAAATAATTGCAAAGCATATTGGAGAACAGACGGCCGTTGGGGTGGAAAGATCCTCAAATTGCGGCCGCGTAAATGGAGTCAAAGTCGTGGTAGACCCCCCACAAGTTAGACCGATGGACGACTTGATGAAGTCCGCGGGAATTCCATGGTTGCGGGTGTCACAGGAAAGATTTCTATTAAGAACCTTGGTGGAGCCCTATGTCCAGCTGTGGGCATCTATTGGCTGAAATGATGGTTATGATATTTACTTACCACCATCTGGGACATGAGCATTACCAACACGGAGACGGCGGTGAGGACCTGGCAGCTGAACAGCAAGTCATAAGTCTCCTGGCACTCCTTAGTGCACCTGCGAAGTAGTCAATTCTAAAGGCGAACAGGGTAGAACTTGACGGAAGAAGGTAGGATAGAAGGCAATTAAGGCAAGTAAATAGCTTGTTATGGAAGCTTGGTTGACAGTAAAGTGCCTTCAGTGTGTTGTGGTTCCACTGGAACTACGGGTGTCTATGGGCGGAAGCAATAGCTTAACATTAGGTAATCCTTCAGTACGTCTGCCATCTGTCACATACAAATCTATGAACCCACCATAGAGTCTCCGAATGCATCTTCACTCCCAACTTAAACCCCTCCTCATACTTTTCCTCCTTCTGCTCCTGACTCAAGTCCTCTTCGAATATCCCCTCCAGCGAGTAGAAGTAGCTCTGCAGGTTCTTGAACTGATGGCTGAGGGTGATGAGGGTGGCGATGACGGTGACGTAGACGACGCACACGCGGGTCATGAACATCCACCACAGCGCGTAGGCCACGAGCCGCGCCAGGCTCGCCGGCCAGCGCGTGTCCCGCACGTCAGGCCAGAACGTTATCACCGTTGTGAAGGTGCCTTCTAAAAATTAAGCCAAAGTCAAACCTAGGTTACGTCGTCTTCAAATAACTGTGTCAAATCTAATGTGTCGTTTAAATTAATGAATTTTAAAGAATAAGTCACTATATTCTTTTGTTCTAAATGAAACCTGCAGTTTCAGGTTTTCAAACTGAGGTAGTCCAATTTTCAGCACCTGGGCGTTCGGCACCTGGCCTAGTCCAGTTTCAGCACCTATTGAACTGTCTCTCTGTCTTAGTTCTACATTTCTCCTTCGTGATTCTTTAAATCCCATCGCTCCAAGGTTTTCTATAAATTAGTCAGCTCCAAAACGGGACCTGCCTTACCTCCTCGTATAACTTGCATGACCCCATCGTACCCGTACAGAGCCAGCGCCATCATAAACAGAGCCGAATACCCGGCGCTGCTCCTCTTGGCCTTCATCACCATCACCGTCTCCACCTCCTCATCATTGTAGTTCTCCTTTAAAACTATCGCTAGCTGGTACAACAGGTTCTTGATACGTTCCTTCTTCCATTCAGTCACAATAATCCACATGAGAAGAATCGGGTGCGAGAACCCGAACATCACCATATCTCCACTCTGTTTCTCGCTTAGGTTTTTCTGCGTGAAGATCGCCGCCAACTCGAAACTGATGAATATTAATATAACAACCAGACTCGCATATCTATAGATTCCGTAGAATTTCCTTATGGGGGTCGGGAAATTGTCTCCATCGTTCCATATGTTAGGTAAGCCAAGAATAAGGCCTATATGGTTGATCTTCATGAACAGGCTGGCTGTCTTGTTCGGCGGTTTGACAGTAGTCATTTTGGTATCGGAAATCGAATAGGTATGATAGGTAAGCAAAGGCGAAATAACAGGCTGCAGCAGTTAGCGATTGCCTATTTATGGCGCGTCCATTGAAGGGTCCGTATTTAGACTTTAAAATGTACCCAGTGTAAGTAACATCGGTTACATTGTCGGTTTATATGGACCTACCAAAATCAAACACAAAGTTAAATAGAAGGAAAACTTTAAAGTTTATGTAAGTTGACATTTCTGTATTACTAACATAAAGTTTTAAATCATACCCGTATAATAATGGAGTACTTACCAAACTTAACTAATGGCACGGTGAAAAGTAAACATTGTGTTATTATTTGGACGATCCTACCTAATCGTTCCTTCTTCTATAAGTAGTTGAATAAGCCAAAGTTCGTTAGGTATTATGATAGCTACCTGGATTTTAATTTGCATAGTGGCCCGCCCTGACTTCGTTTCGAGACATTAGCTTATACCTAACTATTCCGAGAAATGGCGCTGGGCTACAGATTTATATAAGCGGGAGGGCGAAAGTACCTAGTAAGTATTTATCTTAACATAAGTAGGTAAGTAGGTAGGTACCTACTTCCTACCTATGCACTTGATACGTCCCTGTCTTCACGGAGTATTTGCAAAATTGATACCATCGCTGACGTTTTCGATGCAATTGGAATTTTTAATTGGATCGTCCGTATAGTGGTTGGTTTTGTTTTACCTTGATCGTAGTGTAACTGTGACACTACAGGACATGCGAGTCGCTCACGGGTTAGTAACAGATAGGACTCTAGGAATTATGATGTCGTAAGACCCAAAAGCCTTTTAAAAAGCAAAAACAATAGATTTTCTATTATGTCTGCTCTCTGGGCCTTACCTACGACCTTCAACGAAACGTGAACAAGCATCTGGCGGGCCAGTATGGTAGTGCCAATAAATATTTATTTATTTATTATTTGTTATAGGTAGATGTACACTCCTTTTATAGCGCTGGACCAGCCTTTTTTCATATTTTAATATGTTGTTTTACCAATTTGTGATTTCGATAGATAGCTGCATTGGCATCCTTGACCCTACCTACTTAAATCGTAACGTTACCTACGGTGGTGTCAACTTTACTCTCATGGTTGTTTTCTGAGGTGACCTACCTACTCTTCGTCATTCACTCATACCTGCCGGTTGGTCCTGCATACGTTTAGGTACGTACAGCCACACATCAAAGTATACAAAACTGTCAAATTTCTTCAGTCGACTCTCACCTTACTGTCATACACATTAGGGTTGAAAATCAATTGAGGAAATTTGACAGGTTGTGGTAACTTGATGTGTGGCTGACTGTACATAATACGCATTTGCAGATTTAGGTTGCTTTTTTAAAATGTAAACAATTGCCAGTTAAGTGTCTGTACAAGTCGCTTGAAATACTTAGGTAGGTACCTTCTACTTAACAACCTTTTCAGTCATCGCAATTACTTATTACACATCTAAATGTAGGTAAGTATGAATTCGTCACAAAAGTTCCATCCTTTACTTAGGCAATTAAGATTATGAAAATAAATGGCTTTAATTACCACACGTGATTGGTCACTTACCTTTAAATGATCAGATCGACGTAATAATTAAATAATTACCCGCAATTTCATTCCTTGTAGGTAACTTAATTTGAGAAAATTCGAATGAAGTGAAATTAAGTTTAATGACAGTTATTTAAATTTATTATAGGTACTTACTTACATACATAGAGGTAGTTACTTACCTAGGTCACACCTAGGTAAATAAATTAGTTCATTTCAGATAAACAAATATGTAAATGACGACCCGTTAAGCGCAATGGTTTGAGCGCCGGTTGAGACGTAAGGGTCGCGGGTTCGATTCCCGCACCAACACAAATGTTTGTTGATGAAACAGATATTTGTGTTGGGTCTGGCTGTTTGTGGTTCCTTCGTTGTTTCTGGTTTCCATAGTACAAGGGAAAACCTTAGTTTGGGACCAGGACAATGTATGTGATGTTGTCTCAATGTATTTATTTATAAATAGGTGCGGAAATTATAAGTACCTACATGACGGCTAATTTATATAGGACTACATTTTATTTTTAATATAAGACTGTGAAGATAGAGTACGATGACCTCACGATCTGCAACAAAACAAAGTTTAATAATAATATAGATTCATCTTAGGGAGTGTTAGTAGAAATGTTCTGTGTGGTACGCAATAGTCAAATGCTCACCGTTAGATACGCCCTGTAGGAAATCTTCACAACCCCGAGTCCTTTGATTACGACTGGTTTCTGAAAAAAAAAACTGTTTAATAAGAGTTGCACGTCTAGGTGGTAGAGTTCGCCGAACAACAACCTACAGCTACATCGATAAATTTTAGTTATTTTAATCCCGAAGCCCATACATTATTGCCTAGCGGATATTCTTTTTTGTATGTACGGAATAGTTGATTTTTCATTTTGGTTATTTTGATGTTTTTATTTGCTAAGGGATTTCTTTGTGTCGTCTACTTATCTATTATGAGGGTTTAGAGATTAAAATGACTACAATTTAACGATCCTGTACAGGTAGAGGCTACAGACCCAATTCGACCAATCTTCATCCAAGGATAAATCTATGGTATCGCGCTCCGATTCCTATGGAGTGACAGTCTTATACCACAGATTTACTATCGGATAAAGATTTGTTGAATCGAGCTTTAGTTAAGCTACTATACTAAGATTACTTAAGCCTTGTGCTGTTTGACCATCCAGTCTTAGTGCTGTTTGACCGACTCATGTCAAAAATATGATAAACCGCACTTGCGCCTGCGCCATAGCCACCGCGAGCAGCCGCCTGACGGCCGCGGCCCGCGCGGAGCAGCCCTGCCACCCCGACCAGTACATGTCCGTCGCCAAGTTGGAGGCCTGCCAGGAAAGTGGAGCTCCTTTTAAAATAATAACCCACATTTATTCACACAGCCTGGGTGTACCCAAGGGAAGGCAGCTACCCCCTGGACCATGTTAACGTCCCTACCTCCCTTTTAACTTAGGTAGGTACCTATTTAGTACTTTTATTAATAGAAATGAAAAAAGAAACCATTTGGGGGAAAGGTGTCAAAGGTTGCAGGTGTCTATCTGCTCGTCTGCCACCTATCACAATGACATGTAAATCCGTCAGACCCGTCTAAGTCCTATGACCCTTGATGCATCACCAATCATCCATTATATAACATACCTCTACAGTGACGTCACCAGCAGTCCACATGAAGAACCCAGTGCTGAAGAGCATGGCGATGCTGGTCGCGACTATTGTCAACACGACGTCCACCGTTCGCTCAGAGTTCTATTGGTAAAAGCCAAAAACCAAATTAAGACGAGATGATAATTCCTACTGTTGGCGCACGAGCGCTCTCGGGTCGAATCGGCATCCCTCGGTAAGCATCACACCAACTAACGCTTAGCGGGGACTGCGGAGACGCGCGGCGCCTACGCATCGGCCGGCCAACACCTACCTCACACTCCGCGGTCCGACAGGCCAGGCAATAGGCGCGTCACTCTTTTGACCAGCAATTATACCCTTTAGTAGTACAGTCCACCCTTCCTTTAAACCCTTTAGTACCCTAACACCTACAGAGGATGCCCCCGCTTGAGTTTATATCGCTCGGCGAAATCATCTTCAAGCCATACAACATTTATTAAGGTACTCGGTAGATCCTGTAGCTCGTGGGAGAACATTCGTCCGACTAGCGGAAGGTGGGTTGGGGTTATTTACTTTAGATAATCAGCGTGTATCTGGAGAATTTATTTATTTAATACCAATCCATGGACGTTTATAGGGTACTTTTATAGGTAGATTTGTACCAGGTGTAATACTCACCAGCATCTGAGCCATTAAAGTAACCATAACTGAAATGTTTAGTAGAATTTGTAAGCAATAGATGGTGCTGCATGTATCCTGGGCCAGTTGGACACACCTGAAATTTGTTTTTGCCATTTTATCAAAATATATACTTTAATACTCTGTTAATTTTAAACCGCGCTATAGGTAGTAGGTAAGTATTTAAGTCTCCATTTTGTAAAGATACGTTAAAATCAAAATTTGGTAAACATTACTAACATGAGAGTATCCGAATGCAATTTGATCCCAACTTTGAAGCCGTCTTCATACTTTTCTTCCTTCTCCGCTTGAGTCAAATCCTCCTCGAAGATCCCGTGAAGACTGCGGAAGTATTCCCTCAAGTTCTTGAACTGGTGCTCGAGGGCCACCATGATCGAGATGACCATGGCGTATGACGCGAAGATGCGCGACATAAACACCCACCAGATGATGTAGGCCACGACGCGGGCGGCGTTGGCTGCTGAGCTTTTGTCTTCCACGTCTGGCCAGGCTGGGATCACTGTGGTGAAGGTTGTGCCTGAAAGATGAAATCCGCGTCACCTAGCCACCTATGTGTCAGTCAAAGACATAATATGAAATTAATTGATGACCCCACTGAAATGGTCCCACGTTGGGCGCCAAGATTTTCAACATAATATTTTGCAGATTTTCAAGACCTAAAACCATTTAACTTTTTCAACCTACCTGTTTTCAAACTCAGCATCAGTGAATTAAACCCGTACAACACGAGCGAAAGGCTGCAAATGACCGAAAACGCTACCGAGCACACTTTCGATTTCCTTATCATTTTCCTCTCCACCTTTTCATCATTGTACACTTCTTTCAGTTTCACGGTCAGATTCAACACCAGCTGCTTTATCTTCTTCTCGTGGTACGTTATTATCAGCCTGTACGAGAACAGTATAGGGTGAGAATAGATGAACAGTAGGCTGTCGGATTTCTGCTTCTCCGTCAAATTGTGCTGCGTGAAGGGTGCAGCCCACTCGGACACCATGAGCATATAGAGGATAGCGTTAAGAACTTTAGAGAAAAAGCCGTAAATCTTTAGGAATCCCTTGGAATACTCCAGCTCTTCTATCCACATATTTGGGAACCCAGCGAGAAAGAGCACGTGACACAACTTGGCGAAGTATTTCGAGCCGTTATTGGCGAAGTGAAGATTATTGGGGCTCTTCATAATGGTGAAAAGACGATAACTTATGAACGAAACTACAATAAATCTGATTTGTGTGTGGATGATATCAATTTTATTTAGTAAAATACTTAATTATGAGGCAATCACAATTTAGTAATTAAATCCTTACAACTAACCAGCCACGTTACATTATTTTATTATAAGGTACCTAAATAAGTACCTGCTCGTAGGTATTGTACCTACCTATTAGTTAGATTTATTAGGCAAGGGGTCAGTACCATACCATGTTACCTGTGGCGGCACTTCCATTTGAGTTTAGTGTGACCTGTCACAAAATATAAACATAGAAAGTTCGGCGTTAGCTGATAATGAAGAGTTCGTTAACATACGCACTAGGCAGTAGGTATATAAGATAGTACAGATTGTGTACAGACAGCCACACATCAGGTTACCACAATCTGTCAAATTTCCTCGAACAAGCCATGCTGGCTGAGATCATTGTGGGAGCCTATTATACATGTGTGTGTTGTTTAACACAATAGCATTTTTGTGGCTATTTTCGTATTGATGTGTATTTTAGCCTCTAAGATTTTATGTAGCAAATAAAATAAAATTGTTTATATTTTTGACATTGATTTTGATAGTATTATTAGTCTGTGCTAACACTTGACGTTATTCCGACGTTAAAATAATCTACTGTCAAAATAATGAAAAATGTCATTTGATTGTTGATTCAGGGAGCTAATTAAATTGATTTATTTTTGTTAAAAATAACCATAAAACAAAATGTATACTTATCGAAACCGAACAAACGAAATGATTGTTGCTTCAAATAAACTCAGTTTTCAGAACAGCGCTTGAATTGAATTATTTAGAGGTTACAATTTTGTAGATATAGTGTTTATAATGTTCTTACAAGATTTTTTATGTTTATATAGCCCGTAATAGCTTTGATTTATATTGTAAATAAGAACTATTCAAGTGATTTAAGTAATTGTTTTAATCGCTTATGATAAAATGAGAACATACACCCGTAAACGGCCGGAATATGAAGTGATAGAAGGAGTGGAGAACCTCTGCAGGTTGTGTCTCGGCAAGGCGGAGGCGGCGGTCCCCATCTTCACCGAGGACTCCGACAATGTCTGCGCAACGCTGCCTCTGAGGATAATGATCTGCGTGGGGTTAGAGGTGAGATCAATCGCGAGCATGATGAAACATTTTCTTACGTTGGTTAGTAGAATTTCAGACAGCTAGGGGTCCATTTCTAGTTTTAGGGATCCATGACATGATCGGTTGATGCCCACTCATCTTCCTGCCCTATTTGCAGGTTACCTGGGGTTGTTATAGTATGTTTTTTTGTCCATTTGCACTGTCATTCATCATCATATTATCCAGCCCCTGTAAAGTGGACTCCATTTTCCGCACTCAGAGTCTCTTTCGGTCTACGTGATGGATAATCCACCGCTTTTCAGTCATGTCATTCTTCACACAACATACCATACATCTCACTTTTGGCTCTCCTCTATTCCTACACCCATTTATCTCTTTAGTTTACATATTCATCCTCTCTTCTCAATACATGACCATACTAGGAAAGACAATTCCCCTATAGTTATTGATGATAGGTGACCATGAATATTTTAACTACAAGCCACTTGTAAAGAATATAACTTGATAATTGGGATATCCCTTAAAAAAATGTGTATCTTTTGGCAAATTATTCAGATTGAATCCAAAATTTCTTGGAGCAGCCATTGCTAAGCTAGCTTTGTTTCTTTGCCCTGCCATTCTTTGATTTCTTGACTGTGACTGGATGACGTATTCCAGGTATAGAAAACCTATGAAGGAGGTCTACATTCAGCAGTGGATAGCCACAGGCTGCTAGTTGATTAAATATTTATTTTCATGGCTTTTGAATGTAATATAAGTCTATGTAATAATAAGGCTTGAGTCAATATATTTCTGTTTCATTACAGATGACCCGAGAAGACTGTCTTCCAAATAAAATATGCAAAGAATGCTTTCGAGAGCTTGAAAGCTACTACACGTTCCGGAAGAAATGTGAGGTTACATATCAGAGACTGAAGTTCCACATGTTAGCAATAAAAGAGAAAGAATTTAACAAAATTGCTGCATTGAAGGTTGAAAGCCAAGAACTGGAAGTGGAGCCGGAGGTTGTCGAGCAACCACGGCAGCATTTAATGCTGACCTTCAATGAAGCACAGCAAGTGGAACTAGTCAACATAACCAATTTAGATAATATACAGGTCGAGAGTTTACAGGTGATCTGCTTTTATAAGATACTATCTATCATACTCATTCTTCTAAATGTTTGATGTACGCACATACAGCATCAGGTAAAGTAACCCCCCACAGTACAGAAATAACACTTTATGTCTAAAATGTGAAGCCATGTTTTCATATTTTCATAAATATTTGAAATGCTAATCCAACTTTTGTAATTTGTAAAGAAGCAAGAGCTTTTAACAGTATATTTTTCATTAACTATTTTAGTATTTTTCAGGGTTCAAATAGTTTAGTAAAGGTAGATGAAATCTCTGAATATACAGAAGTAGCAGAAGAAGATAATAATGAATTACAGGTATAGTCTACGGCACGAAACAGCGGTTATGACCTTGAGTGCGCAGAAACCAATTTTTATAGAAAGTCTTCTTTTTTACAAGTGCGCAAAATAACGGTCATCACCATACTTTCGTGCCGCCAGCTGTATTTTATTTCATTTTATGGTTTTGATTATTATAATTATGCACTTGGCGAGGATAATAAACCTCGCGCGGTGTTCGTACGCGTTTTATAAAATGGTAGTGGTAGTGAGTGGTAATCGAGCTTTATAATATGAGCAACTTTCAATTGGCACGGGAGCGGGAGATGTAAGCTTGCTATTGGCGACATTGTGCGAATTTTGTTTAACTGGTATACTAAACCGAATATGGGGTAAAAATACGATGAAACTTTTCGAGAAAAGACTGTCTACCTAGTGCACTTTCGCATGGTAGTAGCGACTATAGTTGACTTTACTATAAAACTTTTCAGCCGGTGCAAGATAATACATCAACCAATTCAACATTAGCCACATTAGAAATCCAGACAACAACATCGGACTTGTCGTTGATAATGTCGACCATGTTGATAGAGCTGGGGGTGCTGCGGCAGGACGACGCCGGGCTGGCTCTGGTGGATGACAGCCTCCGGACAGTGGAGTTAGAGGGAGACGATGATACAAAGATTGTGTTACGTCTTATGGAAGAAGATGAAGTAAGATATATTTTTGTTAGATTCTTCTGTACGCAATCATATCGGCCCACATCCACAAATTGCCAGCAATTATACCCAGCATTACACCTGGGTATACTGCCGGGTAAAATTTAGGTAAAATTCGGTAAAATTTTCTTCTTTGTGTTTCAGACTTTAGAAGCAAATAATGAGCTGGTTCAAGAAGAAATAATACACATTCCTGCTTTACCGAGTCTTCAGAAGAGACCCGAAGCTGTATTGATTAGCAAAAAGGAGAAGACTAATGAGTAAGTCTTTGTACTTTATTTTTTCTAAATTTATTTCCATTAAGTCTCTTGAAGCTAAAATTATGTTGCAAAAAAACTGAGACAAGACTGCAAAAAGGTACGATGTTCGGAATCAAGTTAAGCAATGTGACAAATAAGCAAATAACAAATCATTGACGGTATGTTTGTATGTTTTAAAGAAACAGTTACTCTAGCTAGAGAGATGAATGACCGACGTGACTTCAATATTCTTGTATCCATCGAAGTGTACCTATATGTTTTCTTGGTTATCATTGTAGCTCAGGTTCTGCTACTGACCGTATTAATGTGTTAAGGTTCTTTAGATGCTGACCGTATGATTACTATAGACGCTCACATGACCCTAGGTGCGACGTGTGCGGCAAGCGGTTCGCGTCCCGCAGCGTGCTGGGGAGGCACCGGCCGCGAGCACGCGGGCGCGCGGCCCCACGCCTGCCGCGTGTGCGACCGACGCTTCGCACAGCGCGCCGTCATGCACCGCCACGAGCTCGTGCACAGAGGTGCGTGCTAGTGTAGTACTATAGTGTACCCGCACGCCTGCCGCGTGTGCGACCGACGCTTCGCACAGCGCGCCGTCATGCACCGCCACGAGCTCGTGCACAGAGGTGCGTGCTAGTGTAGTACTATAGTGTACCCGCACGCCTGCCGCGTGTGCGACCGACGCTTCGCACAGCGCGCCGTCATGCACCGCCACGAGCTCGTGCACAGAGGTGCGTGCTAGTGTAGTACTATAGTGTACCCGCACGCCTGCCGCGTGTGCGACCGACGCTTCGCACAGCGCGCCGTCATGCACCGCCACGAGCTCGTGCACAGAGGTGCGTGCTAGTGTAGTACTATAGTGTACCCGCACGCCTGCCGCGTGTGCGACCGACGCTTCGCACAGCGCGCCGTCATGCACCGCCACGAGCTCGTGCACAGAGGTGCGTGCTAGTGTAGTACTATAGTGTACCCGCACGCCTGCCGCGTGTGCGACCGACGCTTCGCACAGCGCGCCGTCATGCACCGCCACGAGCTCGTGCACAGAGGTGCGTGCTAGTGTAGTACTATAGTGTACCCGCACGCCTGCCGCGTGTGCGACCGACGCTTCGCACAGCGCGCCGTCATGCACCGCCACGAGCTCGTGCACAGAGGTGCGTGCTAGTGTAGTACTATAGTGTACCCGCACGCCTGCCGCGTGTGCGACCGACGCTTCGCACAGCGCGCCGTCATGCACCGCCACGAGCTCGTGCACAGAGGTGCGTGCTAGTGTAGTACTATAGTGTACCCGCACGCCTGCCGCGTGTGCGACCGACGCTTCGCACAGCGCGCCGTCATGCACCGCCACGAGCTCGTGCACAGAGGTGCGTGCTAGTGTAGTACTATAGTGTACCCGCACGCCTGCCGCGTGTGCGACCGACGCTTCGCACAGCGCGCCGTCATGCACCGCCACGAGCTCGTGCACAGAGGTGCGTGCTAGTGTAGTACTATAGTGTACCCGCACGCCTGCCGCGTGTGCGACCGACGCTTCGCACAGCGCGCCGTCATGCACCGCCACGAGCTCGTGCACAGAGGTGCGTGCTAGTGTAGTACTATAGTGTACCCGCACGCCTGCCGCGTGTGCGACCGACGCTTCGCACAGCGCGCCGTCATGCACCGCCACGAGCTCGTGCACAGAGGTGCGTGCTAGTGTAGTACTATAGTGTACCCGCACGCCTGCCGCGTGTGCGACCGACGCTTCGCACAGCGCGCCGTCATGCACCGCCACGAGCTCGTGCACAGAGGTGCGTGCTAGGTGTAGTACTATAGTGTACCCGCACGCCTGCCGCGTGTGCGACCGACGCTTCGCACAGCGCGCCGTCATGCACCGCACGAGCTCGTGCACAGAGGTGCGTGCTAGTGTAGTACTATATGTGTACCGCACGCCTGCCGCGTGTGCGACCGACGCTTCGCACAGCGCGCCGTCATGCACCGCCACGAGCTCGTGCACAGAGGTGCGTGCTAGTGTAGTACTAATTAAATGAAGTTTACGGTGTTCAGATATTTTGACTAGTGTGAATACTCCGTTAAATTTGGCTACGTTGTTTGTGGTAATATTACTCCATACCACAGCTCTGCCACAGAGTCCCTGCTAGGCATAAGCCTCCCCGACCTTCCGCGTCGTGACCGACCCGCACAGCTCCCCGTCATGGCACCCACGTGCCCTCCACCAATCGGCTGGACATGGCCATCAAGGCGTCGATCTCCTCGCATGTGCTTTGCCCAGTGTAACTTAGCTACGATTCTTTGGAGCTATTTGCCATGTATTAGCAGACAGACAGACAGACAGACAGAGTTACTTTCGCATTTATAATATTAGTATGGATTCTGACTGTATCTTGAAAGAGCACTTTGAGCCTAGAGGCTCAACTGTAGACAGTTTGCTGTATAGGCAACTACTTTGAAATCTAGGTGTGTAAGTGACGTGTCCATGTGTCCACCAGAGAACCGGCCGTTCAAGTGCCCGTCGTGCCCCAAGAGCTTCACGCAGCGCGCCGCCCTGCGCGCGCACTCGCGCCGCCACCAGCCCGCGCAGCTCGCCATACACCGCTGCGCCGTCTGCGACAAGGTCTTCCTCTACGCCTCAGGTCAGTGCCTACGGTAACAGCAGTTGTAATGCTTGTGTATGTGTTAAAGCAGAGTTGTTTTTGTCCAACCGCACGCGGTTCGCGGGCCAGGGCACAAGCCAGGGTCTTGGGATTAAGAATCATTTTATCTTTTTTGTTGGTATATAAGTAATTTAAAAAATCTTTTTTTTATTATTTTCCGGCCCATGTTATTTTGTAATTTTAATCGGCTCTGGGCCGATCTAGTCTGGACTAGTTAAAGAGAAAGACCTAGATGTTAAAATATACAGGGTGTATCTGTAGACATTAATGGGATATTATGACCACGTCTTCTACTAACCATTCTAAGTAAAATTTTGTTCTACGAGATGGGAATTCGTAAATTTTTTTTTCGCCTTGTTGGTCTAGTGGTTAAAGTATGTTTTGAATTTTTAGAACAAAGCTCGGGTTTGTCATCATCAATCCGCATTAAGCAAACGTGGTCAACAAGCCTAATCCCATCATAGTAGTTATAACTCGATTTCTATGATGAAAGCCTTTGCCCTGCAGTGGACAGATACTTACACCAGATTACAACTGTCTGTGAAGTAATAAGTTGTTTTTTTTCCGACTCATAAAATTACTAAGTCACGTGGTCAACTTTATATGAAAAGTTGAATTTGTTTTTGGTTGCCCGTTAAGGTACCTACCTATATCTATGACGTGTGGGCAGGTCTGAGCCGGCACATGGCGCTGCACCTGGGCCGCGTGTACAGCTGCGGCTCGTGCGCGCGCAGCTTCACCGACCAGAGCTCGCTGCGCCGCCACAAGCACAACGCGCACCCCGCAGTACCGCGCGCGCCCGCGCCCACACACGCCCCGCCCGCGCTCGCGCCGCGACCGACCGCGCCCGAGTGACCGGGGAGACGGAGTCCAGGGGATTAGCTGCTGTGCTGTGTAACAAGTGTGTGTGTTGTGTGACAAGCAGGCGAGTGCGCGCGCAGCTTCACCGACCAATGGCCTTACCTAAGTTTGAAATACTATCCTCGCTATCCAAATATTGCTCCATCTTTTTTCAATGCATCACAATGGAAGAGACAAAGCGATAGTTTTCGATAGCGAGGATAGTATTTTAAACTCATGGTAAGGCCACAGAGCTCGTTGTACCGCCACGCGCACCACCCGCGCCTACACACGCCCCGCCCGCGCCCGAGTGACCAGGGAGACGGAGTCCAGGGGATTAGCTGCTGTGTGTGTGACAAGAAGTGTGTGTTGTGTGACAAGCAGGCGAGTGCGCGCGCAGCTTCACCGACCAATGGCCTTACCATAAGTTTGAAATACTATCCACGCTATCCAAAACTATTGCTCCGTCTCTTTTCAATGCATCACAATGGAAGAGACAAAGCGATAGTTTTGGATAGCGAGGATAGTATTTTAAACTCATGGTAAGGCCACAGAGCTCGCTGCGCCGCCACGCGCACCACCCGCGCCTACACACGCCCCGCCCGCGCCCGAGTGACCAGGGAGACGGAGTCCAGTGGATTAGCTGCTACAAGAAGTTCCAAACTGAGAACCTGCCACGAACTATTCGAGACGATCGTAGCGTACGTACAGTCGGCCATTAAGGTGGTCTATCACTTTTGACAAAAGTTTCTGCGAGATGCAAGGTTCACTTTTCTAACCTAACTTGACATGACGTTATTTATTTATTTATTTCTTATTGGAAAACAAACGGCATCTTATTGATATGAATGGTTACAGTATTTTAAAACAAATGTGGCTTATAACAGTTTTCGCAAATAACATTCGTGAGTAAAACGCATTTACATGCACTATACAGAAGTACAAATAAAAATTATATCATAATAACAAAGAGAGCAAAAGTCACTGACACAATCTTATTGCCAGGGAAAATTGACCTTGTCCTGACGTTCAAACGAATCTCAACCGTAGGGTGATAGACCACATTTTTGGCTGACTGTAGAGCCACACATCAAAGCATACAAAACTGTCAAATTTCTTCAATCGACTCCCATCTTACTGCCATACTCATTAGATTGAATATTTATTGAGGAAATTTGACAGATTTTGGTAACCAGTGTCTCAATATAGTGGGCTCTACCAAATTGTCCTTTTGAAATATTATGTGTAGATGGAGCATTCCTCATAGCATATTAGAATCATGACGGAGTCTCCTAGCAGAGATTTGCATTCCAGGAGCAACTACCTAATAGCAACTTATTTTTTATACTTTTTTTCTCATATAGCATGAAATTAATTACTTAATATTAACTTGCGTGTAGAAATTACCCATTTAATGCACGCGAGTAAATTTTTACTTAATTTTTTATTAATTTATGATATAATATATTGAAAATGTTAACATTAATAGTATATTGGTAGCTACATAATATTAGTAGAAATGTACAGAAAAATAACTTCCAAGACAGATGATATTATACAGTGTGTCAATACTAGAGATGAAACGGATAGTAGTTTGGCCGGATACCGGATATCCGTTTCATCTAGTCAATACACACAGACACAGCGACAGAAAACGTTCAATAACTTACCAATGTAATGTATTATTTATATTGAAATGTACAGAATTAATAAATGAATTTGGGTATGTTAAATCGAAAATAAAACTCAATTTATATTTACTTAAACATTTTATTGGAAAAAAATTTCATCCTAAAATTTGAAAGGCAACATGGTATTGTATATTTTTAGAAAATAATGACAAGATACTTAGGTCAATACTGTTGTAAGTTCCGGGAAATACTGGGTCCCTCCGCGCCTTCGGGCTTCGCCCGGGCCGGACCGTACCGTACCGGACCGGGCGGGACGGGACCGTACCGTACCGGACCGGACCGGACGCAGGGCTCCGGCGCGGGGGACCCCGGCCACGGCTGAGCTGACCCGCGCATGCTACGGATGGCACTTATGTTTAAAACAAAACGCAAACAATTTATTGCAACTACTTTTTTATTTTCATCAAAACCAAGTAAACGCCACCGCATAGTAACTTATGGAATGCCTTTTATTTCACTTAAAAATTAAATCATACACTTCCTATAAGCATACCATCGAATAGTTTCAGTAACTATTTAAAATTTTGTTCAAGTGGTAGGTAGGGACAGAACGGAGGCCGGCGAGCCCGCTCGGCCCGGGCGTCGTCGCACGCGAACCTCTAACTCGATCCTACATCTAGAATATAAATGATTATAAAAATAAATATGCCGCCCTTCCACCCCCGCTCCTCGGTCAGACGACGCTGCGGACCTTCGCTGCCGGGCGCCTCCCGTGTCTCACACGCGCGGCGACACCGGTTCAACATCGACTCAAACTAAATGCAATGTCTACAAAAATATCTCTCAGCGACACCTGGCGGAAACGTTTCAGTATAGGAGCCGAATATTAGACGTCACATTTTCCCCTCTTTAAATGCTGTACAAATGATAATTCCGCGAGTTACGAGTAGCACCTAACCATTGGACGACGAAGTGTTTGTAGTGTAGGCGGTCGCCTCCTGCCTCTGACGCGTCGTGCGGCGACGACGCGGGAAGGGACCGAGCCGACGGACGTCCACCGAGACGTACGATCCTAAAATAAATCAACAGGCGAACTATAATAACGAATCTACCGAATATAAAAATATTACTGATCAACTCGAAGCACACAGCTCAACTTATTTATGACTCGCATCCGTCCAATACAAATACAACATATAGGTTATAGAATAAAATCCGAATCGCTTAAAAATAAATTACAATAATAATAAAAACAATTCTGCGCTACGTCGACTCGAATATCGATGAGCGTGAAATATATACGAATATAATCGCAGGACATGATTTAAGGACGACGTATACATTACTCGGTTATAGCACATTATGGTCTAAAATAAAATTACTATTAAGTAATAATCAATATTTACATTTACAGTCCCGACTGCGACGCGACGGGCGCCGCGTCAGACCCGGCGGAATTCGCGTCGGGCCTGACGGAATTCGCGTCAGTCTAGGCGGAATTCGCGTCATGCCTGGCGGAATTCGCGTCAGACCTGGCAGAATCCGCGTGAGACCCGACGAGACTCAACTAGTCCGGGAATCATCCCTAACTCACACCAACCATCCACTACTAGAGCGAGCTACACACAAGTTTATTCTCGGTTCGCTTTTTATAACACACTTGAGACTTAATAAAACATAACACTAGTTCATAGTTCGTAGAAATAAGAATTAAAGATAATGGGATAGTGGGAATTTTCACGTACTTTTTACACATTTTCGAGCTGAAATTATACAATAGATTCATACATTTAAAAAATGGAGGCGTGTGAGATGTGGATGAACCCCTTCCCTCGGCCGGCCCGGGGGCCGGAGTACAAAAATATATGCATTATTATAACAGTCGATCGTGGTCTAACGCCGCGGCCGCCCGTACAATTATAAGCTTTAAATATCTCGTGGATAAAGACTATAATTGTATCATCATCTTAGTGTATGTTGCAGGCTCTGCGAGCGGCTCGGACGCGGCGGGGACGCGCACACACTGCGCCAACACACTGACAACCGATGGTCGACGAACTAACGAGTTCACATGTTTTATAACAGATGGCGCTACCAAACTATGATGTAACCGGCAGTAGCGCCTTCATTTATTTTCACGACTTATTGACACATTATACATGACTAAGCTTGGATAGAATAAAATCTCTTTAGACTATTTTGGCACGCAAGCATATAATTTGTGATTTAATCAAAAGCTTCGATACCTACCGAAGCGCTGGTCGATGATTTAAACGATATAGAACTAATTTATAATATGTTAATTTTGATATTGTATCAGCGCTTCTTAGACAACTAATAGTCGAAGGGGAAGCCGATGATCGTACAGTGCGACAAGGCTGCGTTGGCCGATGGTATCGCGGGTTGTTGCACCTCAGACAGAATTAGGTACTTCCAAATTTTAACATCAACCAATACAGCCCTTTAGCATTGTAATCAAGGGCTTCCGAATAAGAAAATTTAGTTATATGGCGTAATTATGAGTTCACTTCGCAAAGTTTTATTGCGGAGGGTAGAAATTCAACCTTAAAATCACAGTAACAAGATTGAACTTTTTCGCTTCGCATAATTGTATTGTGTGGCATAATAAATCGTATCGTGTGCCAATGAGTGTTGTCGTGTGTGTTGTCCCCCGGCGGCGGCGGCACTACATGTTCTCGAACTGGTCGACGCGGCGCTTGGTGTTCCCCTTGCGGATCTCGCGCAGCGTCTTGTACTTGTCGCGTCCCTGGCGCACGTTCTCGCGGTGGATCTTGTCCATCGCCGTCTCCTTGGTCTCGTCGCGCGACTGCGCCAAGTCCTGTTTCAGGGCCTGCAAGCGATGAAATGTATATTAGACACGACATAAAATCGTTTAAAAATGATTTAGTGTAATTCAATTTTCGATTTATCGAGACATTTAGCGTCCCGATCGGGTACGAATCGGGTGTGCTTCAAGCTGTAACCCTTATAATTGAAATCTCAATGAAAACGAAATTTTAACAATCCCAAAAAAAATGTCCTGAAAATCAGAAACAAAGTTGGCCCTAGCACAGAGCCCTGAGGTACACTAAAACTGACATCGACATTTGAGTTAAAATGTTCACCAATCTTGCCAGCTTGTGATCTATTGCTGAGGTAATCTTCTAAATAGGTCATGTCGTCACCCCGTATACCTATAGACTCCAGTTTGCATATTAAGAGGGGGATCGAGATAGTGTCAAATGCTTTAGCTAAATCTAAAAAACTTGCTAGACACTCGTTCCTGTTATGTATTTAGGTTTTTCACGACATCAGTTACAAGACTTTCAATGACATGTTCAGTGGATTTATTCCAGGCGCGGATCTAGAACTCAAAAATTGTTGTGGGATTTTCTGTCATGGATTTTCGTCCCTCTTAGCTACGCCCATAGTTGTGGGTACAGCTTCTCCTGCCAACCCCCTGTTTTTCTCTCTTGGACTGGAAACTGCTGATCAAAAGTTGATAGAAGAAAGTGTGACGAAATTTAGTCGAGACGTCATACTTTTTCGTAGGCATGCGCCCACAACGGTGGATCCGCGCCCGATTTATTCTTCCTGAAGCCTATCTGATGGTCGATGTATACTCACATTGAGCTGGCTGTGCAGGCGCTCGGAGCGCTCGGCGAGCGTGCGGCGGTCGGCCACGGGGTCCACGAGGCCGTCGGGGGCGCGCGACAGCTCGCCGCCGCCCGAGTCCGAGGCGCCGTCCGAGCCCTCCTCGCCCTCCGCGCCCTCCGCGCCCGCCTCGCCCTCCGCGCCCGCCTCGCTCACGTGGTGGTGCGTGGGCGTCTGCGCCGCCGCCAGCATGGCCGCTGCTTCATCCTGACGAACCACAGACAAACAGGTCAATCGAGCGATCGAACCAGCTAACGGAACCTATCTTTAAAGGCCAAAACATTAATACGTTACGTGGCCCAATGCTCAACGCTAATATGGCCGCCGCTTCATGCTAGGAAACACACGATCAGGTCAAGCTAGCGATCGAACCCGCGAACCAAAACTATCTTTGAAGACCAAAACATTAAAAAATATAACAAAAGTCAAAACATTACACATCTAGGGAGCAATTCTCGTGCACTCAAAACTCGTGACTTTGAAGTCGAATTAGATTTTATTATGGACGAATGTATGAAATCTCTAATTTCGACTGCACGAGAATTGCCCCTCTGGCTACGAGTTTACGCGTATACAATGTTACTACGATGGGGAATCATTCTCGTGCACTCTACAATGAAAATGAAACAAGTATTAAAAAAAGTAAAGTATCAGCCTATATTTCACTGCAGGATAAAGGCCTCCATATACTATGGGATTAGATGCTTGCCTAATGCGGATTAAGCAAGCATCACAATTCCGAGCAATACTTCGATAATTTATTTAAAAAAAAAATTAAAAGCTCTAAAATTAAAGTTTCTTCTTTTGTAATTTTGTACAAAAAACATATTTTGTAAACATTGTTAAGGATCGACGGCTGGAGCCTTCTTTTCATATGGTTTTTACTATTTTGAAATAGGTATTATTGATTTGTTTTTACTTGACTTCTTTTCTTGTCAGTACCTTGGTAATACGTGCTATGCAAAAATACATTAGTTTTCTGCTAATATTATCCTTTTATTAGCATCATCATCTAGCTACCTACAGTCTTACATCAATGAATATATTCAAGTTCAACATGAAATTCAATTGACGAATTATCAAATGGTAGTCCTGAAATTAGTTCCAATTAATCCAAGAATGAAAAACAAATCTATAAGTTAGTGTTGTTACCTGCTTGCGGCGCGCCTCCTCGACCTCCTCCTGCAGACGGCGCGTCTCGGTGTCCTTGACCTCGACCTCGTGCTGGATGCGCGACACCTCCTCCTGCTTGGCGCGGATCTCCTCCTCCAGCTTCGCGCGCTCCGCCGCTTCCATGTTCTAAACGATAACACATTATATACTAGCTGTTACCCGGCAGCAGTTGCAGCGTGGTCCAGGAAGACTCACGACAGAAGGAAGTGGAGAGGATTTGGAGAGGCATATGCTCTGCAGTGGGCAAATATATATGCTGAAGAAGAGAAGAAAAAGCTATTATCCGCGACTTCGTCCGCGTGGAATAGTATCTTTGGGTGGAATTTTTAATTATTTAAAAATTTTCACTCCCTCTTTTAAGCCCTGACAATCACTTTTTCGCAATAAAAAGTAGCCTTTGTCCTTTCTCAGGGTCTAGACCCGTGGTCGTCAAACTGCGGCCCGCGATAAAGTAGATTTCTTTAATTATTAGTCAACTACATATTCGTACTTATCAAATTCATGTAAATTAGTTTACGGTTTTTGAGTAGAGAAGTAATAGACATACATTTTCGCATTACATGAATAGTATGGACTAGGTACTATGGATAAGTATGCGAAAGCTCTTAAAACGCCTTCACATATACTGCGGCCCGGGCCCTGGTGCTCACGTTGTTACGTGTGGCCCTTGAACATTAAAGTGTGACGACCGCTGGTCTAGACCATCTGTATACCAAATTTGATTGAAACCCGTTCAGTAGTTTTAGCGTGAAAGAGTAACAGATAGACAGAAATGAGCACATACATATCTTACATCAGCCATTAGGAAAACTATTATGCCGCTATCTTTTCTTGACCACCTCGCCCCTACTTAAGATGAAGTCTAATCCCCCCTCCCACAATTGCTATTGATGCCAAACTCCCTCTTTTTTCCCTGACTCCCGAGGTCCACCTCAGATTCATGGGTCACCCCCCTTTCCACCTCTCCCCATCCTCTTCTCAAGTAAGGCAGTCATTTATATTGATGGTGTGGTTGTGTGTGGCATACCTTGGTCTCCTCGAGGCGCTGCATCATGTCGTGCAGCTCGTTCTGGCGGCGCTCCAGCTCCTCCTTGGCGGCCTGCAGCTGCCGCAGCTGCTCCTCCAGCCGCCGGATCATGTCCTGCGCCTCCAGCAGGTTGGCCTAAGCACAAACATACATAAAGTGTATAGAAAAAATAACGAAAATACATTTATTAACATTTTTAATTTGAACACCGCATCACATTTATGCTAAAGACTAGTGGCCCGCCCTCACTTCGTTTCGGGACAGTAGTTCCACTGTCTACCAATAGATGGCGCAGGGCGTTGAGCACTTTGTCTGTTCTTTTGTGCCTGTCAATCTCATATTTGGAGCTCACGGCCGCTTACCATCAGGCGGAATGGGATCATTTTGATCGTCCTCAATATATATATAAAAAACACAAGAAAATGCAAAAGACTAAAGTTAACATATTTACTGTATACCTCTAAGTGTACGATATTGAAGAAACATTTTTAAAAAGTTTGAATACAAGAAAGTTGTAGAATAACAAACTTTTGATATACCTGTCTCTTTCTTAAACAAAATTTTGTACGGCGCTAGTAGGAAGCACTAGCCTAGTGACGTAATTATTTGTGTATGGCTTTCCTTTTCTGATTGGGAATTTTGCAACTCTATATCTTTGGAACTGATGATGATAGATAAAAAATAAAAAGGGAGCTGTGATTCATACTTCAAAAACTTTACAATAAATAAATAAAAAAATCGTAAAATACATATCTGCGACATGAAACAATAGCGATGACCTTGAGTGCGCAGAAACCAGTTATAGTATAGTCTTCTTTCATGCCGCCAGCTATACCCTATTATAGAGGTGGGCAATATAACGAGAGCAAGTATTTATTTATTTATAGGTTACCTGTGAGCGCTCCATCTCTTCCTGCATTTGCCGCAGGCGGTCCTCATACTCCTGTTGCTTCTTCTCGGCGCGCTCGCGGGCTGCGATCTCCAGCTGGAGCTTTTCTCTGTAAACAATTATAACACGTTCAAAACATTTATGTTTAACGAAAAGAACAAATTATGTGAAATCTTAACTAATATTATAAATGCAAAAGTATCCCTGTCTGTCACTCTTTCACGCCAAACAGATGGTCTAGACCCTGAGAAAGAACATTGGCTAATTTTTATTGAGAAAAGTGGGGTTGTAAGGGGTCAAACTGCTAACTTCACTTAAATCAATTTTGAACCTATACACAAATAATATCTACAGAAAACAGACGTGTTCTTGCGTTGTGTTCCGCCAAATGAGTGAGGGTACAAGACGGCTTATTTTGGGGGAAGGGAAAAAGTGACTCTACTGGAGCTGTGGGTGTCCATGGGCGGCGGCAAATCACTTACCATTACATGATCCGTCTGCCACCTATCACATCACATTATTAATAAGAAAGTTTGAAATTTAATGCTGTTTTTGTACTACACCTAGGTAGTTGACCGGAATGCCAAAAACTCAAAGGTGCAGCGGCACCGAAACCCAGCTTGTGAGCATAAAACATTTATTTTTAATAAAGACGTGTAACTCAAACGAGAGCGTACCAATGGCTGTACTGACTATAATATATTATTTAAAAAAGCTGCTGAAAAAGTTATGCAGGTTGTAATAGAAGTACCTATTAGTCACATTTCACGTTTCCTGGGACGTGAACGAAGGTCAAGACTGCGTATGATGCGGGCGGTGCGGAAATACTACTAAAGTATCTGAATATTTATTATTTACATTAGTAGACACCCGCAGAACAAAAAGGAATACAGACAATGTATGGGATTTTTAGTTCCAAATTCTGACAATAGATGGCGCTGGGTGTAGACTGGTTTGCAAAAGCGTTTGGTGTTTTGTGTGTGGGGTGTGTGTATGTGGGTGTTTGTGGGGTGTGTGTGTGTGGTGTGTGATGTGTGTGGGTGTGTGATGTGTGGGTGTGTGGTGTGTGGGTGGACCGACCTCTGCGCCTGCTTGGCCAGCTTCTCTTCGAGGGCCTGGGCCTTCACCTGCTGCACGTGGCTGGTGTGTGTGTGGTGTGTGATGTGTGGGTGTGTGGTGTGTGGGTGGACCGACCTCTGCGCCTGCTTGGCCAGCTTCTCCTCGCGCGCCTGGGCCTTCACCTGCTGCACGTGGCTGGTGTGTGTGTGGTGTGTGATGTGTGGGTGTGTGGGTGGACCGACCTCTGCGCCTGCTTGGCCAGCTTCTCCTTCGAGGGCCTGGGCCTTCACCTGCTGCACGTGGCTGGTGTGTGTGTGGTGTGTGATGTGTGGGTGTGTGGTGTGTGGGTGGACCGACCTCTGCGCCTGCTTGGCCAGCTTCTCCTCGCGCGCCTGGGCCTTCACCTGCTGCACGTGGCTGGTGTGTGTGGTGGTGTGTGTGTGGTGTGGGTGTGTGGGTGGACCGACCTCTGCGCCTGCTTGGCCAGCTTCTCCTCGCGGCGCCTGGGTCTTCACCTGCTGCACGTGGCTGGTGTGTGTGTGGTGTGTGTGTGTGGGTGTGTGGTGTGTGGGTGGACCGACCTCTGCGCCTGCTTGGCCAGCTTCTCCTCGCGCGCCTGGGCCTTCACCTGCTGCACGTGGCTGGTGTGTGTGTGGTGTGTGGTGTGTGTGTGGTGTGTGGGTGGACCGACCTCTGCGCCTGCTTGGCCAGCTTCTCCTCGCGCGCCTGGGCCTTCATCTGCTGCACGTCGATGGTGTCGGGCTTGCGGCGGCGCATGTAGAGCTCGTGGTTGCCCATGCAGAGCGCGAGGATGCGCTTGTTGACGCGCACGCGCGGCGCGAAGAACACGAAGTCCGGCGCCTTCTTGTCGATCGGCTTGATGATGAACTTGCGGTCGTTGAACGAGATGTTGCGGATTTCCGACCAGGGGAAACCTATTTTGGGGGTCAGTCTGCAATGTGAAAGGGGTAGTTGGTTAGTGTGTGGTTTCGTTTAACTTTGACCGGCCTAAGATATATAATTTTACAGTGAAATTGTATGAGCCTATATACTGTCCCACTGCAGGGCAAAAGCCCTCCATTATAAAAATCAAATCATCGCTATTATGATGGGATTAAGCTTCACCACGTTTGCCTTATAGCGGTAATGCACGATTTAAAATCACAAGCACGCGCAATGTTCGATAAAATCGAACATACTTTTTGCTCGACCCAGGAGCATCTAACTTGTAGTAAATAGTTTTTTTTATAATATAGAAAGGCAAACGAGCAAGTGGGTCACCTGATGGTAAGTGAACTCCGCCGCCCATCATCAGGAGTGCCGATGCGTTGCCGGCCTTTCAGGAAGGTATACGGCCGGTTTCTGAATTGAGAATTAGAAGTTAAGCACTACTTAAGTACAACTTGACAGTTAAGTTATACTTCAAATGTCAAAGTTTGTTCTACTTAAGTACAAACTTTGCTTAACTTCCAATTCTCAACTCAGAAATCGGCCGTCTGTCTAGATAAAGTTCAGAAAAGGTGTAAACATACTTGTCATCCTTCTCATAAATGTTGAGCCCCAGCGCGTCGACGCCGAGCCAGAGCTCGGTGTTCTTCTTGTTGCGGATCTCGAAGTAGTTGACGCCGTACATCTCCAGGTCCTGCGCGATCTTCAGGTACTCCATCATGGCGTCCTCGCGCAGCATGCCGCGGTGCTCCTGCCACCAGTTGGTGATGCTCTGCTCCCACTCCTCGCGGGACATCTGCCAACGGACACCAACGTTCAAAATACCGAGGAGACATTCAGTGGCTCAGCCTTAAGTAGACTATACGGTAAATTAGCAGACTCTTCAAATCCTGATTGATAGTTCAAGCGTACCCTGGCTCCGAAGTAACGGCTTTAGAATGAACATTCTGAGATGAGAGAGCACCTAGTCCTCCAAAAAAGTTTGTACACTTCGGACTAGACTGCTGACAACTCTTAAGTAGAACGCTGTACGTGAAAGATCCAAAAGCAGAGACCAGTTAACGTGGTACACGAGCTCATCTCTCTTGTCGTGGTGCTAGGTTCCGTACCGCGGACCCACGGCATTTTCCAATTAAGGACGATGAGGGAGAGTCCCAGGGGTTTCAGTCGGAGTCCGACATAACCCGTCCACCCCCCGGTATGGCGACGGGTATGCGTAACCCGTGTTTTGTTGACCTAGGAGAGTCAACAAAAAAAAACGAGCTCATCTCTGTCACTCTTGTGGATGCGTCACCTTGTGCTGGTCGGTGACCCGCTGCGGCAGCAGGCGGTCGTTGGCCAGGAAGCCGGGCCCGTGCATGGACGGGTTGTGGTCCCCGTGGCGCGCCTGCACCGCGTACGACGCCAGCAGCACCGACGTCTCCGGCGGGCAGTAGATCTCGTCTGAGAGGATTGCATTCTTCACCTGAGGGAGACAAAATTAAAAAATGAGACAACAACTTCAGAAACAAATCGTAGCGTATACGTTAAATTGTGGGAGAGCCACAATTAAACGTATACGCGCATGAATGGGCCGGCTCGACCGGAGTAATACCACTGCCTCACACTTGTGACTCCACTGGTGTTGCAGGTGTCGATGGGCGGCGGCAATTGCTTACCATCAGGTGATCCGCCTGCTCGTCCTACCTATCACATAAAAAAATACGTATCGTAAACCATCTTACTACCCTTAGCTAAAACTAGTACATTTCACTAATATTAAGATTAGACTAGAACACTTTGATTTGCTGTCGCTAACGCGATAACCCATCTGATAAGAGATGCATGTTGTTATCTCCTGGCTCACTTTAAACTGTCGCGGTTAATCTCTATAAGATATGCTGAACGAGGTTCTTGTCTGATAATGCGGTGGTTGCCATTTCTCTCGGGGATTTCTTTGTTTTATGTAATAGGTTAGGTAGATAGGCTGGCCACGTTTGTGGGATGCACTCGGACTGTGAAGTACACATTGGCTGCCAACAGGGCGTCGTCTGAGAGGCAGAAAGAGATGGCGTGTTGACTTAGACCACTTCTCCGTCAATCGGCAAACTATTGTAATAAATAGAGTCCAATGGAGACTCTTTGCCCAGCAGTGGGACAATGTAGGCTAAAAACGAATGTAATAGGTGGCAGACGAGCCATGGTAGCACAGTGGATAAGACCGCACTTTCCTTACGGGGGTCGTGGTGGGACTCCAAGATGCACATACGGATTTTCTTGGAATCTATGCATAATCCTACCATTAGCTGGGCGGCGAAGGAAAACATCGTGAAAAAACCTGCACGTTCCGGGTAGTTTCTAAAAACGTGTAACCATGATTCAGTAGGTCTCGTTCTCATGTTAAAGGTTTGCGAAGGTCAGACGGCTGCCTCTTCATTGCCTCTTCAAAAGACTCCCCAAATCCTGCATCATGGTCTAAGCTTACGCAAACTGGGAATGACACACTAAGATGAGAGAGAGGTTGGTGGCTTGACTAGCCTATGGATCACCTGATTATACGACATAGCCACTGTCCCATAGGCACCACAACTTAGCGGACTAGAAATCTGCCCTCGGCGGCTTAAGACGGTCAATTTGTGAGTGCTACTTACTTGAAGGTAGAACAGTTTGAGTGTGATCTCCTGGATAAGTTCATCAGCGACGTCCTCGGGATAGAATTTGGCTCGGAACTTGAACTGCAGTGGGTTCTCTTTCTTCACGTCCTGTTGCATCACCTGTAAAGGAAATACCTAAAATATAACTGGTGTTTTTATTTCACTAAACAATCTAACTACCTTAGTATTAAATTTGGATGTTTTTATCATGACATCATAATCAAAAATACTGTATTGTCTTGTAAACCACAACTATATCATGTGGGCGTTAGAAACATTTTCGATCTCACAATTATTTTATACAGCTTAACTATGTATGTGTGTTAATTATCTACTATAAGTTATTTTATATGAAGCTGTATGTTTCCTTAAAGAGAGACATAAAAATAAACACCTGTAAGTATAGTGTATGGTGTTTATTTATTTTATTATGCACGTAAAGATTCACAATTTGATATCCTTACAATGACATATTTTAAATATTAATAATTGATGACTAACAAAAAACTTCTATCTCCAATTCATTAAAATGAGCCATAAAGCTAAAAGGTCTTTTAGCACATTTATTGAAAAACTTAAAAGTAAAACATATTCCGCGAAGAAAACATCATATTATTATTATTACAAATATACGATGACATTGGTATTTCTTCACGGAATATAATACTATGCTAGAATCCACATCTTACCCATCTGGAGAACGGTAGCGACCCTGACTTCGAGGTGTGCCGACCAACGGATCCAGGGGAGCGTTAAAAAGGCAACAATTAATTACAATTCAGCACCAGTACATGGCTAAGGAATACTGGAGACATCTCACACATGCGCAAGAGTGCAGTACACACTTACACACTTAGCGGTATACACAAAACTTAATGTAGGTATGAGTCATAGCAACTACTTATCTATATTATTTAGCTTACAGTAGCTAGATAGATTTATAGATAAGATAGATGGAAATATTCAGAATGTATAATTTTCATACCTTACGTATAATCTAGCTTCAAACTACTATGATTTATAATAATGATACGTTTACAAGCAGTATTAAATTCAAGAAATATTAAATTTTGGTTATTCCCGTGACAACCACTTATATTTAAACCGTAAATAACATCAATACCGTTTTTCGTCATTCGTATTGTACTAGAAATAAATTAGCATTTCATTACATGAATCGCGAAAAATACAAGTTTGCAAGCATCATACCAAGTAGCTTGCAAGATAAGGATATAAATAACTAACCAGATACCATTGATGTTACTAATGCTGCCAATGTTTATTTACTTTTAAAGCCTAAAAACATGTGTGTGTATAAAATAAATTCCATTAATCGCAACGTATCGGCTACAGAAGCCAACAAAGAGAGGATGATGTCACGCGAGGACGGCCTCATCGAGTCGAATTGTAAAACCCCATTAGCTGACTTGCTCTTGTCTCCAAATTAGTCCGAGTGTGTTGAACACTGTTGAAGGAGGGCGCCATAATTATATAAACGATCTGGAAATTACGGGCAATTTACGACATGAACTGGGTAAATGCGTGTCAAATGATGTTTCGAATCCAATTGTCTGAGTTCTGACATGCCACGGGAGCTCGACTGGTAAACATGAAACCGAAATCGCCGGAGATATTTTTGTGCACGATTCAGTATCTCATGAATAGTATAAATAACTTAAAATAAACAACTTGGTAATACAAATTTCTGAGCAAAAGATAAAATCTCTTATTTACAGTTTAGTAGTGAAGTTTTTGGATTGGAGACTTTGTAGACTAAATTTTAGAAATCATTATAGCGTTTAAGTTTTCCATAAGTTAGCTTTTTCAACATGTTTCAGTGCATGCTGTTGAATTTCCTGTTCTTGTTGAAGCCCCTCTGTCTATTAATTTCAATATTTAATTTCGTCGGTATTTAAACATATAACAAAGACAACGATAGATGTAAAATTGTTCAAAGAATCGCGCGGGAAACGTGTTGTATGATATTGCTAATTTTATACGGCATTTCTCTTCCCGTTAATCTTTAGCAATTGAAGTTCCTGCATTGAGGTAAACCTCAGCATACGAGCACGCTTGTCTCAGCGACCTTGCTGCAGCGCTAGGAGCGGCGCCCGCGCCGACGCGTGACGCCGCGCCACCTCGCTGCCCTGCTACTGGCATATTAATTTAATTACATCTGTTTATCTCACCAACGTTAACGCTCGAAAATGGATCTTTTCCACTTTTACTTCATTTGAAGATGGGCTAACCTTGTTTCCATTTTTGATAGTACTTAAACATATGACAATGATTAGGCTGAATCTGGGTAAGATCAAAAACATAGAAATGAAATATTTTTTCGAAAAAAATAGCTTAGCACATAGTTAAAAATCTTGTAGATAATAGATTAGTCATTCATTATAATGTAACAATGGTTCGGATAAATTATTGAGTTTGATCGGTAACGTTGCATGACTTGCTTTTAGATATTCCCCTAGCTCGTCCCTTGATTGATGAAATTGGTCGAAAATAAATTACTTTATTTTACACGATTTGAATAGATCCTGTAATGTACAAAATTGTACATTGTGGTTTTGTAACGAATTGAGACTTCAAGATTTTTTTTATTCTAATTGGTTGTCTCGTTATTCTCTGAAACTTCACAATCAATGGTAAGAAGGACTTCGTACATGAAGGCCCGTCATCCCGCTTGCTTGGGTAACATTGTGTAACGGCACAGATCGCGATAAGATACGCCCTGATAACAGCAGCAATATCGGTGCACGTCAACCATAGTCAATACACACTTTAAATAAATTCATACAGCGATTATAAAAAACTGCAAGTGAATTCCAGTAACAATAAAATGAGTGCCTGGTAGCTGCCCTGGGGGATGCCATTTGAGGATAATATGTCCGGATTACTTTAGTGATTTCATAAAAATGGGGACTATTTTTAGTAAATTTTAAATAAGATTAACGTCAATGGAAACCATTAATAGATTGACAGAATAAGGATCAGAATTAATACTGTGCTTCCTTTAGTCATCATGAATTATGAGGAAAGGGCTAATAAATTTAATAGTAACTATATCACAAATATATTAACAGAGAAACATAAATTGTACCAAGGATTATCGAGGCAGACCGTAAAATCCAGTTAAATACCACAAGTATAATTATGGGTAAGACATAAAAGTTAGCTCAACAGTTGATACGTTACAAGAGCCGTGGAAAATTGAACGAAACGTGTCGAATCTGCTCCACTTTGTATGCAAGCAAATAATTGACAGAAACTCGATACGAATACATCAATACTATTTGACGGTTTATTAATAGCTTTGTAATGTAACTACTGAATGATGTAAGCCAATACAACTAGAGTATTGTTACTAAGACCAACATGGAGGTATTGTTCTTAGTTTAATTATGCTCTGACAATTTTCTACAGGTATATTATAATTCGTTTGGATGTATATTTTGACTTTAGTTGTAACTTAAAGTCATATTGACTAACGAAATATCTTGCTATTAGGTAATTTTGGGATAAACGCTGTATTTATATCCTAGTAAATAAAATTACTCACTGATGGGTACTTTTATTGACTGGGTTAAAATAGAAAGAGATTTATGTTCTTTAGCAACTATGTACACACTTTCTAGCAGATCTACGATATACTGTTCCTAGCATCCACTCCGGGTCCTGGGCTTACCAGGTCCTCCCCTCTATCGTATGCCGCCTCCTCGTCATCTTCCTCTGGAGTCGACAGCTTCTTCACGGCGGTGGTGATGAACCTTGCCGTCTTCTCCACTATCGAATCAGGCTTGAGGAATAAACATTACCTTACATTTCCCGTATTTTTCTAATACATTCAAGTCGTTTGTTGTTAAGAATAAAGACGATTTTCTCTTTAATCCAAAGAGCAAATAACAACAGTTATATTTAAAGGGAAAGCGTATAGAATAATATTAATGTAAGAAATTAATCACAAGCCCACATATCAAATATTGACAAGTCGCCTCCATCTCAAAACTACTATAGTGAGTAATTGATAGATATCAATGTAACAGGTGAAACGGCGCGCAGGTGGCTCGGCGACCGGCGCACTCGCGCGCACAGCCCAGGTGAACATGTGTCCGTGAGCTAAATAGCCATCTCAGTTACCGTGATGATCCTTATCGATTTGTCAAATAAAAGTTGATCTTTCTAGAGGTAGACGAGAGTAGTAATTAGCAGACTTAGAGGCCTCACAACGAGGATTGAGCAACGCAGCAGTCAGCCGTGGGAGCGGCGAAAGTAGGGTCGTCGACCCCGCGGCCGCGATCGCTGCACAATCAGCTGTTCTTGTTTGCGCATACGCAGAATATGCTCGCGTCTATCCTGATCACTTTAACGATTTCAACGCTCAGTTTAATGAAGTTTATATCTGATTCGCGCGGTGTGGGAAAGGAAGTCACGATGAAAATTATGTGAACGCCATAACCATGTGTGAGGTGGAACGCAAATCTCCGTTCGTACGTGATTGCATCAATTTAGATTGGGTGAAACGCAGAGACATTTCTCTTTGCTATCAGTCGCACGCGCGCGGTGGGTGGGTCCGGTACCTGTCGCGCGGCAGCGACAGAAGACGCGGCGTCTCGTTCTTCGCTAACCTAGTTTGCGGCCAACGCCATGGCATCTCGCCTGACCCTTCTCCGACTCGTTACTTTAGCACAATTATATTCATTATGCGACTAATTATGAGTCAGTAAACGCTAGTCATTCTTCGTGTGGAGGAAAACTTAAAAGTTAGTATTTTCCTCGTGTACGTGTGGTAAATGCTTTGGGATGAGGTAACGTTCCTACGAGTCGTCTCGGAACCTGTTTAGGTCATGGCACGAAGCCGTACGGTGCGCTGAGTGCGGAGGATATCCGAGCGAGATTTGTTACGCGCGGAGTAGATAGGCAAGGTCGTCTCCAGGCGCGTCCGACGGCACTTTCACCCGTCTGCGGCACCGATGCCGCTCCTATACGCATATCTGACCAGTTCGCAAATACAATCGTAGATTTTGACGAATGTTGTGACTTTACTTGTGGTCTATAGGTGATGTAACGTCTGCTAAAAATGTATTCGACGAGTCACCTTAACGCAACCTTCCGTCCAAGCGTCGCGAATATTTTTTGTGGAATGTGCCAAAAATGATGACCGGGTTAGGCAGATCACGCTTACCGTTTAGGATCATCGGTATGCAAATGAGATTATATTGGATAGGTTAATTATTGACATTTTTATTTAATTTATCATATAAAATAATAACTCAGGATTAAATAAGGTCCTATTTTAACACAATTAAAGTGTGGCATTTGTCGTAGTTGCTATTATTTGCGTAATCAACAATTTTACATTCGTTATTTTCAGTTTGGTTGAAGACTTACACTGATACATTTTTGGAGGAGAAGGACATCCGATTGATTGTGAAAGACCAGTCAGTTGTCGTTAACTACACTTGACTTGATTAGGCATCCGTGCTGTCACAGAACCCGTCTCACGTCCTCCACCCATCAGTAGGTGCCTGCCGCAGTCCAATCAGTTGTTTGCCTGAGCATCGAGCACCGAGCACGGCAGTCAAGGACGCGGTTATTGTTCGGCTCGGTCGTGATGCCCGCACCAGGTGCCATTCGGCGTGGGAACCGGGTCACGCGCCCGTCGCGGCTCGCTGCCCAACCATCGTGTGTGCCGATCTGATCACCCACCACATCAATCTTCGCCGTCCTTCTGTGCGGTGTTCGACAAATTACGCAGCCGATTCTTGAGGTCATTGTTAGGGTTCCATCAATCTTCTCCATTGTCAAACCCCGGTTTCAATCAGCATAATACAAAGCGTTCTTGTAAAAGTATTGACAGCCAGGCAGGTTAGGTTAGGAACGGTAATATTAATGAAGCCGAATATTCTTAAATAAAAATATGAGTACAGTAGTAACGAAATATATTTCAACAATCTTACTTGAAGATATAATGAAACTGTTACTGACTATTTGACTTTTCCTTAAACCGCTGTACCTACCTACATGAAACAGCAAAAAGTTCTCCATTCGTTACAGTGCAATTAAGTATGGTTTGCGTAAAAAAATAATTTTATCCAACACATCGTGACTAACAATTACCTATCCTTATCATGTTTGGAGTGAGTTTCGTATCAGATGATCTGTACAGAGCTCTCGTACAAATTGGCAAAAACATTTTAATCTATTAGTGAATGAGTGCAGTTTAGCTACGATCACGCTTCAATAAGCGCAGACATTCAGCCCCGCGGGTGGGAGTAGCCGCTCGTATTGCTATATCGGACTACAAAACAAAGTGTCGTCATGAACGAGAATAGATGCATTTATTTTTGCGACGTCTCCTCAGTACAACACCTACAAATAGGTCATTGACAGCTTTGTCGGAAATCGTTTAGGTTATAATTATGCGTCTATAATTATGTAATTCTATATTTATGTAATTAAAGATAGTCTATAATTATGTAATTATAGACGCATAATTATAACCTAAACAATTTCCGATGTGTGCCTACAATGGGTTAGGTCCATTAGGTTTTACAATAAAATGAAGACAGAATAACAATATAATTGCGGTGAACAGGTAATGATGAACCTTGAGTGAAGACTTTGTATGATATTGCAGAATGGTTACTAAGCTTACCTTAATATCACTTAACTCTTCTAGGTATGCAACTATGCATTCATTTATTCCATATAGCCTTTGTCCGCGGCTTCGCTCACGCCCCCCACTTCCCTAAAATGGGGGTTTAGAAAGGGACAAAAAGTAGCCTATTTTACTCCCTTCAACTATCTCCACTTAAAAAATCACGTTATTTCGTCGCTCCGTTTTGCCGTAAAAGAAAGACAAACATACAGACAGACACACTTTCCCATTTATAATATTAGTATGGATGTCGCCACAGTAGGCCTAGCACGAACTTTTCACAGAAATTGTGGCGTATGCAAATCATTTTTTTTAATGAAAATTGAATAGCTCCCAAGAAGTGTGTAAGCAGAACTACCTATAACAGCGGAACGGTAAAATCATCTGTCGCTTTGAGAGCCTGAAATAAGCTTGGACCATGGTCTCTACATTGAATGCAAGTTACCGAATCAATAAAATAGTTGTAACTTTTCTCGAGTTAACAACGAACTGTTGTAACAAACCTTAATTTATCTCAAGATCTTAATCCAAAATCTCAAACGAGATAAATTACACTATTTCCTTCAATGGACATGATCAAAGCTTAAACACTGCCATTACCTCCCTATAACTTAATTCTGTGATGTTAGAACATCGTGATTTTTATCTAAAATAGGCCTCTGTGTAAGCAATTGTTCAAGTTAAGTTGTTACCTACGCAATTCAGATATTCTCATAGACATAGCTAGGTTCGTATAGTGTTGTAACTTTGACCGTAGGAAAGACCGATGTGAAGCAGCGCCTGCGCTGTACTTCGCCAAGTGAGTGAGGTACCATAGCAATCAGGGAGCAAGGGGTTTGAAAAGCACAGGTTGGCAGCGCACTCACTTGTGACTCTACTGATACAATACCAACAAGTATAGTCAAGCGTTTCTGTTGCTTAGCGTCTTGCGTTTCTCTTTTTGTTCACCATCAGACGCGATGGAGCCAGTAAGCTGCGCCGCAAAAAGCGACCACTCCTAATGGTTTTACTCAGAACAGACACGGTATAAAACAACGTGTTGCTTTACTCCCCCAGGCGATAGTCTCGGCAAGTACCTCTGTCGCGGTCGCACGCGATATCGTCGCAAGCGTGCGCGGAATGCCGCTTTTTGTCGCGCGCGGTTACCGTGCGCATGCGACGGCCCCGATACCGCCCAGGAGTTGCGTCACGGACCCCATGCTGTGTCCTATTCGCTCTAATGTGTCAACATTAGAGATGCTGTGTTTATGTTACGGTTCAACTAATTCCGAAAATTATACGCAACCATACGGTCTGTCAAGCAGCGTTACACACACAAATGAGGGAAGATACCCATAATTGTTGAGACAACGATTCGGAACGTGATTCAGTTTTAGTGAGACAGGAAGGCAAACGAGCAAGCAGATCACTTCGTTATTCCAATTCCCCTGTCTAAGGATGGCGAAGGTCAGACGGCAGGCGCTTCATTGTAATTACCAGACATCCCGAATCCTCATGATTCAAGATTACCCTGAGCTCCAAAACGACAGCTTTAGACGCGACCTGGACTTGGAAAAACAAGCTGACATGATGATGAAGGGTAAACGTGTGAGTGTGGACAGTAAACCACAACCACGCAGTCACCGTGGTAGCCTGGAAAAGGTAACCCTCGGGCGAAGTCTGACCTAAAGACTTGTTTACGTCGAGTCTGATTGGAATGGTGTTATTAACAACGAGGCCGAAGACACCTCTAATTCTCATCAATTCTAATGTAGTTAAGAATAGAAAAAAGTATAATGCACGCATTGCATCAATTAAACAATCCGAACATACTGCACAGAGCTTATATTCATTTACTTAAGTTACTTGTTGATAATATCAGCACTTTAGTCCATTATTCATCGCCTAATGTTGATGACCAAGCTCACATCAATTTCATTATTGCGATAAATGCTAAGATGAGACATCTAACCTACAATCATATGCTAATACATATTATTATGTACATTTGATCAAAACGATACGGTCTACGCATTGCAAGTCAACATTCGATGTAGCAAGATATCCATGATTATAATGTCAGTGGTTCGTATCAATTAATTTAAAACAGATTGCTAACAATCGAAGAAGACTTTTTCGTGCAAACGGACACTTGCATAAACATTTAACTGACAAGAGACCATTCATAGACGCAAATGAAGTACAATTGATCGAAAAACTTTATACCTACATCTACAGTATTTTTTTTACATAGCTGTCGTCTGCCGGCAATGACTTACATAGAATGAGAAGACCGAATCGTGACTTGCAAGTCTGAAATAGAATATCAAACTTGACAATCATTAAGGTGTTAAACTCCCCATGACAGATCTTGCGCCTGTTTTTGCTGTTGGTATTAAATTCGTAAATAACGGTGATAGTGAATTTTGATCGGAAATTGGCGACTTTGACCTCAATATCGATTTATCGCCAGCCTTCCTTGAAATACTTGTAAGTGGAAAACACTTGAAGGAAATGTGAGACATTCCAGGCATTCCATTGCACATACACATTCTAGCATAAACAACTTTAAAATAATACAATTTATGAAAATAAGGAAACTGCAAATATTTTGTCATTACATCCAAGTAGAGAGTAAAATAACTCTATATCAAATGAAAAGAAAATAATATGAAATGCAGTAAGATTTAAAGTACCTAAGTAAGTGCTGAAAACGTAGAAGAAAGCGGCGTCAAATATCACCTCGAGACACTATTAGCGTCTTTCGCACACGTTGCCGACTGACAAACAGCTGCGTTTTAAACAATTAGACAGTTCTCGTGGTTTTGACCTTTGTTATAGACTACTGTCCCGTGGTTGAAAAAATTATGGTCTTTAACCACCAGATGACCATGTAAACGATATATAGGCTATAATAATATATTCAGCATTATGCGTCACTTGTAACTGTCCAACTGATGCAGTGAATTCAAAGTATAGATTTATATTTTACATATATTTTGTACGGCATTCTTACTAATCGATAGATCCATGAAAAATAATAAGACAACGCATAGTGCCGTAAAAAAAAGGTGGTCCAAAAGGTCGGATTTTCTTTTTGATTTTCGACAATTTCCAGGGTGAATTCGATCATTTGATTTTGTACGGCATCAGTTTCATGCTATTTCAGGACTGTTTCTAATACATTATTCCGCAACGCGCTACAAATCATGCGACAAGGGGAAAAAACGAGGGTTGCAACCCCCTCTGTTTTCTGTGGTCCAAGGGGTGATTTGACACAACATCAAATTAATTTATTTCGAAAGTATTTTATGCATAGATAATATTTTTTCATATGCCGTACATTTTCGTTGGTTCAAAGGGGGAAAACCATATTTTGTATTATCATCATTATTAAATATATCAATTTATTTCTTAAAAATAATTGTTTTATTTCTTCACATCATTACATGAACATAAGTCAACTAATAATATGTATCAATATGTTCGAAGTATATAGTAAACCAAAAAGTATACAAAACTGTTGATGCTGTGGTTGACAGTTTAAATTTTTGGATATATATACACACCGTTTCACTTAATAGTGATTTAATCATATTATCAATTGTTCTCTTCAAAAATATGTTAATGCCGTACTGTATCAGATGGCCATAAAGTACCCTTTAGATAGTAGCGTCATTTTCATCAGCCTAAAAGATAGGTATGGTCTGCATTAAAATGTACGGCATAATTTTTTCCTAATTTATTTATGTTAATACTATTTAAAACATGGGATACAATGTAGAAAACTGCTATATTTCATTAATGTATGATATTTAAATTTCTTCAATAATTTGAAAAATTACAGTTTTTGTGTTTCTCTATAATTTTTTTCAGAACAGTTTCTTTTGAACGGCAATACTGTATAACAATTGTATTTTACAATATCATGTTAAAAAAAAAGTTCCCGTACAGGATCAAATGATTTTACACCTTTATAAATCAAGAATACGATGAAATTAAGATAATTATTGATATACATTCAAATGAACAATCATTTTTTGACGGCATTATTTTTAATAGTACTTTTAAGTGTCAGATAATGTTTTGGAACCAAAGCCGTACTTTTTCAAATCACCCCTTGGACCACAGAAACAGAGGGGGTTGCAACCCTCGGTTTTTTCCCCTTGTCGCATGATTTTTGTACGGCGTTGCGGAATAATGTATTAGGAAACAGTCCTGAAATAGCATGAAAACTGATGCCGTACAAAATCAAATGATCGAATTCACCCTGGAAATTGTCGGAAAATCAAAAAGAAAATCCGACTTTTTGGACCACCTTTTTTTTACGGCACCTATGCGTTGTCTTATTATTTTCATGGATCTATCGATTAGTAAGATGCCGTACAAAAATATATGACCAAAATATACCCACTCTACCTGCACTTTTGAATTCTCACCTGCACTCAGTTGGACAGCTTACAAGTGACGGCATAATGCTGAATCTTATTATTTTATGCTCTTATATCGTTCTACAATAGGTCATCTGGTGGTTCAAATGACCCATAATTTTTTCAACACGGCCAGTACAGGTCCCTCCACCAGCCCATGGTCCTTCCTACCGTCCTCGGCATACGGACCGAATCTTGGGAGACGCTCACCAGTACTTGCTAAGGGCTCTTTCCCCGTTGCGTTTCTTCACTCCCTACAAAGTCTGTGTCTTGAGCCCATCTCAATGTCACTTCTCCCCAAATGGGGCGTGAAAACCACCACAGCACAAGCGACTCGCGCTCGGGCAGTTCCACATCAATCGAACTCCTTCCTAATGTCAAGCCTTTTGTGTGCAAACCGCACGCAACCGTCGAAAACCTTCTGCAGAGTTGACCATCTCTTGATGGTATACTGGTCCTATCTCGTTCCTTGTTCCAGTCATTCAGCATCTGTTGCCGTTCCTCTTCATACAGCTGACATTCCCACAGCGCATGGTCCCGAGTTTCATCAGCTTCTCCACAGGGACATACAGGTGACTCACTGAGAGTCATCGCGTGCATTCTGCTGTTAAAACTCCCATGTCCCGTCAGTATTGTGACACGCGTAGTCTGGTTCCAACCCAACCGGCCGATAATCTCATTTCTACGTCTGGGAAGAATTGCGACAACTCTCTTCCTTTGTCGCTGGTCGACCAGCGCTCCTGCCATTGGCAACAACATCTCCAATATTCTACGTTTAGTGCCATTTGCTCCTTGTCTGTGGCTTCCTTTGGGCAGCCTCTGGGCGAATCGTCCCACAGAAAACTTCTAAGTCGGCCCGGTACACCGCAGGCTAGCACGGGCAGCGCTGATTTACTAACAGACCTATAAGCCCTCGTGAGCAGCAATCATTGCAGGCCGTTGGGGCGCGCAAAGCTCGCCTACCACCACGAAGATGCTTGACCGGTGCACACGGTGAACACGGGCCAGTAGTCCTATTATTCTTGTCATATTTTGTTAGAAAGGACGTATTCCTCATTACATAGGCTATGTATGTACTACGGGCGAAGCCGGGGCGGACCGCATAATATGTATATTTATTGTGAGAACAAATTCGTTATAATGCGAATAATTATAATATTATTGTTTTATACATTTCTTTTTAGAAAAAAGAATTTATCGCAATCTGATATTTCATAGATTTTTTACATAATACAGTAAAAAAAACTACTTAAAACATCATAAAGAACTACAAAACAGACTTAATATATTATTTGAATTAAGAAAATAGCACAACATTTTCAATGCTGAAACGATATTTTTCTAACTATTTTTCCATTTACTTATATTAATTATAATTTTACGTACGTAGTATGCATGAGGTACGATCGTCGGTCCGCCATTTCTAATCCCAGCTGTTTAGCCGCACGGGTAGTAGTCTGTAGAAGTAGAAGAAAGCACGTCAAATAGTCACCAAAGAGAGACTTAATTAAGCAGCTTCGAATGCGGTCTGCCGATTTACATACGAGTAGAATTTAGAACAATGAGACAGATACTCGTTTTTTGCTGTGAGTGATCTCACCGTAGCATGTGGGTTAAGGAGGTTGCAAAATGGATACAAAAAAAATACATAATATTTTGCGCTATTACGAGGACGGGATTAAGCAAGAAAAATATTATTTTCTAGCTTTATCCCGTAATAGGCTAGTTATATTAAAACGAAAATAAAAGATTTATTATCACTTACACCTAATATTAATCGGGAAATAACATAAAGGGTGATTAAGAAGTTTACAACCTTGAGCTGTGAGTAACCTGGGACAGGCGACATAATGGCAACCTGTCAGAACAAACACCGGATAACCAAACAAACTAACTTCAAATTTATAGGGAAACAGCTCATGTTAATACAATGATTCACATCTGAATTACGTCACCAAAAGTTTATTACATTTCGAAGAAAATTAATCTATAACATGCTTCAGATATTTACGGAATTAGTCCTTACGAAATATGTATATTTATTGGACTTTGGGTCTGACGCGTTCAAGGTGTTTAAAACCGGTCAGATAAATACAACTCATTTAAAACACGACATTAAAAATATAATCTCCTGCAATTAATTAGGTCTCGTTTAAATATTTTCAGACCAAAAATTTTATTTACATCCAACGTTTTGTTATCGGTTCATGATGAAGGCCATGACCGAATGTTGAATAAAATGTAAATTCCCAAAAACGGAAATCGCAAGTCTCGGAAAAATTCAAACATTACAAAGAAAGTAAAGAAGGCAAACGAGCGGCGATTCAGTACATTGGGATTAAAATGTTCTTAATTGAATAATGTATAACTAGTATATCTGATCGGTCGATTAACGTCCAACCAACGATCATAACCACGGAGTATTCGAAACATTCAAGCGAACACGTCACGACTGCTCGACCATGGCATTTTCGCCCCATCCGGTGGAGCATCAATGACTATAGCAAACACCACAAGATGTACTCGGTATGTGACGTCAGACCATGGAGCAAACATCACTAAGATATGATCCGGTCTGAGTGGTATTGTGTAGAAATGAAGCTTAGTATAAGGTCGCTATGATTCCGGCGTGATGAGAATGAATATTGCAGGTAGTATGAATTGGCACCTATCAGTGAAAAATTAAAGAAATGTTTGTCATGTAACAAGAACAGATGAAGAGAATTTAATCAAATTTCAGTGGTAGGAGGATAAACAAAGGACGATCGAAAGATAAATGGATGAATTGTGCGATGAGACGAGGACGAGAATGATTCGGTGATGAATACCAATAATAATGTTTAACAAGATGAAATGACTTTCTTAGAACCGACGACTGTGATTGGGGCAGATGAATTTCTAGTGATATAATACATGCGTAGAATTTATGATCAGCATTCTTCGCATACACATTTTTTTCTATGGCAGCTATCGGCTATCGTTTTACAATTGGTACGATTGAAGTTACCGATGCGGTAACGCTGCGTAGGCGTTAGGTGGATTAGCTGTGATAAAAACTTTTTGAGTAATACGATGAGTGTCGGCGGCATTACTGACTTGTCGATGATGCATAGCTTGCCATTTATTAAGTTTGATAGATGGATATTTGGAAGATTCGACAGTAGTTTTTTTTCCTAATATGCGAAATAGTTTGTCACGTTTTATAATTTTTTTTCTCCGGGAAAATGAAAATTAACATTTTTAAGGTAAACAGCATAAGTTTCAGCCAACACATTTTAAAGGTAAACAGCATTAGAGCCAGATAACTCTAGGGCGAAGTAGGTGGGCAAGGTTCCCAGCAGTCAAAAGTGGAAGCGCGTGTCGGCGCGTACGCCATACGCGGGTGAAATCTGCGGGCTTTCGACCGAGCCACGGCGCTAATGAACGTTCGCACATGCCCGGCCTACCTGTTAATAGTTGACACTTTGCTGTCATTGCATTTGTTCTTAAAAAGAGCCAACTAATCTTTATGCATTGCCTGAATCAAGTTTAGTTGGTACTTTTCTTCTGTTACTTCATATATCTTAGCCATTTACAGAAGCAAATGACCGCATCCTGATAGTAAGCTATTAATATTTAGATTTTTGACTGTATCAATTTCCCAAATGCCCGCAAATCGCAAGAACAGTGTTTCTGTGGAAAGTGAACATATACCAGAGACGGGCAAACACATTGCATTGATATTAAATAAAATCCTTGAATGCGATTTGCACAATCATGATCTTAATCTTATCCTAAATCTAACGCCTAGTGATAATTAATTAAAATACCTCTTCTTTAAACTGCGTACGAAAGGAATTCACAAGAACATAATCTTATGCATACTTATCACTCCCAAAACAAAATAGCAACGGAATAGTTTGAACCAGAGGTGCCATCATGTGCTGCTCATCACGTGCTAAGTCAATCATTAATATTTGCTAATGGGATTCTTGTCACAGTTCACGTAGTGAAGTAATCTTATAGGAAGTATACTGGTTAATCGCATAGTCAACCTCAAGGCTTAGAGGTAAACCGAAAAGACGAAACACATGCGCGATTTTGTCGTCTTCTAGTAGCCATCTATTTGTATTGGTTAAGTTTAGAAATAGAAGGTAAGGTACACTCATCTGGAGGAATTTTATCTACAATGACGTAAGTGGATGATGCAAACGAGTGGAATGATTTAATTAATACGTTTTCATTTGAAATATCGCTTCAAGTAGGTAGTCACACCGGAAATTCAAATGAATTAAGTTACAAGACAGACAAGTTTATTTCTGAGCCCGGTTTTATCGTCATGAGTAAAGTAGTTAAATCATCTTGTATCTTTTTCTTCATGTAACCTTTGGCTTCATCATGAAGTACAACTTTTTCAATGCTGTCAGTACTGAGTAAGGACACTCATGTCATTTTATTGCTTTATATTTGGACAAACTACATTTCAAACCTTACATCGACAAGGATGGCAGTAAATCTATCAACATTGAAGGCTCTTTGAAATTAAAAACACGTTCCCTAATTTATTTTATTGCATAAGCAGACGCGCCTGCGGGTAACCTCCGTTTATAGACATCGATAATACCAGGGGACAGTCATGCCGTGTGGAAAAATAAACTTAAGAACATTTATATCGGAAACTAGGATACTTCATAGCGGGCCTGGGAGTCTGTTCTAAAGCTTGTACAAAAGTGGGAGAAATGAGCAATGGACGCGGAACTTCCATTTAAACACCAAACTATTAGATCACAAGTTTTACAACTGATTCAACTAAAATTTCAAGTCAAGAGTCATGCTGACAAATCAATTGATCGTTAGATCAAAAAAATCCCAGTTCACTCCACGGACGGCCACTATATCTTGATCTCGAATTAACACGACCAGTTCTGATTTGTTAATGGGGTCAAGGTTGTGGTCGCGGCGGTGGAAGTAACGGCAGGTGTCAGCCCAACGGCCGGGCATTGGGTCGCCAGTAATTGGGTCGCACTTACAACGCACCGGAAACGTGCATACGAAATAGATAAGTAAAAGACCGGCTTGCACAAGGCGAGACACTTGCACACATAGACAGGTACTTGCACACACATGTCACGTTTGCGTAAGATCTCTGCTGCTTTTCGATAGAATGTTAGTTGCAGGAAGACGACGGTTAATGAGCCGTGTTAGCGGAGGAGATAAGAGCATGCATCCGAATAATTTCTGGAATTATGAAATCAATGTGTGCGCTTTTTACCACGAACTCGGTGGTAAGGGAAACTTCAAGAGCTAACTTGCGTCGAAGAGTTTTCTAAAAGCTATGGATACCTATTTCTCATTCTTCGTTCCTTTTGAGCCTGTTCCCCTGTCTATATTATGTACCTACCAAACATGCCAAGTCCAAGCGTACTGTGTGATCAAAGAGACAAAGGTTCTATCAAGAACTTACTTTAAGTGTACAGATTTCAAAAATTGCATTTATAATTAAGTCTGACCTAAGAGCCTAAGTTACCAATGTTGTACATCGGACAGTGGGACAGTCAATAGGCTTGGTTCGTGGGTGCGGGTGATCTATCGTCTATGCACGTGCGGCAGAACATCTGTGATGGGCGATAGTCAGGGCTGAAGTAAACAACAGATGTCCTACATTGATTGTTGAACTTCTTATCATTTCGCCCGATGAGATCACAGTTAAGTTTAGAAATTACAATAATATTATTTACTCTCACAAAGATGTTCCCTCATTACGTGGTCTAAAGTTGATGCATCATTTTAAACGAAAACTAACTTTATTTTCCATTTCGTAATAATCCAGGTCTTGTTCAAATGACACATGATTGACATTCGGAAAATTACTAATCAAGTTCAGTAATATTTGTGGTCAGGTGTTTACAGATACAGAGGAAAATAAGATAAGTTCACACTTCGATGATATCACGATAGATATACATAACTTATTCACTAGTGGAGAACCCTTGCCTTAACAAAATCCCCTCACAATTTTCCGCTGACCATGAGCAGGAAAAGTTTTCCAGTTTATTAAATTACTAGCTCGTCCTCACTTCATTTCGGGACTAAATTTTGCTTAAGTTAAAAAGTTGCGAATAGATGGCGCTGGGTGACAAATACATCGCCGCAAATGCTTCGAATTTTTGGGTTGTCTGTAGAAGTTAGTAGTATAGATTGAGTTTTTTACGTTACATTACTTACTGAATGGCTAAACCACAATTACACCTGATGAAATGCGATATGGTTAAACTACAAGAGGAAATCTCACTCATGCCTTACAGATGTCTAGATTGTAACGACCAGGGAAAACAGATCTCGTTTCTAAGACATGGAATGAAGTATGAAGCGTGCCAGCTTCAGTAAAGGTATGTGAATGTGTCTGCACGAGGATATGGAATGGATACATGGAAAGCACACGTCATTGCCACATAATGATTATCATACCGCGCACGAGGCCGTGTCAGCGGTTACGTAAATGCTACACACGCATCATAACGCTCTGGTAGGGCCATAGTTGCCGTGGCAACAGGACAGTTTGTACATAGAGAGATGTTAAATCTCATGGATGGTCCGTTGATAACAGCTTTTATCAAGAATTATTCAAAGAAAAAAATATCCCAGTATGAGCTTGATGAATCATTAAGTAAGTAAGTAAGTTCTTTATTGTGGAAACATTGATCATTGATGTAGAGATATAATTTACTACAGAAGATAAAGAAGACAGACCTACTAACTACTACTAGACAGGTTAATTTACGAAGTGTGTTTCTATTCTATTAAGAATTTAGCACACGGCAGCGAAGTCAAGTTAAAGCTAACCTAGCTAGCGAGCAGCAGTGTGTAATAAAACACGGATCTTTTGGAGTTACTTTGGTCCCTTATATTTCAAAAATTGAAGTAGACGTGTCAAATTTGGCTTAAACCGACACTAACAGATAAGTCCCAGGAGCACCGTGACGCGCGGCCGCCCTACGGGACACGTCGGAAACCCGTATGGAGCGTCGTGTGTCGATCAGAGCTACACCTGTAATACCAATTAGGCGTACACTACGCGTCAACGCGTCGGAGCCAGATCGCAATCTACAGAAAATGATAAAGGTGCCATGCATTTCTGGAAATGGCATCTTTGTATGTCCGTCTTGATGGATGAAGTATGAACAACGAGGTACTGGATTCGCAAACGTCTGGTATGCGTGTTTCTTCTTAAAACATTTGCAGCATGCGTTAAGTCATAAGTCACAAGGCTTCTTTTAAGGATCGCATTACTCTACCATAAGAAAGATCACCTATGCCATAGAAAGATCGTGCGACACGCTGAACAAGATTTGTAAACAACATACGAGTACATTGCTCGTGTGTAAATACTCTTGTAGAGCTAGCATCCAAATGTGGACATAGATAAGGCTGGTACAGCTATAACCTTCTTAGGTTTTTTAACATATTACATAGCAAATGTATCTCCATAACATCACATTTCTGTAATGCCGTTTTAAAATAGTGTATTTTGTGCAGTAAAGTATAGATATTATACTACATAGATAATTATGTATCTTATTTTCACAGGATTTCGTGAGTTCTCCTATAAAACGATAAAATTCAAATATTTATCTTTATTACTATCAAAAAGCTATAGCAAACGGGTTTTGTACACGAGACCGAGAGGCATAAAATGCACAATTTCAAACTTTATTGCACAGTGTTACAAATCAATATACATTTTGACGGTTAACTGTACAATGGTCTTGAAAATATGAGCCAAGTTTATGAAGTGCTGCTCGAACAATATCGTCATTTTATATTTATGTCTTCTGTAAGCGACATCACATATATTTAAGAAACACATGACGTAAAGACGTGTGAATACGAAATGTAAACAGTTTAGTTGTTGGTATCGCTATTTGTACTTGTGGTATTGCATAAGTCCGTCCGTCTCATTTCCCGGTACTTAGAAATGACAGATGATGTTGATTCATGGGGCCTACTTATCATTTTTGCCGAAGGGAATCGTAATGATGAAGGATGTAATGAGAAAGAAATAGCTAATACAAATAGACACGTCATTAACAACTACAACAAACTCTTGCAACAGAATGGGGATTTGACACTAAATAACAAAGTGAAATTGTACGCCAAAGTCGCAGGTGAATCAACAATATAATAAACCTTACAACAAAGGTCTTGAATTTAATTACAATACTGTATCTAAAGCACTTATTACCTATGACTAAACCAATATATTTGATTCGATGAATTTATCATTGATCGGCAAGGTTAAATAAACTAAATATCACGGCCAAGGGTTTCTTAATATTTTACAACCACTTCAGGTAGGTAGTGTATTTTTTCGTTATTCAAGATAAGAACTAATATTTGAAGAAGGTTAAGAAGCACTGTTGCTAGTTACTAAGATAATAAGAATCTTGAATCATGCTTAAGTTAACAATAGCTGAATTTATGATTCGGTTGCCATTGTTTGCAATGATTCATTGGTATCGGTAGATCTTAACACACAGGTTCTAACTACCAATAGGTACATACATTTAAAAATTCAAACGTCAATTTCAACAAAAACCATTTACTTAAGTTCTTTTTCGGCAGACGAGTAAAAACATGTGGCAATCAAACGTCATCGTAGCTAAAAATCCATGTGTAAATAACATTTTTTATCATTAGTAGTTGCTGAAAATTAGCGATATGATAGTCTGGTAGCCACATGTGATTAATTTAAACGTAGAGCCGTTAACGGTCGCTATGATACATTTCTGTTATAGTAAAGAGGAACACAGTAGAGTAACAGATAAAACTTTACAAATAATTTTGTATCTACCACTGAATATAGAGACGATTGTAAAGAAGTAACAAAGTTACTGACAAGCGTCTGGATGTATCATGTAGTATAGCGCAGATCGCAGATGAGATCGTGGTCGCAGTGATGCTGGTTTGAATAGGACCTGCATAAGTACCCGCAAAAAAATACTGTTTAAAAGAACAAATCAGAATTTAAGCGATCATCTGAATGCGATGGACGAAGAAAGACGCAAGTGAATGATTTAGAAAAGTGTGGAAATGAACGCACCATCAGCTCGACGGTGAGGGAAAACCTCGTGAGGAAGCCTACTTGTTTCGGATAGTGTTTAAATGATTCAGTTGGTCTGGTTCCTCTTTAATTACTTATCTCCTCCTAATCCTGAATCATAAAGTAAGCGCACCGCAGGCTACAAAGCAACAGCTTTGGATGCAACAGGGAATCACACGCTAAGATCAGAGAGAGAAAGAAAAGTTGAGTACTATAAACACAGTGTAAAGTTGAAGTTGGTACGGTTCATTTCAAGGTCAGAGCAGGACCTCACTGTTAGCAGTTTCATTGTGCCGCGCTACTGGGAGTTCGGTTCATCGGTGAGTCACCGATGCGGCTATCGGATCCGCTGACAACTGCTCCCTTATCAGGCAAATACTGTACCACCACACAATGTCACATAATATTAAGTTCTGTAATGTGTTGTGCAATAGAGAGTATCCATCCATCTATATAGTAAATCTACACGAAGGCATGCCTGCCGCAAATTAGTTAAAAATAATTACGACAACAAACAAAAAATCATCAATTTAGTTTTAAAAATCATGAATACCTTTACGTAAACGTGAACATTTCTTCTGCTATGCAAACGTTTGATCTCCATTCGTCATATAGTTTTTCAAGTCAATCATTTCTTAGCAATCATTCTGTATTTCCTCTCTACAATGTGACAGGAAAATAAACGAAAGTACAGCAAAGCGGATGTTGCTGTTTTTCTACTGGATGTAGTATTAGATCGAGTTCTTTCAAAAAGGCAATACACGAGCGTTTGAAAGCGAAGTTGCGCGGACGCACGTACCGGTGACTCACGCGCATCGACCAGAATTAACTTCTATAAATGGAATATTATATTATGAACATGTTAAAGTTGACAAGAACACGAGGGAAGACTAGTGTTATATTGTAAAAAGCCTTTATAAGGATAGTATGGCCTTAGAAAGCACTTCTGCTGCTTGAAAAGATAATCACGATTACCTTATTAAGGCATTCATATAGTCTGCATTGGATGTCAATATGTCCATACTTATACTTTATTAGACAACTAAAATAGTTCCAAGATGTGACAGAAAATATGATTACAGTAAAACAGCACGTTCATTCATGTCAGCACGCAATATACATTTGATAAATTACAACCTATCAACTACACTTAATTTCTATTGGATAATAAAAGATGCCTTGTATTACATTAATCATCATAACGCTGCTGTTAAATTATGACAATTGGTGATTTCAATTATTGGTTAAATTAAACCAAGTTGACTTTTCGGCACTTACTCCGCGAGTCGCCGCCAATGAAGTCTCCATTCGCAAAAAAGCGCTATTTGCAGTTTTGGACCTATTAGGACAATAGATAAGGATTGAGAATAAAATACTAAATTTAATTTTCCACCTTAATGGCATATTCGAATTACAAAATATATTATCTATTGCTGTAAAACTATGTAGTATTCTAATGACAGACATCTTTTTCGGGATTACTTTTTTCAAACGTTTTCAGCATGGACAAATTGGTTACTCAAAAAAATAACAAATACAAATAAATTAATTTTAATACTAATTAATGACAGATGCTTGTTACCGTCATGTTCAAACGCAGGCATATGTTTATTACCAATGGCAAACGTGCACACAAATATATCAGATGATTGAAAGAGCTTCGTTAATTCAGCCTGTGACAGATCTAGCGTCTGGCGAAAGAACGAGAATTCAATTTAAGTTTTTTAATAAATGTTGAAAAGTGTTTGTGGATATTCTTGGACGTTCTTACTGTGAATTATTATTTCCATCGCGTTTTATCTGACTGTTTCTAAAATTATATTCCCTTTACTGCAGTGCTATTCTGACTTAGAGTTCATCCGAAGTCAAACACACTTAAAATAAACGATGCTGTTATGTCTTATGCTTAAATAGATTTCTGTAGAACAGTGGCCATATCATTCACCACGGCTGCTTTTAGTACCTGTCGGCGTATCATTTACAAGTGTCTATCAGGCTGGTTAATTCTCAGTGTAAGGTTTAACTGCGAAACGTGCTATTCTGGTGATGAGTTCAGTTGAAGGCAAACATTTGAAGGAATAAATCATCTGGCTTTTAAAATTCGTCTCACCGGATACACGCAAATATAACGATGCATAAAAATATACCTATCTAAGAATAAGATACCCGACTCAAACAAATTCAAAACGCTGCAAACGTGTCAGCTTAAATCAAGTTTTTACAAAAAGTTATGACGAATCAAATAAGAAAGTTGGGTATTCTTATCAAACTACTAAAACTAGTCTAGTCTAGATAAGACTAGTTTCCCACTCGCGAATTGCCCGCGTGGACTAAATGATGGATGTTATCCTATAGGAATGAGACTATTTACTAATAAAATTACTTGAGTATAACGAATTTTCTACTAGTAGAAAAACAAAAGGCCAGTCGTTTTTGAGTTTATTCGTTGCAAACCGCTAAATCCGAATATCCTCTGGAAGTATATACACAGATTGAACAGTCAAGATGAGCGATGAGCTTGTTAGCAAACTATTAATAGACAGGATTAAGCAAATGGACCTGTCGCCGGCGGAAGTATGCAAATCTAGTTATCTGTCACCAAGGGGCCATCAAAAACACGCACACCGTTACTCGCACGGGCCAAAACTGTCGACCAACAGTACCGGGCCCGTGACACGACGATGATGATAGGATTTTTTGCAAAATATTTTAATTCACGTAGTCTTTATGCACTAAACAGCATGCAAGATATTTTGGATACTGCCGAACGTAGGCATCTAACCACGTCTACGCCACAGTGTTTCATACCAGGCTTTCTCCAACTCATCCAATGATTGCCAGGGCGTTCCACACTACGTTTACCCAATGAGGTATCATCCACTACAAAATACGTCTATTCTAGCGATCGTTCTTACAGTAGTAGCCAGCTCACTTCAACCTGATGTATTTATGTTGAATCATTATTTCGGATTGTTTTCGTTTTCACTATCGCGTTGTGTTACCACTGACACGCAAAGGTAACATTTTACTACTTCATCTCTGACGTATCTTTGCTTAACTTTCAGACTCGGCGATGAGTCATCTTGGGTTGAAATAAATCGTTACTAATTTTGGAGAGTCCCGTGACTAAAACACGATACATACAATATAAAATTTTCCATACGCATTGTGGGAGTTTCATGTAATATTTTACTACATAATATATGAAAGTCATCTCATACTGAAAAATTATCTACTATTAAGGTCTAACTGATATAATTCGCATCACACATCACGAAAAAGAATCCTGGATTGCGTACAATAAGTATGACCGTTGGTCTTTTGGTAGTTGGCGTCATATGATAAGGTTAGATTTGTATTTCGACCATTGCTCATTATTGTAGCCACCACAACTGACACAGTTACTCAAAACTGATAATGAACGATTAGCACCTAATTACAATGTTCACGTGAACTAATTAACACGTAAGTTGTAACCGGATTTAGGTGCGAGTGCTCCGTATTCTGTCCTTATCACCACGGGGCGAAATGACAGAGCCAGGTGATTAGATTATGTACTACATAAATAGAAGCTGGCCTCTTACTCATCAAAACGGGGATTATGTTAATGTGTACAGATGACAAAAGTATTTTTATGATTACCTAACCTGTTCCGAGTCCGACCAAATCAATCCAACAGTTTTAAGGAAGATAAATTGATGATTTTATAAACGGTGTAAATGCTGCTAAGCAATAAATAAAGTGTGATTTACTACTTCTTCTTGAAAGTAGGTAAAAAGATAAGTTTGAGTATACCGTACACTCGTGCACAATCCAATAACAACCCCAATCTAAGATCGGTCTCCGCAAAGAAAAGTGCACGCGTGTGTTCTGGTTCCGATGTTATACAGTCTAAGAACGAATAGCAATATTACTCTATCATTGTTGGCTGTTTCCATCGTGTGTGAATCCAGAGCGGCCATTGATAAGATTGACGCACACAATTACAATCTAGATAGAGTGCCAAACAACATTCTTTCGACGATCATTGATATGATAAATTACCTAATCGTGCTTTTCGCTCGCACGTATCGGATAAGGACACACTTCTACGTACTACTTATCGGTTTGTTATCTCCAAGTAATTATTTCAATAATTTGATCTAAATATTCGTACTAGTATAGTAAGGAAATACATAGTAGGCCAGTTCGAGTGTTTGATATGGTTTAAAATTGGTGAAACACGTTTTCTGAAGCTGATTTTGCAATCTTAATCGGGCAGATAAATGTCTCTGAATGTAATTGAAGGTTTTGCTTTTGATTTAATAGCTACTCGTATTACTACTACTACTATAATTATACATTAGTATATCTGAAAGTTAGCAGACACATATGAAGCTTTGAATGCAGACGTTGTCATAAATCGTGTAATAAACCTAAACTATAGAACATTCATAAACAAGACAAGTCTAATATTAGTGAGTATATTAGTTCTACCAGTAGCTCTCTCTGAGTTTGCAGTGAGCGGTGACTTCTAAAACGTCACTTTCGGATCGAGAGCCCTCGCGATAATTGGTAAGCAGCTGTCGTGCCGAGAACTGCCAAAGACCTGACAACGGTTTCTCTGCACATTCCTGACGGTGACCAAATCAAGATCTCGAACAAACTAGAAAATAGGAAATGTATTTTCACTTGCGCAAAGGTCCGTTTGAGAACATGCAAAAAAGATTTATAAAAATACCTTTAAAATTTTACATGACAGAACACCAATAGGGTCTGAGCATATTTTGCAGATTGTTAGGTCACCGAAACTGGTATATAAGTTCATAACTTAATGGGGGGCGGGTATCGCGTGTGAAAATTCCGCTGGATGGCGTACATTAGGGCTAGGGTCACGGTTATTGGTTATTTTGATGAAGATGTCAAAATGTCACTAAACAACCACAGTCATTGAAGTTGGACCTCGTCCTAACAGTACGGCATCTAGCGTAATTTTCACTTGCGATAGCTCCTATTCCTGTCATATGAATTTGGCTTCACGCAAATGTACAGTATGTAGTCACAAATTAAATACGCATAAATTATTTTAGCTAATAACCTCGTCAGCCATATTGGTAACAGTTTGGCTCCTTAGCATCATGTGGGCTCACTGAGACCAAGGCCGCGAGCTATCGGCAACTGAATATTCATGCTCTATTGAAATTAACTCATTTTTAACATGTCGTATTTAATGAGAAAGATAATGCTTAACCCAACCGGTAAAGCCGGGTGTTTAGAAAACGCGTTTATTCATTTTAATAGTTAATACTGATTTATCGTTCTAAAAGCGACCTTGTATGTTACACATCTTCAAAGGAAATTTAACAAAATTGTGTGCGTTAAAATGAAAATTGTTTAGTGAGTCGGTTGAAGATTCCATAAGACAATCACTTATACCTATCAGCAATGCGAGATTGGTATCGGTAGCTGCCATTTGAAAGTTATATTCGCAAAGCAACATTTGAGTCATTCGTTTTGTAGAACCAAATAAGGGCTACCAACATAACATTAAAATAATGTTTACTGAATTTAAGAGTAGGCTTCGTAAGTGTCCCTTATTACTTCTGAATTATGTTGTAGAAACATAGCTCGGGTTTGATATCACCAATCCAAATTAGGGAAGCATGGTGATTAAGCCTAATCCCGTCATAGCAACGATGACTTGATTTCTATGATGGTGGCCTTTGCCCTGCAGTGGGACAAGTATATATGCTGACACTTTACCTCTTAATACCAAACAGTAAGAGGTTAAGCATGCACTCAATAACAGGGCGATGACGGCATCTCTTTACCGGGTCAATGTCAGCCGAGGGTACGGAGTGAGGAAAACAATTCCACAGAATTACGTCCATGGGTGACGGCCGGACTGCCGTGTGACGGAAACATGCCCAATGCGTGCGGGCCTGCCAAGGCAATTTCTCGAGGAAACCAGTTAACAAAAATAAGCCGTGGAATAATTACGAATATGGTTCTTACTTTAAATTTTGAACGCTAATAAAACAAGTTTTTATGAATTATTTCTGCTTTGTAACTATAATGATGACTTACAAATTAACTGTTCATAAAATTACTTCATCATTCCATTGTTTATCATAGTGACTTTGACTTCTTGTCATAACATCTAATGGCTTTAAGGCTCTTTTTGTCTATAAAAATTAACTAATTAATCATATAAAAGTGAGCTAACCAAACACAAACATAATTTCAGATAAGAATCAAGGCAAACTGGTAAAGAACGATGACGGCATACGGTTATAAAATTGCGATTACTAGGAAAAGGTTACAAGAAGGTACTGGCACAACTCAACGCTGTAAATGAATAAATAGTACAAAACAAACTTGAACTTGTCGGCGCATCGGCGTCGGTTCCGCTAAAAATAATCGTTACATCGATGCGTCTGCGCCGCGCAGCTCACGAGACACGGCTCGAGTGCGCCGGCGCTGCGAGCCGATACTGTGCAGAATCACGAGCAAAAACATACGTCTATCTATTTATCGATACTTGTGGTCAGTTATAAAGCCCACGTAAGATGTTCCTATCTTATGCTTTTGTAACCACCGAAGGTTACAGATTAGTAATACCTAGGTAGTTAAGAAGAAGATAATTATGCAACGTATTATGTATAAGAACTAACAGACGACGAAGTCAATAAAATCGATTCTTTTAAGCATAAAATAGCGTATAACCATATTAAAACGAATTAAAATACACTTATAATTATCAACGCACTACAATTTTCTCTTGATTAAGAACCCTCTATAGAACGAGTTATGCAAGTCAAAGCTAAGTACTGTTAAATCGTCTGCCTAGTAACGAGTCGAGTCTCATATTACGCTAACTACTGCTTGTAAACAACGCGCCTTAATCGTCTCAGGCTGTAATTTTAAGGTACAAATCCAATTACCGAGAACAGTTCAAGATTACATCGTCACAGTGACATTGACTTTTCCTTCACCTCTTAGAGGTATCATTTAGTCATCAATGTTCTTCCTTCTATGATGACCTTGGAATTTTGCAGATTTTCTGCCATGAGTTCTTTTCATATTTTCCGCAAATCGTACCGAAGATTGGTGTTATGAAGAACTAAGCCCTGTTACCGACGTTAAATTGAAAGCAAAGATTCAAATTATTATTAAAAGCCCGTCGTGTCCCTCCGCTGGGCAAAGGCCTTCCTATCCATTCTCCACATTTCACGATTTTGGGCGACTATGGTCCATTTGGGGCTATAGGAGTCGAGCTCATCCCGCCATCGCCTCCTCGGTTTACCTCGTGGTCGCTGTCGATTTTTGTGTTCCCACTCTGTAGCTATTCTGTCCCAAAAGGTCCGACATGCCGTAGACGTGTGCAGCCCAGTCCCACTTTTGGTAACGTCCGTAATTTGAGTTATAGAGCGCAATGATTCAAATGCCGAAGTTTGAACTCGAAATGACACTAACCTTCTTATAGAGCTTGATCCATGTGAGGTCGCCCTTGGAGTCGGTGTACTGCAGACCGAAGAACCAGACCTCGCGCAGGCCTATGGTCTTCACGACCTGGTCGAACAGCTGCTTGCCGGTCGTCGTCTGCTGGATCGCGAACTCCAGCTCCGCGTCCATGGTCGTCACGCGGACGTTCATCTGTAATACAGAATGATGTTAACATGTCATCTGGAGATTAAACTGTGGAACATGCTTTCAAAGACAAAACAAGGATCATTAGCTAAAATCGGTTCTTTGGAGAAGGGAACTAAAAATCATCATATCAATTAATGAAAGGGTTATGATATATGGTTGAAAAGGGGATAGAAATGCGTAATTGTGAAACTAAAGGCAACGTAATTTCCATAAAAAACAGATGTGGTTATCACGCAGTCATGTAGATAAACGAATTTCAAACATGCTTTTATTTTACAGAACATGAACTCAGAAAAAAACGATTTAGTATAAAAGGGTTCATAACATTTCGAAAAAAAAAACTATTTGCATTTATAGCATAGTGTAGTAGGTTGTTACTATTCTGAGATAGGTTTTTCCTTTTAAATTACATAATATCATTGTGAATGTTGTGATTAGCACTGTATACATATCTACTTTAGGTAACGAAGCGCTATGAAAGAAATAGTAAAACTAAACATATAGAATCAATTAAGATTACTTAAAAATCTATGCAGGCAATTTCTGATTATGCAAAACGAACGATAATATTCATCAAGCCAATGGCAATAGATGCAAATGATTTTTCAGAATCAATTTCAAAACAGCTGTTGCTAAATTATTTCACGTTGCGAATTCTATCAAAACAGCACGTAGTTAATATTAAATACATAACTACATTGCAGCAATCGACAAGATTGTAAGAGTGGATTCATACAAGACAAGTGCCCTTGCGCATGACCGCAAAGGCGTGACCTTAGCTCAAATATGGCGAAGAAAACTTATACCCGCACAGACGCAAAGTGCAGTGCGTGAGTGAGTATGTAAATGTTTTCATGCAGAATTTATTTTTACAAATATACATGGAGATATTCCTTGAGGTCTCGACATTAAAATGGATTTAGGTGAGACTAAGAAGTTGATAAATTTTAATCTTATACTGAAAAAAATATATCTAAAGCCGTTTCATTGACAATTTTTCTGAGAACGATTTACAACTGAATGAGAAATTAAAAGCAAAATCAATTATGAACAATAGATAATTAACAGAATAACAAGCAACTAATCATGAACTTGGAATGTTCGTGGAACTCTTAGAAATAAGATCTGTGTCCCCTAAGACCCTAAAAGGAAAAAGTTAATTAAAACGTCCAACGTTAGAAAGCCAATGAAAATAAAAGCGTCTGTAAAAATAGACAAACGAGACATTTATGTTTGGATCTAAAATTACTTGATGCGTTGGGACGCCGCCAAGCGGATGCGATCTTCCGGGGGTGATTATGTCATCGGCACTACTATACTATTATTCTTTCCATGTAATTGACACAATAATAGCATTTGCGGTAAATTGTTCTCCTTTACAATTATATCCGTATCACGCTGTCATTGAGTGAGATTTGAAACCATCGTAATAATTGAGCAGAGCAAAGTCTTAAAGATGAGGTAAACTCAAAATTAACAAAAACAAACTTATAAGTCTGGCCCCTCGAGTCAATACAATCAAATCCACGCTTAATTGTCGATTTGCATTTACTGTGAATGAGGATGTCTACAAAGCTATTAACAATAGTGGCTTGTCATGCAACGATCTTATCTTGGGGATGTTAACATTAACAATAGCCGTATAATGCCACGGTGCGTTCATTCATACAGCAATCGAGGTCGATGTTGCCTTGATGCTCCCTATTTATAACCTTATCAAGTCACCCGCATACGCTATCATTACCACTAAGTATTCCTTTGAACGAACGTAAAAGAGAAGTTCACAAATGTTCTCGAGGTAGTTTTGTAGAGCCTTGATTAATTTCTGTTACTCATTCATGATTATTTAATTTTATAGCCTAAAGAAGAAGTCATACTTAAGCTTGTAATATTTCTACATTGAAGCTAGTGAGATCACAGTCGATACCTACGTTTATATTGTGTGCGTCATTCGGAATTTGATTTCGTCATCGGTTCGCGCAAAAACCTACCGAGAACTGGTATAACGATCTAAGTTTTGTCCTAGCCAGCCGGCCACAGGCATGTCGTTAGATATTTTTAATTACTATGCAGCATACCGTAAATATTAGGAATAACCAAGAAATTCCTTATCTATTTGTCAGCAGGAAACTAAATAACTATTAAAATTAACTAAGAGCAAAATTTACTACTGTCCCATCTTTCTCTGTTTTATTTATGTTAGAATACTAAGTTAGTATGTACATAATAGAAGACAACTTTGCACAGAATTACTTAAAATTTGTTAAACCCCATTGGTAGTAGTTGACAACTAAATGGCGGATACAAAATCCAGGGCAGCGCATTCTATTTAAAAGGATCTTATGGTTGACCTTTACTTCGCGACTGCGATCTGATAAATCTTAACAATCCTACACTCGAGCAAGTTAGAGAAATAGTAAAGGATGTGCGGCACATGAATCAGTGAGATTGAGAAACGCTAATTCGAGATAAGCCGTGGCTGGCGACAGGCTCGCCTTATCGCCGTGCAAACAGCGGATGTTTGCGCCAGTATCAACAATTTGCGCGGCGTGGTCGGCGAAATTTGTTGCCACTGCACCGCTAATGCGCCGACGCACTTCAACTAACAGATTAGCAGTCGTTATTGTTTCACTTCTCGCTTACTCGCGCTCGTTCAAACGGCGCCATCTTCTATCGAAAGTTACTTATCGTATGATACATTACTCTTGATATTGGATTTATAGTTACAAACCAGAATTGTAGCATTATGCAGAATTTAAAGTACTGTAAGCTTAAAACTTTTGACTTATGGGTTTCAAACACTCGTAATATGTCGGCATTCTTCTGCAATAGAGTCGCCAGATATTTATTTTCTTGTCGTGACTACAACAGATTGATACTGAAATCTACACGTAATATCTTCGTACATTTTTGATATGTACAGCATGTGCCATGCCATTCAGTATGGATGAAGAACTACTCATCTAGATAAGTGTATAATATATGAGCAGAAGTCAACCAAACTTGGGCAATCATGTTTGAAATTTATTCGTCCCTGGTTTGCATTATGACGTAAGTGAAAATAACAATAATGGTGACACACATATTGAAAATAGAAAAATATAAAGTAAATAATAAAACTTGTGTGCCAATTCAATACCTGCCTGGATCGTAATAATAAGTAAACAAAATCACGAGGTCAAGGTTATATCTCCTATAAAATAAGTTATGTGTTGAAAACTTCGTAATTTGTTTTGGCAGGAAAATAAAACAGCTAATTATGGTGAATACAACCAGAAAGTATAAAAGTTCAAAGGAATTTTAAGTCACAATAAGTGCACAGATGGAGCCTAACAATGACAACTGTGCAAAGTACTGTGTGTGGCCAGCACAGGTGCGCGTGCGGCTCGGCAACGGGCAGGCCGCGCCGGCGACGGTCCACAGACCAGATCACGCGCAAGGCCGTCCTACGTCCGGAGACGTCGAAACTACATCCACTCGAATGCAGACGTACAAATATTTGCAATCGTTTTATTGGAGCAGACAAGTTTGTATCGCATGTAAAAAGTTAATAACTTATTGACAGTGGTTCAGGTTTACAAGTTGAAAGGCAGAGAAGATCAGTAGTTTTAATTAGTCTACCGAACACTGTTGAAAAGCGCAACACTGATTTGTGCACTTTCTCACCTTATAGGTCTGAATTAATTTTCATCTACATGAAGTGCTGCTGAATCTATATCGTAGGTGACATTCTAGAAGTGTAAAAACCAGATCATCCACATAAACAAGGCCACTTAGCGAGCGAAGACATCGAACCTTGGACATCTATGCAATTGCACATGCGATTATGCGACTAGTTGCAAAATTATTGCACGAAATGTCAATATTCAAATGAATTGTGACAGAGTTTATATTTTACTGTTATTCGAGAAAAAGCGTCGTAAAATTGTTCGTTGGATAATAAATCTAGTTTACGCAAGCCGTGTGGTACTAGCTGAGTAGGATTACATCACAACACATTCTCTCATGTGTTGAAAATGTTGTAATTGTAGGTTTGACTTATTATGCCCTTATTGGGTTGTCACGTCGTCAGTTAGGCCTCTATCAAATTATTTATTTATAAGATCATGAATGATGTTGTGATAATGTAATAAATTGATTTGATGAAAAAATACAGCGAATTGCTTTAGAATACGAAAACGTATGTCAAAATTGGGAGCTGCTTAAAACGCTTTCAGACAACAATTAAGGTTGAGTTAGTAGTAGGTAGGTTCATCCAATCTTTTCATAGATGACAAACAGGTAAACGGCAAATATTGTTTTCAACATAGTTAACAACAAAGATTATGGCTGCGATGATAACGATGGCTATTTAGTAATAGTTGCCACATGTCAAGGGAGGCGCAAACGCAATATGGGGACAAGGTAACTCATAGGTTAAGTACGTAATGTACTTTATGTGCATGAGTTTAGAGTTCCAACGATAACATTAATGATTGCACGCCAATTAGAGAAATGTGACTACGCTCTTGTAATTAAGTAAACTGTTTTTATGTTAATTTATTTTCATTAGTCGCAGAAGAAAAATAACTTTCCATAAGAAAAAATGGTATATATGTACTGGCCGTAAAAATGACAACATTTAACGTTTCAATATCACAAAAAATATCAGTTCCTGAGTAGATCATTATATTATGAAAAACTTTTCTCCAAAACCGTGGCTGACCAATGCATACATAATTGTTGAAACATACAAATGCGGCGTCTTAATATAATTACCAGTCGGCCCAGTAGGTACTTAACTCTCTGTAACCATAAGCAGACGCTTTCATAATCTACTTTTTCAACCTGCTTGAATATACGCTAATAAAAATGTATGAAGTGATTGACCTAGAAAATTAAGATAATGAGGTTTCGAAGAACACTGACAACTGAGCGGAGGATAGGATTTTACGTTTAATTCACTTAGCTACTAACTTTTGAATGATTGTGAAGTAATTGTTAGCTAAGAACAGGTTGAATAAGCAAATGTCTGAATTATAAAAGCAGCATATCAATTGCATGACACAATACTTCCAATCCAATAAATTTATTTCATAGGTTAAGGCCTATCGATAGGTATAGCGTTTATCTAGATCCTGAAGGCTAAAACCATATTTGGCGACAAAAAATATTGATACAGCAACAGATAAGTGGCCGTTTAAAAAGCGAATCTGCAACCTTATACCCGTAGTTCTTCCACAAGTCTGCCGAGGTCGCTATAATCTAAGAACACACGTACGCATATGTGCATATAGCAGGTTAATCATGGTGAGTATACACGAGACTAATCCGGCGATGACATCATGTAGCCACAGCGCACCCCATAAAATGCAGTAGGTGATAGCAATAACGATTCAGTACGTGTTGTATTGTTGAACCAGAATGAGTTTGAACAATACTGATAGGTATACAGGGTAAAGTAGAATGGAAAAATTAGAGGCACGTGAGAATGGAGAACAAACAACGATCATGTCACAAATGTCAAACCCAACACGTAAGAAAATAAGAAACTTTTCCTACGGAGACTAAAAATATCCAGTTCTAAAAGGGTACGAAAGAGGGAGAGACAGATTGAAGTTTATGATGTCCAACATCGGAGTCAAAGAGCTGCCGTGACGACACTTGCAGGCATGGTAGGAAACAGAAATGAAAACCACAGATGTCACTGCATATTAAATCCAAATTGAGTTTATAATCTTTTTAGATTGCTTACTTCTACATATTTTTAACAGAAAAAAAACATCCAGCAATAAAATTAACAACACAAGTAAATCGATGAACAATTGGCCGCAGAGAGCAAGGTGACTAAGACTAGGTAAAATTTTAATTAGTTAAACGAGTTAGATTAGCAGTGCAGGAAAAACCTAAATGATAAAATAGTTGAAATGATTGTTTGTAGCTGTGGATGAATGCAGTAACCAGGCGATAGTCTACGGTACAAATGTCTGAGTCAAAGACTGGAAATACAACCTTTAGTTTTAACCTCCGAGTTCAGAACTCAACCAAGCAAAGCGTGGGTTTTAAGAGTACCAATTATCCGAGTGGTGGTTGTGTATGTTTATACAAATCTTATGGTTCACGAATTTATTAGGTTGACAAGAATATCCTGATTTATGATAGTACAAATCATGCTGCATCAGTGAGGAAGTTCAGAGCGACCAAGGTGAACAGTACAGTAATTATAAGAAACCTTTTCTTGTACTCATCTAATAGCGTAATTTATGGTTACAGTAAACTATAATTACAATAGATTATAGTAAATAGATAGAATAATTAAAAGTTATTTACGGTAGAGGACGACAGAACGAGTTGTACTCGTACAGCAACACTGTAAACGACAATCTTCAAAAACATTATTTTGACAAATATACCTGTTGCAAAAAATCTCATTAAAACCACGTGAAAGCTGGTATAGAACACCTAAACCTGTCAATTACTTCCTAAAGTATACGGAATTACTTTTGTCTGCAACTGCAAGTCTTTTCCGAATGAAAGTAAAGACAGTGAATATAATAACGTTGACTCTGTATTTACTTTCACTTTATTTGGTGAAGTAAATAAAACTTAAATTTGCTTGCTCGCATGGTAACAATTGCTGATTTTTCTAACACCTTAGATGTTCACAGAAAACTATTACGCCGAAGTTGATGAAATTAAGTTAATGCATGAAGTGACATCTAAATTGGAATAATGCATCGGCATGCATCAGATATTATAATCATACAATCTCCCGAAACTAGGTGTTTTTAGACTAATCATAATGAATTAAGAAGGAAGGATAAGGGGTGGAACGCATCTGTTGAAGAACAGGTGCACGGCAGGTGACTGCGACACGTGCAGCAGAAGCAACGGATGCGCGCGGAAGGGGAAGATTAAATCCCTAACACTGTTAGCTAAACGTTTTCATACAGGATCAAACATTCGAACATATTCCGAATGTCATCATCATCAATGAGGCAAAATCAATTAACAAGAAACTGCCTGGGACAAATATTGATGATATAAAGTAAGAGCTCACGACAACCGTAACTATTCGTATTCTAGATCATTAAAACTAAATATATATTTTAAATCTTACTGATCACAGATGCTAGGCAATAGAACAATCAGTGCTGCAACTACCACTGGAAGTGCTAATGAAGAAAGCGAGATGTTCTACAACATAAATTTCGGGTCAGCAGCACAAATTGCAAGATCTTAAAAAGTAAAACTTGACGAACTTAAAGTGTTGATAGAAAAAGAAATGCGCCCAACTGTTGTTAGAAATCGCAACGTGTGAGTGAAACGAAGTGAAACGGCGCTAGATGGCCACAGAGCATATCGACCGTCAAATTAATACCAAGTACATATGCAGCACAATGTCATGAATGAGTGACGTATGCTACACAGGTCCTACACAGGCGCTGCTTCTTAAAGCACCTAAGGAATAACAGTCTAAGAGCCGATTCAATTCACTTGAATGGTCTAGTAATTTACACGAATGGTCCGCTCCTAACATCTATGTAGAATGGCTATAAGTAGTGGCACTTTAAATTGTTCAACAAAAAATACAGTTCGGATTTTGTCGTATTTTGAGGGTTATAGCAAAGAAACCGTCTAGAATATTTAATATTTGTTTGTGAGCAAAAAACAGTGGCTTTTTTATTTTACTGGAGATATTTTTCCTATTGTTTGTTTTGTTTGGTTGTAATGTGTACCTAATTGTATACGGTTCATGATGGTGTAAAAATCAACTCCTTTCTTGTCATGGACTTTGTTAATAATTTGCTAGGACACTTAATAAAACATACATACAGATATGTATCAACATATTCTACGTAACCAAGAGAAATTGTAGACCTTTCGTTGACAATTTCACTGATTAAAATTTTACCTGTCGAGTTTACCTGAAATGAAGACGACCAAACAAGAGTAAAGATATCGTGTTATGTATTCTTATCACTGTCGATAACTGCAATTGAGCTTTTAGTATTATGAAGTATGATTTATTTGCGGTATAACCTCTATAGGTTGCCAAGAGGTAATGGACGGAAAATCCTAATAGACAGGCGCCAGTCGGGACATGCGAACTAAACGTGTTATTTTGTACAGGCACCTTATTTGGCATTCATTAGTTCCGTTTTAAGGGGAATTGAAATATCCAAGAACACGCAGAAATGTCGCTGTATACGGTGTAGCTAATTCCTATTTAAGATTTGATATTATCGGGAGGAAAATGTATATTGAAATACAATTTTTTCGGATCTAAATTATATTTCAAACAGGATATCACATAACGAGGAAACTGAATAACAAACAATCATTTTTGATTGGTTTAGACTCGATATACCTATGAATGATGATACTAGTGATTATAGCGATACGGCTAATCGAAAACAATCATGTGGCCACAGATTTACCACGCTAACATATTTCAAAACCAGGAAAAACCTTGAGGACTTCAGAGCGCACATCATAATTTGAAATTAACAAGATAGGCGATTCTATGCCAGCAAGTTCTGCTCATTATACTGCCTCCATTGTTCACAACGTTTTCAGAAACGTGTGCGTCGAACGTGTAAAATGTCTATTATCGAATTATTATAATGACTTTATGGAATTTTTAATGCTTTAAAATTCTAAGCATTAGATGCTCCTATTAATATTTTTGTAATATCAGAGATAAGATTACACTTAATGTATTCCTTAGACATTGATAACTCATGATAAGCCTTTTATAGTAAGTTACGTAACGAAAATTCGTGAATTAGAAATGTAGCAGCCGTAATAAATACAGTGTAATATATCCATGAAGAGATTACTATTGGGCTCTATAAACTTGCTCAGGCTAAATTCAAAATAAAAGCGAAAGTCAGGGACCCTCGCTTCGGCGAAACAGGAAAAGCCGTCTCTCTCTTTCATATAGACGGGGTTAATAAGGACGGGGAACGAAAAGACGGTTACGACCGTTTGCACCATGCAAAATAAATATAAGGCGTCGAGCGAGACCTCCGATGTACGCCGTCATGACATCACCGTAACTTATGATTTAAGTCAACAACACTAAAAACTTGTACAAGTAATTTATTCGGTTGACGAAGCGTTCGTCTATGATGGACGGCTGAGGCCTGTTGCTAGGCGCGCTAAGCACAAAATGTATTGTTGCCTCGTCGATAAGGTTTATGGCTTTGAGTTACCTAACCCGTTCAGTGTAGGTAATCATTGGAATCGCGAATCCAAAATTGAGGGAGCCTTATTTTCAGAATAGGGATTGGCGTAATACCTGTTTCCCGCCGGCAACCATGGTGAATGTTTTTTGTTTCGGGTCAGGTCACAAGCACAGGCAGTCACCGTACACTGGGTGCACAACACTGAGGGGTGAGAGGTGAGGGGTGACGGCACCGCAGCCGCGTGTGCCGGGCGCGGCGTTAGAGTTTGAACTGAACCGCCGGCGCATCCCCGAGCCCAAGGCTGGCTGCGCGGGCGCCGAGGCCCGGCCGGCCTTCAGGTGCGCGCACACTAGGGTTGCCACTAACGTGCAAACTCCTGTCCTTACTTACTTATATTATAAATGCGAAAGTAACTCTTGTCTGTCCATCTGTCTGTTACTTTTTCACGCCAAGACTACTGATCGGATTTGAATGAAATTTGGTATACAGATGGTCTAGACTCTGGGAAAGAACGGCTACTCTTTATTGTGAAAGGGAGGTTAAAAGGGGGGATGCGGGTGAAGTTGCGGGAAACAGCTAGTACACATACTTACAACACATCGAAAGCTGCCTCGAAGCATCGCCAAATATAGGAGTTAAATCGGCAATGAGACTCTGGGAAAGAACGGCTACTCTTTATTGTGAAAGGGAGGTTAAAAGGGGGGATGCGGGTGAAGTTGCGGGAAACAGCTAGTACTACATAATTACAACAACAGTCGAAAGCTCCGCCATCAATGGGCGTTATAACGCAATCGAAACGTCAAATAGTGCTATTAGGTAGGTTTAATTCCGTCGCATATTTGTTTTTTCGTCGCAAGTTTGGAAGTAGAGACAGTAAACAGTTTGACAGCATCAGCTATATATGAGAAAATACTGTTTTCGAATTTCAAATCAATGATTTTACAACGATGGATGGATGGATGGATGGAAAACGAAATAATACAGATTATTTTTCCACGACAACACGGTTTTTTGTTTTGAAACACACTTGTTTTGGGTCTGGGTACCTTTGATATTTCTGGTTTCTATTGTAGAAGAGAACGCCTAGGTAGCACGTTGGAACGAGTCAATACGATTATTCATGTATGTAATGTTGTCTAAAAACATTATATTTTTATAGAACTAAGTCGCATCCTTGCGAACCAAAGTTTTAACAATGGCAATCCTTTGTTACGTGGGCGCCATAGTGTGTGTGCACCTTTCGTCTCGCAGACTTTTTTACCTGCCCGGCTACATCTCTAAATTGAATCGTGATCCAACCGATAAACATATCGCAGTCGTGCTATCGTTACTTATAATATAACGCGTACAAATCGTTATTATTTTAAGCACTACTGTGTTTGTGCATTTTGGAGAATAACGTGACAACTCGATGTCAAACATGGTACCTAGGTAAGTTTTGTCGCCATTTAGTTATGTAAATTAAAATATACTAAACCATTCGTGTATGTAACTATTTATATTTTAAAATCGAATATACCTATTCAAACACTTTCATAAAATTGTTATTTCGTGAGTTCCAACCCTAAAAGCACAAAAACAAGGGGAAACATGCTTCCTACATTTTTATTCACATGCTCATAAGTTATTTAAAGTTTGTGTTGTTTAGTGAATTTATTAAGCATTAAAATAAAAATAGTTAAAAATCTTTTAATTAAAAGGAAAAAATGTTTTTTCTTCATCTTAATGTCAGAGGCTTGTATTTTAATTAGGTGTTTGTATTATTTACGATGTATCTTCCCCTAAGTACCTACCAATACATCAACAATATTATAAAAAATATGTGCAGAGAGAGAGAGCGTGTTTAAATTTTGGTCCTCCTATTACCATTTAACCATTTATACGAAACCGACTGTGGTGAACTCTCGGTTTCGCTTGCATTAACTTAGTATCGCAATAAAACTACCCATCATATTACAAATAAGGATGACTAAACGCGCTAAAAATACATTTTGCCTCATTTACAAACCGACGTCATTAACAGTCACTATAGAACAAGCGACAATACCTAAAACAGATACACGATCGAGAAGAGAAACGGAAATTGAAAACGCGCCTTTAAGATATAAAGCGTTAAGTTGCTGTAAGTCAATCATCGTCGGTTAAAGTGACTTAGTGTGTCACTAGTCCCGGTGCATAGGAGCGCACCGCGACAGGCCGCCGCGGTACCTAGACGCCGCAGGTACCCGCGCGGTGACCCGGGTGCACTGCCCAGTAACCAGATAAGCGCGACACACTTTCCTACTTCCTTCCTCCGGCACACTTGCCGCCAGCTAAGGCAACAGGTACCGTCGGCAAATGCAATCACGTTATCGTATATTACGAAGAATTCGTACGGATAGTCATATAAAATTACATTTCTACAGTGCAAAAATGATATACTGAAGAAACAGCATTTCCTCGGATGAACTCGGAAATATTGACCCATATTATTCTATGGTGCGTAGAAAAATGATTCCCCAAGCACTATTAGGATAGACATAAATGTCTGTATTCCATTTTGAGTCTTAGTAGGCAATAATAACTGTGTCACTATAAGTTTTAGTGCTGACCATACATGTCAGTATTACACAATACAAGATAAGAGTTAAAAAGGAAAATACAAAAAATATCACTCTTAGAATTAGTGTTACTGTCACTGTTTTAATACTTTGGAGCATAGCATAAGTGGTAATCTAATGGACCATAATTGGCTGGACATGTTAGTAATGGGTATATTTGTATAAAATTAGACTCCATAATATTGTATTGTATTTCATTAATACATTATGACTTCAGATTTTATACATGCTGAAGGAAATATGTTATAATAAAACCTCCTTTACACCGAAAATCAAATCAATAAAAACATCATGCTGTATTGAATAAGAGAAAACAAGTTATTTGAATAATTTTCTTCTCTTACTTTGAACACTAACATTAGACTCCAGAGTTGGTGCATGATAAAATTATTATGACTTACTTAAATATCTAAATATTTTTCATTCAAAAACAATGATTCAATCTAATTTATACTAGTATGTTATAGGAATTATTAAAAAAAAAACGTAATTTTATACCAACCCTGTTAGATTCTAATATTGTTTAAACCAATTGCAGAGAAAATTAGTATCATTACAAAATAAATACTTATATTCAATTGCAAAACTGAAAACATTTAGAGGAAATGCACATAAAAGGGGAACCATAAAACATTAGCACTACAGCATAAATCTGGATACTAGCATTAATACTCTAGCTAAGTCCTGAGCACTAACATCCAGCAGCTCACAACTGACAATCAAACACAATGTCAAACGCACACCGTGACTAACCGACTCATTGTTACCGGAGTTTAAATCAAGTGCGGTGCTTATATAATTAAATATCTGAAAACATAATTAGAATATATGAAGTACAGAAAATAAAAAGATAGAAGAATAAGCCTACATATAACAGAAGTTATTTAAAAAAAGAAAACAAGTGATTTTTTTTTATAAATGCAATATTATACAAAACAGTTTCTTTTGCTGTTACTACTGCCCTGTATTAATAGTAGTTATAGTCAAGATGAATATTATACAGAAACTAAGTAGGTATGTCATACCTTCAATGATGACTCAGTAACTTTATGAATGCAACTGTATGAACAATGTTATGTGTTTACTCATCATAATACTTGATTAAATGTAAGAGATGTGAAGTAAATGAAATGATTGGTATAAAGCACAAATAATGGGTAACATCACAGGACAAGATATAAAGTCAGGTTAGTATAACATGTGTAAATCTTTTCTTTCAAAATTACATAGGGTCATTTCGCCTGTTCGCGTCCATCGCCCAATTCGCGTCCATTTTGCCGATCTCCTTTTAAAAATCCTCGAAAACAAGTCAACTAACACACCAATCGAGCGAAAAGTCATTCCCGCTAATACGTCAATGTATAAGAGTCATGCACACATAAACAAAAGTTCTGTGCGTCCACCAATCTTGTTTAGAAAAAATAGTTAATCTCGCCTGTTCATCAAGGAAGCGCACATGCACTGTTTTTTAAAAAAAATAATAGTGTGCAGTGGCATGTTTCATGATAAGTTTTATATTGTTTTATGTGAATTTTTGGATGGATAGCTATTTCTACAGTTTAATGATGAAAAAAGGTATAATGTTTATTATGAATTAGGTAATGTTTTTTATATTTAACATAACATAACATAATATTTATTTCAAGGTAATCAATGCTAACATTCATATTCATTATAGTGCGCCATTTCTTTTATCTGGTAAACTTCCCGTATACTGTAAATTCGTGAGGCTTTATTTTTTGGATAATATCGATTGAATATAATATATCTTCTTTCGGGGGCCATTTCCAATTTTTTAAAGATTTTATCATAACTGATTCCTCTGATAAGGCCATAACTTGTCCAGGAAAATAATCGCCGTCGTACATGAATAGTAAAAAAAACGCCCTCTTTATAAACTGGACGTATTGACTTTATATCAATATCTGCTATTTTTGCAGAACCTTCATCTTTTTCTTGTCATCGTCAAAAATGGCGCCTGTACTTTTATCTGCTCAAATCCAATCCAAACAAAGCAATAAAAGCTGTTTAAATAAAGGTGACAGGCTATTTTCATATTTGTCAAAATATTTATGGTGGAATCTACTTTATGATTTGCTTTTATGTTACGTAACATAAATCCAACAAAAAGTAACATAAGTGTATCATAAAAGTAACATAAGCGTATCATAAAAGTAACACAAAACAGACCACCACACCAAAACTCGTTCGAAATTGACAAAACTATAAGCAATTCGTTAGCACTCATTTTGCCAGTAAAAACTACACTAATGTACCAACTTCAATAATGATATTTGGTAAATAAGTTACATTGCTTTCCTTTTAATGCTCAAAATTTGACAGTTTACGACGAAATTCACCCAAAACAATGGATCGATTACAATCTCAAAGCGACATTAATAACGAATAAAATAAGGTGGACGCGAATTACTACATCGAATTTTACAAAACTTCCACTTTGCGTCCACTATGGACGCAAACTATACTTATCCTCTAATTATAAAAACCGAATTGCGTCCACTGTTTTCTTTAAATACTTGCTAATAAAAAATATTAAAACATACTGTTTAATATTAATGATTTTTTTTTAATTAAATTACCAAATGATGTGAGTAATTTCATAAATTTTTTGTTCATTTATGATGAGTTCTTCGGATACAAGAAAGAAGAAGGAAAAGAGAGCATACACAGAAGAAGATAGATAGATGGATACTCTTTATTGCACAACACATTACAGAACTTAATGCTAATAGTAATTTCCAAATACAATATCGGCGGCCTTATCGCTAATAGCGATTTCTTCCAGACAACCTTTGGTTAGAGGAATAATGAAGATTTAAAGAAAGCGTTAAATGAAATTCGAGAGAAGAATAAATTAGATTATAATAGATAAAGATAAGACAAAATTGTAATATTGTTTTGTTCATTTAATATGGCCGAAAACTTATTATAATTAAGGCGGATCTTAAGCATTCCTTGTGATTTTAGGGTAAAATTAACAGAACTGATTGTCTGGAAGAAATCGCTACAAGCGATAAGACCGCCTTATTGTACTGTCTATAGCTGTTGTTTCACTCTTGTATTTAATTTCTGTGCAATAAAGAATATCTATCTGATTACTGTTTATTCTTCAAGTTGCAATCTTATTATTTGCCTAATTTTAAGTCAAGGCGCCTTAAAGTTGAGAAGATATATTTTTCTTTTTAAAAGTGAAGTTTAAATGATGATAATGTTGATTTTCAATAATTAAGTTTATTGGTAATAAAGAAATTGTTCAAATACAATCTTTCTTTATTAATTCATTTAAAATAAAACCCCTATATTCCTGTCCTAAGCTGCTGGACGCGAAATGGTCCACAGGTGGACGCAATTTGGATTTTTTGGACGCAAACTGGGTAAAACACCTAATTCTGAAGTTTATCTATTTAATAAGAAAACGCAAGATGTTTCTATTACAACTGAGAGTTAATCTTAAAATAGACTATATAATGAATACATTACACAAATTTGTCATAGAAATGAGTGCTGGGGCATTTTTATTATCGCCGACAAACTTGCCAACTGCACTAAATGGACGCGAACAGGCGAAATGACCCTAGAATGAGAGCTTTTACATTTAAGAAGATTATTTTCATGAATTATTAGACATTTTCAAGGGTTAACTTGTAAATACCAAATTAATTAATCATCTGATTGTTTTACTTAATGATTTTAACTTTTAAATTCTCAAATAACAATATCAGGAGCATTTTAAAGTTTATCAAATTTCCAAGTACAGTACATAGACATCTATAGTCTATCACATCTTATCTCTTTCACAATTTGCTGATAAGTTTTAATACTTTACTATGATGTTACAACATGCACTATCTTCACACTTTTACTTTTAAAATGTGAAACAAGCTCACAGGTTCATTGATACTCAATTACCCACTCATTGCTATGAGAAAGTCCATACAAGTGTTTACACACAGAAAATGTTGCTAGTTTTCATCAATTTTAATGTCCCCCCGATGACTTAATGTGTTCTCTGATCACATTGCGAAGGTGAAATCAGCAAAATGACGCAGGCACGACCAACCACTGCATTCTGTTTGGGGCAGCATCGCGCCTATTGCCAATATCGTGTAAATAAATAAACACAATGGTAATACTCACTGATTTCGGCATGTTGGCGGTTTGGGATTACTATCTGCAACCAAATAATTACAAATGTGAAGAAACTGACACATAAATCCAGTGAGACTTGCGAGCGAGCCACTGACAAGCACTCCTCGGCGCCGCGTGACATTGCATGTGAAATTGTCACTGAACCCGCGGTTATCTGCGCGGATAAACTACATCACACGTTATATTCTTAGCCGTCCTACACATATTCTCATAAAATACCTATATTCCACCAATTACAATAAAATTACAGTCACCGGCGGGCGACTCGGTAGCACTGAAATGATATGATGGGTAGAAAACTTTGCTAGCGCAGGAGAAATTGTTGGTGGCATTTTCTTATTTTTTTAGCGAACTGCTTGGACAATAACTTACCCGGTAAAAAGGAGAATATCACCTGATAATCCACATATGTAGCACAACACACATAAAGAATGCACACACCCTAAAAGAGCCACAAAAATATCGCGATGTGACAACTGCCTGCGTGACGTGGTAGACGTTGTTGTCATTTTATGAAACAGAAAACTACTATAAAATTGGGGCTGCTATATTAAAAAAATCTAGCTTACTTAAACATTTTGAGGAATAATTGAAAATGGGCTAGATTTATTAATGTAAAAATTATATGTAATGATTCCAGTTATTTATATTCATTGTGATATATAACATAAGCAGTTAGGTCTGTAGGTAGGTATTTATTTTAGCAAATTAACGAACAAAAATTAAAACCAACTGAGATTATAATTTCTGAACGTCACCATGTGAACTTTTTGGAGTTCCGTAGTCACTAAAGTTAGTAGAAAACCTACATGCAACTATAATGCATCAAGAAAATCATGAAAACCATCACATGGAACTCCGTAATAGTTCCTCAAGAATTTTTACGACTTTATTGACAGATTATAGAAAGAAGTCCCTAGTAATATTAAATACATGCTCAGAGGGATGTTTCATTGTAAGGGTTAGGAGGGGTAGCCAGGCAGTACTCACGAAATGGACTGGCTGGTACTATTACAATTTACATACAATAATACAAGTGACTTAAGTACTGACCTTTGATGTCAGGGTCCTGTGTTCACCAATCCGCTTTGAGTATATAGCCACTGGAGATGCCATACCGGGCGTTTCCCCTCCGGCAAAGTACATTGGTCAACTATTCGGAACTGGTCAACTAAGTTATACAAAACTACTTGGATGTCGCTACATCGCCATTTTGCATCGCTCCGTGTCGCGTGACGTTTCTCTTAAAAATGGTGAATTGTGCAGTATTTTCATGTAAAAGGCGATCTGACAGCTAAAATTCGCAACAAGATCGCGTTTCCTATCATAAGTAATGACTTTTATTAATTATCAAATGTGTATTAAACTAGAAAATCTATTTTAATAAAAAATCGTTACGATACGTAAACGACAGAAAAATTTAATAATGATATCGTGGTATCGGTCCTAGTGATGGGACCAATTAAAATCAACTCGACTTTTGAATGAATCATTCACTCACTGCAGTTAGTTTCAAAATCCGTTCTTTTCATTATATTTTGAATAAAATAATATAGACGTATATTATAATATTAAAACATTGTAAAGTGAATTAGAGAAATTACTGTCCTTTCTCCTGGTCATACGATGTTGGAATTTATTCTAAAAATAAAAAGAATTGGTGGCTATAAAATATTTCGAGGTAAAAGGAATAAAATATGTGGTCCGGGAGTATCATGCATGATAACGGAGTAGATAGTAAACCATAATTGGAGCTCGCTAATTTTAATATAGAAAAGTATACGAATGTTCGTTTATCCAATATTTCAAAAAAATTAGACCCCCAGAAATATATTCGACACGTGTACAATAAACTTATTCATTTTGAAAATCAATATAAATGCGTAATAAGGATTTTTTGTAATATTTCAATAAATCATTCTAATTAAAAATATATTGTTTCATTTACTCTCCCTTTGTTTGTCCAAATGTTTAACCCCAAACTAGCGCACATTTGTAATTTTTTACGTTTTAGTATGTATTGCACAACTTCACCATTTTTTAGGGTTCCGTAGTCTACTCGTCATGTCTGTCCGTCTGTCTGTCTGTCTGTCCTGGCTCGTTCTCCGCCGTTTCTGCACCGATTGCCACTGAAAATTGGTAAAGAGATGTATACTGATAATCCAAAAATTGGTTTTTAACATTATTGAAAAAGAATTATTTTTCACCCCCCTTTCCATACAGCGAAAAGTTAATTCGAAAAATAAATTCGACTTACCCCATCGTCTGGTCGGTATCGTTAAAAAGGTATCTTTAAATACAACAAAAATTGCCTTGACATAATGTGGATCAACCCCCCAGTTTCGAGATATATTAATACAAAGTTAAAATTAGAGCTTCCTCTCCCCCCCCCCCCAACTTTTGAAATACTATTAAAATAATTCTGAAAAAAATATGCTCTATACCTCCAAGTAAGTACCTACGTACAGCCACACATCACAGTAAATACTGTCATACACATTAAGTTGAATATCAGTTGAGGAAATTTGACAGATTGTGGTAACCTGATGTGTGGCTGACTGTACTTTTAACGAAAACTTTAGCGGACTCTGTATCATACATAGTATTTTTAATACAACTTGACCAACTTATGACGTGCAGTTGCCCTAACTAAATGGTAATGTATGGAAATAACTACCTAACTTAACTATGAAAATAAGGTTTAAGGCCCATCTTTTGGATACGGAACACTTTCATGTGCGTGTCCGACACGCTGTTGGCCGGTTTTATTTTACAAACTGACTAAATAAATATTTATTTATCTTCAATGTGCAGAATTTTACACTTACAATCTATATTATATTTTATATATAAGTTCATTCACCAAACTGATTTGACTCATTCTTTGTGTCCCATCACTGTCTTTTTCGTATGTATGCTGCATAGTTACGTGAAATCTTTATTTGTGAGCGTGTATTTTTTGATGTGTTAAATTTTTCTGTAGTGTGCGTTTATCGTGACAGCAAAATTTGTGACTGTTGAGTATTAAAATTGTTGGTGGTGTGCTGTACGTGTTTACCTCGTCCCCCGCAAAAAATGGTGAAAAAATTTGTTAGAAGCGCGGACGTTAGGGCATCTCCAGTGGCTGTCTACTCTAAGCCAATCCGCAGTAGGCAAGCGTGGTGATTAAGCCAAATCCCATGATTATAGTAACAACTTGATTTTTATGATGGAGGCCTTTGCCCTGCAGTGGGATAGTATATAGGCTGATACTTTAATAGAATAGAATAGAATAGAATAGAAAAAGTTTATTTGGCACCAAAAATACAGATATGTTGTACAGTTAAAGATACAACAGTTCAAACTCTTATAATATAATTAAACTAATAAAATATACAACAATCCATATAATATAAAAGGCACCAAAAAGGTCCCCGCTCAGCTATATGTCGGGACACAGTGTGCCTCGACGCTGGTTTTCTGCGGACACCTAACAGTTTTGGCCATCAGTATTCGCACATCATAAACAGAGATTGCTTCAGACACAATACAACAATTAGATAGAAACTCTTAAGATAAAAACACTTAAAAATATATTTGTACGTCGTGTGATAAAATTAGGTATTATGTTAGATAAATAAATATGTATAGGCAAAATGAAGTCTAATATTATTTTAAGTAAAGGCGGTTCTTTGAAAAGAGGAATGTGTTTGTTTAGTGTGTAAGCATAAGAAAAAATATTAAAATATCTGTTTGTATTAATATCAATGTGTAGGTAGGTAATCTAATGATTCTGAATATACTCATTCGGCTTTTTGTTCATTTAGGAGATAGATTTTATATTTTAATTTAAATGATCGTATGTTTGAGCTATGTCTAATGGGTGGCGGAATGTTATTCCAACATTTTGAAGCCGAATATGTGAAACTACCACGAAACGCTGTACTATACAAGCGTACCTCGTGGATTATAATGACCTTGGTCTCCAAAAGCAACAGATTTGGACGCAACTGGATTGATGAGAATTAAAAGAAGTTTAAGTAAATAGAAGGTGCATCCGAAACTCGAAAAGACCCAATAGGGAATTAATTCTGATTTGCACGGTACGGAACCACACAGCGAGAATCCGAATAGCACTTGTTTGCGTTTCTGACAGATTTTACGTTTTGAAACGCCAATGAGCTGTCCTGCTGTGACTGTCAGTCAACTGTCAAAAATAGAAAAACCGAAAACTGTTGGCAAGCGAGCGGCATTCCGTTTTGGTTTTGTTATTTACAGAATAACAATGGTTTACCTATTGCTTTTAAAAGATAAACACTTGGTTTTTAGTGCTTAAGTTTTGTGTTCGTTATAGTTTCTAAGTATAACCTTACGTTATGAATTCGTCTCCGTTATGGAGGCTATGCCACTGGGGCCCGCTGGCGGTTTTAGGTAAATATTTTAGAATTTTACAAAAAAATATAGAAACGATTCCTTTAAACATACACGTACAGATCATATTTCTGATTTACTGGTTTATAAGTATAATACAACTGTGTTATGAATATCATTCAGCTTTGTCATTCTGTACGTTGATTTGTTTTCGCCAAATGTTCACTGCGAGGTTATTAACACCGTTTGGTTTCTAAATAGTTTTGTATTTATTGTTATCGCTTTTCTTCCAGCCATTATAAAGTTAATAACATGGGCCATGGTACACCTGCTGGGCATGTGGTGGCCACCGAACGCGTCGGTGGGGGGCGCCGTGCACGCCGCTGTATTCCTGGCCTTCGCCGCAGCCACACTGTACTACTTCCTCCAATCTCTACTGGAGGGTCCGGGCTTTGTTCCTATTGGTTGGAAACCAGTGAGTGGTTTTTAGATGTATCTGTTGCCTTATAAATATGATATTACAGCGGGAATTAATGCAACATTTATTGCTAAGTTCATTGTATTCACCACCTGTCCGTTTTTGAACATGGCTGCTGTAACATATTAGCTGAAACATCAAACAATAAGAATATGTACTTAGCAATAAATGTCATGTTAATTGCTATTCTTAATGTCATAACCAGTGAGTGTTTTTATACTAAGAGGAATGCACTCTAGAGGAAAAAATTATGTACAGTAATAGGACTCCACTCTGCTTAGTTGAAATGCAGCATATTTCAGATTCTGTATCTGATATTCGTAACACAAATGCTTGAGCTACTTAGTGTGGCATAAGATCAGTAAATAAATGAGGTTTTGTATGTAAAAGACTATAGGGAATTATATCATTCTTATAGGGAAATATTAATAAAAATTGTTAAATTAGTCCATGCTCTTAAGAAGCTTAGTTTTAGTTAAGTATATAAAGTTATGTTAAATTTGTACCAATCCTTAATGAAGTGTGTTATTTGTTTTAGAGAAATGAAGAAGATATTGAATATTTACAATTCTGTACAGTATGTAATGGTTATAAAGCTCCAAGATCGCATCATTGTAGAAAATGTAAGTAATTTTTTGGTAAAAAATTATATAGCTGCAAGTCGAAATTGTCAGACATCACACTCGATGATACCTATTGTCGTAAGACCCAAAAACCTTTTAAAAGGCAAAAAAAAATGCTAATGAATTTATTTAAGTATTATGTTTGTGTTTCCTCTGTTGTCTGATATCTGTAACATAAGGTGTTATGTAAATTTATTTATTAATTACCATTGCAGGTGGGCGATGTGTCATGAAGATGGACCACCATTGCCCGTGGATCAACTGCTGCGTGGGGCATGCCAACCACTGTTACTTTGTAATTTTTCTCACATCTGCTGTCATCGGTTGCCTGCATGCAACTATAGTATGATTCTCATATTTTATGTAATCTATCATATTCAGTGGCATTACAAATGTAGTCACATTTAGCAAGAAAATAAAATTCTGGCATCGATAGCGCAGTGGCTAAGGTATACGCCCGAAGCGCGAAAGGTCCCGGGTTCGATTCCCGGTCAAGTCAATTTAGAAAAGCTAAATTTTATAAGTTTTTTGGGCTTGGGTGTGCTGGGTTGACACCCCCATTTATCCCCCATAATTTTCATCATCTGGTACTAGTACTACTAGTAATACTACATAGTACAGGGGTTGCCCTAGTTTGAGACTATTTTGCTTGGTATGATTGTTTGGCGCATTTATTTATTTTATGTATTTATTCTCACTTCCAACCCTTTATGTTGTTACATCACGTACAATGCAGATGTCTATGGACTGCGGCGATCGCTCAACACATCTATCACATAAGAAATGTTACTGAGGTGGTTTTAAAGACAATTTCTCCGTGCAGGTCCTATCGATATGCGTGTACCACGCCATCAACCGCGTGTGGTACATCCACAACGGCTCGGGGCGCGAGCCCATGGTGTACCTGACGCTGTCGACGCTGCTGCTGACGCTGCTCGCCGTGGGCATGGCGGCCGGCGTCGTGCTGGCCGTGGGCGCGCTGCTGTATTTCCAGGTCGGACTCCATTAGATATGAGTAGATAGATAGATGACGTTTATTAGCCACAAAAACAAAAAGTAATAAAATAATAGGGTATTTTATGGCATTTTTTTATTTATTTATTGAAAAATTTTTGAAGTATGAATCACAGCTCCCTTTATATTTTTTACTAGCGGCCGCCCGCGACTTCGTACGCGTGGAGTTAATTATTGACACTTACCGTCATATTTTGGACAATCCACACAATATATTTTTATAAATTGTAGCCTTTGTGTTATTCTGATGTATAAGCTATATTGTGGTAAAGTTTCATTCAAATCCATTCAGTAGTTTTTACGTGAAAGAGTAACAAACATCCATACATCCATACAAACTTTCGCCTTTATAATAGTAGTAGGACCTATCAACATTAGTGCCAAAGATATTGAGTTGCAAAGTTACTAATCAGAAAAGGAGAGCGATACTCTATTAATGACGTCACTAGGCTAGTGCTTCCTACAAGCGCCGTACAAAATTTTGTTAAAGAAAGGGACAGGTATATCAAAACAGGTTTGTTGCTCTAAAACTTTCTTGCATTCAATCTTTTTAAAAATGTTTCTTCAATAATCATACACTTATACAGTAAGTTATTGAGTCTAGATCTCGGATGTCAAATGTAATAATACATTTTGCAGCGAACAAGGTATAAAAGGTTATATACGTATGGTAGGCCATACGGCGGATTATTCGATCCGGCTGCGACGAAGGAATCTTAATCACAAAATCAAAAAGAAAGGTCAATGACCTTTTGCATAAGTTTATTTGGTACTGACCTAGATCGTTTCACGTTTCCAGATAAAAGGCATAAAGCGCAACAGCACCACGATAGAGGACTGGATCGTGGAGAAGGCGGTGAGCCGGCACGAGGCGCAGGGGCTGCCGCCGTTCGTGTACCCGTACGACCTGGGCTGGAGGAGCAACTTCCTGGCGATACTGTACAGCGGCCGGTACGACGGGCTGCGCTGGCCGCTCAGGGAGGGGTGCGGGGAGTACGATCTCACTGTAAGTGTTTTTAAGCTTTCGCGTTGTATTGTACACATTTATATTTATACTAGCAGCCGCCCGCGACTCCGTCCGCGTGGAAAAGTAACTTTTTACCCCCCTTTTCAACCCCTTACAACCCCCTTTTCGCAATAAAAAGTAGCCTATATCCTTTCTCAGGGTCTAGATTATCTGTATACCAAATTTCATTTAAATCCGTTGAGTAGTTTTGACGTGAAAGAGTAGCAGACAGACAGACAAACAGACAGAGTTACTTTCGCATTTATAATATTAGTATGGATGGCCCGCCCTCACTTCGCTTCGGGAACGTAATTCATAAATGAACCAATAGATGGCGCTGTGCTTAATTACATCGCGCAAGCGTTTCGTGTCTTCGGTTTACCTATAAGCCTTTTCGTTGTCTATAAACGTTATCTCTTTATAAATAGTATGGATACTATTAATAAAAAAGTAAATAAATTGTATTGTAAAAAGTAAAAAAAAGTATAATAAAAAAGTAAATTGTAAAGACAACGACAAGACTTATACGTAAACCAAAAACACGATACACTTCGTATATACTTATACACCATTACAACCAGTATAGGAATGGGGGTTGCGTTGATGAATGGGGACTACGAGTGAAAAGTCCGTTAAATGGCGTACGTGTAGACTGAGGTCCAACTTCAACGTCATTCGTTTAGTGACATTTTGACATCTCACATCAAAAATAACCAATCACCGTGTAGTTTGACCTCAGTTTACAGGTACGCCATCTAACGGAATTTTCGCACGCGGTAGCCCTCATTGCGGGGCATTGTTGAGTCAGGCTGTGTATGTATATGTCTTGTGGTAGTGTATAGAAATTCATCAGCAACCCACGCTCGTCCACTGCTGGACATAGGTCTCCCCCAATGCACGCCACCGCTCCCGATTTTCGGCCACTCTCATCCAGCTCACTCCAGCCAGCCTTCGAATGTCATCATCCCATCTTGTAGTAGGGCGTCCAACACTACGTTTACCGAGTCGCGGTCATTAGACAGAGAACCAGAGTCACCGACATAGCCCACCGAATCAGCAAACTGAAGTGGCAGGGGGCTGGTCACATTAGCCGCAGAACTGACAACCGTTGGAGCTATAAAGTCCTTGAGTGGAGACCGCGCCTCGGTAAACGTAGTCACAGAACACTTAATAAGCCAAGTACAGAAAGCCCACTTCTAAAAACCATTTGTAGAAAAATAAAGGCTCAGGCTCAGGCTACCATAACATAAAGTTGAAATTCCGACCGCTCAGCGTTCAACACCTACAATTATTCATACCTAGAAGTGCGTTCTCTTTCTATCGCACGCAACTGTCGCGCATGCGTCGCCGCTCGCTCGTGATTTTCTACTGACTGGCCCCTCCAGAGGGCGCCGCATGTACTTGCAAGTTTGATATATGTAGGTCGATTCACGAAAGATGACCACAAATGACGATCGTCTACGCTTAACATCTCATGAAGTAAAGACTCAAGACAAAAAACATGGGCAATTAAACATATAATGTGTTTAGTCTAAGCCCTTGTAATGTGTCAAATTAAACCTACATGCGGAGTGGGACAGGCCTGACGTAGTATAGAAATTATCTCTTTAAAAATGGTATAAATGTGTCATTCGCAGCGCGAGCAACAAGCGCAGAAGCAGGACAAGCGCCTCCGCTCGCGCGTGTTCCGCATCACGTCGCCGTACTCCGGGCGCTGGGTGCCTGTACTGCAGTACCCGCGCGCCAGCCTGCACGCGCCCTGCAGCGACGAGCCGCGCCTGCCGCTGCGGCCCGGGGACCTGGTGCGCGTCACCCGCCAGAGGAGGTCGGTGGACTCGACAGTCACAACCCCTAATAATAATATCCTTCTCATCATAGGCACACATCTGTGTTGTTATGTGGGAGAGCCACGCTTCGGCATGAATGGGCCGGCTCGACCGGAGTGATACCACTGTCTCACAGAAAACCGGTGTGAAGCAGCCCCTGTGCTGTGTTTCGCCGAGTGAGTGAGGGTACCGGAGGCCCACCCGGGGGGGAAGGGGATAAAAGGTTGGCAGCGCACTTGTAACTCCACTGGTGTTGCAAGTGTCCATAAGCGGCGGCTATTGCTTACCATCAGGTGATCTGCCTGCACGTCTGCTACCTATCACATAAAAAAAAAAAACTGTGGCAGATGTTTCAAGCAGAATCACGCGATGTGACTTTACAGCTGCGCTACTGGCTGTAAAGTCCTATGCGGGAGTGAACCTTACGTTCACATTTGCAGCAGGTGAATTGAGCGCTGCTGCTCTACAAAGCACACGAGCAGGCGGTTCGTCATTATTCCGGTAGATGGCACTATGCATTTTTACACCGCGCAAGCATTGTGTGTCACCGGAATAATGACCCCAAGCCGCCTGCCTAGGTTTGACAGGTTATAAAATAAACTCAAGCTACATAGACGGAACTGGTATTTCAATTCAACCGTCTCCCTGCCTGGACCTCGAGAGTGCATTATACGGCTGCTTGGCCGCAAGTTGTTCTAGCCAGGCTTCATCGTGTTTTTTCAAGCCCTCCGACACCGTTCCTAATCCTCCTTACTGATATTATAACCGGCTGATCGTTGAGATTGGCCGGTTATGGCGGCTTATGGCGAATACCCCATTTAATACGCCGACCTTTTCGTTACCTTCGCGACTGAGTTGGCACTCCTTTGTTGTTGTTACTCGATGCCTGGATCCCAGCCAGGCTAATATGCGCACCACGATATAGGTAATTTTGTCGACACTCGTATTGCGTCGGCGCAAGTCGCTTCTCGCTCACCTGACTGAGCGACGAGCGGGATAGAAGGATTCGCGCTCGCGAACGAGAGTCGACAAAATTTTGTCGCGGTGCGTCTCTTAGTCTAGCAGGGCGGATCGCCCCTAGTTTAGTAGTTTTTAAATTTTTCCACAAATTCTCCAGACACTGGCTGTTCGGCGAGAAGATGTCCGGCGACGGCGAGCCGGAGGGCAGCCGCGGGCCGCGCGGCTGGTTCCCGCGCGACGCCGCGCTCCGCCCCGCAGCGCCCGAGGACCACAACCTCAAGCCAGACTAACGCCCTCCACGGTTACCGCTTCCTCCAACACAAACATGTACGGTACACGCTCGAATAACAAGATGGTGAACGTGAGTATTGACAGCTTAATCACCATTGAAAGGGAACTTTTCATCGGCCATTTTGATTTTTTATTTCAAAATGGCGGACGTATACTTTTGTTCACGAAAATCTATTCATGTTGCTAAAATATATCATCGATTACATAAAACCATCATCAATACCTTACCTTGAAAAATAAACAATAAATAAGACTTATTTTAGATTACATTTTGTAGTCTTCACATTTTTTTATAATCAAAATGTCGATTGAATCAAGAATTATTGATAAATTACTTTAGCATACCAGTTTTGCTTAACCCTAATACCTATTGAATATAATATAGTATGTAATTGTTGTGAAAAACGTTGTGATCTACAAATGTAATTTTTTTAAGTAGAAAATTTTCATCAGTTGATTTTAGTCTCAACTCTCAAGCAGTATGGTTTTGCACTAATTTATGTTTTTATGTGTTGGCAAACAACAAAACAATATTCGATGTTTTCTTCCTTTTTTCTCTATTGTAGAATTTCCCATGGCTATTATTCCCGCTATCAAAAGTTGTTCAAGTTAGCTTTTAAAAAAACAAAATACTATCATCACATATCATGCATACCTCCCACGGGAACAACAGTAGACAGACAATGTGTATATATTTATGTTAGGGGTCAAGAAGATGTATGAACTTTGTTTTTTTCCCAATCTCTTTTTAATCGGGTCCAGTCAAATACTTATTGAAATACAAATATGAATTGAATTCATGTCACAGCCAACATGACCGGATATAGCACTACATTCAAGATGGAAGCTTTACATCAAATGTCATAGCTTAATATCATTAACTATAGATGAAGACCAATGTTCGATCTCAAAAGTAATGTAGGTCACAAATCTATTCCTATATGAAATTCACTTGGTGTTACAGGTCTCTACTATGAAATATTATTTAACAAATTAGTCATTAAATTTATGTTTATTTGTATTCAATTGTTTGTATACTGTAGTGTGTGACGCACCTCACCCAATAGGTTAGTATAAATATAAGCTTAGTTGTAATAAAAGTCAGTCTTAACGCATAACATCTTTCTTCTGTACCACTTCACTATCGGGGAGGAGTGAGATAGGTGGGGGTGTGAATGATCTCCTCGGGACAATACGTAATAAGTCCTTCATCCTCTCTCCTATGATCCCCACCACTGTAGTGTTTTCGTCTAAGGGTGTGAAAATACTACATAGTGCCAATCGTATGTGTCTATTGTGAACTATATCACAAGTGACTTTCACACTTGACAGTGTGTCAAGTAATAGACTAATCTCTTCTAAGTCATTACATTGAGACAAGCTGATTGACAACACTAGGAGGCTTACAATTATCTCCTTGGATGTGAATCTTGTGGGGTAATAAACTCCAAGTTCCGCATCGATCAACTTGCATCTTCTCTCAATGGAGAAGATACTTGCTATGAGATTTCTCTGGTGGCCAACATGGGTGAAGGATTGACTTATGTTGTGCAAGAGGTATGGGGGATCTAGAAGAGATATGCACTTAGAGTCCGTCATATGAGACAAGGGTCCAGAAAAGGATTTAGAGACAAGATGTTTGAGATATCCTTGCCTATATTCTCTAATAGAAAGTATTTCTTTCATATTATCATTGTTAAGCCTCCAGTCTAATATAGCTGTCTCCCCCTGAAAAACAGGGAAATCGATGAATCCATCCCGATAGCATACAACGTAAAACTCATGATTATGGGGGTGGCTGCCTGGAGGTTTTATAAATGTCACTTTCAGGTCATATGCTTCTACCATGGTCATTATTCTTTCAACCTGATCGAAATTTCTCAAAAACATCTTGTTGATAAAGATAGATCTTCCCTGTATGTACTTTTCATAAATAGGAAGATAGATATTCATCTTGTCTAAGTTATCCATATCTGTCATTAGTTCTGCATCCATGGAGAAAATACCTATTTTCTTGTTTAAGTACTCCAGAACTTCCTTAAACTTAATTATGAAATCTTCCTTTGTAATATCTGTTTCTCCTAGACAGAGCTTCTCTAGGAACTTAATCCGGTTTTCAAGGTTACAAGGATCACCTACAATTGTGGGAGGCATTATGTTAAGGAAATTTTGTTTAATCTCGACTTTGTCGTTTTGGAGGGTATTGAATAAGGCTTGGGCCTTGGGGTAAATATGGAGGAGGGAATGTAATATTCCTCCTGACCCCTCAGCCAAGGTGATAATCAGTGAATTTTCATCTATCTCAGTCAATCCCATTAAGCTCAAGCAATAAAGGAACTTAGATGCTGAAGAGCTAATTTTCCCTACCGTCCTGAATACGTGATGTATATACTTTGTCCATAGCGGGGATCTTGCCCTTCCAAAATCCCGTATAACCTTCTCTGAGAATAAGAACGGTTCATCTTCACTGTAGGGCCTGATAGTTGGATTATACTGATCTCCATCTGAAGCATTGTTCATTTCAATATGTCTATCAATTGGGCAATTTGGGGTCAGATATTCCCCATATTCTCCCTTATATTCTCGCCAATACATAATAGCTAAATCTTCTATATAGTCAAATCGCATTAGACATCCGGTTTTAATCTTAATTTTGGATAATCTTAGCCACTCATGATTCTCCTGTTGTGAGAAATTAATCGGAATTGCTCTAATTCCAAAATATCTTGAGATATTCCTTTGTCTAAGTTCAGATAGTGTCTTTAAGAAAAATATTCTCCAGAAATATGATTGAGTTGAATAAAGGTCTGATGAGAAGGTTGTGAATGCACATGCTTGCAAGAACAAATCTTTATTTTTCATAAAAAAGTCTTTTAGGCCTCTAACTAATGGTGTTATTAAACCTAGAGTTTGGGTTCCTGTTGAGTGTTTTGTGATTGAAATATTCAATATTTGGGTGATCTCTTTGAGTCTATCTCCGTTTAAGAGAAGATAAGACAAATGTTCTAACATAGATATAGGGTAAGTATCAGAACTTCCCATGAGGTAATCAAAAAATTGACGATTCGATTGTATCATCCCCACTAGGAGTCCATTGAAATTACAAGATCGAAACTCGGTCATTAGGTTACTACTCAAGCGCTCTGAGGAATCCTCATTCTGGTATATCCCAAGTGACTCCTTTTCATCGTGTATAGAGAGATCAGTGGATTGGATCTTCCCCAATTTTCTTCCGACAGCGACTGACATTCCGTAAAGTGAGTTTCGAATAGCATTAAACTTATGGTTATCTACCAGTTCAGCGTTCTTTGATACGGTTATCTCCTGTTGCCTATGGCTCGGCTCCCCTATTAAGCTAATTTTCCTCTTGACAATTAAATGAGTGCACTTGCTGCAGCCTAAAGGAACTCCATATGTTGATACTATATTATAACCGGATAATACGAGCTCCGTGATATAATTCTGGACAAAGAGAAAGATCTCTTGAAAGAATAGATTATAGTCTTCCTGTCCTCTTAAAGCACGGCCGAGCTGGTTCGTGTTAATGCTCATATGTGTTGCTAGATTGGTCGAAAGTGAATAAAGTGCTGACCTTTTCTGTGATGAGGCTTTGAACCTGTGTTCATAACTACCGCCATAATTCCTACCGCACCAATCTTCCAGAGGCCGCTCACGGAAAACTGGGGGTAGCAATAACAGTTTTTGGTCTATTAGTCTTGCAATAAGTGGGATTAAATTGCTTGTTGGGTCCATTCTTTCAAGGTATGACTGTAAATAATATAATTTCATGACTGATTTAGTGAGAGGGTTTGAATTGATGACAGTTAGTTTAGGCTTCATCATTTTCTCAGGAGTTGAAGATCCAAGATATGGGGAGTATGGTCCTCGATTCTTTAGAGCCCCTTCACCTTGTGTTACTAGATCATGTGACAATTTGACAAGAATGCAATCTGACTGTAGTCTCTCAGTAAGGGAGTCATATCCAATTGGGTATTTGACAATTTTTAAAAAAGTATTTTATTGTATTCTTAGGACACTAAAGATACGTTTGATAATTGTCTATTTCATTTTTAAAGTTAATTTATAACAAAAACAGCCATTTTAAATAATACGATTCAAATTTCCCGCCAAAACAGCAAGTCACGTGACAAATTAGCTCTCGACGTCATGATTCAATCTTTGAGTATATAGCCACTGGAGATGCCATACCGGGCGTTTCCCCTCCGGCAAAGTACATTGGTCAACTATTCGGAACTGGTCAACTAAGTTATACAAAACTACTTGGATGTCGCTACATCGCCATTTTGCATCGCTCCGTGTCGCGTGACGTTTCTCTTAAAAATGGTGAATTGTGCAGTATTTTCATGTAAAAGGCGATCTGACAGCTAAATTCGCAACAAGATCGCGTTTCCTATCATAAGTAATGACTTTTATTAATTATCAAATGTGTATTAAACTAGAAAATCTATTTTAATAAAAAATCGTTACGATACGTAAACGACAGAAAAATTTAATAATGATATCGTGGTATCGGTCCTAGTGATGGGACCAATTAAAATCAACTCGACTTTTGAATGAATCATTCACTCACTGCAGTTAGTTTCAAAATCCGTTCTTTTCATTATAGTTTGAATAAAATAGTATAGACGTATATTATAATATTAAAACATTGTAAAGTGAATTAGAGAAATTACTGTCCTTTCTTCTGGTCATACGATGTTGGAATTTATTCTAAAAATAAAAAGGTGGCTATAAAATATTTCGAGGTAAAAGGAATAAAATATGTGGTCCGGGAGTATCATGCATGATAACGGAGTAGATAGTAAACCATAATTGGAGCTCGCTAATTTTAATATAGAAAAGTATACGAATGTTCGTTTATCCAATATTTCAAAAAAAATTAGACCCCCAGAAATATATTCGACACGTGTACAATAAACTTATTCATTTTGAAAATCAATATAAATGCGTAATAAGGATTTTTTGTAATATTTCAATAAATCATTCTAATTAAAAATATATTGTTTCATTTACTCTCCCTTTGTTTGTCCAAATGTTTAACCCCAAACTAACAGTAACAGCACCGTTCACAAGGGGAATTTTGTTGTTTCTTGAATCGTGACGTCACGCGTTCTGATTGGCTTCAAGCCGTTTTAGTTTTGATAATCCACAGATGCAAAATTTCTTATTTATTTTTAAGAAATAAAAATATTTCTAATGTTTAATTTGTAAATTAACATAGATATTCTGAATCAGCGTCTTAAAATCTACATAATTCAATTATTTTCTTATTTAATTGTTAACCATGTCAAATACCGAATAATAGTCATTTGCTCTGATGCAACTGGGCTAGTTACTCCCTCAATAGGAAAGCCCCATGTAACCTCTCGCAGTTTTAAGGCCATTTGATAAGTGCAATCCTCCTCCTCTAGAATATTGTCTACAATATGTGTGGTCTTCAGAGGCAGTTTACATAATTTAGATCGCTCTTTCAGAATATTGATTGCTTCATTATCTTTCTCTCTACCAAGAGAGTAGATAGTTGCCTCTCTATCTTCGTCCATATTGATCAACCGATTAATGGTCTGTACATTAGTGAAGCTTCCTATTAGTTGAAGCTGTATCCCCTCATTTGAATTCCGGAGGATCTCATGGGCGAGATTTGCAATATAAGGTCTCATAGTTGTTAACTTCTCACATAGCTCATAGAGGTCACCTCTGTCAGCCCCTAGATACTGAGTAACTTGAGGGTTAGTAATGTATTTTGGTAAAAACTCCTCTATAATGGTCCTTGCCTCTTTTTCAAAATTGGGGAGTTTAATTATGTTAAGCCCATAAATATCTTCGACAAGGCTTATTGGGTCCATGTCTGTTTTTATCCTACAGGGGAGGAAATGAAGAAGAGCTCTATATATATCTGGGTATTTTTTCTTTATTATAGACCAAATCTTGAGCCATATTGTTAGTGGATCTGGACAACCCCTCTGGGCATGTTGGAAGATATTCGAGATAGGGAGACCTCCAAATATGGAAGGTATGTTCGATAAAGCGGGGAGTGTTATCTTATCATCTCTGTCGCATACACCCTTTCTCATTAATATATTCCCTAATTCAAGACTATAATGAATGAAGGGAATCTGGGGAGAGAGATAGTTTCTTGCCATATTTTCTGTTGTGGTAGATGCACTTGTTAAATAGGATGCTAAAGAGGGAAACCCCTCATTAATGTCTGGAATTAATCTATTTAATCGTTTTAAACTATCATCTAATCTTATGGATTTATAATATCTAATTTTTGAATATTCAAATAGGTTTTTTGAATACCATGTCTCTTGAAGTTTAAGCTTCAATCCTGCTCTTTCAAATAAATAATCAAGGGTATTGAGTAGCATCTTCACGTGCCGATCAGGATTGAGTTTCTGAGTCTCATCTAACCTAATATGGATTACTTGATTATCTCCTTGTCCCATGGTCTCTCCCTCAATGTGACATTCTTCTAGTGCTAGCTTAATTATCATAATGGTGGATACTGTCCAAGCTTTCTGTCTCATGCCCTCAAATCCACCTAATTGATCATAATGACAAAAGTCACCCTCTAAGGGTTCTCCATCAGGGCCTATACGAGGTGGGGTCAATCGAGAGCTTAATAGAACCATGCACCTATTAACCATAGATGTGAGTCAGAATACAAATTTTTTGTTCCATGTAGATTATCTAGCTCATCAAATAAATATTTATTAAGGTTAAGGTAAGAACATGTGTCTAAATGTTTGTATGAATTGTATGAAGTCATACAATGTAAATAGTATAGTATAGTCGTGCGATGGATGAATATAACGTATATTTAAGATGTTAAATGGTGTCTATTAATATTTTATAAGTACTTTTGTGTACAGTTTTTTACTAAGGAATAAAATAGTTGTCTGTATTATCAGTGTTTCATTGTGATGTTCTGTTATGGCAATATTCAAACTTTCGACAACTCGAATTTTTTTTGAATAATATATTTTTCAAGTAGACAGGATTCGAGTTTAGTTATAATACAGCTAAAGGAGAAAAATCGCTTGAGTAAAAAATAATACAAAATAATGTGTAAAAGTTTATTGTGCAATAAATTATATCCTCAAACATACAAAATTACGTCTTCACATGAAGTAAAATAAAGGATCTCAATAAGTTAGAATATTCCGTATTACAAGAGGACGTATACTAGCCTAATTCATTACGAATGTTAGATTATTATCACGAATCTTACCTTCTCGGCAATCAGTGACCACTAATAAAATGCACTATAAAACGGTTATCATTTTAAGTCGTGGGCCGCAACTTGCCGAAAGGAATATTAAAATTAATAAATGCATCAAACCAATGTTACTTGCGTTCAAACAATGTTACAGATTCACAAACTTTACATTTCAATTATGAAAGTTATTTTCCAAAAGTTTGTACTGTGTTATTAAGCAACCTTACACTCGACCAAGCTCACATTTTTCTTAAAACTACTATTACGATATACCTAATAATGGTTTTACATTGATATTTATTGATCAACTCAATCGAACTGATGTTACAGATCTGAGATATTTGTATAAGTGATAAAATTATAAAATGTATCGAATTGATCAATTTTACAATTAGAAAAAGTACTGGTTACTGTTGTTAAGGTAAACGCACCAACTGACATCACCTCTCAAAAATAATCTTAGAACCAAAATACATCAGCAGGTTTAATTAGTTGTTATATCGCATTATCGTAATGTTAAATATTTGAGCGTATCAATAGTCTTGCAGACACCTTAAGATGATAGGTCTTAATAGACCATGTCAAACGCCTAAGATAATTCTAGAATATTAAGTTCTTTTTCCACTTCATCAGGATGGAGGGAACTAAAAACAGTAAAAGTTTTATTATTACACGTTCGTAATACATACGTCACGCAATGGTAAAGATTATTCAATGATAAAATATCTTAGATTCATACAATGCGATGTCATCCCGCAAGGATATATTTTGGGTCCAATTTTTTAAGTACTATACAGTTTAGTACTCATTCTCCTCATCCAGTTCGCCGTCAGTAGAGTCTACTCCGACCTCTTCGTAGTCCTTCTCGAGGGCCGCCAAGTCCTCACGCGCCTCAGAGAACTCGCCCTCCTCCATACCTTCTCCGACGTACCAGTGGACGAATGCACGCTTGGCGTACATGAGGTCGAATTTGTGGTCCAACCTGGGTAAAGACAATTTTGTCAATTAGATCCACCGAAAAGTTCAAGAAACAAGGGCCACTAAGATAAAACAATTAACCATTAGTATTGCGATAAGTTGAAGTCTTAAGATATGAACTAAGGCCACACATGTTAATCAATATTTTTCGCCTGTTTTTGCAGATAAACTATTTTTTTAGCATTTTGTCTAGACTGAACGTTCCAGTTTCCACATTTCTGTCTAACAAGGAAGTTAGTCGCTCGTATTTTTCTCTGTATATTCTGCATCTATTTAGGGAATGCATTGTCTTATGTTGTCCTCCAAATCAAAACGCAGTGGAATTTTGCATGGTAAAAAAATCTTCAGCGCGGATTTCCCCACTGCATTTACGATTGGGAGGGCAGTGCATATGAATGACGTCATCTGGATAGTCCCTACCTCGCCCAGGCCTCGGCGATGGCAGTGGTGTTGGACAGCATGCAGACGGCGCGCTGCACCTTGGCCAGTCGCCTCCAGGCACCACTGTTGGTGGCTGGTAGTTGATGCCGACCTGGAAAAGTCAAACAAACAATAGTTAAATACTTTTACAGTATCTCAGTGCAATTGCAGTAAAAAAAAATTTACTTCTTTTTTGTACAACCTATCGTCACAAGATAAATAGACACTATGTCGACTCTAGCAGACATTGGTATCGAAGATTTTTTATGACTTACGTACTAGGCAGTATATTTTGTCGTGTCTCTTCTTCACATATTCTGTATAGTCTATCTCTGTCTTATGTCGAACCACGCCTAGAGTATGTCGTCGGTTATGTGCCAATACTAAAACGAGAAATCGACATAACAAAGTCCTTTTCTCGAAAAACTCTGTTAGATAGTGGGAATTGGCACTTTACCTTCGACGTAGTCAGCCGGTAGTTTATGTATTTGATGCTGTCTTGGAGAAACTTACCTTGAATCCTGTGGGGCACCAGTCTACGAACTGGATAGTCCTCTTCGTCTTGATCGTGGCGATCGCCGCGTTCACGTCTTTGGGCACGACGTCTCCTCTGTTGGGCAATGCAAATGTTTGCTCATGATCACATTATCATAGGTGTGTATAGTTATAATCGTAATTCGCTTGATCGTAACGCACCTGTACAACATACAGCACGCCATGTATTTCCCGTGACGAGGGTCACATTTCACCATCTGTAATTAGACGATTTTTATTGGATTACTTTGTTTCTTTTTCATTTAATGTAAAATAGTCAAGATTCTTTCATTAAAATCTTAGTGTCAGAAATTATCTCGCTAATGAAGGAATTATTTAATCGATGTTATTCTTTTGTTTTTGATTCTATTGGAGCAAGTGCTCACGCGGGCCAGACTCGTCATTTGTAGTAATGTGTAATTAGAATTAGCATTATAAAATGACGATTGTAAGGTATTATTTTAGGCCCCCTCAGAACAGGAAAGTCCAATGAATTCGCTGGCAGCTATTACCTGTGTCGAAGACAAAAAGATGTAAAAACTTAATTGGTAACTGTAATTCTACTTTCTTATACGGAAGGCAGAAAATAAGGGCATTTATAGAATTTTGAAACAGTACTAAATTGTGAAACGTTCAGTTTTCATGAAATGTCTAAAGTCGGTTCGCAGCGTCATGTGATCTTAAGTTAGGTACCTATATTACTTGTAGTAAACTACGTTTCCTAGCACTTTTCGATCTTAGTCTGTCCCTGGTATCTAACCTGGTTCGCTGGTTCGAAACAGGCGTTGGTGATCTCGGCCACGGTGAGCTGTTCGTGGTAGGCCTTCTCGGCGGAGATGACGGGCGCGTACGTGGCCAGCGGGAAGTGGATGCGCGGGTACGGCACCAGGTTGGTCTGGAACTCCGTCAGGTCCACGTTGAGGGCGCCGTCGAAGCGCAGGGAGGCCGTGATGGACGATACGATCTGAAAGTGGTTTGAATAAGATAAGTAAATAAATAAATTGAGACAACATTCAATACATTGTCCTTGTTCCAAACTAAGGTTTTCCCTTGTTCTATGGAAATCAGAAACAACGAAGGAACCACAAACACATAGACCCAACACAAAATCAGTTTTATTTAACAAACATTTGTGTTAGTGCGGGAATTGAACCTACCATTGCGTCTCCTCAACCATTGCGCTAAATGGTTCGTCGGTCGGATATTTTGTTGCTACCCTGGAGAGCAATTCTCGTGCCCTCAACATTGAGGTCAAATTAGGAATTTCTATAGACGAATGTATGAAATCTCTTACTTACTACGCTGGCTCAGCGATCCAAAGTGGGTCTATGAAATCTCTTAAGTCGACTCCAATGTCGAGTGCACGAGAATTGCTACCCAGAGGGCCAATTCTCGTGCCCTCGACATTGATATCGAATTTAGAGATTGCATACATTCGTCCATACAAATTTCTAATTCGACTTCAATGTCGAGTGCTCGAGAATTGCTACCCTGCACATTTCGGACGTCCCCTCGTCGTTGACATCGTTTTTTAAGTCCAGCATCTGTCAACTCTGGCAACTTCTAGCGATCTAGGCTTACGGAACTAGGATAGAAATGGAAGCGCAACCTGTCCAATAAGCCTGTTCAAGTTGGTGTAGGTGGGGCGCTCGATGTCCAGGTTGCGCCGGCAGATGTCGTAGATGGCCTCGTTGTCCACCATGAACGCGCAGTCCGAGTGCTCCAGCGTCGTGTGCGTGGTCAGGATGGAGTTGTAGGGCTCCACCACCGCTGTGGACACCTGCACCACAAAAAAAAAGTTGAATACTAATAAGGTTTTTACACCAGACCAGTGGCAGTAGCGAGGGTATCGGCCCGAGGCTGAAGACCCCAAGACCCCGCTCTCCCGCCCCCCTACACCGTTGCAATGGGGTAGTGATAATAATGCCACCCGTGAGAACCCCCCCCCCCCTGTTGTAGACAATGAGTCGCCGATACATTGCCAGGTCCCGTTTTGAGCCAAAAAAAATTATCAACAAAAAAGTCGTTGGTCAGCAAGCTTTTATTGCTGCTTTCATTAGCATTTTTTTTGGGTAGGTTAAGTTTTGCTAACCTGTAAAATAACACCCAAAAAAAATGGCCTGCATACCTACATGAAGTCGCATACGTGGCAGATCCCAAAAGGTGGACCGACGATTTGATGAAGGTGGAATGTGGAGACATTGGGGGAGGCCCTAGCCAGCAGTGGGCATCTATAGCTCGTCAGAGTATAATATGTATTCTATGGTCTAGGTATAGGCTAAATTAATGATGATGCGTGGATCCTTCACAAGTGTATACTCAATACTCAATACCAATGACTTTCTACCTTTGAAGCATAATAAGGTGAAATTTGGAGCATGTGCCATCTTCGCGCTTGGTTATTGTATGGCGCGCTATGTCCATTGTAGGTGGAATGTCATTGCTCAATACTCAATATCTTTATTGCATCCATAGTGTATACAGTAGGTGGTATACAGGTGGCATACTTGTGGTTATTTACCAAGTGTTAAGTTTGTTCCCCACCTGAGGAGCTGGGTAGATGGAGAACTCGAGCTTGGACTTCTTGCCGTAGTCGACGGAGAGGCGCTCCATCAGCAGCGACGTGAACCCGGAGCCGGTGCCTCCGCCGAACGAGTGGAACACCAGGAAGCCCTGCAGAGAGAACAGCGCTATGTTATAATAATCTTCTATACTATTTATAGAGATAAACTCCATAGACATCGATAAACCTTTTAAACAAACCAGCGCCCAGCGCCATCTATTGGTAAACAGTGGAACTACTGTCCCGAAACGAAGTATGTAATGCCACTATACAGGATGACTCTGTGAACATTTACATCCCTTTAACCACGTGTTCTACCAACCATTCTTAACAACATTTGTTCAACAACTTTTCTAATTACTTCGAAAAAATTTTCGACTCCCCATACAAAATGACCAAGTCACGTGACCGACTTTGTATGAAAAGATGAAAATTTTTATTGAGAATTTTAAAAAGTCATAGAACATTAATGTTGTTCAAAATGATTGTTAGAAGACGTGGATTGAAGGGATGTAAATGTTCACAGATACAGCCTGTACTTATAGTAGGTAAATAAATAAATTCAAAGGCTCCGTTTGTACAAAGTAGCTTAAGCACTTGTGTTACAGATATCATCATCAACAGCGGAAACACAAATATAATACTTAAATCCATATAGAACACAGACACTGAACAAACAACTGTTTATCAAACGAAAGTTTGTCCAGGGCGGCAATGTCCTGTGGCTAGGGGCATTAAGAATACTGTCAAGGTATCCCGGCCTGTCGTAAGAGACTATTGGGGGTCGGGCCCTCGGAGTACGTGACTCCTACTCACTACTGGTGAGTGGCTTGCTCAGTTTCGCGACTCCGCGAGCCAACAAAATCCTACTGGGTTTCTTGGTAGGTCGCGCAACTAGTAGGGCTGCATTGCGCTAAACAATTTCTCGTAAAGAGGCGAGCGCGATCAGAGGTAGACCTCAGGGGTTTTGGTTAGGGTTAGAGTCCCACCCACACACAACATGTGACAAGACACATGTCCCACACACCTTGTCCCCCACATGTTACAAGGTGTCCATGATGTTTTCTCCTGGGAAAACAAAAAAAGGGCGGGTATCGAAACCACGACCTTTGTGCGGACTGAGCCACCATCACACGTGTAGAGAGAAAGCAAGTATCACCTGCAGCCCGGTGCACTGGTCGGCGAGCTTGCGCAGGCGGTCCAGCACGACGTCGACGATCTCCTTGCCGATGGTGTAGTGTCCGCGCGCATAGTTGTTCGCCGCGTCCTCCTTGCCGGTGATAAGTTGTTCTGGATGAAACAGCTGACGGTACGTGCCGGTGCGCACCTCGTCTGCAAACATGACAAGATAAATCTATATTACTCATTTATAGAGAGGTAATTTCGTAGATAACGTCAAGACTTGCGCAATGTTATCGACACCTAGCGCCATCTATTGGTAAATGTTGGAACTAATAGTAAAAAAAGGTTGCCACCCGCATCCAAGGGACTCCCGTGACCTTCACTAGATCGTCGGTCCACCTGGTGAGAGGCCTGCCACGGCTGCGGCCTCCTGCACCTGGCCTCTCCACTCAAGGACCTTTCCACCCCAACGGCCGTCTGTTCTCCTCGCCCTGTGCCCTGCCCATTGCCACTTGAGCCACGCAATTCTTTGGGCTATGTCCGCGACCTTAGATATCCTGCGATAAACGATAAACAAATTGCAAGCTTATATTTGTATCTCCTAACGAGCAGAGACGCCGCCTCACAGAGCTCGGATACTATTAAGCAATTTAAGCGCGCGTACTTTACGAAGAAAGCCGAGTGCATCAGATAGGAGGCCGCTAATTGGGCAGATGCGTCTCGAGCGGTCTAATTCAGGATGCATTGCACCGACCGTATGAGATAATAACTGCAATGCTGCGGCAGGGCTGCCACTGTAATGTAGGTGGGTCATATCATAAGGTTGTCAATCATGTAGATATCATTTAGATAGATAAATACTCTTTATTGCACAATATAATACAGAACTTAATTAACGTTGTAAGACCCAAAAGCCTTTTAAAAGGCACAAAACATTAATTGTGCCTGCTTAGGCAACAGGTATGCATGCACATCTTCCGGAGTTGGATGCATCGATGTTACTATTGTGGTAGTTGCTTACCATTATACGAGCCGCACGCTTGTCTATAGTAAAATAGAATAGAATATATTTATTTGGAGCAAATAACAGAAATATTAAACTAAAATTAAGGAGTAGCTCTCAGTTAAGTAGGTACACCGTGCTTTTTTAACCGTCTTACTCACTTCTCGAGGGGAATTATACTGATGTAAACAATAATCTTACCCCAAGGAACATAGGGTCAAACCTCAAAAAAAATCTGTTCTCTACCTCTTATTACGCAACGATTTTTAAAATAAATAAATTAATTTATAAGGTTACTGCAAACAGCGACAACCCTAAAGAGAAAGGAAGCTTCTTAAAAGCTTCTTTAATGAACTTTAAAGTCTAAACAACTCGAAGTTGAAGAAATTCAATCTCTACATACTGGGTGCAAAGTCGAAACTGTAAAGTCGTTCATAAATGAGCTTTTTTGGCATATGTTGAAAGCTCGAGCTAGTGAGTGATCGTGTGATGTTATCGACGCAAGGGAAGCTTTTAACGCTGAACTTTCAGAAGTTATTTGCATTTGGGATAAGGTGGAATATCACTCTAAAGCTATTCCAAATTGTGCGAATATAATGAATATATAAGCCTTTTTTGATTCTTCCTTATCTTTAATTGATAAGTATACATTTATAAACAGATACGAATACATAGTACTCGTTTTACGGGTTGATCTACCCGCAACACCTGACATAGATTTCACGCTAAATGGTTTTATCTGTTTTTATGTATTGCGTTGAATAATCATGTTTTCATGGTGGTAAAGTAAGAATTTATGACCAACACAGTATAAGTAGGTACTTAATTTTTGTTAAAGCAATAGGGAATATGCATTAGAACAGATATGGATAATTGTAATATTTTGTTATATTATATTTTTTATTTTGAGGACCATCATGATGACCTAACTCCGCCTGTTGGTAAGCGGCCGTGAGATCCAAATAAGAGGTTGACAGGCACAAAAGAAAAGTTTTTGGTACTATTTTAAACCCTTGTCATGACTGTGTGTCTGTCTGTTATGTCTATCATTATTTACTAATTAACCGACGTCAAAAATGAGGAGGTACCTAGATACTCAATTCGTCTGAATGTTGCTTTTTTTTATTAGCAAACAAAATGAGGGACATTCAGACCACTCGACTCTTCCAAATCAGAAATCATTTATTTGCCAGAAAAGTGGTACAAGGGGTGGGGTGGCAAGACTCGTGACTCTTCTGGTGTCGCGGATGTAATGGGCGGCGACAATCGCTTACCAGCTGATCCGTTAGTTCGCCTGCCAACTATCATAGCCTCCCGAGTACGATAAACCCTTCAGAATACATTATCTCGAGTTCCTGGCTATACTAACACTGTATTTACTAAAAAACGTTCAGTGAAGGGGAATATTCTCCCTGATTATTCATTCAAATGTATTGCCTTATACGGGAGAATGTCGGATGAGTAGGTAGGATACATTTATTCCGTACTATTTTTTGCGTGATAAATAACCGGTCGTTTAGCACTGTGTGTAATCAACTGGTCATAAGTTCGATGCTAAGTCATAAGCACAGTCTGCAATGCAAAAAGCAGAGGTAATGTTTTGAAATTCTCCGGCAGACCCCACAACATGTGTAAGTTACGGGTAAAGTAGGAGATCTAACCAAAGTAAGACCCTAAGCTTGTTCTGATTGGTACTTCGTACATTTATAGTAAGATGATTTTTTTTTATTAAAAAACACAATTTAAGTTTTCGATGTGGATATCTAGGTAGGTATGTACTTAGTTTATATCCACATCAAAAACTTAGTATGTTTTACCTAAAAGAGAAGCTAATCTACCTAGAATCCGATCAAATTTCTGTCCTCGATCAACATCTTGAATCAAAGTCGAGATGTAGTCAGCTGCGCAGGAGTCGGCGGAGCGCGCGAGCGTGGCCGCGCGTGACGGGTCGGGTTTGTAGCTCGATCGACATGCTAAGCAGCCCGTGTATGCAAATACGGATTCAGTCTTGTAAGAAATCAAAGGAGATAAAAGAATCGATTGTAAACGCGGCTAGGACTTTATTGCAAACAGACCCCGTGAATGAGAAAAGGGCTGTTAGTTTTGTAAACAATCGAAACGGAGATAGAGAAATAAGGTTTACTTAATGAAGTCTAGGGTACTAAGCTAGGTATCTATCTGAAGATGAGGGACTGCTAATAATTGAATGGATTGACTCAAGTGACCGGTTATCCCTGCTGCTACAGTTTTTAAACAGTCGATGGTTGCACATTTCAAGTTACGGTTCCGCCAATGCAAGATGTGATCAGAGCCATTGCCGATGTCCTGGCTTCGGCAATAAGTTAGTGATCGATAAATCTCAAGACAAGTAATTATTTGGTCGACACATACTTGTCAGTATCTTAACAAAACTTTGATCACATAATTTAAGAATTTATCAACACAAGTACCTATCTACCTAAAAATTATAAGAATCTAAATGTAATGATGATGGCATTGCAGCTGCAAGTGCAAGCGCACATCTGTGCAAATGCAACGTTTCCACGAATCCAAGTAAGTAAAGCAGAATGCGATGATACACATCCATTACTCTTATTTGCTTACTTACCTACTTTAAAAACTCTCTTGATCAATTGACAATAACATTTTTTCATCTACATTAGCTTTTATTTATATAAATAATTTGTTTAAAGAATTGGCTATAGGCTATAAGATTCACGAAACACATTTAAAGATTTATATTTTGTAACGATGAATAGGTCGGGTCCAATTGCTTTATCAACATAAGTAACAATATTCACATCTTAAAAGTATGCAGTTTAAATTAATTGAGGTTCATCTGTGGTTATTGACTGTCCCTCAAGCCCCTCTACATCCTTACATTTCAGGTCAAACAAATGTCAAACACGAAATCTAAAATATTCAGCAAGTTAATTCTGATAGGAATCTAAAACATAGACGATTACGTCGAACGGTTGAACCCCACACGGCAACACGCGCCGCCGCGACACCACCGAGTTTAGCCTAATGGTGTGTCGACGTCGGCCGGCAACGACAAGCCGTGGGTTCAATAGCCGGCCGGCTCGTGCGTCTGACTTTTTAAACGTTTTTGTTGTAGTTTTCGTGTCAGCTAGACACAATTACTGCTGTGATACGAAGCTGCGATCAGTGCTTTCACCTTTGTAATGCTCTGCTCTACTGAATTTTATTGTTCTTCAAAAGCCTTTCCGAAAGCTGAAACTTTAGGGGTGAAAGTAGGACAGGTCAAGTTTTGCATTTCATTATTGGACTGAACACTTATCAATGTCGGTGATAAGGGTAATTAATTATTATGCGATACTAGTGGCTCCCGGCGAACTTCGTTCCACCTACTTTTTGTTTAATTTCTTACCTTTTAGACCTTCCCTGGACTACGACAAACATTTTAAAACTAAAATCAGCTCAATTGGCCCAGCCGTTCTCGAGTTTTAGCCAGACTAACGAACGGCGATTCATTTTTATTTATATAAATAATTTGTTTAAAGGAGATAAAAGAATCGATTGTAAACGTGGTTAGGACTTTATTGCTAATAGACCCCGTGAATGAGAAAAGGAATGTTAGTTTTGTAAACAATCGAAACGGACTAGGTAGGGAAATATGGGTTTACATAATGAAGTCTAAGGTAATATGCTATCTATCTGAAGACGAGAGACTACTTATAATGGAATGGATTGACTCAATTGACCGGTTATCCCTGCTGCTACCGTTTTTAAACAGTCGATGGTTGCACGTGTGCGTGTTTCAAATGACGGTTCCGCCAATGCAAGATGTCTTCAGCACCATTGCTGATAGGCAATAGGAAGTTAGTGATCGATAAATCTCAAGATCGCAAGATCGCTTACTTGTCAGAAATATTAACAAAACTGATGACATAGCTTAAGAATTTATCAACACACTTGTGTTCACCTGAACACAAGTGTGTTGATAAATTCTTAACTACTACTACTACTAGGTACTTACCTACCTAAAAATTAAAACATGCTAAATGTAATGATGATGGCATTGCACCTGCAAGTGCAAGCGCACATCTGTGCAAACTGCAACGTTTCCACGAATTCAAGTAAAGCAGAATGCGATGAAACACATGCATAACTAATATTTGCTTAGTTTAAAAACTCTCTTGATCAGTGGCAATAACATTAAGCAACTAAATTAGCTTACTTACAGTAGAATAGGTACTTATTTATTTTTAAAAGAAGAGTTTAGGCTGTAGGATTCACAAAAACGTTAAGATTAATATTTTACTACGATTTGGTTAGGATAAGTCCATTTGCTTCACGTTTTAGGGTTGAGGTTTAACCATGGTTATTGAATATCATACTCTTTGATCATTTGACAAACCTTAGATTCACCGTGAAGGAGTTAAAAGGGTAGCCGCCGATGAAAACTCCATTCGCAAAAGAGCAAGTTATTTGGCATTTTCAGAATTCAAAACCGATTCCTAAAACGTTTAAAATTACTAATGACAGTACTGTTCGAATCACTTTTTCAAACGCTTTCAGTGTAGGTATCTAGTGTTTTGCTTTCCATCATAAAATCTTTAAATACGATGAAATGTGGTCTCTAAATGTAGAGGGGCTTTAGACTTTAGGTATGCTCAAGCCCCTCTACATCCGTACATTTCAGGTCAAACAAATGTCAAACACGAAATCTAAAATATTCAGCAAGTTAATTCTGATAGGAATCTAAAACATAGACGATTACGTCGAACTGTTGAACCCCACACGGCAACACGCGCCGCCGCGACACCACCGAGTCTAGCCTAATGGTGTGTCGACGTCGGCCGGCAACGACGGGCCGTGGGTTCAATAGCCGGCCGGCTCGTGCGTCTGACTTTTTAAACGTTTTTGTTGTAGTTTTCGTGTCAGCTAGACACAATTACTGTTGTGATACGAAGCTGCGATCAGTGCTTTCACCTTTGTAATGCGCTGCTCTACTGAATTTTATTGTTCCTCAAAAGCCTTTCCGAAAGCTGAAACTTTAGGGGTGAAAGTAGGACAGGTCAAGTTTTGCATTTCATTATTGGACTGAACACTTATCAATGTCGGTGATAAGGGTAATTAATTATTATGCGATATTATACCAGAACGTCGGAAAGGTCTGTTGTTTTTTACATACAATAATTATAACTAATTAGATTGGCGTAACCACTTGGTCTCCGTAATGAATGAGCCTTCATCTAGTGGGGTTCTGCGCCTACATACTGAAAGCGTTTGTAAAAGTGATACTTTGAATTTCGAAAATGTCGCACTACATTTTAATTTCGACCTTAATCCACAGTCATTGGTTTTAAATTCCGGAAATGCCAAATAGCGCTCTTTTGCCAATGGAGCCTTCATCAGCGACGATACTTTTACCGCGTTAACGCTGTAGGTGTACCTATATGATCGAAGTTGGAGATCCATAAAGATTATGTAATTTTACATGAGCTAATAAAATATCAATGGTTCGCAGTTATCAACTACCATTCTCAATGACAACATTATTCAGAGCTTTAATTCAGTTACCTAATTCGACAACTGCTAAAAATCTGTTAGCTGCAAAATCATACGTGAAAAGATAAAGCTGGGCCAAGAAAAGATATTTCACCAACCCTTCTGCATAAATAACGTGTTAAAGAAGAAGAAGAAGACTAAAAAGAACAAAGAGACCAAGAAAATAAACTCACCAACAACAGTAGGCTCCAAGTCAACGAAGACCGCTCTGGGCACATGCTTGCCCGCGCCGGTCTCGCTGAAGAAGGTGTTGAAGGAGTCGTCTCCGCCGCCGAGGGTCTTGTCGGAGGGCATCTGCCCGTCGGGCTGGATGCCGTGCTCCAGGCAGTACAGCTCCCAGCAGGCGTTGCCGATCTGGACGCCGGCTTGGCCGATGTGGACGGAGATGCATTCCCTCTGGAAACAAGAGAAGGGTGGGTGAGTGGAGTACCTATGTACGTAAAGATGGCAAGATGTCTGAGATTACTACACCCATGTAACGCGTGATCATTTGTGGATTGTATTGGAGCAGAAAATTAGGCGTTTGCCTATTCAACCCAGCCAGTCTTACCACTGAAAACTTTGAAACTATGTAATTTATTATTTTTTCTGACAATTTTAATTCATTTGGCAACTGCTTTGTACTCGATTAGTTCTTATTTTAGATCAATTTTATTCAGATTTTTTTTCAGACTATTTAATGAGGTTCAACAGGATTAGTAATATGTACCTACAAGATGTGAGAATTGTGACCTATAGGGTTAGTAATGGTGCCTACATTTTTAGGACACCTACTTTTTGCTATTTCGTTGTATTCAGTGTGTACATATGTAAGTAGGTTCTTATTGTAAGTGGTTTGAAAGCTCTTTACCTATCTTTAACTTGTATCTAACAATCTTGATTAATCCTCGCATTGAGTTGCAGTCACGACTCGCGACAGTACCTACTTATTCTACACTTGTATGTACATACATCAAATAGTCCTTAAAGAATGTTAAATTAATATCCTTTAAGACTTCAGTGTGTCGAAATTTTGATTAATGATATCGTTTGTCCAAATAAAGATGACTCATTCACCTAGATTCTTTGAAAACCCCAATTTCCGGCGATGAATGGCCAATTGTTAACTTTCTTGAGGAGATTTTGTTGTTCGTTTATTTGAATTGTTAAGAATTTGCTTTTAACGCTTTTTCTTTATGGACAATTTCTTTGGTGTTTTGACTAGATAATTTGTTATGATAAAGTTTTTATCAGTTAATTTAATACTAGTGGCTCGCCCTGACGTTGGTTCGGAGCGTAATTTTACTATTAGTGGCAATCTAAACCAACAGATGGCGATACATACACTAGGTGTTTCGATTTGTATTAAATAATGCCGATGTCTCGGTATAGGATTTATCCCTTTACAAATAGTATTTATTTATAAATCCTAAACCACAAGGGACCAAATTGTAATGTTTCACGAGTAAATTTTTGTACTGTGATGATTTGGTAGTGATGATACCTACTTAGTTTATGACGGATAGTGATTCTATTAAATCAACTAATTACGATAATGTAGAATAAGTACAAAGGAACATTTCTATAACCACTTAGACAATTCATAAACATTCCTTCATATTCTGTATGAAAGAAAGTTTATGAAAAAAAATTGCACCTTTTAATAAGAAAGTAATAGCCGTCCCTTATCGTCTTTTGCCACCACCGTGCGTGACTATTTTTTGGCCCACAGAAAATTAGGGCAAGAGGCGTGATCAACACCTCAGGCCGTTGCCCCACGTGGCCCAGTCCAGCCTCATTAAGGCTGGCATGATTGTGTATGGGGTGATAAATAGCTGGTGGGTATCGATCAAAGTGTATAATGGGTTCAAAGATACGATTACCCGAACCAGCCGCGGAAACGAGGAACGGTAAAGCGGTACTTAAAAATCTGATTTTTAATCATGTGGAGTAAACTGACAGATGAAAATGACAAGTTTCTATGCATTTTGACATTTTGCATGTGTCAAATTGAGTGATAATGTATGGGGATGACACATTGACATCTGTCAGTTTACTTTACATGATTATGAATCAGAGTATAACATACTGGAGTTAGGGGCTTAGAAGGTTTTGTAAGACGCTATTGTAGCAGGTTAGCAACCTTCCCACACAATGTATCCAATTATCGGAGATGGGTGTTTTTGCTGTGGCTGTTGATGGTAAAGTTGTCTATCTTTAATTTGGCTCGGTATATAATTTCCAATAGTAATAACAACTACAAAAAGTTAAGAACAGCTCGTTTATGTTAAAGCATAATCTTTTATGATCTGTGTCCCATAAAACAGGACTACTGTGCGTTTGGCTATTAAATGATTTATACGAATAACCAATCAGCTGTCCCTTACAGAATTAAACGGTAGCTGTCGGTATCAATACCTCTTATCTAATTCATACCTACGATTTAGACATATCTCTATGAATTATCATAATGTTCGTTCATTAAAGTTAGTTAGATAGATAAATAGATATTCTTTATTGCACAAAATATTACAGAACTTGGTGCTATGGTAATTTATAAATAGTTGTATTTTGTTTCGACTTTCGTATAAAGCAATCGTTTAATCCAATCTAAAATAGACCATTAAATCTTCTGCAGCAGCCACGATGCAGCTGAGACGATACATTGATGTCATCCCATTCGCCACGCACGACTTACGCCTTACGACTAAAAGCTCTGACCTCTGTGCTTTGAGCAAAGCTTATTTCACTTTATACACTCCCAATGCGATAAATATGGACGTCAAGATAAATCGAAGTCGACATGCTTTGCCGAAAAATAATAAGATATTTTTTATTTATTTATTAAATGCCGCACTTAAAGACATCATTTAACCTTAATGCTCATTGTCTTATAGATAGATAGTCTTAATGTTTATTAAAATAAGGGTCAATATTTTTCAATATCATAATCAACCTGTTGCTGCTGGACATATAGGTAGGCTTCTCGTAATATTCGCCACTCCGACTGATATTTCACTTTTTTATTTCCCCAAATAAAAATGCATACATTGTGTTCTTTAGAAATTCCTTAATAAGGTTGGTTTCAGCAATACCCGACAAAAATACTTTTATTATTTTTTATCCAATGAAAAGTTTCGTCCAAATCTTTTGTACTAAGTATTTGAAGCCCATCCGGTTGCATACGAAACAGGAGGCTATACTTACCAATAGCTCTACATTTCCTTAGCCCTAAATAGGCTTGAAAAAACAATGAACTTGGAATCTAAATGTGCACTCAACAATTTCTAGACTTCATGCCTGCGTGTAGTTATAGAATCTAGAAGTGTGTGTCATCACTTGTAGTTTGTGGGCGAAATGAGCCCTAATGATGCAGCCTACGTTCTGTAATAGCCTAATAAGCAGATGTAATTAGCTATAAGGAACATTGAGAGCTAGTATCTGCATATTAATGACTATGATTAAGATCCTACTTAAAGACATGTTGGCAAACTTACATCAATACAAAAGAAGGTATATTTGTGTAAACGGAACCAGTTTGCTTAAGACTTAAATACTTTACTCTATGAGTTTACTTCAGTCGTTAAATTAAAGTAATTTGCTATCGTGAGGGATATCCCCTCTGGATAATAAAACACGGATGATCCTAAATCGATGCATTTTATGAACTATGGCACGCAGTTTGCAGGCGATTGCAGGGCGGAATATGGATTCCATATTGGATATTTTTGTATTTTAAAGTTGCAGGTTCCTTGATGTAGTTATTCGAAAAGACAATCAGGAAGAAATTATTTTAAAAAAAATGCCTACAATTGGGCTATTTGGGCAAATAAGCTACTTGTGGTATTCTGAGCTTAAAAGTTAACGGAGCGGTGAGTTGAACGTATGTAGGTCTACTTATTCTGAAGCGATCTATTGGGACGTAAAGACCCACTATAAGTCTAATATACTAAATAATAATATTGGATGAGACTCCTCAGACTAGCTAGTGGTTACTGGTATTAAAATAATGAGTAATGAGGGATCTGTTCTGATCAGCATAACTAACTATTCAATGTTCAATTGTATTTAACTTTCTTTAATAATTATTCAGTACTAACATTCAGCTGGGGAGTGTCAAATTACTAGTCACTTTTCATAACTTACAAACTACTTTTTCACATATTGTTTATCCGCACATTCACCCCCTAGACATCAATCTCCCCGACATTTCGCTAAGTCACACGCCTACAATTGTAGCCTTTCTTACAGCTAATACCCGCGCAGTTTTCCAACGAGAAAGGTTCGAAGGTTCGTGCTGTTGTGTTCGTCGCTGATAACGCGGGGAAAGGGGGGAGGGGCACAGGTACCGAGTGGTACCGTCGCCGATAGCCTCATCAATCAAAGCATAGAGCGAAACCTGAACTTAATGATAGCTACGGAATTTTCATGAGTCTATTAGAAGGGATACTAAAAAAACGACAAATGACTTTCCAAATATAACAATACGTAAAGAAAATGACAAGGCGACTATATTGACTAGAGACGTGCGGTGATTTGGGCTCGTTTAGACGGAAGGGTCGAAGGTTCAATTCACGCATCAACCCAAATTAATGTTTAGATTTGTGGTGAATCTGTGCTTATGACAGAAGTCTGAAAAGTGAAAACAGACAATAACTTGGGAGCAGGTTTATGGTACAGACAACCACGTCATATTATCAGGAGCAAGTGCTAAATTTCTTTATTGATATTGAATCAAACAAAGTTGTTTGACCTTAATAAGACGATACCTACAATCGCTTCTTGAAGAAATTTGACATATTTGACACATCTTCGTATATTCCTACTTGTCTTAGAAAACCATAAACCACTTTGAAAAAATAAAAAAAAACATATTTATTACGGAATTAGTTAGTTATAAAATTTAGTTCATTAAAAGAAATCGTTAAGTAAACTCATTATGAGAATGCCGCCATGTTGCCGGTAACCGATCGTTGCGCCTACGCACGTAATTACGAGCAAACAATTGGACCCCGATCCGACCGATTTACAAGTAAATTGGAGCTATAACTTACCAAATGAAGAAGGAGAGGGCGTTCGATTACCCATCCTTATTTGTACCTCTGTATCCACAAATTGGCTGAAAATCAGGCAAGAGCGAGTCGTATTTGCTCTGAAGGTTCCGCACCATAAAAAATTATAAGATACAGGTAAGATAAGTATGTAACTAAGTGTTTTTAAACACGATAGGACGTCAAGGTGAAAATCTTTGTTTTTGACTTTTCTACTTGCTTGCTTACTACCTCTATAATTAAGCTATGAAGCGATTTTTTTTATAATTTTGTTAGAGAAAATTTAAGTAATGTTGATCACAAAAAATATTAATGTTATGCCGCCATCATGTGCATAATTATTTAAGTTCACAACTGTTTTTTGTAAGAACCATAATCATACTGTAGGAATATAATGTAAGTTTGTTACTACGAAATTCGTCTATAAGTTGGCTATCAGTTGCTGTGTGCTGTGGCTCACCTATCCTCGTCCCTAACCCTAAAAGTGAAGTCGCTGTTATTGGTATTAGATCGGCCCAATTACCAGGCCAAGACAGATGGCGTCACGCGCCGAGGCCAGAAGACAATAAGACCGGCAGACCAATTCGGATGCCATTAACTCGATCGTGCGTGACAGCTTGATGGACAAGATTGTATTATTGACAAACTGCATGGTGACTTATGGTGACTTATTAGTAGGTAGTTAGCTTTTATTGGATTCTAGAGCCGGATTCTACGAAAGAAACATGTAGGTTATTTACTTACATTACGAGTAGTTTCAAATTGACAAACTTTATGGTGACTTATGGGCTGGATGAGAGTGGCCGAAATAGGGGAGACCTATGTCCAGTAGTGGACGAGTGTGGATTGCTGTTGATGATAGCGGTAGGTATTTGCAGTAAAAATTATGCTGTCTGCTACTGTAAAAAGTTTAGAAACTTATTAGTGGTTGTCAAACCTTCTATTCTAACCGTTTACGATTCTTGATTCGCCTGTTAATTTGATACAAAGATGGAATTGAATTGTGTTTATTCAGTGTCTCATAATCGTTTAAGGGATAAATAATATCAACTCTTTATTTTGGTTGATCATTCTCTTATAATTTGCAAGTCTCCCAAAATTGTAATAATTACCCATAACTGCGCAAGATCGTCAAAATAATTCCATAATCTTTAGAATCCTCCTAATGACGAGCGAGACAGAAACAAACATAGTATTATACTGAACTTGTTATTATAATCGCATTATCATTTTTGAAATTAGTAAATTACCTCGTTAGCCTGCATAGGGTTGGTAAGGCCAAAGATGTAAGCAATATCTCTGGCCACGATGCCATAGAAAAGTTACAGTGAATTATTCACGTCAAGCATAGAGTGCGCAACCGTTTAATAAATGTAGAGTTTTTTGCAAAAACTAAAAAAAAGACACATTTTAACGAGCATATTTTCTCGTCCTCTTTAGCTTGTATGTTTTCCAGAAATAATAATTGACGTATGAGTACCTATATAGGTAATCACTATTCATTTTTAAACTCAGGTACTTGTACTCACTTGAACTTTTAGTTACTTTGCCAAACTTTTCATTTTCTATGATTAATTTCATTGCGTGACCATTTGTTCGGCTGTTTCAACGAAAAGTGCGACGCTCTCTGCGACTGTGCAATCTCTGCCCTGCAGTGCGGCAGAACATAGGCTGATACTTTTTTTACACAACCGCACGTGGTTATGAAGTAATATGTAAATGCACCTGGCAAATCAAGCTCGTCGGAGCGTGCATAAGCCCGTCCACCGGGCACATGCGTGGTTTCCGCGGACATCCTATCCGCTGCGGGAAAGGTGACGTGACGGCGTTAGTACCTTCCCCAGCGGTCTAGAGTTACACGACTTAGTACTTGATACGTATCCCTAATCATTTGCACTTGCGTTAGTATAGACTCTAATGTTAGAATAGTGTACGGACATTATACTTAAGTAAGTAGCGAATCTTATTTTTTGCGCATACAGATTCTTCACGATTTACCACGCAATTTTTAATGAGCAAGTTGTCTAAAGACGTTACTTTTGACAAAAGTCAATTAAACATTTTGAAGATTTTCTGACCGCGGTAGGGCATAGGGTAAAAAAAATGGTTTCATCTTGGAGATGAAACCATTTTTTTTCAAGTGGCTACGCTTCAGCATGAATGGCGGCATTATTCCGGTGCCAAGACTAGCATAAAGCAGCGTCGGCATAAAGCTGCGCCCAGGATATATTTCGGCAAATGAGGTAACTACCGGAGGCACAGAATACTTAATAGTACAAGTACAGAATGCCCACTTCTAAAAAAAGTTTATAGAAAAATAAAGGCTGGCTACCATAACATAAAGTTGAAATTCCGGCCGCCCCAGCGTTCAACACCTACAATTATTCATACCTAGAAGTGCGTTCTCTTTCTATCGCACGCAACTGTCGCGCATGCGTCGCCGCTCGCTCGTGATTTTCTACTGACTGGCCCCTCCGGAGGGGACGCCGCATGTACTTGCAAGTTAGATACTACACGCGGAGTGGGACAGGCCTGCCGGAGGTTCAATTTGGGGACAGGGAATTTTAAAGGTTGACAGCATTTGTGACTGCACTGGTGATGAGTATTGGTGGAAATCGCTTAACATCAGGTGATCTGCTCGTCTACCACCCATAACAAAAATGCCAAAACCATTGCAAAAACCTATGCGTAGGTACATTATTGTTTTAGCAGACACTTTTTGCTCTGTGCTATTAGCCGCCCGTATCATCAAACTATAGTTATACCTAACGTGCAATGAACGTCCAGGAAGGCTCGATTTGTAAGTGCCAATGCCATTCCATGATTGCATAGACGAGGTCGACGACCCTCCTCCGATTGCTGCCGCCGCTTCGCCGGCAACACGAAAAAGGAAAAAAATATACACAAGAGCAAGGTCGGTATGCTTAAAGAGAGGTTCCGTGTTAGAAAATAGGTAAACTTTTTTATTTCTTTAAAAGAGTTTTCCCTTCTTCCCGATTATTGACTGGGAATCCTTCCAAAAATGAAAACTAGGTGGATATTGACTAGGTCATGAAGCACTTATTATAATAGCTTCATTTGTGGTATATTGATTGGTTACTCATGGTGAATAGGTATTCATGAAACAAAAGGTTTATAATAAGTATTGGATGTCTTTATATAGAAAGCTCAAAATTGGCTGTAGGAATATAAGTAGGTACTTACCTACGGTAAGCTTAAGGTAAGTAACATTAAGGTTTATAAGTAAATCTAATAGATATGGATAAGCTATAGGGTTATTTTATTGAATTGTCTTTAAATCAAAAAGTAAATGGTACAAAAATATATGAATCGTTTTCACAAACTAACCCGAAACCCTAATTAGCTCAAACGAAATTTCACCAAGACGAAACAAGCAAGCTTTTGTCCGTCATCCACATTATCTGCCGTGCTGCTTGTCTGCGCTCACGCACACAGATTTTGCGCTACCGTGATTCCGCCTGTGATTAATGGTTTTCGTGGTAATGGAAGCCGCAGTGTTTCAAGTCTAGATTTTGGGGACAGCGCTCCTAATTATCACTTAGCGTCTTTGAGTATATAGCTACTGGAGATGCCATACCGGGCGTTTCCCCTCCGGCAAAGTACATTGGTCAACTATTCGGAACTGGTCAACTAAGTTATACAAAACTACTTGGATGTCGCTACATCGCCATTTTGCATCGCTCCGTGTCGCGTGACGTTTCTCTTAAAAATGGTGAATTGTGCAGTATTTTCATGTAAAAGGCTATCTGACAGCTAAAATTCGCAACAAGATCGCGTTTCCTATCATAAGTAATGACTTTTATTAATTATTAAATGTGTATTAAACTAGAAAATCTATTTTAATAAAAAACCGTTACGATACGTAACGACAGAAAAATTTAATAATGATATCGTGGTATCGGTCCTAGTGATGGGACCAATTAAAATCAACTCGACATTTGAATGAATCATTCACTCACTGCAGTTAGTTTCAAAATCCGTTTCTTTTCATTATATTTTGAATAAAATAGTATAGACGTATATTATAATATTAAAACATTGTAAAGTGAATTAGAGAAATTACTGTCCTTTCTTCTGGTCATACGATGTTGGAATTTATTCTAAAAATAAAAAGAATTGGTGGCTATAAAATATTTTGAGGTCAAAGGAATAAAATATGAGGTCCGGGAGTATCATGCATGATAACGGAGTAGATAGTAAACCATAATTGGAGCTCGCTAATTTTAATATAGAAAAGTATACGAATGTTCGTTTATCCAATATTTCAAAAAAATTAGACCCCCAGAAATATATTCGACACGTGTACAATAAACTTATTCATTTTGAAAATCAATATAAATGCGTAATAAGGATATTTTGTAATATTTCAATAAATCATTCTCATTAAAAATATATTGTTTCATTTACTCTCCCTTTGTTTGTCCAAATGTTTAACCCCAAACTAGCGCACATTTGTAGTTTTAGTATGTATTGCACAACTTCACCATTTTTTAGGGTTCCGTAGTCTACTCGTCATGTCTGTCCGTCTGTCTGTCTGTCTGTCCTGGCTCGTTCTCCGCCGTTTCTGCACCGATTGCCACTGAAAATTGGTAAAGAGATGTATACTGATAATCCAAAAATTGGTTTTTAACATTATTGAAAAATAATTATTTTTCACCCCCCTTTCCATACAGCGAAAAGTTAATTCGAAAAATAAATTCGACTTACCCCATCGTCTGGTCGGTATCGTTAAAAAGGTATCTTTAAATACAACAAATATTGCCTTGACATAATGTGGATCAAACCCCCCAGTTTCGAGATATTTTAATACAAAGTTAAAATTAGAGCTTCCTCTACCCCCCCCCCCCCCCCCCAACTTTTGAAATACTATTAAAATAATTCTGAAAAAAATATGCTCTATACCTCCAAGTAAGTACCTACGTACAGCCACACATCACAGTAAATACTGTCATACACATTAAGTTGAATATCAGTTGAGGAAATTTGACAGATTGTGGTAACCTGATGTGTGGCTGACTGTACTTTTAACGAAAACTTAGCGGACTCGGTATCATACATAGTATTTTTAATACAACTTGACCAACTTATGACGTGCAGTTGCCCTAACTAAATGGTAATGTATGGAAATAACTACCTAACTTAACTATGAAAATAAGGTTTAAGACCCATCTTTTGGATACGGAACACTTCATGTGCGTGTCCGACACGCTCTTGGCCGGTTTTATTTTACAAACTGACTAAATAAATATTTATTTATCTTCAATGTGCAGAATTTTACACTTACAATTTTATATATAAGTTCATTCACCAAACTGATTTGACTCATTCTTTGTGTCCCATCACTGTCTTTTTCGTATGTATGCTGCATAGTTACGTGAAATCTTTATTTGTGAGCGTGTATTTTTTGATGTGTTAAATTTTTCTGTAGTGTGCGTTTATCGTGACAGCTAAATTTGTGACTGTTGAGTATTAAAATTTTTGGTGATGTGCTGTACGTGTTTACCTCGTCCCCCGCAAAAAATGGTGAAAAAAATTGTTAGAAGCGCGGACGTTAGGGCATCTCCAGTGGCTGTCTACTCTAAGCTTAGCGTTTGAGAAAAAAGACCTTGGTTAGATTTCGAAAATCTAAAAAAATTTAGAAACTCCTCCCTTTTTTTGAAGTCGGTGTAAGAACACTTGCAAGCGAAAGCAATGATCTATAGATCTAAGTTGTAATAGTTCCGTAAACTGCTAACAGATGTCACTGTGCTAACTTACATCGCACATGCAAAGTGGGTTTTCGGATTGGTATAAGGCAAAAATCTGTATCAACAAATAAGCTATCCAATAAACCTGTTTTTGTTTTATTTTTTTGGCTGGTACATCCTCGAAGTGGCCTTAACCTGGGGGTTAATCAGTCGGTTATAATTTGTAACAAGTATGTTATTTGGTAAAGTAAATCGTAGTGTCTACTGAGCTGTTACTAGGCTCCAAAATTGATACTTAACTTAATGTTCGTCGTTTAGTATTAGCCAAGTGTCAGTATTAATCAAATCAAATCATTTATTCGCAATAAATAGGGTTTACATTAAAGTGGGTAAGTATATTTTAAAGAGCCTATTTAGTATTTTTTTAACATTAACACGAGCTGCAGAATTAATTGTCCGCGCTGGTCCAACATTGTTTATGACCTTAGGGTCTCTAAGAACAGAAGCGATTTTGTTCGCATTCACTGTGCTAGATTACAATCCTTAGGGCGGAGGGCGGTAGTTATATTGTTACTAACGGGCAGTAGGCCTGGATGAGGCGGTGGCGTCAGCGGCACTCCCGCGGTGACTCACGGCGCAAAAGCTCTCTGTTTGAGCGGGATCACGTTACCGAGGAACACTTCAACACGAATGTCATTTTGGTAATCTGATAGCTTTATTCTGGCAAACGTTAGCTATGTATTAGATAAATATGGACAACTGTTGTAATTAAAAACCTTTTAGTAACGACCACTTATACCTATCTTCTTCTCTACTAATTATAAAGAGATAACTTGTTTACACAAAAACAAGGTTAATAGGTTGCTAGCGCGATGTAATCGACGCCCAGCGCCATCTATTGATTCCGTTCGGAGTTACGGTCCCGAAGTGAAGTGAGGGCAGGCCACTATTAAAGCAATCAAGATATTACAAAATTATTTAAACGACTGAGTCACAGGAGTGTTCAATTAGTGAATTTTTATCGTGCAAAAATGTACTCATCATCATCATCAGCCCGGCAGTACCCACTGTTGAGTAAAGGCCTCCTTTCTTTTCCGCCAAAGTTCCCGGTTCTGAGCTGCTCGGATCCAAGTAGGAACTCCTATTTTGGTGATATCATCGACCCATCGTGACGCTGGACACCAGGATTTCGTTTGCCTACTCTAGGGCACCATACGGTAAGGAGCTTACTCCACCTGCCATCACCTCGCCTAGCTAGGTGTCCTGCCCAATTCCATTTGAGTTCCATCACTCTTAATCCGACGTCAAAAATGTACTACCATGAGTTAACATGTAACCTAAAACGACTATACAACGAATGCTGTTACACTTCATGTGGAGTTATTATAAATAGCGGTACTCTCATAATAATTGCTCCATACGTTTGTTAAGAAGCCACACCATTCCAAGCCATTAAAACGGCCTGTCAAACACTCGCTTAGATAGACAGGTTCTCTGTGAAGTTTTTATCATAACTTATTGTACCAGCATGCAGATAACATTTCGTGCTACAGTTTAACGTTAAGGCGGGTATAGACTGGAACATTGTTGTAACGTAGATATTCATGAACTGTACAATACTTACTTCCATTTAGGGTAACTTACTTGCGAATGTTTTTTATGTGATAGACGAACGCAGACGGCAGTTCGGCAGACGAACAGATGAATCACCTGATGGTAAACTCGACAGGAGTGATACCACGGCCTCACAGAAGATCGGCGTGAAGCAGCGCCTGTGCAGTGTTTCGTCGAGCGAGTTTTACAGACCGAATTGGGAAAAAGAGGGGCTACTGGTGTCACAGCCTAGGTGTCTATGAGTGGTAGCAATCGTTTAAATTCCCACCAGGTGATCCGCCTGCTTGTCTGCCAGCTATCACTTAAAAAAAAGTGTCAGAGAGACCAAAGTCACAAGCGTAATAACGGCAATTACATGATCTTTCATTTCACGACTTTATTGATAACTAGCGGTCCGCCCTCATTTCATTTCAGGACTTAGACTATTAGTTCCGGTTTTCACCAATAGATGGCGCTGAGTATCGATTATATTGCGCGAGCGTTTGAGTATCGATTATATTGCGCGAGCGTTTGAGTATCGATTATAAGTATTGCGCGAGCGTTTCGTCATTTCGGGTTTATATTGGTTACATGTAAGCCTTGTGGTTGTATATAGAAGTTATCTCTTTATAGATAGTATAGAAGAAGATATAGATTTTACCTATGTATCTGCCAAAACTATTTGTTTTTTTTTATTCAGGTGGTCTATTTCGGTACAGCAGGCCTGTGATGGTCTGTCAGAGCCGCGAGCGGCCACCGTGAAGTGCAAGTTCAATGAATTACCCAAAAAACTAAGTCATTGTTCAATATCCACCAGCCTTGGACTGGAAATACTGATGTAGCCTAACCAATAACCACGCCGTAGAGAGATCTGTATGGTTAAATCTTCGATAATGTTTTTACGTTACCAAAGGGTTTAGCTAGGGTTTCCTAGATACAGCGCTTTCAGCATAGTATAAATCCTCTGTGCCTTCAGTACGAAATTGTATATCCAAGGATTATTATACCTATACGATCAACTTTAGAGCACTAGGTATTGACTGTTTTTTTGACCCAAATTCGAAACGTGGCACAATTAACTGCGATGTTTTCTAAGAAGTACTTATATTAATGTTATTTTCTGCATCAGCGTTTTTCGAGTGTCTCTTCTTTGCGAGATTTGGTCTTAAATTCAGTTAACCACACTGTCTTGCCGACGATACAAAATTTGTTGGTCTATTTTAGTTTATTATATACCAGGTACTACAAACAAATTATGTTATTATTCAATAATAACGATGTATTTACCGTAACTAACTACTTTAAACCGTATATTTCCAGAAAATTATTTAAATCGCGGACTTTATTCGCGTAGCATCAAATAAATCAACGTCAGAGAACGGAAGCCGAAACTTTATTGTAAGTAATATTTATTATAAGTAGGTAGGTAATATTTACTGTCTCAAAACGTTCCCAGAAGTCGCATGCGCCGGGTGACTGTTCCTGACTTGTTGCGGTTGAATTATTCATACTAGTATTAATTTTGGATCTGAGTTGGTTCTTTGAACTTCTTTGTATCGCGATGGACGGGTGATTCATGCTGTATGAGATTACATTTCCGTGTGTCTGAAATCTCCTAGCATGAAATAGAATAGAAATATTCTTTATTCAGTTCAATATTATGTCAGCTACATACCGCTGATTCGGAAGGTCGATTTCTAACTGAGAAGAACCAGCATGTTTAATCGTGTTATTTTGATATACCTACCGTCTCGTAACTAATTAATCAATTTCAGTCGCTGACTCACTCTACGACTCCACTAAATACTTGTGCCTTAAACTTTTTCTACATCATAATTAGGTACTTATTAATACCTATGCTAAAGCAATTTGAGATTTTGCGCTTTTAATTTACTTGTTGTTAATTTATAGCTATTCCAACTACTTAACTTAAATCTGTTTAGCTCTTTTGTTTTTTGGTGGTAGATACCTAACTTTAACTTTCGGTTTTCTTTGCCTCTTCGTTGTCATTTAATCCCCAAAATTATTATTGCGACGGATCTACTTATGTATTCAGTCTCGTTTTTACTTTATAGCAGGTAACAGCCACTCATCAAAGTATTACAAAATTGTCAATTTTTTTCAATCGACTCCCATCTTCTTACTGTCGTAAACATTAGGTTGAATATTTACTGAGGAAATTTGACAGGTTGTGGTAACCAGATGTGTGGCTGACTGTACAGAGAAAGCTTTTCAGGCATTTTCAGTTAGTTTTTTCTCACGAGCACCAAACTCCTTCGTGTCAAATCAGAAAATTGAATAAGTAAGTATTATAATTTGAACCTTCGCTATAGTCTGTCGGCGATAGGTCGGTTTGCCGGGCGTCGCGTGCGCGCTAATATAATTGTATGCGTGACAAAACCGTGGAGCAAACTCTTTGTTTTAACGCGGGTCCCCATCACGATAATTGTTATAAGTATTGATACCAATCTGACATTATGTCAATAGTACACTCTTATGTGGAAAATTTGTGGTTTAAATTTACGTTAGGTTACGGCTTGGTTACTTTGAAAGTACTGCAACTTTAAAAGTTACCTAGTACTCCGAAAGTGGAGTAGAACAGTAAGTTTTTAACAAAAATAACTAAAAAATACAATATTAAACAAGCATTAATGTGACTCTACATGGCGAGGTAATTCTTGGCGTGTAGAGACTCCAATCACAAATCATCCTCCAAACACTATTTGGCATTTGAGGATTTAAAACCTACTGCTATATAAATTAGGGTCGAAAATAAAATACTACATTTTAATTTCGAGTTCAACAGCATTTATGTAGTTTTTACATAATAATATGTAGGAAAACTACTAAATGACAGCGCTTTCAGGCTTTCAGTATGAAATTGTGTAGAGATTTTATAATCTAAGGTACTCCATAAAAATTACACGTCTACAAACGTTGTTAAAACTACCATTTGCATGGTTTAAATGTTAACAAAATTACTGTAGATTTGTTTCTATATCATTACAAAATTAGGCACTTCCCACATCCAAAACTCAGCCGCAAGATGAAACGAAAAGTCGTACGCAGTATTTTATTAGCCTGTGTAAAAAGTAAAAATTCATAATTTTACTAAAATACTAGCACTAATTAAACGGAAACATTATGTATTAATTAATACACGTCGTGGGGTCATCGGACGCCATGTGGAATTATTTGAAGGCTGGGCCTGAGGGTGCGCCTATTGTTTTACCGTGAACTAAAAATGACTCATATTGTAATTAGTATGGTTCCTACAAATTAAATTACTGGCCTAGTTGTCGTACCACATATTACGAGATCTGTAAATTCTATACCTTGGAATTTGTGAACGCAGCAGACCGGAATAATTCTATGTTCCTGACGTCGTTACATTCAATGTAGAGGCATTAGACAACAAATGAATCTTAATGTACACTCGACAAACTTCTCTGATAGTAGTACCTAGTTCTCTGGTAGTAAATCCAACTTTTCTGATAGTTACTTGAGGCATATAATTTTGTTTTTTTTTATTGAAAATTTGGTTGCTCTTGGCTTCATACCGAACTGTAGAGTTGAGAATAAGCCTACGATGGAGCGGGATTACCCTGCAGTAGCCTATTTACTCTAGCTTTAAACAGTTTGAGGTGGAACTCATTGGGGACAACAGACGTAGGAACGGTGTTCCACTTCTTGGCAGTGCGTATCTATAATTCGAGGAATTATAGATTTGTTGTAAAATTTCTTGGTAGATATGACTTTTTTGTGATCATCGTAGAACATTGCTAAGTCTAATCTCAAACATACCGGTATGTGAAAGACATAATAAGTCACTTAGGTGTGGCACCTTTTGATTTAGTTAGGAGTAAGCAGGACAAAGCGTTGGTAGGGCTGCCCGGGATAGCAGAGATTTTGCTGCCCCCTAAAAAAAAATGCCGCCCAGGGTGGATCATCGTCCAAAACCGCTACGCTACCCTACTGCGAATAAGTTTGATTTAATGCAGTCAGCCAACAAAAACATATTTTCTACAGTGAATTATTATAACCAATATGGCAAGACAATGATTGCTCCGAGACGTGTCTGATCAGCATTGAATTCGACACATCCCACGCCTTTTTGCGGTTAGCTTCAAGTGTAGCATGGTGTTCAATTTCGCACCTAAACAAGGAGAACGTGACATGACACACAGGTTGTACTATTATGTATTCTGTGACACAGGTCAAAAAAATAAAGTAGATTAATAACCACTAACAATATTTTGATACTCGTTCTTGCCAAACTTTTTTTATCTACATATTGTAGTTAAGATACATGTTACGAACTAGATATCTTATTTGACTACCTAACCTATGAACGATGAACGAGTTCTTGAGTAAGTAATTCGATTAATTTCCACATTTGATTACTCGACATTAACAGAGTCTACCACCTATCACAAAAAAACTGAAATGAATGGCCTCTTTCATGACACCTACGCACAATTTTCAATAGGTAATTTATGTAAACTACCATTTGTAAAGCTTACTTTAACCAAACATGTGTTTTCCCGCGGCTCCGCCTACGGCCTATTGTGCGCCAGAACCAACTCAGCCATCTTCCCTTTTACATGTAAACCACGATCTAAGTGGTAATCGCGCCTCAAAATAGCATCTTCCATACATATGCATGCGTGTGCGCATCTTCGATGTTAAAACTACCATTTGCATGGTTTAAATGTTAAACTCCTATTAGATGGAGCCTACGCAAATTGGTCCCATCTTATGCATGTAATCAAGTTGTCTGTATTCTGTAAAGACTTGGGTGATTCTTGGCCAAAGATGGTATAAGCCAATAAGGCTTCGTTTTAGCCGACTATGGTAGTAAGTAGTAGATGAGGTGTAGCTGTAGATTTTTACAGTTATATGGAAAATCACCTGTTCCTTCAAAGCAAGGAAAACTTTCCTCTCTGGTCATAGACTTAGACGAGACTAGATAACTTTGAGTTCAGACATTCAGAATAGATCCAGCACCATTATTAAAATTGATACTGGAGAAATTGAAACATCAATGAAAGCCATCAAGGAAAGAAATGCACGGATATTTTTTGTTGCAAAAAAAAACATACAAGTTACTTATTATATGTAAAGCTAATAATAATCACGACGAATATTTGACAACAACATTTTAAGCGCAGATTTTATTTCTAGCAAATTAACTAAAATTACGCGAGCTTCAACTTCAACGCACATTTCCTGCGCAATTTGAGAAACATCACGTTTTATATGGAACCACTATAAAGTTGATTTTGCAGCAATGAAGACCGAGATAATCTAGCTCAACATCAGAGCTGGAACTAAGACTAATGCCTGCAAATCTCGAAAGGCCATTATTAAGTTTACGGTAGTCGAAGTCCAGCTAAACACAAGAACAAAGGAGTTATTTTGATCGATACCAAATTGAGATGTGCTTTCCAATTTCATTTCACAGGTATTAGATATAATTAAAAGTGCCGTTACACAAGATGCGGTTCGGGCAGTGGTTGTTAGGGTTGCCAGCTGCTTGCTGGATGCCTTGAAAAAGATTTCGATGCGAAAAGATTTCGTGCACGACGTCGTGAACAGTAAATGACCAATCAAGGATCAATAATGCGCAAGAAAGCACAATATCGGAGTAAAACGGAGGAGCAAATAATAAAGCAATAGTTTTTATTTGCTAAGTTTTGGAAGACATGCGAGCTACAATAGACTCGGGTAGCTTGAAGGTCGAAGACGCAAAGTTTTACAAGTTTAGTCTATATTTTTTCAAGGTGCGTGTTTAACCCTATCTCCTAGAAATAAAGAAAGTAAACCGCAGCGAAGCTGCAGAGCCCAGGCGCAAGCGTGCAGCGCACGCCACTCGGTGGCCTGTTTGGGTTTCCTGAAGCTGTGAACGAATTACACCTAGTACCTACCTAACTTTTTTAATAATCTCTTTATTTTCCAAGTACCAATAGGTACTAGATGTCGCTGGGCGGCTATTTCGCTATTTCGATTTAACTTAGGTGTTGTCGTTTCTTCTTATAGGTAACCTCTTTATAAATAGTAAAGAGTGAAGATGATAGACCTTTGTAATATATTTTTTTTGTATATGTAGTCAGTCACATAGAAGACTAGGTGTCTACATATGTTTTTTAATTGCTATAATGCCACGTTGTCGTTGTCTATAGAATTTACCTCTTTGTAAATAGTATAGAAAACAAAATTGAAGAGGTCTCTCATTATAACCGATGATGATTTAATTTTAGTAGATTTCTTATGCCCTACCTAACAAGCTGTTTACTTCAGGCTCAGGTAAATATCAGTTACCTGCTGAATGACAGACTCAGTTGTATGTATGTTATAGGTTTGTACCTATAACATACATACAACTGAGTCTATCACCTACAAAGATTTTAACTAAAAAGTTAATAGTTCCTAGTTACCGAAGCTTACAATTGATACAGAGGGTAATTGACTGCAGCTATTCGGCGGCACCGCTGCGTGATCGTCCCCGTTAGCTCCGTGTAACTCTAGCTTTTTCCTTTTTGCCTCCGACACACACGCGCCCGACTTATGGTCCGACGTTTTATTGATGCCATCAAGTCTTACAAAAGAAACGGAAAATTCTATTACCCAGATATTAACGCGTATTATGAGCAGGTTTTTATTAAGTGTTAATATTTCTAGCGAAAATTCCTTGAACGTTTCATTCAGTTCAAATAAACCACTGTTTTATTGGTTAGGTACCGCATGTAGAATTTATCGTAAATGATATGTGTTCAAATTAGCTTTAGGTTTCGATATATTAGGAATGTATTCTAAAATAAGTGATTTTGAGCATGACTATTTCAAGAACAAACTCGACGATAACTTTGTAAAAACAACTATAAGCGCAGCATTTTTTATTTTCATATTGTTCTTCCATATTTCATATCTAATATAAAATTATTTTGTTTTAACATGATCAGAAGCCAATTTTTATTAATATTTTGGTTACCTATTTAGCTACTGAACCATATCAATCAAATTTTCCCCACAGATTGTCTATCTGTTGCACCGTGAACCGTTCACAAATCATTATCGCTTGACCAGCGATGTTCCGATAAAGCTACAAGCTCTATTAACTGATAGCAGCCTGACGAGCCTTGTCAGCGGGTTGGCGAAAGATACCCATCGAAACAGTAGCTGACATGTGTTGATATCTCCGTTATTGTGGTATTGTAACCAAGCTGCGAAAGTTACGATGGTTAAAGTGGTTTGAACACTTGAACACAAAGGTAGGTACTGCTAAATTCAATGCAGGGACATCGCCATCTCTAGAGATAATGGAGATCAGCACGGGTTATGTTGGTCTTGTCTGGGAAAGTAGCCTTAGGCTGCACTTAATACAAATAGTCTTATTTTCAAAAAACATGTAGCATATTGAGCATTACAGTAGGTCCTACACTAGGAGAAGTCCTGTATCGTGGGCACCCGGTACTTCCTGCTTTAACCTAATGTTTTTTTGACAGCCATCGTGAAAATTAGGAGTGACTGGATTGATAGGAGCCGCGGCTTATGCGCAAAATGTCTCTTTCGCAGAATGTCTCTCAGTCGCAAAATGTCGCTTTCTCATTATGTCTCTTTCTCAAAAGGTCGCTTTCGCATAATGTCTCTTTCGCATAAAGTTATAATTATTTATATCTTTGTTTTTATATACACAAATTGAATCATATTCATTAATTACCTCATTACCACCTACTTTCATATCATATAAAAATAAAAATTCTCTAGATCTTCTTTTATCAATAAAATAAATCACTGAGATGATAAATAAGTGCTTCGTTCTAAGGGTTGAAACTCATTCAAGGCTGCTAATAGCCCTAGACAACAATACAAGCCCTTGCCAACGCGATGATCGGAATCAGCGCAAACGCATTGTATTCAAATACACGCGTGAGCGCAGCGCATCGCAATAATTAATAGCGCTTTCCCAGCGCGGACGATTCTGCGATAAACAACGTGCAATATCGTGCGCGCGCGCTTGAATGCCTAATGTTTGAATTGCTCGTGAGTAGTGGCCTGTTTTACACCTTATTCCAAGTCATAACCTTTGGCTACGCTACGTTCCCACTGGCGACAAACGAGAAAAAAAAATCTCATTTGTTGCTAGTAAAGATTATTTTTCGTGTGGGAACGTAGCTAGAAGTGACAACTGGGAATATTAATTATTCCCAGTTGTATCCAAAGTCATCCTTTTGCTTGGGGTATGCTTAATGATCCAGGTTTTGGAGAGTATAGTAATTCACGCCTGACCCTCATAAACCACGGGAAATAAGTACATACTTACTAGATGTAGCGTCTCTGCACAGCGACAATGGCTTAACCATCACGTGACGATGATCCGTTTACTCATCTGCCACCTATTTCATTTAAAACCTACCAATTATGATTCAATTGGTCAGTCAATCAGTTAGAATCTATCCAAAAGTTAGTTCCGGATCCCTTACGATTTTTACGCTCAATGCCGCGCTAATAGTAGAAATACACGCGCATAGATTGAATAACAAATAATACTGATGCATAATCGGATTCGAACCCACGACTACAGAGTAAGAAGGTGCACTGTTTCGTATCCACTGACCTTCCATCACTCAAAGTCTTCGTGAGTAAGAACCAATTACTAAAACCCAGTTGAGGATTTTTAGAGCCATTCCTTGGCTTGTTTAAGGAACTCTTAAAGTTTACCTTTAGGAGTCATTCAGTATTCGGGACAAATGCTTTTGGGCGGACGATGTGTAAGCTCTGACATTAGGTCATTGATAAATGACGTCATACGCAGGACGAACTGTGGCAAGGGGTGGGACGGGTCCCTTAGGTGACGTCACATACAGGGTGTACCTACCTGTAGATAATACACCCTTACATCCCTTTAACCACATGTTATTATACGCACCATGCTGAACAACATTTAATTATTTATTTATTCTATGACTTTTAGACATTTGTTCTATGACTTTTGGAAAATCGCATAAAAAATTTAACTATCCATATCGCAAAGTCGGTCACGTGACACGTTGCTTGTTCGTTTTGGATGGTGAGTTGAAAAAAAAATTCGACGAATTTTCAAAAGGCGGTAGAAGAAGTTCATATATTCATCCTGTATACGTAGGTACCTATAACGGATGAAAATTGTTTAGTTGACCAGTATCAAGAATTCGCACAGATGCGATCAACGTCTGTAATTTCACGAATTGAAATTCTTCTATCAACAGGACTGAACTCGTAGTACCTACCTAATAAACCTAAGTTTCAATAATGACTCATCTATAGAAACCGAAAAAACAAACCATTGGCGTAATGTAATCAACGCGTCAGCGTCATCTATTGGTACAGATTGTAACTAATGTGTGCTCAAGCTACTAGTTGCTAAAAAGGTTACATACATACATAGGTGGTTAGGTAACTAAGTACTACTTATTTTTTCCGCCCGATGAAAACGATTCACCCTTCGCGAGGGGTAGACTAAATTGTGTTCTAGATCCATAGGGGTCTGTGTCCTGTAATTGCGTAGGTACACTATACTTACGATACACGAAACTTTTATAGGTATATTCCGTAATTGCCGTGTATACCGAGAAGTTCGACGTTAAACGAATAACTAATAATAGTATGAAGGTAATCCTATTAATTCTAGAACTGTTTTATCAAACTATACTAAATAAATCATTCAACGTTACTAGGTCCAATCTTTTTTATTTTATACTAAATGTATAGATTTGGCATTATTATGTATCTAATAAATATATATTTTAGGTACCTGATACGTGCTATTTTGTTACATATCACGGATCACCGCTGGTAAGCGATTTCCACCCATAAAACTCCTGCAACACCAGTATAAGTCACAAGTGCGCTGCCAACCTTTAACCCTTTCCCTTCAGTTGGGCTTCCGGTACCCTCCTCACTCGATGAAACACAGCGCAGGTGCTGTTTTAGGCCGGTCTTCTGTGAGGCCGTGGTATCACTCCGGTAGAGTCGGCCCATTCCTCCCGAAGCATGGCTCTCCCAATTTTTTTTATTTAAAGTTGTAGGCATGTCTACACTACCCATAACAGTGGACCCGCCTCAGTCTAAAGTTTCCAAATCCACCACCCATGTAGGGGACAATATGGCAGCAGAGCCATATAAAATAGACTACTACGAAATCCGTCTTTCTTTGGGAAGGTTGGAAGTTTTACCACAAATCTATATTCAAAATATAATAGAATAGATATCAATTATTGCGGTAAATGTGGTTACAATAGGTACACACAATTATTCTTTAGTTTCTCACATTTAACCTAGTACGATTGGCATGCAATAACAGAGAGCTAGCGTCATCTAAAGTTATCAAGTCAAGTCAGAAGTTAGTCCAACTCTCAAACTAGGTACTAAAATATATGAAATAAAGGGTCAAAGATCTAATTTCAAATAACAATAAGCAGAAGTAGAGCGCGTTCAAAATAAGTTGCTTTTTCGTGTCGCCGGGTAATTTTACAGGTAAGTTGTACAATGCTAAACTTAGTTTGATAGCGTAATGGTGGACTGGGCGGTGAAGGCAAACCGAACTACTGAATAAAACCTGAAAAGTTCTTTAAATTATATTTAGAGCGAGAGTAGGTTTGTTTGTATATTGTAAATGCACTGTCAGTAATTTATTGGACGTTGTTTTTAGTTTGTTGTAAGTTTTATTTGTCTATTTTTGGTTTAAATAAAACTAAGTAGGCCTACCTACTTACAATAGCTGAAACTGTTTTGTAAATGTATATACTTAAACCATTTTTTTTCTTATAAATTGTAGACGGACAAGCAATACTCGTACATCTATACTAAGTAAGGGTACTTAGATTCCAATGAATCAGTGGAGGGAGGTTCCACAGTGAATTATAGTGAATATCTAATTTACAAAAATACTTTAGCGTTTTTAGCACCGATAAACACCTATTTCGCAATCTGTAGCATATTTTTCCACGACTCCAACCAAACAAATATTACTCATTTTGTCTACAGGATGCGTGACTCGGGAGAATTATTTCAGGGCATTTCAGCCGTTATGACTCGCGAAACGCCTCGTAATAAGTCACGACGAATAAATAGGCATTCTCTATCATTTGCATTCATTTTGCTAAAACGGAAATGCCATTGGAAGGGCAAATTTAGTTTTTGGGTTTTTCGTGAACTTGAGCTTTTGTTATATGTTTGGATGTTTGACGTAAGTATAGGAAAACAATTAGAAATCAACCATTCATCAGCAATATTTTAAATCGGTTATTGTTTCTGTCGGTGTATTTTAAATCGCTTTGTTCAAAATTGTAAGGTAAGAATAAAACTTAAAGGAAAGCTCTACATCCATAATCTGAAACTACATAATTAAATTAATAATAATAATAAAAATATCTCAAAACTTTTTATTATTATCGTTTTATATCCAATACCAACTATTAAGTATTCTGTGCCAATACCTAGTAGACCTACCTAGGTATACAAAAAAAATATAGAAGTAGGCCATACATGTATCTATGTTTTTGCAAAACCCAAATACGACACGACTGTAGTATAATTTTATGTTATGCGTATTGTATTGTTGTGTTGTAGGTGTAAATAAATAAATCTTCTGACACTTTGTGTCTTTCAAATAATTTTCTTTCATCATATCTAGAACTACCTACCCAAAAGGTCAAAATACGAGTAAAAAAAAGCCTGAAGAGAACGCCTGAAAAACGATTTTTGTGAAACCTGGAAAGAATACCTATTCGGAATCAAATATTTACTAGAAATTTTAAAAAGATAGTTTTGTATTTGATGATCTTCTTCTTTCAGATGTAACTTTTCACGAAATTTCAAAAACCCGGATGCAATGAAAGCTATTTTTTTATTTAAAAACACATTTTTCTTATCTTTTATTTTACGTTTATTTCATGATCTTTCATTTTCAGATAGTTTAGTCTACTTAATCTTTCAGCTACTTATTTACCTATGTAAAAACTTTTTCCGCTAAAATTCGGATCAGACGAAACTTTTTTTCCTCAAAATTTTATTTCTTTTTTGTGTACCTTACAATTATTAATTAAAGTGTACTTACCATTTTGAAGTTTATTTCGTCGTGGGGGGTAGGAAGAGGGGCGTGGCGGTTCGCGAGGCAACGCACCGGGCCGGACTGTGCGGAGCGCGGCGCGCGCGCGCTTATATACCGCGCCCGGGGCAGCCCTATTCTGCCTCCTGGATACGCTCGTAGACGCAAAGCTCTAGGAGCTTTTCAGCAATCAGGCTATCGCCGATCACTGTTCAATGTAGGCTTCCCTTAAAGAGAATACTTAGAATATAAGTAATAGAAAAAGTTTATTTGGCACTAAAAATACTGATAATAATATGTTGTATAGTAGAGATGCGCCGAATATTCGGTTGGTATTCGGTATTCGGCATATTCGGCACTTTTTTCACTATTCGTATTCGGCCGAATTATTCGGTTTTAGTGCTGGTATTCGGTTAGAGTATTCGGTTAGAGTATTTCTATTTTCCTGGCTATATAACATGGAATTTAAAAGGACAAGTTTCTTTATGTAATATTTATGTTTTTGTAAATTAAATAAAACTGGCGAGGAATGTGTTCAAAAGCTAATAAATGAAATCAATTAATCTTGAAATCAACGTGTATGTTAACATCTAGAGTCCACATATTTATTTTCTGCCCTATTAGTATATATGTAGCTAACATTAACTTTAAAAAAATACCTAATTCATTTTTTTTAAGCCAGATTAATCAATATTAATCTAACTATTTATTTTTATACTTAAAAATATCTGGCCTTTTTTTAAATTTAAATAAATAATAATTATAAAGCTTTGTGGTCGAACTCAGATCAAAATTATAATTTATTTATTTTTTAATAAAAACACTTACCTATGTATGTGGCAAATTATTAAAATAAAAATATGAATCAACAATAAATAATTTTATTATAAGTTATTTAATGATAAACAATTTTATTTTTGTTACTTTTTTATATTCTTTGCAATTTATTCTTAAGTAGGTGCTCTTAAAAAATCATCCAAGAGTCCAGGTGGTACTCGACCTTTCACATACCACCACCCGGTATGTAGAGGGTTGTGGGTTTGAGTCCCACTTGAACCCTGCGATGATTTTATTAAGTGCATTATTTACTTAAAGACACTATAACAGAGATACGTTAAGAAAATTTCTGACACGGAAGGAATAAACACTTTAGTTATATCTCAGTACGAATTGACTTAAGTGCTTTATGGTCACCGTATCTTGTATAGAAGAGAGATCGGAAACAAAATAGAAAATGGTAAACCGAATAATTCGGCCGAATATCCGGTTCGGTAAAGATTGAACCGAATATTATTCGGTATTCGGTTATTCGGTGAAACTACTATTCGGCGCATCACTATTGTATAGATAAAGTTTTTTTAAATCTTACTTACACTAAAATTAAGATTGTCAACTATTCGGGCCTTAAACAGTTAGCATTCGGATACCTATTATCTTTCTATTCCTCAGTACAATAAGATGCGCTTTTCAAAATGGTCTGTATTAGAGACCAGGAGCATCAATCGTTTTATAATAACGGGTGTTTGCTATGTATTACGACGCCATCGTAGGCGCAGCGGCTATCAAGCGCTGAAGGTTCCAGATTCGATTTTCAGTTAAGTCAATTTGCATTTTTTTTCAGAAATTGCTTTAGATCTGGGGGTGCTGGACGACTCTCCCGTCAAATTTAATACAAATTTATTAGTGTAAATTGTCTGGCTTGTTAATTGTTTAATTAATTGTCTGGCTTGTTAATTGTTTAATTAATTGTCTGGCACTTTATTATTTCTAAAATGTTTATTACGTTGATGCCCTATTTTTTATCAGATGTAGTCCAAAGTGATCAAAGTGTTTTTATTTACAAATTCAGTAAAATCTACGGGATGCAGTTCAAAGCAAGTAGTACTGTGGTAGTACAATCCATTTACCTAGTTTTTTTAATGAAAGGTAAAAAAGTTTCGAAAATTTTCTGTAATAGCTTATCTAATAACCGAAGCTTTGCCTAATAAAAAATAAAGTTGTACATAAATGAATCCCGTGAGGGTGATCTACTTTCTATATCCACTCATTTAGTGGTTTCTTTGATTAGAAAAAATGCAAGCTTAAGCCACCTTATGATGGGCACTAATAGATGGGGTTCCTTCTGTCGCGCCCTTCTGTCATTACTTATTAATATGATTTAACATGTCTTTAGAGACCGTGAAGCACCGAAATTCAATTTTTATTTTTGGTATCGCAATTCTTTGCAATTTATTCTTAAGTTTTAAACCAAGGACTATCTACTTCTGGGGAGGGATGTGAAGTAAGGTTCTTCAACCCGTACTCGGTCTCATCCCCACTCTGGCGATGAGAGAAATTCCGGAAATGCTAAATTCTTAGCGCTTGTTACTCGTGCGAGTAGAGCTTTCATGGGCGGCGACACTTTTAAAGCGTTCAGGCAGTACCTATCCTGGGTTTATAATACTTAATACTAGCGGCCGCCCGCGACTTCGTCCGCGTGGAAAAGTAACTTTTTACCCCACTTTTAACCCCTTACAACTCCTTTTTCGCAATAAAAAGTAGCCAATGTCCTTTCTCAGGGTCTAGACCATCTGTATGCCAAATTTCATTTAAATCCATTCAGTAGTTTTGGCGTGAAAGAGTAACAGACAGACAGACAGAGTTACTTTCGCATTTATAATATTAGTATCGAGGATTACATATCATGGATGCATTTTATTTTCTCGTTGAAAGTATGTCCACATAATACCTAAGTTGTTATTTTAATTGTTACGTTACTTTGTATTCTATTAATCAATGAAAGTGTCACGTATAAACTATTCGGCGCCATCTGTTCGGAATAGTCCGTCTGATTCATCGCAATAAGTATTGCCTGTAGTCTGTAGTGCGGCCAGCCGTTTTTCAGTAGGTAGGCAATACTACATTTGGTTTTAATTTCGGCCTACGGATAACAATGAGTTTCGTAAGTAGGTAATCTCTTTTGACAATAAACATTCAAATTAGGGGCTATTATATCTATAAAATTACCCATTTAGAAAGAAATTGTTGGTTGTTCGGTGAAATATTATAGCTTTCTTATAATCAATTCAATTTATAGAAAAACTTTAAGATAATGTTGCGCAATTCAAATAGGTAATAAGATATGTTTGTGATTTCGATATTTTTGGCAACATTTCAGTGAAACCTTATACAGGGTGTGTCTATAAACATTTACATCCCATTAACCACGTCTTCTAACAACCATTCTAAACAACATACATACTTACATCCTGTAGGTACCTAGCTCAAGATAGTAATCATAGACCTATCTAGAAGAATTTGGAATATGTACCTCCTACAGGATCGCATCTGGCACCGATCCGCAACACAAAATTAAGATTTGGAACTTACGAGTTAAGTTACGTTAATGTCAGCCAAGAATCTTAACTAACATGGAAGTCGTACACAATGTACTTAATTGTTGACTCAACGCACATAATGTAAGCTGTTATTTCTGCCCACTGAACTGCTCTAAATGGATGGCTTTAATTATAGGCTTGTATTAAAGGTAGATTTTTAATGAAAACTTACTTCAACTTAAATTGCTGTGTTGTCGTCTCTATCTTACTAAACAAACATAAAATGAACGTGTGATTTTAAAATATCGTCAGTCATCTCATAATCGAGTGCAATTGTTTTTTATCGATGGAGTCGAACCCGAGACCGCTTCCAATCGGCGATACTTATCGGCGCTTAGTCATTGGGATCAATTGGCTAGTCGCTACTGGAACGCGAGCTTATTAAAGTACTTAAACTTCTCGGAGTAATAAGTCTTACGTAGGTATACAAATTCCCGTATTGCGATTGCTCTCCCCTAGTTTTATATGACCTAGTCATACTCGTATTTAGATAGCGGCGAAGGACAGCGGCGTCAAAACATGCTAACTCGATTCCAATGCCAGACTTAGGCTGGGCCGGGCTGGGCAGGGCGGCAGTCAGCCGTATAATGGATGTCTAGCGACCACTAAGCCATATTCGAGTTGTTTAATAAATAAATTGAGACAATATCACAACTTCCCTTGTCCTAATCTAAGGCTGTCCTTGTAGGTAACCACTAAGAAAACAGAAACGAAACGAAGAGACCACCAACATCCAGACCCAACACACAAACCTTTACGATACCACTAAGATCAACAAACAATAAAGGTACATTTAAGGACTAATGTCCTATACCTACTAGATTCTAGTTATTACACTAGAACTAAGTACTTTAAGTTCTGTAGGTGACTCATACTGTCCCACTACAGGACAAAGGTCTCCATCATAGAAATTAAGAACTTAAGTAATTTTAGTGTAAAATTAAAGAACTAGAAGTTTTCAAATAAAATTCGCAGTTTGCAAAAGCTGGTTTGGAGGACCAAAGTTACTAATCCTAATTAGATTGCAGATTTCGGATAGAAAATTTAAACTTTCAAATTCAAAACTTGCATTTCTTTTCTATAGTAAAGGTTGAGGCAGAACATATGTTGTAAGCTACTTACATATATTACAAGAATTGAACTGATTGCTACGAGGATTGAATTGATTGCATGAAAGTAATTGTGTTAATTCATGGTACTAAGTTGAAACTATTACTTGCTAACTATTAGGTACCCATTTTTATCTGTATGTCGTGCAAGCGCGGCCGGGCAGCCGCGTTGCGTGCGGTGAAGCCTGAACTATATTTACATAATCATGTTTGGGAGGAGCGCTATTGCTGATAGTTTCCGAACAGGCGATATGCGCTTCTTACAGTATCTAATCATACGGTTTACTGTAATCTTAGTTAAAATATAACTTAATAAATATATATAAATATCACTTACTAATAGACTGAAAATTTATGTCTCAATCTTTTTTATCAATCAACCTTCATACCTTACCTATTCCATTCTGCAGATCAAATCAAAGATTAAACAATCATTCTTCAAAACATACCACCTGAAAATACTAAAGGATAAACTGGCCCTGGATCTTGATTTCGTAGGATATTAAAAAACAGCCACATTTCTTTTAAATCCATTTATTAACTTGTTAGATGTAATTGTACCTTTTCCTACTCGCAATGCAAAATAAAAGAGTAGAACATCGAAATACTTACAAAACATAGGTAGCTATACCAGTAGTATTCAATGAAAATAAGAACTATAAAAGAAATTGTCCAAATTCTTGCCAGAATATATTCATAGACTATGAATCATAGTGTACATCACCGCGTTTATTTTTATTTTAACCAGATGTAGGATTCTGAAGTAAGAAAATTCCACTCTTTTATTCAAGTAGGTACAGGTACTGGACCCCAAGTTCAATCAGGTCACAATCACCTACTTACAAAGTAGTCTTTTGGTATTTAACAACAAGGTTGACAATGGCACTGACAACACCAAAATTACTTATTTGTTAACTAAGAACAAATCTGACACCATACATCTCACTCACATATTGACTAAGCTCAAATAATATTTAGCACTTATCTACAACGAATAGTTAATATAATTATTAATAAGTAAATTCGTTTATCTAATCAAGTAAATTAATGCCCAGTGTTTTGTAATGGTTAAGACTCAGGAGCTATGCAATTTTTTGAAAAAAATAATGGCATAAAATTATGATCCAAAATTTAAAAATATGGGTTCCATAAATTCCATTTACGCTATAAAAACCCAAGTCGACCAGTGGGTATCTAGAGTGAAACCCCCAGTATGTGTTAATTACTTCTTTAAAGTTAAATACCTACTTATATTTTTAAATAGCGTATCCATTGAAAGGGACTTAAATCTATATCGAAATATATAAATAAGTGAATGGGAAATTTCATCGAAAAAAAAATAAAAACATAATTTTGAAATGCTCTAAACTAAATGCTTATTTACAATGATCTACGTCACACTATAAATTGACTGACTATTTATACAAGTCATGGTATTTAGAGGTAGCTGAGCCTTGTTGTAAAACTAATTTTTAGCTAAATTTAAATTCAAGAAGCGCCTGTTATATCTTAGTCTGGCTAGCTTGAGGAAAACCGACTAATTCTTTAATCGGATCATGTCATGAGGGGTTTAGAGCTAGTACTTATATAGGCAGGTGCCACTAGCCGACACGTCGAAAGGTATTAAAACTACCTATGAGGCACAAAGGGGGTACGATCCTTATGTAACCGAGCTTAATATTCAATCGGCACTTCGTTGACCGATGGCATTTTGCGATGTCTCTGCCGGAGTCCATCATTTCCGTTTGTTCTGCGTCGACGTGTGGTAACTGGCTGCCACAACAGAAATGCCACTATCATTAAAGACAGCTTGAGGCAACTTACGTCTATGTTTTCTGAACATAACTTCTCCAAAATAAAGTAGTAATTACAGCTTGCCCTTTATTGCAACAGTTGTGGGTACCTAAGTAGGAAATTTAGTTTAAACAGACACGTATCTCTTATAAGGACTTTCAAGGTGTATCATAGATAAATAGTAGTACCATTGAAATTGGAACAACGAGGTCAAATTAAAAACCATATCGAGGACCTCAGCCGCCCAACGTTTTGAAAAACGTAACATTACGGTTGATCACCATATTGAGCTGATCCTTAATTATTTTGCTAAAGACTTTGGCTATTTGACTCTAAGTCCCCCCGCGGTCACGGATCCCCGGCGCCATCTTGGACGCCGTTCTCGAGGAAAGTTCTGGAATTCTTGGCGGTGAAGATGAACGGCGCCTGCGGCGTGGGACAGCGGAATGACGTCATCAGCACCGGCGGCGAGTTCTCAGACTTGTTGCCCACTGGCTCGAACAGGTTGTTCCAGAGCAAGTTGGCAGCTGAAATATCATCAAAGATTCATTTACAATAAAGTCATCTAGATACACAATGTGTGAGAATTATTAAATACCTAGTATCTTTTATTGATTCACCCGAACAGAAGAATAATAAATGTGTGCTCCCACACATTTGAATCCAATAGGCAAAATTAAAACTTATAATTGTATCTTTGGTTCGGATTTAAGTTACTTATGAGAACTGACTAGTTTCTGTTGAAACTGATAGTATCAGTAGTCAGCTGTTGTCGAGTGATGTGATGTTATGAGACGAGCGTCAGTGTATATAAGTATTCACCGAGAACGTGAGTAGTGTTGCCGAATGAGACGGCCCTATCGATAGGACTATCGATAGTATCGATCGATAGGAGCAGTCATAGTGACATAGGACTGGTGGATAATTTTGGTAGCGGGTGCTCGTAATGTGATATCACTAGATGGACGACACTATGTACTTACCAAGTGCATGACCCTTCTGCGAGAAGTGGAAGCAGTCATGCGTGATGTAAGACTGGTGGATAACTCTGGTCAGCGGCTGCCGAGGTGGTAGTGGTGCATTGAACAGCCGCATGAATGGCTGCACCACCACTGTGAAGTCATCTCGAGTATCGTAACGACCACTGTCCACCTGTGGAAAGAAGAAGAGTTTCTGCCATCATGCCAGGTTATTAGAGTGAGACCACTCACTCAGACCTCACTCTATTAACTGATCTCCCATGCACTAGTATTCTCTCCCCCCACTCTCCAATGCTCTGGATAATCACGCCACAAGCCCATGCCATCCTGGCACACGGATTGAATCTTTGGAGACGCTCACCAGGTAATTGCTAAGAGCTCTTTCTCCGGTGTGTTTAGTCACCCCTTATCTATAAAGTGCTTGGGTAGTATAAGTGCGTATACTAACGAGCATCGCCTCGGCCTTCTGATAGAGGCGCGTCATGCGCACGAGCTGCTCCAGCTCGCCGCCCCCGCGGTGGAAGCACGTGCAGAACAGCGGGTGCATCAGCCGGCACATCAGCGGCCGCGACACGCGGATCGACACCGACACGTCTGGAAACGTAAACACGAGAGCAAATTATGCAACAGCACATACATTGACCTAACCCCAAAGGATTTAAGAGTAAGCTGTCAGCAATGGTGAACATTGACTGCAGTTGCAGATTTCGCGGGATCACTATGTAAATTTTAATTTTGATTCGATTCGGAAACACACAGAATTCGGCAAACAAACACAAGGTGTTGCGAGTGCCCATGGCGGCGGTAATCACCTGATGGTAAGCGCTTACCGTCGCCCATGGATAGCAACACCAGAGGCGTCACAAGTGCGCTGCCGACCTTTTAAGAAGGAATACGCTCGCTTTTTTAAGGTTTTTCCATTTAAATACCGTGGGAGAACCACGTTTCGGCATGAATCGGCCGGCTCGACCGGAGTGATACCCCGGCCTCACAGAAGACCGGCGTGAAGCAGCGCCTGCGCTGTTTTGTCGAGTGATGTGATGTTATGAGACGAGCGTCAGTGTATATAAGTATTCACCGAGAACGTGAGTAGTGTTGCCGAACTATCGATAGTTTTCATCTGAATGAGACGGCCCTATCGATAGGACTATCGATAGTATCGATCGATAGGAGCAGTCATAGTGACATAGGACTGGTGGATAATTTTGGTAGCGGGTGCTCGTAATGTGATATCACTAGATGGACGACACTATGTACTTACCAAGTGCATGACCCTTCTGCGAGAAGTGGAAGCAGTCATGCGTGATGTAAGACTGGTGGATAATTTTGGTAGCGGGTGCTCGTAATGTGATATCACTAGATGGACGACACTATGTACTTACCAAGTGCATGACCCTTCTGCGAGAAGTGGAAGCAGTCATGCGTGATGTAAGACTGGTGGATGACTCTGGTCAGCGGCTGCCGAGGCGGTAGTGGTGCATTGAACAGCCGCATGAATGGCTGCACCACCACTGTGAAGTCATCTCGAGTATCGTAACGACCACTGTCCACCTGTGGAAAGAAGAAGAGTTTCTGCCATACGTACATTACTGAATTCACAAGTAGTGGTACCTTAATGATTTTCAGATTAGTCGGTTGGAAGCGATCTGCAACCAGCTAGTTTTAACCATTATTCTCAGTCGTTCTATATTATTACTTCTGCTGGTCAGTTCTAGGAGCGGTAATATGTGCTTCGCCCATTGCCTTCAAGCAAGTTTCAAACAAGTTTACAGATCTACTTTGATTTGATTTTGCAAAATAACACGTTACACCACGGTGTAACGTTCACGGTTGTAAGGAACACGTTCCTTTGCAAAATCAAATCAAAGTAGATCACTCAGACCTTAATCTATTAACTGATCTCCCATGCACTAGTATTCTCTCCCCCCACTCTCCAATGCTCTGGATAATCACGCCTCCAGCCCATGCCATCCTGGCATACGGATTGAATCTTTGAAGACGCTCACCAGGTAATTGCTAAGAGCTCTTTCCCCGGTGTGTTTAGTCACCCCTTATCTATAAAGTGCTTGGGTAGTATAAGTGCGTATACTAACGAGCATCGCCTCGGCCTTCTGGTAGAGGCGCGTCATGCGCACGAGCTGCTCCAGCTCGCCGCCCCCGCGGTGGAAGCACGTGCAGAACAGCGGGTGCATCAGCCGGCACATCAGCGGCCGCGACACGCGGATCGACACCGACACGTCTGGAAACGAAAACACGAGAGCAAATTATGCAACAGCACATACGTTGACCTAACCCCAAAGGATTTAAGAGTAGGCTGTCAGCAATGGTGAACATGACTGCAGTCTGCAGATTTCGCGGATCACTATGTAATGTCGATTTTGATTCGATTCGGAAACACACAGAATTCGGCAAACAAACACAAGGTGTTGCGAGTGCCCATGGGCGGCGGTAATCACCTGATGGTAAGCGATTACCGCCGCCCATGGGCACTCGCAACACCAGAGGCGTCACAAGTGCGCTGCCGACCTTTTAAGAAGGAATACGCTCGCTTTTTGAAATGTTTTTCCATTTAATTACCGGGGGAGAACCACGTTTTGGCATGAATCAGCCGGCTCGACCGGAGCGATACCCCGGCCTCACAAAGACCGGCGGAAAGCAGTGCCTTCGCTGTTTTGTCGAGTGATGTGATGTTATGAGACGAGCGTCAGTGTATATAAGTATTCACCGAGAACGTGAGTAGTGTTGCCGAATGAGACGGCCCTATCGATAGGACTATCGATAGTATCGATCGATAGGAGCAGTCATAGTGACATAGGACTGGTGGATAATTTTGGTAGCGGGTGCTCGTAATGTGATATCACTAGATGGACGACACTATGTACTTACCAAGTGCATGACCCTTCTGCGAGAAGTGGAAGCAGTCATGCGTGATGTAAGACTGGTGGATGACTCTGGTCAGCGGCTGCCGAGGCGGTAGTGGTGCATTGAACAGCCGCATGAATGGCTGCACCACCACTGTGAAGTCATCTCGAGTATCGTAACGACCACTGTCACATAAAAAAATATATAATAATAAGTCTGATACCCTACCTAAAACTGGCACCAAATTGACTATAGTCCTAGGCAGGTTGGCGTGGAGGTAGTCCAGGGCCTTGGCCAGCTTCCTGGCGTGCGCGGCGGGCGACCACGCCACCGGCGACAGGCAGGACGCGGAGCACAGGTCGTTGGCGCCCAGGAAGATGGTCACCATCTTCCAGTCCCTGGAGATGTCGATGTCGGGGGACGCGCGCATGCGGGCTACTATGATCTGGAGGAAACAAACAAAACCTATTATTGTTATGTGATCTTATATTATTTATCGATAGACCTATTCGATAGTTCGGCAACACTAGTGCTTAACACAAGGCACACGTGATTCTTTGAAAAAGTGCAATGCGTAGGCACTTGACTGTTGAAGGTTCCGTAACCCTGGGAAATTAGGTTGACGATTCTTCAAGTGCATTTTACATAATGCAGAAGACTTATAGCTTGTAATAAATCTCGCTACAGAGCGTACCTACTGTAGAACTGGACCTCATTCCATCTACACAGTGATTGGTTATTTTTGATGTGAGATGTCAAAATGACACCAAAAAACCAATCACGTTGAAGTTAGGCCTTAGTTTAGCAGTACGCCATCTAGTGATTTTTTTACACACGACAGCCACCATTCAACAAGAAGGATATTTTCGGTAGGTTTTTGAACAATAAAATTGGGTACGTTACATGCATTTGAAATATTATTTATTCATTTGTATTCGTCTTAAGAAATTGATAGTTTTTACTTGATATTAGTACTAACAAAAAGATTTATATTATTTATCGATAGACCTATTCGATAGTTCGGCAACACTAGTGCTTAACACAAGGCACACGTGATTCTTTGAAAAAGTGCAATGCGTAGGCACTTGACTGTTGAAGGTTCCGTAACCCTGGGAAATTAGGTTGACGATTCTTCAAGTGCATTTTACATAATGCAGAAGACTTATAGCTTGTAATAAATCTCGCTACAGAGCGTACCTACTGTAGAACTGGACCTCAATCCATCTACACAGTGATTGGTTATTTTTGATGTGAGATGTCAAAATGACACCAAAAAACCAATCACGTTGAAGTTAGGCCTTAGTTTAGCAGTACGCCATCTAGTGAATTTTTTACACACGACAGCCCCCTTCAATTTCAACAAGAAGGATATTTTCGGTAGGTTTTTGAACAATAAAATTGGGTACGTTACATGCATTTGAAATATTATTTATTCATTTGTATTCGTCTTAAGAAATTGATAGTTTTTACTTGATACGAGTACTAACAAAAAGATTTATATTATTTATCGATAGACCTATTCGATAGTTCGGCAACACTAGTGCTTAACACAAGGCACACGTGATTCTTTGAAAAAGTGCAATGCGTAGGCACTTGACTGTTGAAGGTTCCGTAACCCTGGGAAATTAGGTTGACGATTCTTCAAGTGCATTTTACATAATGCAGAAGACTTATAGCTTGTAATAAATCTCACTATAGAGCGTACCTACTGTAGAACTGGACCTCAATCCATCTACACAGTGATTGGTTATTTTTGATGTGAGATGTCAAAATGACACCAAAAAACCAATCACGTTGAAGTTAGGCCTTAGTTTAGCAGTACGCCATCTAGTGATTTTTTTACACACGACAGCCACCATTCAACAAGAAGGATATTTTCGGTAGGTTTTTGAACAATAAAATTGGGTACGTTACATGCATTTGAAATATTATTTATTCATTTGTATTCGTCTTAAGAAAATGATAGTTTTTACTTGATACGAGTACTAACAAAAAGATTTATATTATTTATCGATAGACCCATTCGATAGTTCGGCAACACTAGTGCTTAACACAAGGCACACGTGATTCTTTGAAAAAGTGCAATGCGTAGGCACTTGACTGTTGAAGTTGAAGGTTCCGTAATCCTGGGAAATTAGGTTGACGATTTTTCAAATGCATTTTACATAATGCAGAAGACTTTTATCCATACTAATATTATAAATGCGAAAGTAACTCTGTCTGTCTGTTACTCTTTCATGCCAAAACTACTGAACGGATTTAAATGAAATTTGGTATACAGATGGTCTAAACCCTGAGAAAGGACATAGGCTACTTTTTATTGCGAAAAAGGGGTTGTAAGGGGTCAAAAGTGGGGTAAAAGTTACTTTTCCACGCGGACGAAGTCGCGGGCGGCCGCTAGTAGCTTATAAATCTCGCTACAGAGCGTACCTACTGTAGAACTGGACCTCATTCCATCTACACAGTGATTGGTTATTTTTGATGTGAGATGTCAAAATGACACCGAAAAACCAATCACGTTGAAGTTAGGCCTTAGTTTAGCAGTACGCCATCTAGTGATTTTTTTACACACGAGAGCCCCCTTCAATTTCAGCAAGAAGGATATTTTCGGTAGGTTTTTGAACAATAAAATTGGGTACGTTACATGCATTTGAAATATTTATTTATTTAATGCTTTAAAGCTGCGAAACAGTGAATTACTTACTGACAGTGAACTTTCAATGTTGACTGAGCACAGTCAGTACGTTTTCTGGGGTATCAGCGTAAAAAGTAAAGTATCAGACCCAGTGCAGGGCAAAGGTCCCTATCATAGAAATCAAATCATCGTTATTTTGATAGGATTAGACTTATGATTTTTATAAAAACATTTAATTAACTGCATGATTATTTTGCCAATGCACACCCATCGTTTACTTTTAAGCTAAGTCATTTCTTCTGAATGTACTCTTGGGATAGCATGTAAGCTAATGCGCTAGCGAGGTCGTCCAAATTAGTTTAATTAAAAATCAGTTATTGTCATCATTAAGTAGGTACATCGCGTGCACAACACAGCATAGATAATAAATTGTGAGAAGTAATTAATTGTGATTAATAAATTGTTCTTAAACAAGATGTAGGTAACTTATTTGTAAACATTTAATTTACATCCCTTTAACGGCTTTTGATTTATTTTTATTTGGAACACCAATAGCGTGACTTACGTGTTTCACATGTATCAATTTGGTTACATATCAAAATAACTAAAGTTGTTTCAACTACTGTCGATTCAACTACAAGTACGCTCGAGTCACCTAAAATCATTACTTACCTAATTGCTGTGCTGGAGAACATACATCGCACTAGGCTTATCAAACCGCTTGAGGAACTCTAATTACTGTGTGTACTTACAGGTCATCGATAATCATGAGTCGCAATCATTCAGAAGCAACACAGTTGCACATTTCGGTCAAGTTCTGCACGCCATCGCGCGGCGGCGCGAGCGCAACTCAGCCGCGACGCGCTAACCTTGTGTGTGGGAATTTCTTTCCGATAATTTCAAACAACTTCTCATACAGCTGATTCTTTTTTTTTTGTTTACTTACTTACTCCACTGGCTCAGCAAAGTCTTGGCCTCCGAAACAAGAGAACGTCGCTTTGGTCGATCCTGCACTGCGTGTTGCCAGTCATTGGCCTGAAGTTCTCGCAGATCATTTTCGATGACATTTTTTTTTGTTTACCCAGGGGAAATGCGTTACGGTTACGTTGGTTATGTCGGACTCCCCTCGCGTGACGACGACTAAAACCGTCTATCTCGGGGGATTATATAGGTCCAGAGCACGGAGCCTATCACCATGACATCCCCCCGATAGAGCTGATTCTGCCCTAAGTAGCGACAGCACTTGTGTTACGTATATCAGACAAAAGAAGGAACACAAATATATATAGTTGGGAAAGAACTGAATCTCCTAAATAGGTTATCATTCATATACCTACGCTTCCACAATTTTGATATACTGTCTACTGACTGTAGATCTTACATCTACAGTTCAATAAAACTATCGTAGTCGTGTAGGTTTCATCACGATGTATTCTCTTACCGCAGACACTAGGTTTGAAAAATCCGCAGATGTGTGCTCGGTTTCCAAGCTTACGAACATTTGTTACGAAGGCGTACGTTTTCATAAACTTTCCGATAACGATCGTCAGCTTACGATACACCGACGTTGTCGGTCAATCGAAAGGCGCAAGGTCTTCCACGACTTTTACCTTAACATACAAGTTTTTGAACACTTTGTTTCCGCAATCTGAGACCTTTTACTTCTGCGTTACCTTCAGTATTTAGCACTTATTACAAAAAAAACTGAATTGGCAATTAAGTTATCAGTGTCAACATTTTATATTTATCTTGTTGCATCAGTTTTATCTTGAAAACATTCTTTTAACGAAAATTAATAAAACACATAAATATACCTATATTTATTTTATACTAGAGGCGACCAGGGAGCAATAAGAAAATAATACGAGTAGTAAACGCAATGATTTGTTCAAAGTAGTTCTATTCGTCTAGTGGTGAACTACCGGTCCTGGGGTCGATTCCCAGGTCGAGCTTAAAGTATGTTTCCATTTTTTCGAGCATAGCTTGGGTTCGGGCTCGGTATCATAAATCACCAATCCGCATTAGGCAAAATCATGGTCATTAAGCCTAATCCCATCTTAATATCAATGACTTGATTTCTATGATGGAGGCCTTTGCCCTGCAGTGGGGCATTGCCAGTGTCTCATGTCGCTAGTGTTATTACTTACTTATATATTTTTTTGGTGACCCAGGTGACATGCCGCCGGCTCGAAGTGCAATAAGCCGACGTCGCCACCTTTCTTCGGCGGCGCCTTATGCACACCCCCGGCTAGAAGATCGACGGCTAGTGATGGGCTCTCCCTTGACTGTGGCCTCAGCTATTCTGAGGCCGGTCAATAGGCATACCAACTAAACCACCTGGGGCTGTTCCCGGCTCATCCAGAGCTACGAGGCGGGATACGGGCTAAACAAAAGTGTTAAATTACCTTGGCTTGTTTGAGGGCATCCTGGTCGGAGGCCACTGGGAAGGCCACGTTGAACCGGGCGTTCTTGGTGAGCCACTCGCCCGTGCCCGTGGAGTACCCGCGCAGGTTGGGGTTGAACTCCTTCAGGATGTTGGGCACCGTCAGGAACTCGCGCCACGACGCGTCGCCGCCTGCAAGTTGACGAGGATAAAAGATAATCTAGACACACAAATAAAAAGTAAGTATTCCGGCACCTATAATCTGGGCATGTTTAAGGCAAGAGTGAACAGGCAACTTCTAGGCAAACGGCGCGTTATCCTAGACCTCATCGTCATTTTCCATCAGGTGCGATAGTGGTGAAGCCTATAGTCTAATAAAAAGAAAACTCTAATACATCCTATGGAGAAATGTGTAATACCTATTACCTACAAAACTTTGGCTATCCCGTTCTGTTTTTATCTCGTGTTAGAGGGCAAGGATCACGTGACACACATGCTCATGTCTGTCAATATTTCTCTTTTAGTTATTTTTTTATCTTTTGTGTGGTTGCAGGTAGGTATGTAGGCATGTCTACGTATTATGTTGTTTGTTACAAACGATTTATCTATCTATTTTCTTCGTGTTGATAAATCCGAGTGATGCTCTTCTTCTCGTGAGTAAAAAATTGTAATTTTCATCGGACCTTTTCCGAATAAGACAGTATTCGCTTGATCCGTGCTGGGTGCGACTCTAAATATTAGGGGTTGGTGTGATTCAAAGAAAAAACCAAAAACATCAACAAGATTCGAGTACTCACCAACACACCACGAAACTCCCCTATACTCCACAAAGGCTCCAAGCGCGAACTCCTCCAAAGCGCCATTGCCGGCGACGAGGGAATCGCCGATGGCAGCCACGACCTCGATGTCGCCCGGGCGCAGGCGGTGCACGGAGGAGGGCGGCGCGCGGCTGCGCCCGCGGCGGACGGCGTCGGCGCACGGGAACGGTGTGGAGGCCGGGATGGCGCGCTGCCGCCGCACGTTTGACTTGCGGGACGGGTAGCGGAGCGGGGACTGGAAACAAGAGAAAATTGTAATTCAAATAACATAGGTAATGGCCGAAATGGATAAATGAAAATTGTAATGATCATAATTTGAAAAGAGTAGTTCGTAAAGAGTCCGCCTCCCGGCGGACGGGTATGCGTAACGCATTTCCCTTGGGTAACCAAAAAAAAATTTTGCCAAAACCAACGGTACTTATAAGTAGGTAATTATTTTTTCTTACAAAATTGGTTTGAGGCAATTGTACTTATAGGCGCTGAGCAATTAAATAGACACGCTATTTTTGCAATTCACCGGTGTGTGGTGAATCATTCAAACACTCGTCATTTTTAATTTTACACCACCTAAAACTAACCAAAGATTCTATAAGATATCAAAAATAAAATAAAGACTTAAGTATATAGGAATTAGTTCGTCATTTCAAGGATGAAGGAAAACCATGGCATTGCCACAAAATTTATAATTTATTCGTAATACCGTAGACGTAGACCATTTATAATACATATTATGAAATCAAGGTACCATTTGGTACTAACCAACACTTTCCGCGACGCGACTTTCCGTCAATCGTCTTGAGTATTCGGGAAATGTGTCAAAGCGCTCAAGGGTAATGTGCCTATTAGTTTGTGTTCTACACTAGATTAGGGGCTATTAGGACCCGGTAACGGCGGCGACAAGGCCGTATGACGTGTCACAGTTAGCATAAAAATCGGCTTTTACTCGATGGATGGCACATTGGCTGTTCTAGGGTTGGCTGAACCCAGGTGTTGAAAAAAATATTGGAGTCACCATTATTCTAAATTCGTTTTTTAACAATTTATGACCACAGTCACAACTATCATGACAGAATCTTAATTCAATGCGATAGTGTAACTTATCCTATACTTAACTCGTATAATACCATATAATTAAGCATAATATATTCGACGATATTGTTTTTGTTTCTTTAATGATTTCTTTATGAGTAGGGTATACCTAGGGTTTACATGAGATGAATTATGATAATAATTCACACAAAAACCACAAGTTCAATATCAATTGCAAGACAAGAGAATATTGTCAATCCATTTACCAGACTTCAACCACTACTTGTGCTTCAACGTGCCACATCTTAAATGAGTCACTCAGTACAAAAAGCGACAAATGAACCTAAACTAAAATACCGAGGTTAAATTTAATTAGTTAATTAAATTAATAAACATTTCCGTTCTCCGTGGTACCTACCACGGTCGGTCAAAATAACGTAAATTTTAATTTCATATTAATACAATCACTTTTATTAAGTAAATGTCAACGCCCTTTCACAGTTACGGAGAAGTAGTTCCACCGGTCACTTCGACATAATATGTAAAGCCCTTGAAATTGTTGAATAAATCCAGGTAGTATGTACGGTAGGTAATTTTATGTAAGGTGTAATGGTAGAAACTTTGATTCCGTAAAGATAAATAAAAAATGACAAGGTGCGGTGGATCTAGGAACCCAGGACTAGTTACACAGTCCAATCCAATCGCCCCTCTTAGTGATTCTAGTGAAGGGAAAAAAAGCGTTTTAGTAGGTAAATGCGAAGTATTTACCAATTTAAGCAAGTATTTTAGAAAAAAAAATCTAACTATAAGAAGTGGCGAAAAAAATCTCCAAACCTGGAATGGCTTTGTTTCAGTACTTTCAATAGTAGCCGTTTTCCTAAATTTTTTTCCATCTACAAATAATATAATCGACACCAAAATAAGAAGAGTAAATTAAAATAGTATTTGCCAGCCCTAGAGTACCGTTAGTGTAATGTTATTAGTGATTGGCGACGCAAAGATGCGCCGCGCGTGCGCAGACCGTGCCGTGCGCCGGCGCAACCGCGCGCGCCCGGCATCTCAATGAGGTTATGTCACTGCGCACGACTTGAACGAGAGCTCGGCACCTCGGGTCAACTCCATCTGTTTGTTGGTAATGCAACTGGACAAATTGTAGCGGAACAGACCACAGACTAAGGAGAAGACTACGTATGAACAGACTAAGATACTCCTATAATAGAGCCACAAATTATAGCAGATTTTGAAGGTATGATAAATAAATAAATGAACGATATCTTTCAAATTCTTGATGTAGGCCCATAGATAAAAGGTGGCAGGTGGTTTCGTACGGATAGCTTTTTTAATATGGTATAGGTGGTGGACGAGCACACGGTTCGCCTGATGGTAAGCAATTGCCGCCGCCTATAGGCAATCTGCAAGTGGGGTTCCAGATTGGCAGCGCACTTGTGACTCTACCCTAGTAGAGTAATAAGAGCGCTGCCAATCTTTAAACCCCTCTCCCCCCAATTGGGCCTCGGTTGGTCTCAAGTCGCAATGTCAAAACATTAGGGTGAGATTTATGTGAAGAATTTTGACAGATTGTAATAACCTACATACGGTTATCTGTACTAAATACACTACGTACGTACTTAATATAGTCGACAAGCATCCGTCTAGCTCATCTATACTATGTATAAACAGGTAAATTCCATAGGCAACCAAGAAGCTTATAGGTAAGCAAAGAAAAACCGAAACACTTGCGCGATATATTCGACGCCCAACGACATCCATTACAACCGTTTGAAACTAACCCCCCGAAACCAAGTGAGGGCGGGCCACTACTACATCATATTTTAGTACCTACTTCAATCTCTTACAAAAACAAATATTGCGACAACACCGCCGCCTAATTTCTTTTTGAAGATATTTACATTACGTATACGAAATGAAATGCAAATACTCAAGCGGCATTACTCACTGCGATGCGTGAGACGCTCCGATGGGACGTGAGATCTGTGCAACGAGCGTGTGAGCGTTTGACCCGAGCGACGAGAGGATTACACACCCACTGTGAGTGGTGTAACGCAGGGAGTGAGCTAGATCCTCTTGCTTCGTGGGCATGATACCTTAGGGTTCCGTATAGTAAAGGTTGAATGGAAGGAAAATGAACGAGGATGTTAGTGAGTTTTTTTATTTTGGTTTTGATCCTATCCAACTGCAGGGTAAAGGTCTTCTTTTTTATGATTAGGTGGCAGACGAGCCAACAGATCACCTGATAGTAAGCGATTACCGCCGCCCATGGACACTTGCAACACTAGTAGAGTAGAAGCAGCGAGTGCGCATCAGGTGATCGGTTTGCTCGTCTGCCACCTATCACAGACATAAACACAGTGTTCTTCGCGCTTTATATCGATTTTAATAACAACACCAGATAGGTAGGTATGAATAATGATACGGAACTCGTACTTACGTGAGTCCTACGCGCACTTGACCATTTTTTTATTAACGAGGAATTTAATTACATTTTGGTCAACATTTAATTAGTGTCAAGTAGCAAACGACAAGCTCTAAGTTGGAACTTCTATATAAAAACACCAAATTAAAGAATAGCCATTAAAAATCACGTTTTAAGATTCAATTTGTAATTTGTTATGCAATTCTTCTCGGCAACATGATGTTTGTTTAAAGTTACCAGCTATAAAGTACACGAAAAAAGGTTTACGACTTCACAGTTGGTTTCGAAGCAAATTGTCGTGGCACCGAGTGTATGCGATCAAACGGGTTTCGTAACGTGTCGACAGAGACAAGCCAACACCCTGTCAAGTGTTTAGGGAAAAACGTTTTGTAGCTATCTCCAATATAAATAAACTTAAAGGTACTTATTTTACGTGGGAGTTATAAAAACGTAATGTGAGCACGTGACGTATTATATACTTACCAGTGTGAATGTATGTAACCATTTAAGAATAATAAAGATTTATCATAATTGAAGTTTAACGCTTATACTACTTTAAGTACCTAGTAGATTTACTAGAAGATTAAAACAAGAGATATTTTCATTAATAATCAAAAAACAAAGTTCATTAATAATAATATTGTCAAAAATAAAAGAACAAAAGACAGACGAAATTTAAAATTCGAACGCACTGCGGTGGCGTTATAAAAAAAAAAATAGGTTTATTACCAACCGCGGAGGTTTTACTCCACCATAGCTAGACAAATAATAATTAAAAAATATTGTGACAGCCTACTTACATAAAACCTTTTTGCACAACTTTTGTTCATCATTATGTCATACACAAACTTGATGAGCTGAGAACGAATTTTCAATAAGTTCTTAAATTAAATTCTCTCATATAATATGGACTAGTTCAGCCCAAGAAATTTCGTCTGTTTCCATTGTAACCTGCATACATCTATTCTATATCTATACATATAATAAAAATGTAAAAAAGCTGTGTCTGTACATTGAAGATATTTATCTCAAAATAACTTAGGACGACTAAAAAACAGTAGCAGAACATGAATCAATGATTTTTAAAATTTTTGTCTGTCTGTTTGTCTGTTTGTCTGTTTGTCTGTTTGTCTGTTTATCTGTTTGTCTGTTTGTCTGTTTGTTCGCGCTAATCTCGGAAACTACTGAACCAATTCGAATGAAACTTTTTTATTGTATAGCTGTAATATTAGGGCAACTTATAGGATATATTACATTTGAAGACCAGGCTCCTTGATGTAGAACTACAACAGCCCAGCTAAACTATAAGAGGTAGGTCAATGGCACCTTAACAAAAAATGTTCATATTGATGAGCAGTTTATGATGCCATGAAAAAAAATCAAAGATCATGGAACATCTGGTTTGGACCTCTAAGAGCCCAGCTACACTATAACAAATATGGAATGAAATGGAATGGAAAATTGTCAAATGTGATGAGCATTTTTGGATGAGATCCTATAAGGAAGGATATTCCGAACTTAAACCCCTAATGGAGCGAAAAGGGGGTTCCAAGTTTGTTCATCTTTAAGCCAAGAGTCATAAAGTTCACGCAAACGAAGTTGCGGGCGGCCACTAGTTTTTAATAAACGGTGTAATAAATGTAAATACTCGTAGTTTCGTAGCAGCGCTGGGTAAGGTCGTAACTACATACATTAGACATGAACGCATCAGTCGTCCACAGACCTCCCACCAAACATAACTTTTAAAGTTGTCATGTTCCCGTCTAGATAAATATAGTCATACTTATTTGTAACAAGTTAATTGTATGGTGTAGTATGCTTATTAATTATTATCAATCAGTCATGCGTCTACGCAGCTGCTTGTGCCGCATTCTTTGTTGGAACATAGAATATGGCTGTCTCGACCTATAATGATAGAGCAGTCAAAAATTTATTTTTTCCGTGATGTTGCAATTCACAGTAAGCGTTATGCCTGATGGAGTATAGATTTTATAATCCTTCGTAAGATTATGCTTAGGCTCTCAGAATGGTTGTTAGAAGAGGTAGTTTAATGAGGCAGGTAGCGCAAGGACTGCATTATGCCATGAAGAGTTAAACCGACGAGCACGATTAGCAGTACCATCTAGTCCCAGCTGTGGGGTATTAGACCGCGATTCACACCCCAAGGGGTTTGGTCCCTACACATCACCTTCTTCCCCACTTGTGACGTGATTTGAATACCGTCCCGGAGTCCTGAGTTGATTCCCGGACCGAGCAAAAGGAAGGATTAAAATTTTTCGAACATAACTCGGGTTTGTGATCACCAATCCACATTAGGCAACCGTGTGGTGATTAAGCCTAGTCCCATCATAGTACCGTTGACTTGGTTTCTATGATGGAGGCCTTTGTCCTTCTGAGGAATATTACACTGGCTGATACTTTACTAAGTTGGTCAAAGTCATAATCACTCCCTAGAACGGTGTTAAGCGTTTTATCGATCTCCGGATACAGTCTAGACTTTAGACCACTTTTAACGAAATCGCAGGTTTTAAGCACTAAGTTAATACATGTTATTAAGCTCATAAAGTCCAATGCAAGTAGTCAAGTGACCTACCTTCTAAGCTACCTTTGAACATAAACTCTCTAGGTAGGTGCACAAGACTTTTAATAAGTGATTCCAATAGTTCAAATCGATGTTTTGCATTTCAAACATGCTTTTAAAGTCGAAAATAAATTTTATTTTCAACCCTAAGCCAAATTGCGTTCTTTTGCTAATTACAGAGTCTTCATTGGCGGCAACTTGTATCTAGGGTTTCAATGATACTTATACGTTTTGTCGATTGGTATATAAGATTTGTCTATGTCTATCGAATTTATTTCTATAGGTACACACATAAATGGAAGTATAAAAGAAAATTTATGGACATAACTTAAATAAAAAGAATATGTAATGCCCCATATTATATCGAGACCACGGTTGCTCCATGGCATTGATGGGTTATGAGGTATGATAGTCTGTGGCCTGACGTCCACATAGTGAGCGGGTCAAGTATAATGTCAAGGTAGATATTGATATGTAAAATCAACATGTCAAGAGCGCGTTGCGTAAGCTTTCGTTAACATTTTATATCCATAAATGACAATAAGGCTTTGATTGAGTTATTTTAGTTAATTAAGATGGTGCAACATCTTGTCTGATGGTTATGAGAAAAAAAACTCTGATTTCGGTAATATCAAAGCTCTAGTATAGGACCTAATATTGTCATGTATACCGTGTATTTCTTTTTATGTGATAGGTGGCAGAAGAATCACCTGATGGTAAGCGATGGTCGCCGCCCATAGACACCTGCAACATCAGTAGAGTCGCAAGTGCGCTGCCAACCTTTTACGTCCTTTCCCCCCAATTGGGCCTCCGGTGCCCTCACTCACTCGACGAAACAGCGCAGGCGCTGCTTCTCGCCGGTCTTCCGTGAGGCCGTGTTATCACTCCGGTGGAGCCGGCCCCTTCATGCCGAAGCGTGGCTCTTCCACGGTTAAAAAAAAGTATCTGCATATATGTAGGTACACTGGTACATGTTTCTGTCCCATTGCAGGACATAGATCTCCATCAACATGAAAAATGTTTGCTTGCTTTATAGTTTTTGCTCGACCTGGTAATCGAACCCGGAACCCTAATAGGTATCACGATGAAATTCAAAATATCTACAGGTGAAACAATTATTGACAGCGCTGTTGGGATAATTTTTACAAACACTTTCATTATAGAATTGTGTATCTAGAGATTATATCGATTAGTTACGTCGGCAGTAAAATACATGGTCGTCTCCACTTCGCACATTCCGAGCGTGAAGCGTGTGACCCGTCCAGTGTTGCCAGGAGACGGTCTCACGTTCTCCCCGTATGTTCCCCGAGATTACCCCAAAATTCAGGTTTTTATAAGAATTCCCCCAAAACCAAAAAAAAACACTATCTTTCATTAGAATGGGATCGGAGGATCGGATCTGGAATGATTTTTATAATTTGTTCGTAAATCTCGCTGCGGGGAGTTCATTTTCCCCCAATGAAATCCCCCCTCCTTAACGTTTAATTTTAGACTTTATGTAAGTAATGGCCCGCCCTCACTTCGTTTCGGGACAGTAGTTCCACTGTCTACCAATTGATGGCGCCAGACGTTGATTGTATCGCGCAAGTGTTTCGTGTTTTCGGTTTATCTACAAGCCTTAGCGTAGAATATGAGATTAACCTCTTTATAAATAGTATTGATGATGATGATTGGATTGATGATATGAAAAGATAAGATAATGACAAAAAGATGTCTAGTTACCTGGTTGGTTAACTATGCCCCTAAAATATTTTTCCCTCAAGAGTTCAAAAACCCCCCAATTTTAGGGGCCATCCCTCCATACTGGCATTAGCGCCCGTCCGCAAGCGGACGTGGGCGGCGCGCCATAATAAACGTGCGTATGCGTCTCACGATGCGCGTACGACTCGTACACTCACACTTTCCATTTCCAACGGTCACTATTACGTGCTAATCAATCGCTTCGATGAGTTACAATTACCTGTTTTAATAGGTGAGATGACGGTAGATCTACTTACTAGCATTAAGTTGCATGAAATGAAATACATTTATTTACACAATTTTAGGTGGTAGGTTACATTTTGGTCTTAAATAGTTTAATTAGTCTCTCTAAAATATTGTTAATCGCCTAGCATGAGGGAATAATCGCGAAGGAACTTGCGCATTTCGAAGAGTTTCTGAAACATGTAACCGTGATTCAAAGTGTCCATTTACCAGGGGGTCTAATTTGAACTTGCCACATACTTTCGTTTGGTTAAACCGATAGTCTACCGTACGTATTTTGTTTTGCAATAATGAAGTTACATACACAGACAAAACGTTACTATACTCGTACAAACTACGCGAACCCTCATAGTCTATGGGTTATAGACAAAAGTTACTAATGTTACTATACAGACTAGGTACGCGAACCCACATAGTCTATGTGTTATAAATAGTAGGTTAATGTCCGCAAAATTGGCAATCGGCTACCATCAGGTGATCCGTCTACTCGTCTGCCACCTGTCACTGTTCCACTGCTGGGCAAAGGCCTCCCGCTTTGCTTTCTATCAGTAGCCAGTTGCCTGGTCCTGTTTGTGCTGTTCTTAATCGTCACACTATCTTTTTCTGGGTCTGCCTGTCAAGCGTCGGCCTTTGCTGACTTGTATTGTGACGATTGTACTCAATATTCAATATTTTTATTGCCACTTCAAGTAATAACAAAAATAGGGCAAAGGAACCATTCAATATAATTTTTAAGATTAAGGTTATCCGAAAGTTAAGGCCATCGGCGTCGCAAAGAAAGCTCGTGTTGTCTTAGCATTGAGCTTTGGCTATTTATAGAGGCAAGGATTTCTATCAGAATTAATGATCAGCTCTAAATATTTTGCCTTTAAATTCAGACTTACACAACTGGGTCTGTTCTACAATATTATTATTTATACCTTGACATAGTTTGATTTTAATAAACGGATTTAGTATTAGGTATAACATATTCGGAATGACTAGCATTGCAAAATTGAAATAGGTATAGAAAGGATTTTGTCCAAGCTATAAGTTTATCTACCATAATAGATACATATGACGTATGTACTACACTTAGGTACAATGGACCAAGTAGGAGTCTATGTGCAGAAACAGGAGTCCACTTTGCATGCATGATTGATTAGGTATAGTATAGTACCTATTAACTATTTTGTTGTTTAATTTGAGTGTTTTTATAGAGCGATTTGAACTCAGTGAAGTTGGACTCACACGTGGGTTCACCGAAAGGTCGTAAGTGGGTGGACCTTTGCCATATTCCTAGACATTCCTTAAACTAGACTAAAATGATAACGATCATAAAGTAGCTTACTACTTGATGCCGCACAAAAAATCGTCTTGATCGCCGACTTTAAGCTGAGCCCCATTGGTCCCCACAAAAACGTGGCAGCAGCTTCTATTGCTCAACTCAACCAATGGCCTATTAGGTATCAATTAAATGCGCAACTTAGCAATTGATATTCATTAGCAGTAAACGTGATGAATTAGGAAATATCTGTCGGAATCAGTGTAGATTATGAGTCGCTTTGATTGAGGCCGATAGCGAATTAACATACGCATCGCGAAACTTACCTAACCAGCGAAAGTGATCGCATTTAAATAAACTTAACTAATAATGATGGACACAATTAAAATATCCATCATTCAGTAAACACTTCGTAAGGCACGCACCAAAATTTGCTATACATGATTGTACGTACGTATAGGTACTTAAATATAGGCAAAATGCAAATATAACTTGACGGCATAGACAGTATTTTTACCAAACTATTTGTCCACATAACATTATATTCCAGATAACTGACTGAAGTGTGCATAGAACAACGAACACGAATAGGCCCGTGATGCTCTAAGTAATATTGTAGATGTACACAATATTGATGAGACTATCGTCGTCAGCTTATAGCGAAACAGCACTTAGAAAACTCGTCGGCTTTATACGGGGTTCGGTTAGTTTAATTGGTAGAACAGTTACCCGGTATATGAAAGGTATGGGTTCGAGTCCTACCTGACCTCTTCGATGAATTTTTGAAGGGCACTATTTACTTATGAAGTATCGACGTATACTATCCAAAGCAATGTGAATGTGCAACCAAGTTATGCCAAAACTGACAAGTTAGTGCCGATATAAAGAAGTGTTAACAATTCACATAGTGAACCCGATGCTCGTATTTCGCTCCATTGGGAAACCGTATCGCCGCAATAACATTTTTGGCAGAAGTACAAAGGATGATATTCCGCAAAGGTTTTGCAAGGTACACACCTCGCTTGGTTGCGCACGCGGCTGCCCCTTGATCTCGTAAGTGAGCAATTAGCATACCATCAGCAGAATACATTTTACTTTCAATTTTCGACATAATGAACCACTACACGTCTGTTTTAATTAATCTTTAACACTAATTAAACTTCACACAGTCTTTGAGTTCGGTTCAAGGTCTTAAGCGTAAAATTGTTAAGTAGGCAAAAAGTAATAATTCAACTATTTGTAATATTATACACAGTTATATTGTGGTTATATCATAGACTCAACGAGGCATGTAATACTCGTTATTGCGGCGCGAGTATTCCGTACCAAATATGTACGTTTGTATTTGATATTAATAATTATTTGATCAGATTCGTATATTCATAAAGTTAGTAGCAAAAATTCTATCGATCATCATGCAAATGAGAAAGGTGTGCGTTACCCCAGACAGATATTGTTGATAATTAGAAATTATGAATATGAAGTAATTAAATGCCAATTTAAAAATGTGCAATAGGTACCTGAAGTTTTTGAGTTATTTTACATGAAATACTTAACAGTTTCAGTCTGGGGTCACGTTTCCCCTGTAGGAATGTTTGCTTTTTTTATATATTGAGAACAATAAACATGACCTTGCTCCGCTTGATGGTAAGCGGTCGCCAAATCTAATTAATTACCTATTGAGTGATATTTTAATGAATATTTAGAATAATGTATTTGGTGAAAAATGTATGTCGTTTTTTTTATTTTTATTTGCAATGTTTGCAAAGTTATTAAAAAATCCCGCCGTTTGGCCGAATGTTGCTATAAAGATTTAGGTAAGTTGATTTATTATTTTTTGTCTATTATTATAAATGCGTTAACGGTAATTAAACGATGCACCAATAATTTGAAATAAGTATTCTATAATTGTATAGGCTGCAAAATTTCAGGCCTTGTAATTCAGTAATTATTGAAATAATTAAAAATAATATATACGCACTGCAAACAGAGTGTGGTAATTACATAATAATATACCAATTTTATACAGTCACAAATCCGGCCTAAACTGCACGCTAACCTCTTTTGAATTGTTGATATTTTTTAAATTCAAGATTAGTTTTAAGCCTAATTTTAATAGCATTTGGAAATAAGAACATTTTAATTTAGCTTTAGGTTAGGTCGGTTTGTTACTTGTTCATCTTATAAATATGTAGTATCAGCCAATATACTGTCCCACTGCAGGGTAAAGGTTGTGGCAAAGGCATTCATCATATAAATGAAGTCATCGCTACTATGATGGGATTAGGCTTTAATCACCACGCTTGCCTAATGCGCATTGTTCAGCACATCCGAACCATCTCCGAAAGATTCGAAACATACTTTTTGCTCGATCCGGGAATCGAAACCAAGACCCCGAGATCACGGCCTGATACTTGAACCACTTGACTAACGGGACGTTAATAAATAGATAGGTACCTAAATAATTGATTTTGGAATGCAAGCAGTTGGAAAGGTACATTCTACAATATTAAAGACCATTATTTTATATCCTCAATTCCGTATAAGGCTCGGTTACGATGGTAGTCCCATGCTGGCATTCATGATCGTCCGAAAATGAACTTGAAACGATTCGCTAATTACATAATTCATGTGCGTATGCTATTAGTGATTTATGCGATGCAGAAGCAACGTTGATGAGGCAAGAGTATTATACAATAGACCTTGAATATTTCACTCATCTTAGCGTGTGATTCCTGATTGCGTCCAAAGCTGTTACTTAGGAGCCTGGGGTACGCTTAGACCACGATTTCGGGAATCTAGTAACGACGATCTAGTAACTGACCTTCGCAACCCACAACAACAGGGGAACCAGACCAACTGATTCATGGATATGTTTCAGAAACTATTCAACAACTATACAAAATAAATTATTCTATTCTGTTCATCCTCACAATGTTTTCCATCACACCGCAGAGAAATATAGAGATAGATATATTGTGTTATGATGTTTTTCTAATTATTGTTTTATTAACTGTCTGTATATTATGTTTGTATGTAAGTGTGTCGAAATAAATGTTTCATTCATTCATTCATATAAAAATCCAGATTGGGTACCATGTTCGGATTCGAACCAAGATCTAAGTACCTACCTATAATCAAAAAGACAATGCCGGGTTTGTATGGACCAGTGTTAAGCTCTTTTACTTGTTATTACACCTATCGAGATTTTTTTAGCAATCGTATAGGTAAGAATAAGAATGACAAACCAAAATGTAGCAACAAGAGTTGATTGTGTGATGCTTCCTTTAGGTCTTGCGCCATGACGAGTCAATGAATATAGATCGCCTCCTTTTCCATCAGCGCTGCGCAGACGCCGGTCTCCTCGACATTGGCATCTTGGGCACGCATTACGCAAAGTAAAGCACCGTGCAAATAATACACTTTACTGTCGTCCCGTATGCTCTATGACCACTTAAGGCCATAACCATAGATTATACTGATGAAACAAAGTCAATTATTGACTTGACCTAAGATAAATTCAAGGTTTATGTGACGTAAGACGAACCATAAACGCGCAATCAGGGTAGTCATATTGGGAAAAATAAATATCTAATATTTACTTACTAATAAAATGGGGACGGCCCAGTCAGTTTCTGAACTTGGCTCATTTTGCACTGATGCTTTGCTAAAAGTATACAGCGTGTATTTATGGACAGAATGGTTAAAAATTCTGCAGAAAATGTTTTCGACGACTTTCGACTGCGACTGGATGGCATTTGGTAATGACCCTGCCTCATGCTCCAAGGGCTTGCGTCCCACTTTTGACTTTCGTGTGAATACTCAAGTATTCATCTCAGTAACTCCAATCGAAAGAAATATTGTGTTGCCTGTGTTGATTCCAACATCAACAATTGCTTATAACATACTTTGAGGTTAGGTTGACTTAGGATTTAATGTTGTCAGAAATTGTTTTTTTCATTAAAAAACTTTTTAATAATTGGTTACCCCTGTTTGAGATGATAGCTTTTGATAATGCAGTAAATGGTTACGCACGCTTTACTGCGCTCTTTAACACTGCTACTGTTGTAAACTAGTGATTAAGTAGTTGACAAACAACGTACAGACAAACGACGAGTCCGACCAATTTACCACAATTGATATTGAACTAAACGACTTCGACATTAAGGTGACAGTCGATTGTAGAATGTGTACGGATTTGGATGATTTAGTGTGCACTATCTACTTATACTTACATAAGTTTCTCATGAGCCTTCATGATTGAATTATCTTGATCGTCTCGATAGAGGTCAAGATCCATGATAACACAACCATGCGTTGATAACGCATACCGCGTTACCTATTACCCAAGAATATAACCATTAATAGTTCCCATTGACATAACCTTATTTAACCTTCGCATGATGGCATGGCAATGACACACAGACTTACTTAACTCCATTGAGAGGTTTATCTGGAGAGGACATCACACAAGCACCGCCGCCCAGAAGAGGAGATCAGTAGCTGATGCGTTGCTGGTCTTTTGGAACGGACAGCAGTTCGTCGATAGGAGGTTGCATTCCAAAATGGTTTAATTGAATAGGATACCTAACCGAAATTCATCGTATAAACTGGGACCATAGATCAAACTTAAGCCGAGATAAATCTACCCTACGACACATGACAATATGACGGAAGTTAAGGAGACCAATGCAAGCAAGTGGAACCGCGGGCGGGACTAGTGCGGCTCGTAAATTGTACCGAGCCTATCAATCGTTAAGAGCCAATTTACGTATTGCGTCACAACCGGTTTGTCTTCGATCATAGAAACCCTAGATAGATACACCGTGAACGCGTTAAGTGAGTAGGTTTACGAGTACAAGCATAGTTCATTAAATTCACACTAGACCGTCATTTGACTCTGACTCTCATCTTTTCTGAAGATCGGAATCTTGATCATCATCATCAGCAACCCACGCTCGTCCACTGCTGGACATAGGTCTCCCCCAATGCACGCCACCGCTCCCGATTTTCGGCCACTCTCATCCAGCTCACTCCAGCCAGCCTTCGAATGTCGTCATCCCATCTTGTAGCAGGGCGTCCAACACTACGTTTACCGAGAATCTTGATCATTTGTTTGATTTTTTTTATGTATTAGGGAGACGAGCAGACGCGATTACCTAATAATAAGCGATTGCTGCTCCCGCCACCCATACACGCCTGCAGCACCAGCAGAGTCACAAGTGCGCTGCCTACATTAAAACCCCGTTTCCCCCCAATTGGGCCTCCCGTACCCACACTCACTTGACGAAACACAGCACAGGCGCTGCTTCACACCGGTCTTCTGTGACGCCGTGGTATCACTCCGGTCGAGCCGGCCGTTCGTGCTGAAGCGTGGCTATCCCACAGTTAAAATGATTGGAAGGCACGTGAAATTGAAGTGTAAGTGCACCAATGCCGTAGCTTTCAACACCTCCTGTATTTATGGAAAGATCGAACTAGTATATTACAGACACAGAATAACATCATCAGCCTCATCATAACATAAGTAACGTTTATGCTTAATTAAACAGCACTTGATTTCCTTGACCAGACGTTGCGCTGGCCATTACACCGAATGACGATAATCGATCCGCCACTAATCTAATCATCGTGGGCCCCCATGGGAACGGAGCGGAGCAATAAAGAGATAATTATGCAAGTGTCAATTTCCTCCGACGTAACGTATCGAGTCCACTTGCAACATGCCATAAAATGACGCGGCGACAAAATTTTAAAGTTTGGGTTTAGAAAAACATAAAGCAGGTTAAAAAAAATAATACAACATCTCATACATTCACCTGACTTCGTACTAAGTAACTTAAGCACATGTGTTACAGATATCACACATTCACACAACAGAGGAAATACGAATATAAGTGTTCATTACACGAATGTTTGTCCCACCCTTGACAAACATTCGTGTGATGATCCCCAGATCGAACCTACGACCTTTGGCGTACGAGGCAGGGTGATCACCAAATGCGCCATCCGGCCAGTCCTAAACTCGTCATGGTCATAATATTTATATTTATACCACAACTAGCGGCCGCCCGCGACTCCGTCCGCGTGGAAAAGTAACTTTTTAACCCCCCTTTCAACCCCTTACAACCCCCTTTTCGCAATAAAAAGTAGCCTATGTCCTTTCTCAGGGTCTAGATTATCTGTATGCCAAATTTCATTTAAATCCGTTGAGTAGTTTTGGCGTGAAAGAGTAGCAGGCAGACAGACAGACAGAGTTACTTTCGCATTTATAATATTAGTATGGATGTTCATTGCTTTCATGTAGTTCAACGTACAATGAAGAATCATTTTAGTAGAACGTACCTTGCAGCTAATTATATAAATTCATCGTATTAAAGACTATAAGACAACAAGTTGCTTTCAGTATAATCGAATTGTGTATCTAGAGGTTATGATCCGAGATGTAAAATACGCTTTAATAAAATTTTAGTAATAAGTATTTTATATCTGAATAATTATGTATATTTGCATAATTATGTAAATGGGTTTATCCCCGGTAAATTATATAAATAAATAAATAATTTTAAACCATTTCGCTCCATTCAATACTAGAAACAAATTACGAAACAACAAGCTGCTCAGCTGGTATCCTGACCAATTAATCAAGAAAGATGTGGCAACCCTACCGCGACGGTGCGGCCACGCTTTGCGCAGGCCCTGCGCATACGCACACTCCTCATAAGTTTTTTGTATGTGTTAAGTGGCAGACGAGCAGACGGATCACCTGGTGGTAAGCGATTACCGCCGCCCATTAGACACCTGCAACACCAGTAGAGTCGCAAGTGCGTTGCCAACCTTTAACCTCCTTCCCCCCCAATTGGGCGTCCGATGTCCTCACTTAGTCAACGAAATACAGCACTGGCACTGTTTCACGCCTGTCTTCTGTGAGGCAGGCCCATTCATGCCGAAGCGTGGCCCGGCCCTCCCACGGTACTCATAAGGTAAAGTCAATGACTGTAATCTGTCTGCGTACCTATTTTAACCTCCCAACTCCTGCAGGTATTAAAGTCGTAAGACCCAAAAGCCTCATAAGAGGCAAAAACAATTGATTTTCTATTGTATCTGCTGTCTCGGCATTACGACGTTAAATGTTTTCGAATTGGATGAAACTTGGTACGTTCATTAAAAAGGTATTAAAATGAAGGAAAAATTAGTAAAAAAAATATGATGTGGGGAAATGGGTTTTCCAGATGTGCTATCTGTAAGACATTACCTTACTACAAAAATTACATTGCACGTTCGATTATTTTTGTTGATGTCCTATGCATAACTCGCCAGGGGTTAGGAGGTTAAATAAATAAATAAGTGTTGCGCACCGGTTTCCTACCTGTTCTATTAACTCTTTATGCCACTCATACATCTTCCCCGCGACTGATGATGCGACTGACATTTCAAACCACTTCGAATTTCACCGACGAGCCAGAAATGGACTCGTTATTGCTATAACAATTTTGACATTATTAAATTTAAGTTTAATAGTAAATTGTGATTGTGAAATGGTGAAATTAAAACCGGTTCCGTTGTCTAAAATGCCAATGACTTCGATAGTTTTCTGTGTTTCACATGACTTCTCCACTGATTGGTTTTGGATTGGATTTCTTAGGATGAAATCGGACATAGAGGCTACAGTAACATTTAACAGTGGGAGAGCCACGCTTCGGCATGAATGGGCCGGCTCGACCGGAATGATACGCCGAGTGAGGGTAGCGCAGGGCCAATCGGCGGAAAAGGGGGTCCAAAAGTTTGGCAGCGCACTTATGACTCCACTGTTGTTGCGGGTGTCTATAGGCGGCGGCCTTTCCTTACCATCTGGTGATCTGTCTGCTCGTCTGCTACCTATTTATTTATTTATTTTTATCGGATCTTTAACATAGACTATCAGGTGATCCGTCTGTTCGTCTGCCCCCTATCTCATAAGAATAACACTTCCTTAATGATAACTAGAAAAATGATGACAGAAAAAACGCTTTGAAACGCGTCGAACTCATCGATCATCGAGCTATTTTAAAAATTATGCGTTAAACTACTATGCGTTCACATTCGCATAATGAATTTGTGGTCTGCGCTTTATGCACCCGTGACGCCATCACGCCATCGTCGCCGTAGCTGCAGCCACAAACTTCCTAGTGCGCTCGCAATGTGACAATGTAACTTTATATCTTGTCATAAACTGTCTAGCACGCGCACCTACTTATCTACTCGTACAACTACCTTATTGGATTTAATCAATGAGTCCCAGTGACCCAAATAAACCTGTATATTATTAATAGGTATATTTTCAAAAGAACTATCAGGGAGTGATTAGGGGCCATCCATAAAGTACGTCACACGAATTTCATGATTTTTGAGCCCCTCCCCCGTCCATGTCACAGGTGGTCACATTTTTGAGACCCCCCCGCCCTAGTGTGACACACAACTAAAAGAACGACGTCGTTCACTCAGCGAAAGTCAATTGTCGAATGAAATAGAAACAATAAAATCACGCGAGGTGCGGTGCGTTTGGCGGCATAATCAAAGGGCTCGTAGGAGATCGCGCGTGTCACTCGAGCGGCCGGTATGAACTCGTCAACAAAACAATTTAAACCGTATTGTTTATTTTTTAGTTTAATTAATATTTCAAATTACGCGATTTAATACCTCTAGATATATTAGATTTTGGTGATCGTGATCATACTGATGCCAAAAATGCAACCAGTAAAATTTTTCTGTCTGTATGTTCGTTACCAAAAAACAAAACTACTCGATGGAATATAACGAAACTTGGTACAACTATTCTTCATACTCCTGCGCATATAATATAAAGTATACTTTTTGTACAGTAAAGGGAAATGTTGGGAAATGGAGACAAGTTACTTCATTTTTTGAAGCTTCTGTCGCGTGTGTAGCCTACATATAAATCACAGTTGAATCTGGTTTCAAATGTATGAAATTAACATTTTTGGATATGATGACAGGAAAGTCACAGCTTTTCTTAACTTAGACAAAAATATAGGTATTTGTTTTAATTAGTTAAACACAAAGAAGGTTAACGGAAGTGTTTGTTGATGGTGTGTCGATCCAAGGTGTGTCCACAGCCTTGAGGAAGGTTTCCGATGGCAAAACCAAATAAGCTTGAGCGTATACCAAAATATTGAATATTTGTTAAAACATACGGATGTTACCCCATTATGGTTAAACCTTTACGCGAAGCCGACAAAATACTATCCTTGAGAGTGCTTATTTTGGTATAATCCAAGGTCAGACCATAGGTAATACTAACACCAATACTGCAAACAAGTAATGAACATAACAGACCAATGCCTACTTATCTTATAGGTACTAGCTTTGGCGTACATGATGTTTTTAGGGTTCCGTAGCCAAAATGGCAAAAACGGAACCCTTATAGTTTCGTCATGTCCGTCTGTCCGTCTGTCCGTCTGTCCGTCTGTCACAGCCGATTTTACTCGGAAACTATAAGTACTACAGTGATGAAATTTGATGGGAATATGTGTTGTATGAACCGCTACAAAAATATGACACTAAATAGTAAAAAAAAGAATTGGGGGTGGGGCCCCCCATACATGTAACTGAGGGATGAAATTTTTTTTTTCGATGTACATACCCGTGTGGGGTATCAATGGAAAGGTCTTTTAAATGATATAAAGTTTTCTAAAAACATTTTTCTTAAGTGAACGGTTTTTGAGATATCAGCTCTCAAAGTCGTAAAAAGTATGTCCCCCCCCCCTCTATTTTTATAACTACGGGGTATAAAATTCTAAAAAAAATAGAGGTGATGCATGCTAATTAACTCTTTCAACGATTTTTGGTTTGATCAAAGTATCTCTTATAGTTTTTGAGATAGGTTGATTTAACTGTAACATAATAAGTTTATTATATTTGCTGCTACGGAACCCTTTGTGCGCGAGCCCGACTCGCACTTGGCCGGTTTTTTTATTTATTTTATTTTATTTGGAAAACCACGAATGTCTTACCTAATATACAATATTAGTTACAAAGCACATTGACATGTCTTCACTGATAAAAATAAATTCGTTTAGATGACAAGTGAAATTCGCGGAGAACAGAGAAACCAAACAGCGAAAAATAAAGTAAAAAGAAATGTTGTAACACATTGTTTCCGTAAAAGATGGTACTCTTTGAAAATTCCTCAACTGAAATTTCCTTAACTTTTCTTTTAAAAGATAATTACGTCATGGCTTAGTAACTTAAAAACCCTCCATGAAAGATTCCTCTGTTATGATGGTCTTATGGCAGGAGCTTCTTTAACACTTGCTAATTTTGTTACTTGCTTGCTATCTATGTTTTAAACTTCAATATTTTAGGTCCAGTAGTGTCGTCTGCTTTGATAGATGAGTCAGTCTGTCGCAGTCAGTGGCGTTACCTCTTTATTAATAGCGTAGAGTAGATGGGAGTGTTAATCCATACTAATATTATAAATGCGAAAGTAACTCTGTCTGTCTGTCTGTCTGTCTGTCTGCTACTCTTTCACGCCAAAACTACTCAACGGATTTAAATGAAATTTGGTATACAGATAATCTAGACCCTGAGAAAGGACATAGGCTACTTTTTATTGCGAAAAGGAGGTTGAAAGGGGGGTAAAAAGTTACTTATCGTATATACGCGGACGGAGTCGTGGGCGGCCGCTAGTAGGAAATAAAACGAATATTTGACTCATAATGAAGAGGACCCAGTCCCAACGTTGAGCAAGCCCGCCGCATGAGCCCGGAGCCGACAAAGTTAAACCGCGAATTGGACGATGTGGAAATTGCGCGGGCGCATAATGTAGGTAATAGGTACCAACTGTTTCCCCACAGGTGAATACTAAATATCCTCGTTTCGTTCTGGGGGCACGTAATTTATCGCATCTGATAAATTATCAGATGGTTTCATTCGCCTAATATGTTTTTTTCGCGTAATGGTAATATGTAAGCACAAAAAAACAGCCAAGTGTGTGTCGGTCTGGTCCAACGAGTGATCCGTACGTAGGATCTTTATAAATACTTACCTAGTTAGTTTAGGGAATCAAATTATTATGGAAATATACATATATTAAAAAAATATAGCAAACATAGCAAACATAACAAACATAGCAAAAATATTATACATGCAAACTCAGCAATTAGAAATTGTAGATTGCAGCAACCACTTTGCTAATGTCGTTAACTATAAAAAAAATATAGTGAGAATACGAGACTAAGTGCGATTTTCTTAAGTGTAAAAAGTACCTACTTGCAATTAAAAAGTGCAAAAAATAGAAACTTGCAAAAAAGTACATACCTGAGTAATTGCAAATGTTGTACAATGGTAATATTTCTTTACTCCAAAATATTTTTAAAACATGATGGTTGATTTCCTGTCCAATGCGCAAGAATCGCCCCCAGGTCATTCACAACCTCATTATGATTATGTTTGCTATCAGAAGATCAGATGATTCAAGCTTGTTTATGATGTGTGACACACAAGTGATGGATGACACACACCGACCACACAAATTGAAATCTACCATGTGATAGTTTATTTTCATACTTCAAAAAATTAGGCCATTTGATTCACAGTTAAATTAGTTACCAAAACGTTAACACCTCAGGAGGTGCAATGTTATAGCGAAATACCGGATCTATCTCTTACTAAATTTGGCTGCATTTGCTGAGAAAGATCATTGCTTCACATGATTAAGATCCGGTTAGGTTCCTCTAGTTTACGAAAATGTTCCGCCGTGAACTTGGCGCTGTGTGTGGGAAAACTGTGAGGAAACTCCGGCTATTAGTTCAGGTACTAATAAATGTCCAGTCGAAGTAATTTACCTACTTTTGTTAAAAGTTTATTTATGTTCAGGTGGTGAGCAAGGTCTCTGCTACTTACAGTCAGCCACACATCAGGTTACCACAGCCTGTCAAATTTCCTCAGTTGCTATTCAACCTAATGTGTATGACAGTAAGATGAGAGTCGATTGAAGAAATTTGACAGTTTTATATACTTTGATGTGTGGCTGTACGTACTATTGTACGAGTATCGGGGTGTCGTGCAAGATCATCTAAAGAGTCTCAATGCCTTCTCTTAACTCAGGCTTGATGAATGCAAACAGACAGAAACATCATCACAGAGTAGATACAGGTTGTACCTGTGAACATTTACATCCTTTTAACCACGTGTTCTACCAACCTTTCTGAACAACATTGGTTCCACGACTTCAGGAAATTCGCGTAATTACTTAAATTTCAACTTTTCGTACAAAGTCGGTCACCTAATATTATGGCCACTTTGTATGCGGAGTCGTTGCGGTCGGAAGGCAGTCAACGCACTTGTAACTCTATTAGTGTTGCTGGTGTCTATGGGCGGCGGCAATTGCTTACCATCAGGTGATCCTCGATTGCTACCTATGACATAAAAAACACCCTGGATAGAGATCTACCTATGGCACATTGTGTTCGACACCTCCAGCAGTGTATACATTGGCTATTCATTCATTCATTCGTTAATTGATTCCTAAATCAGTTTATTGATTTAAAACTCAACACATCAAATAGTTGCGTCAAAATTATCCAACGCATACAGCGTAAAAACACCTGCCATTCAAGGTGCAAATTACAGTTAGAGATTAAAATGTCAGTGGGTTTTCTTTCACTTTTTTTATACGCGTAAAACGCGCTAAATGATTCTGTCAATACACCATTGTCAGCTTTGAATCAATGCTTGCATCATCATGATCATCGCAGCTCATCAACGTGCTTGAATAATGCATCTGACATTTGACGGGTCAGTACTTGCACTGTCTTGATATGGTTTAAGGAAATGATGGATGACATATGTGATTTTTATGCTAGACGCGGTCAAGTAGGAAGCATGCGAGTTACCTGATTGTGAGTGATCACCGCCACCCATGAATATCTTTTCATAAAGAGGTCAACATCCAAGCTTGTAGGTAAACTAAAAAGGCGAAACACTTGCGTGATTTAAATGAATTCTAACGCCATCTATCGGCAATGGTAAAGCTCCGAAACGAAGAGAAGGCAAGTGACTAGTAAGTAAATAAATAGAGACATCATCACCTTTTCCAGGGTGCGGGAAATGGAACCGCAATATAATTATTTATTCATTAGTATATTTATAATATACGATATTGGCGTATTTAATTATGTAATTACCTACTTTTAAAGAATATTTATGAATAGTCTTGATGACAAATTATCATACATTACAATATTTAATGAATAGTAATGAGGTAAGTGCTACATGCAAGCCAATGCAAAAAAAGTTGAGTTTGATGTATCATCTCGCATGAATTTTTATAATCAACGTAACACTTGCGGGGTAAAGTGAGGAAAAATTATGCTGTTGGTATTTTTTTATTACGTTCTGATGAGTTTTTTCATTTAGTTAGGTACTTACATACGACTGTCCTCATTAAATTAAAAAATCATAGGTAGACGTACCAGTAGGTACCTACTTATGATAGTGGTCCGATTAAGTAACATGCTTATGAATCGTAACGACGATGCTCTTAATTAATATAAAAGCCGAAGAACTTTTTGCAATTTACCAATTTAATTGATATAATATGGGCCACCGGCCGCCACAGGCCGCAATGTCACCAGTTCGGCCTACCGGAGCACCGGCAAATCGACATTCTTGGCCGAGAACGTTACATAATTCGCGATAAAACTATCACCTTACCTACATATAGGGGTCCAAGTGGGTAAGTGGGCAATCGCAAGAAACTATAATAATTAATACGCTCATGCGAATCGCGGGTCATGCAAACATGAGTGAACTATGCGATGAGCACACGCGTTATGTAAGGAGGTGCAATTAAAACAATATTTTGGCTATATGTTCGGAACGACCGCTGCAATGGCGGTTCTGCAACCGTGGCCGAAGCGTCAGGCACCGTCAGGGCTGTCGATGCGTTGATGGTACTTGAACTTCGCCATCTTGAGAAAAGTATTTGACGCATTTCGTGGCCCCTCATACGCTAAAGGTCGTGGGAGAATATTTGTATCTGTTCAGTATCTGAAATTCCTCTGTTGTCTGATATAATCCGTAATACAAGTATACCTACTATGTAGTGCTGAATCCGATTAATATGTGAGATGCTAGGTAGGTATATGAAGCGATAAGACCACCTTTTTGTACTGTTTACTGCTGTTGTTTCACCCATGCTATTGCACAAGCATAGATTACATGACATCATCATTATCAAGAATACCTATCTATCTATCTAAATTCTAATTTATTTATCACGAATATTTATTTTATAATACTTACAACTCCATCCCAAGTTTCGTACCTATGAAGTCTTCAAAATCATGTGTTATTTTAATTGAAAGCCATGCAAGTGGTACTTATCCTAATAGGAATAATAAAAATTGCATAAAACAACGTAGTTTGTTTGAAACAACATACTAAACATAGGCAGTTGCGATATATCTCCATTGATTGATTCTGTCTGTATTCGATAAATATTGGGTAACTGCAATTTGTCAAATTATCGTTATCCCATTCTTGGCTTAATTGCATTCAAATTTGGTTCAAAATCACCTATTAAATTTGAAGTATTGTAATAATGTATCATTATTTGTATGTATGTACATTCAAGTTCAATCGTCGACATCCTTTCTCGGTTTCTATATCTGCCTCTCCTCTTACTGCTAAGGATGGACTCTACGGTCAGCGCCTCCTCAAATCAAGGTAGGTACGTACAGCCAGCCACACATCAAAGTATTACCTAAAATTGTAAAATTTCTTCAATAGACTCTCATCTTACTGTCATACACATTAGGTTGAATATCAATTGAGAAAATTTTACAGGTTGTGGTAACCTGACTGTACGTAATCTTGGTGAGCGTCTGCCATAATATGCCGGCCCACGACCCTACGTCACTCTGATTGCTTCTTTTGTCTAGCTTTATTGGGCAAATAGATAAATATTATTATTTCTTAGATGGAGCTCTCGAGAAATGCCATGTCCATCTAGGTCAATTAGTTTTATAACTTTTTATTGCATCAAGAGAATCCACTGAGTAAAAATATAAAAAGCTTTTAACTGCAGAACTATCTTTAAAACTCGTCACTTAGTTTTTTTTAAGGTAATCGTGTTTTTTATTTATTAATTTGTCAAAATAAGCGAATGCAATATAAGCCGAACCGCTTTAGGGCTCACTCTGGTCATATAGGTAAGTACTAAGTACGTTTTATGTGATAGATGGCAAAGGAGCAAACGGATCATATGATGGAAAGAGATTGCCGCCAAGGACACTTGGTTTTCCATCATGGGTTTCCCCAGAGGAGTCACAGTGCGCTAACAACCTCTTTCCCTTCCCCCGAATTGGGCCCCCGGTACCCTCACACACTCGGCGAAACACTGCGCACGCGCTGCTTCACGCCGGTCTTCTGGCAGGCCTTGATATCACTCCGGTCGAGCCAGCCCATACATGCCTATGCAGATTTTTTTTCCATTTATTGGAAAACAAACAGCATGAAATGTAATATTTCAATAATAAACATTATACCAACGCATTTGCCAAAAATAGTTTCTACCTAAAAGTGAAAGATGTAATCGTTGAGATAACAATTAGAATACTTAACGTCGTAAGACCCAAAAGCCTTTTAAAGGGCATAAAACAATTGATTATCCACTGTGTCTGCTGTCTGGGCCCTACGACGATAGTGAAGATACAAAGTTTGAAGATCCATCGTTTGATCAATGAGAATGGCCGCTATAGCCGAAATATCGGCAAGAACACAACTATATTGTTTAATACAGGTTCCATACCCGGCAACGCCTGGTTGTTTTGCATATTGACCTCGGCAGCCCTCGCAGACGCAGAGGTCGTCTGCGTGTCTGCGCGGCGCATGCGCAATGATTCACGCGCTGATCGCTATGATGTGGGCTTTCGGGTCAGTTGTTTGTAATTACTGTCTGATTTGAGACGGTCGAACCTTTCTTTTGTCTGGTTAATCGTGAAAGACTAGTTTCTCTGTTTTTAAATGTTCTATCTTCTATTCTTCTGTACTATTTATAAAGGGATAAATTCTATAGACATCGACAAACCATAAGTACAGACCGAAAAGGCAAAACACTAGCACGATGTAATAGACACCCAGCGCCATCTATTGCCAGATTTCGGAACTACTCTCCCGAAACGAAGTGAAGGCGGGCCACTAGTTGACTTAGAAAGAGATAGTATTGTTATAATATGTAGAATGTCATCTCATCATCATCATCGTCTTCAGAGCTCTACATATACAAAGACTACTTATTCCGAAGTAGGTAGGTACCTATTTGCTTAATGAGGATAAGAAGTTATGAGGAATTTTATATTTCGAGGAAATCGGTAATTTAAAAAGCTTGACAAGAAGACAGAAAACGTTGAACGCCGTAATTGCAAGACAAAATATAAAATGCACCTACCAGAATTGTAGAACGTACAAATTGGAAAAAGCTTACACAGGTATTCAAAGTTGTGCCCTAACTGTATACAGGTGTCCTACTTCTCCATATTTTTTACCGTGAAGCAAGCAACGTTAATGTGTTCCACCAACTACACACCATTTACTTTACAATGTGCTTCAAATGATTCGCGTTACTCAAGTTTTATGAGGCTTTAAAATATGCGAAACCAAGCTTCTGCCATAAAGGCCTCCATTCGCAAACGACGCCGAGTAACAATAGATAAAAGGTAGCTTCCAGTTGCAAATTGGCGTAATAGGTAAAAAAAAGGAAAATGTTGTCTTCTTTTTATATGTGACTATATAGCTTTTGCCCGCGGCGTTGCTCGCGCCCCCCACTTCCCTAAAATGGCTGGTTAGAAAGGGGCAAAAAGTAGTTTATGATACTCTCCATCCCTTCAACTATCTCTACTTAAAAAAATCACGTCAATTTGTCGCTCTGTTTTGCCGTGAAAGAAAGACAAACATACAGACGGTAGACACACTTTCCCATATAATATAAGTATGGATAGGTAAGTAGCAGACGAGCAGAGGGATCACCTGATGGTAAGCGATTGCCGCCGCACATAGACACCAGCAACAGTAGAGTCACAAGTTGGCTACCAACCTTTAACCCCCTTATCCCCTGGCCCTCTATTATACCCTCACTCACTCGACGAAACACAGCGCAGGCGCTGTTTTGCGCCGGTCTTCTGTGAGGCCGTAGTATCACTGGTCGAGCCGGCCCATTCATCCTGAAGAGTGGCTCTCCCACATAGAATTACGAAAGCTTTTAAGCATCTAGGAAAAAGCACGTAACAGTGCATTTGAAGCTAAGTGTGACATTTTACATCAGCAGATGTTTTGTGGGAACTTTCTGACAGTAGGTGAAACTCTCATTTAATTTTATGCTCGTACTGTGTGAAATTTTGTCTGTGACAGAAAGGCTTATCTCATAGTTTGTGTAACTTTCCATTTTTTTGAATAAATAGTTTTGAAATTCATCGATGCGGGCTGGGAAACAGGTAAAACATCTAAATTTCTATTTAGTTAGGCCCCTATGCAATGCAATCATTGACCAAACATTTTAGACAAAGAAACAAGCGAACTAATATACCAGCAGTTAGTTTAAAAGTTGCATGTTATTCATGAAAATTAACATTCAATACATTTGTTATCTATTTACGAGTAGGTACTTAACTATTTGTAATTATGCGCAATGTCTATTTGTTAGGAAAACAAAATTATAATATTATGTAGGTAACTATTATCAGGTTTTGTAGCTACAAGCACTTCCCCTGTCCATGAATATTTGATCGAGTCAAATGCCAACACACGCTACTATAGGTTCTGCCCCTATTTGTACAGCCAGACATCAAAGTATACAAAACTCAAATTAATTAGGTACTTCAATCGACTCTCATCTTACAAACATACACATTAGGTTGAATATCACTTGAGGAAATTCGACAGGTCGTGGTGACTTGATGTGTGGCTGACTGTACAACTTATATCCTTAAAAATCTGTTATCTCCGATTTTATCAGAGCTTTTTTCCTGAAACTATTCGGAATGGATTTACGAGTTTCGTGGCTGGAAAGTGCTGAAAACTGAAGGGAGCGTTTTTAAGGGAGGCTTTATGCGCGGCTGACACGGAAGGGGTCCTGAGGGTTACGGCCAACTACTGTTGGTGGAGAGAAAAAATCCTACTACTATTATAAAGGCGAAAGTTTGTATGGATGTATGGATGTTTGTTACTCTTTCACGAAAAAACTACTAAATGGATTTGAATGAAACTTTACCACAATATAGCCTAAACATCAGAATAACACATCTAGGCTACAATTTATAAAAATATATTGTGTGGATTGTCCAAAATATGACGGTAAGTGTCAATAATTAACTCCACGCGTACGAAGTCGCGGGCGGCCGCTAGTGCTTTATAAATAGGTACGGTTACACATCAATGTATACAGTAAAATTTCAATATATATGATTAGGCTAGCTAGCTTAGGTTTGTAGAAACGGCTGAAGGATAATTTTCTCCAGCCGATTCGGCTACGCGGCGGCCAATCTTAACGGTCAACCACGTACGCAGGATATATTATAGTGCTAAAACGCAGATGCACTCTCTATCTCACTCATATTTAGATGGGACACCAATATTGTGACACGACCGAAGAGGGACCGGGCACAGGACCAACGGTTCATGTGCTTTCCGGGAACGGGGTAACGAGACCGCTAATTATTATATTGGTAACAATAGTTACAAAATAACCAAGCGTTTCAACTGTATAAGTGTTGGGTGTATTTTAATTTACATCACATACTTATGTCGATGTTACATCAATATGTGTGTAGTTATATGAATTACAATCACAGTTAGGTACTTCAATTTAAAAAAGCTGCCTACATTTAAAGAGCAAGTACATACATAACTTAATTAGGTACGCATATTATAGAGTGTAATTTTATTGAAATGGAATTTTATTTATTAAGAATATTATAAAAAATGATTTTACTTTCTTACACAAGAGAAGGCTAGAAGAAAGAAAGGAAGGAAAAAAATCAATTTAAATAAATTCTGAATACACAGGCAATTTTGAAATAAATACACCAATGTCTATGATAAATACTCGTACATACCTATGTACAAATATATTAAGTTCCTTTTTCAGGTATTTTTAAATGAAACTCACCACTCCAAGGGATCCATCACCACCCAGACTGGTGTTGAAGATAGCCGCCGCCTCTCCGATCACCAAGACGAGCCCGAGAGCTACCCACATCCTGCGTCCACCATAGCACTCACACCACACTGACCAGAATCCTACCTAAATCTTCTTAGCAAGATTTTAACACGACATTTTTATCACAAACTTCAAGAAAAAAAGTTTAAAACTTTTTAAAAAATAAATTAAAAAGTGTAAACCCTTAATTGAGGTTTTATTTTTTGTAAAAAGAACGCGGCTTTTTACATGTATTATTTTCCAAAAAAAAAATTAATAATTATTTTTTTTAGGACGCGACTTGGTACGCGCGGCGTTTGGCGGGAAAATGTTAGCGCTTGCGCACCTCCGATCCGCGTGCGCCATATTGCTCAATAGAATTAAACGTGCGCACCGACCTCTAATGGATTCGTTGGATCGACTTGTCCTGCGTGGAGACCAACCTGTCTTACAGGGCACTCGTGTTTATTAGTAAACAAATCGAGATAACCTATATTGCTTATTTAGGAGTTTAAAAATTACGGAACACCCATCAAATACCGTTACCTACTACTACCTACATGAAACCCCTAGGTATAGGTAATTCCCCAAATAAAACTATACCCTACACCCTATACAAAATGCCTTAGGTACTTGCATAACTTTTAAAATAAGTAATAGGTAGGTACGTACCACCTACCTAACATCACAAAATAATTACCCATTATTTGGTGCTAACATCATTGCATTAATATTTTATATTTAATTATATTAATTATTTTCAAATATCGATCCAATGAGATCAATCAAATAATTACAATAGAGATAAGTAGTTCAATTTACTCACATGCTAGACACGTATTTTATTTGACAATTTATTAATAGTCAATCTGTAGGTAACTTTTATTTTTTGACTATTTAATACAAAATTCTTCATGTCCCTTTAGGTACCGACCAATGTTATGTAGAAAGTAATACATAATAAGGTACGTTAACACCGCGGCTCTAAGTTCATTTAGAGTAGAAATTGTAACACTTCTAATCCGGATAAGGCCTTCCTGTCCGAAACGAGTTCCATCTACAAAACACAACACTTGGGCAGGTCCTCGAGGTGGGTGGCAACTCTCATTGAATGTGTCAATTGTGCCAACGTCAACACACTGCGGACACGTCTCTTGACGTCGTGAGACCCAAAAGCCTTTTAAAAGGCATAAAACAATTGAAGTTTCATTGTGCCTGCTGTCTGGGCCGTAAGACCCAAAAGCCTTTTAAAGGCATAAAACAATTGATTTTCCATTGTCTGCTGTCTGGGCCTTACGACGTGGGACACAGAAGACATGCTGCTTTTAGCATCGTCGATCAGCGATTTTGTGACTACATCGATAACAAAAATCCAACCGATATTCGGCTACGGCGGCCAATCTTAACGATCAGCCATCGACGCATGATATTTTTAGTGCCTAACTGTGTGCGCAAACGCAGACCGTGCACTCTTTATTCCCTACCCTCTTTTAATTCGATGGGATATCAGTGTGACACGACCGAAGATGGATTGGACCGACTTCTTACGTGCTTTTCTGAGGCACGGGGTACATGACCGTCAACTTCCAGACTTCGAACTGACACTGAGAATTTCTGAACAAAAAAACTTTTGCCCCAATCTGAGACTTAATAAATAACAGTTTCATGTCCTATGTCTAATTAGGTAGTTATATCTCACACTGAATAAATTACATTTGGCAAAAATTCGAGCGGAATATATTACAGGTAATCATAATTAGCATAATAACCTTTTTTCTATTCTGCGCTGTGATTTGCAAATACTTACGTATACCTATCTTAATTCATGCCTACTTAAGTACTTACCTAACATTATGGAGATATTCGTAAGTGACTGCAAATAGTCTCATCATCCATGATTAATTACAATCCAGTAATAGTAGACCTATGACCTTATTAATTAGTAATAGATGACCTTATTCAGTATTCTTGAGTTTTTTTGGCAGAAAAAAAATTTTGCGCGGTACAAATTCGATGGCGGATACTTAAATAGCAAACGGTAAGTATTACCACTCCAATCGTAGAAACCCTAGATACAGCGAAGGCTCTATTTGAAAAATACCGCTATTTAGCATTTTTAGAATTTGAAACCATTGGCATTTAAGTACTATTGATTAGGGTCGAAAAATAAAAGCAAAAAAAATATTATGTTTTTATTTTAATGCTCTAAAAAAGATTATACAAACGCGATAAAAAAAATATTTTACCGAGATCGTTATCCTACAAACATATATCAGAAAGCCCATGAAACTCTTCTTTTACAACCCACGATTAAAATATATTATTTACAGAAGAAATTACCAGAATTCAAAAATAATTGGACGACGAATGATACTGATGTATGGAAGAAGAAGACAGATTGCACCGACCCGACCACAGTTTATTTGGGTATAGATAGGGCCTGCCCTATGTTACCCAGATTAATGATGCTGATTAAAATATTAAAAGTAAATTGAGTGTAAAACAGACGGACATCACACAGTCATGCGCAAGCGCAAGACAAGTGTCCGGGCCGAGTTCAAGCGATGATCATCATTAGAACCTGTTCACAAAAACGGTTCGAGGTCGCGGAGGAAAGTGACCATGCCATAGACGCTTTATGATAATGCTATCTTATTTTGGAACTTTTCTTTTAAAACATCTACCACCTCTTTTAGGATACTTTAGAGCATGGAACCCTAGAGTCAGCTCAGCTCAGCATCTTACTTGTAAAAATTATGACGTTGAACTGTGATGTGTAATCTTTATTTAGTAGGTGGCAAACGAGCAGACATATAACCTTACATAAGCAACTGTCTGTGAATTAGCAAACTGAAGTGGCAGTGGGCTGGTCACATTAGCCGCAGAACTGACAACCGTTGAAGCCATAAAGTCCTTGAGTGGAGACCGCGACTCGGCAAACGTAGTGTTGGACGCCCTGCTACAAGATGGGATGACGACATTCGAAGGCTGGCTGGAGTGAGCTGGATGAGAGTAGCCGAAAATCGGGAGCGGTGGCGTGCATTAGGGGAGACCTAGGTATGTCCAGCACTGGACGAGCGTGGGTTGCTGATGATGAAGCAACTGTCGCAAATTTTAAAATTTTCCTTAGTCTCAATCTTGAAATAAGATTAGGTAGGTATCACTCTACAGATATCCCGTCCTAGCAATCCCTGTCGTCAGTCCTGTGTCATTTCATTCATACATGAGCTGATTACATAATTTTATATGACAGTAAAAATGATAATACTATTTTACCGACGTAATACCGGTAAAGTATTAACGGTAAAGTGGCGTGTGGTCACCACAGTTTACATTATCGCTATTACCCCCGCGTTGCATTTGCTCACTTAAAACCCAATAGGATGTGTGAATATTAATGAATTATCCAACTGTGTTGCTCAAGCGCACGTTTGGTTGACAAATTCGGCATATTCAAAATTCTCTGAATTCTGCGCAAGTAGCGTCAACTTTAGCAAAGAATTGACTGGTTCAAGGACGCATTTCATATTATGGTAACTGATTCCTTATGCTCCAGGACTTATAGACTTGACGGCAAGGCGATCATTGTGACTGGCTGCCATAACCGTATTATCGGTTAAGAGGACAATATTACTACTACTTACGAGTATTACCAAAGTGTGTGCGGAACCACAAGAGCAAGAAATAGTTTCAGGCAATAAGACAGCCTGATTATACACTGAATAACCCAGTAAATGAGCGTGTTCTTTAAGACATCCATGCAATGTCAATGCCGAATAAATGACTCAAGACTCCATTCGGATATCGACTCACAACTATGCCTAAGGCATTTAACCCCATTGTATTTACCTACCTTCTTCGGAATAGCAGCATTTCCCCAGCGGAACCAAAGGAAAGGTTCAAAAACGGCTTCTATATGTTAATTAAATGTAAAGTAAAAAGGTGTGTTACACTCGCGAGCGAGACGAATCGGTGAGTGGTGACGTAGCAATTTGTTATACCGCGGGATTTTGGGCCGTTGCAAAATTTGACAAATTGCCGAAGCTCGCGGTCCTCATTGAGAAACGTGTTCATACAGAGAAACTAGTGCGTGACACATCGACCAGAGGAGGAGGAAAATGTGACAGAGTATACAGGATTGACGGATATGAAGAAATGTTGGATGTTGGTACTAAGTAGGTAGGTACAGAAAATTAAGGTCGTGTATGTAAACTTAAACAATATTCACAGAAAACTGACGCGAAGCGGCGATTGAGTTTCGCCCAACGAGTGTAAAGGCTCAATCGAGGGAAAGGATTTCAAAGGTTAGTAGTATTGAAGGTCATTGGCGGCGGCATTCGTCTACCATCAGGGTGATCTGTTGGCTCGTCCGCCACCTAGGACATAAAAAATAGTTGGTAAGAATTGACTACGAAAGCATAAGTGCTACTGCTGTCCTGTCGATTTTCCACAAAACGCCAGAAAGTAAGTAGTATAGTATCGTAACGAGATCGCCCGTCTACAGATTAAACAACTAAAGTATGAACTATCCAATACAATTTTGAAGGACCTACGATACGAACGTCTAAAGGTATATGTAGGTACGTGGTCAGTACTAGTTAATCCTAATGTGGACACGATACAATACATTATCGTTACGAATTCTTCAAAATGTTCGTACTCGCCCCTCACTGCTTTTTAATCAACTGCTTTTTCCATCCAGTACAATTTTCAGGTAAGTTGATTAGTATCTAGGTAGGTACATTATAAGGTTTAGGTTGGCGGAGTGATGATATCACTCGAAAAACTTGTTTAAGGAAAGGAGCCAGATATACAACCTGTATGTGTGTGGCATTTTGTAAATGTTGAAAGTGCTCTGAAGGTCTACCGGACTATAAATTAAAGTGGTTCCTTTCCAAGTTATAATATTGACAAATATTGCATGATTTCCAGAGTGAGGTTTTTATGTGATAGGTAAATAAATAAAAAATGCGCCAAACAGTCACACCAATCAACCTAGGGTAACCCCTGTACTATGAGTATGTAATTAACTGGGGGCGTCAACCCAGAACACCCAGACCCAAGAAAATTTAGAAAATTTAGTTTCCTATTTGACTTGACCGGGAGTCGAACCCGGGACCTTTCACGCTTCGGGCGAACACCTTAGGCACTGCGCCATCGAAGCCGTCTAAATAGGTGGCAGATGAGCAGACAGATGAAGAATACTTGAGTAGTTGTTGTTTCCCGTTGCTCTTGCAGAGACGAACATAAATTATGGTCATCTCGATTTTGCAGTTTCTGTCATCGACCTTATTGCTTCTCTGCTGAGTAGAAGGCACAGTAGAGACAGGTAGAGATAGAGACAACATCCGGTCCGGTCCGGTCTCAAATAAAGGTTTTAAGTAATTCCAGTCTATATCTAATAATAATCGTTACCAACAATGCAGCAATGGTGTTGTCGAGGACAGACCTCCATGCCGCTTAGGCAAAGATTTTAAAAGTAAAAAATAAAAATACTTTAGTCTTTGTAAGGCAACGTGAAAATTTAAAGAACGCACGTATGTTTATTCATTTAACATAGGTACTCATTAGGGAATTCCGTCTTAACATCAAACGTCGGCGTGTCCTTAAAGTTCTCAACACGACCGCCCAGTGAACGATCGGCACCAACCGAACATAAGAAAGTAAAGCGCGCTTAGGTAACAGAACATTAAACCAGTTAGGGAGCGCGCCCTACTTGCAACATGGCCCATATCTGGTACCAGACCCAGTCTCAGTCGTATTGATCTTTAATTGGCCACTTTTTCCGCACTTAGCGATATGATGGCGCTCGTTTACTTCGAGTACAGACTGGTCCTTACAAATGGATAGTATTTATGTGGATCTGTTCGTGGGCTTCAAGGAAATAAAAATAATCTATAGTATCTATTTATAAAGAGATAAAATCTATAGTCATTGACAAAGCTTTTAAACTTACAAATCGAAAAGATGAACACTAGCGCGATACAATCAACACCATCTATTGACAGACAATAGAACATCGCGATCAACTGAACACTTGTGTTTGAATGGGATTTATCATGTAAGGTAACCTGCAGACTATATCCATAAACATTAAACATACCACCCTTTAACCACCTTTTCTACTAACCATTCGAACCGGGAATGACGGGAATCGAACCCACAACCTCGAGGCCCGATACAGACCAGACCACACGGGGCGTTACTTAATTCAATTTAATTTTATGAATCGGATGATGCGTGGTTTTCTGTACCTACATGAAAGCAATTTAACTAATCTAATCATCCTAGTAAATAATGAAAGTCATGTCACCTTATTTTGTTGTAGCATGTATAGTGAAAAATATATTTAAAGGTAACAACCTGACCTGGTATGGAACGTTGCCCAAGCGTCACGCGCCACAGCTAGGTACGATGAGAAAATTAAATTATTGAAATTAGCGCGAACTAATTAGCGCGAACACACAGACTAACAAAAAAATTTAAACTCATTGATTGATTCAAGTTGTTTTGAAACTTTATTATTTATTAAATTATGTATTTATACCTAAGATATAAGTATATGTAGATAAGAATTGATAAAAGTTACACAGGTTTGTATAATCTATATCTTCTATCTATACCATTTATAAACAGATAACTTCTATAGACAACGACAAGGCTTACTTATAGGTAAACCAAACACACGAAACGCTTGCGCGATGTAATTGGACCATCTAATATATTGGTGCATTTCGGAATTACGATCCCGAAGCGAAGTGAGGGCGGGCCACTAGTGTATTATAATTTGATTTTCTTAAAGTAGATACCTAACTAATTTTGTTTAAATGCACGCAGCCAAGGCCGCCTGGTCAATAAAACGCCACAATAACATAAAAAAACGAAATTAAAATAAGCACCTGAATGTAATTTCATTAATAGCATTGAATTAATTACAATACATTATGTATTAATATTACATTGCGAAGGTTGCATCACGCGCGTCCCCTTCAGCATAACCCTAGCAACATGGATACACTGTTCGGCTTTTTATCATGACAATCAAACTGGTGAGCTACATCCAAAAAACTATAAAAGACATGCAATCTTTAAAACTTCAATAAAACATCACGCAAGTCCTTTCTTGTGAACGTTTTACCCTATGCTGTTAGACGCTGTTTCTCAACCTGACTGAAGATTGCATCGAAGAAATATTAAGCTTACTTACCTATACAACAATTGTGGGAGAGCCACGCTTCGGCATGAATGGGCCGGCTCGACCGGAGTGATACCACTGCCTCACAGAAAACCGGCGTGAAGCAGCCCCTGTGCTGTGTTTCGCCGAGTGAGTGAGGGTACCGGAGGCCCACCCGGGGAGGGGAAGGGGATTAAAGGTTGGCAGCGCACGTGTAACTCCAATGGTGTTGCAAGTGTCCATGGGCGGCGGCAATTGCTTACCATCAGGTGATCTGCCTGCTCGTTTGCTACCTATCACATAAAAAGAAACAATTTTGAATTTTTAACTAGTGGTCCGCCCTCACTTCATTTCGAGACGTAAATCGTACCAATAGATGGCGCTGGATGTAGATTGCTTCGCGCTAGTGTTTTGCTTTATTGGTTAACAAAGAAAGACTACTAGTCGCCCGCTCTCACTTCGTTTCGGTATTTAACTTAGACTACTAATTACCAATAGATGGCGCTGGGAGTCGATTACATTGCGCAAGTGTTTCGTGTTTTCAGTTTGCCTATAAGCCTTCATGTGGACTTTTAGATTAACCGCTCTATAAATAGTACCTATAGATAAGATATTTACTAACATAGCTTTTCAGAACCACCAATCAAATGTATCACATTGTTGCTTGAAGTAAATAAATTGAATACATGTGGCGATGAGTTCGTTTCTGACAGACAGGAGTCCTAAAGGGTCTTCAATATGCACGAGCCCAACATATCGAAGTAATTAAAACAGGTGACATAAGGGGCCGTTAGGCAACGCTTACGTCACAGCCCGCTAGAAAGCAACGCCGGGTGCGCACGCTTGCTCCCGTACTCGAGCATGTTAGCATTCCTTGCACATGTGAAGGCCCTGGTGTGAATTTTTAGTCAGTTTTTTATGTCAATGATGGCATATGAGCAGGACCCACCACCTTCTATGGTCCTTCCTGCCTTCTTGGCATACGGACTGAATCTTGGGAGACGCCATCGGTCGAAAAATAGCGGAAAGACCTAGACTAAGGAGAGAGTACTGCTCGAGCGCACAGTCATGTGCTGTGTTAGGTATTTCACGCAACAGATGGGGAGAGGTTTTATTTTTAAATTATTAAACTTTAGGCCAATGCTTGACCACAATCACACCTGATGGAAAGTGACGATGAGGTCTGGGATGACAGGCGTTTGCCTAGAAGAGGCCTGTTACTCTTGTCTTAAAGATGTCCAGATTTTATAGGTGAAACAGAATTGGGACAGAAATAGAGATATTTAAGGAAGTTAAGTAAAGCTGCCATACGGGATAGAGCCCCGTGCAAGTATCGATGGCATATGAGCAGGCGGATCACGCCAGTGGAAGTCCAGTGGAAGTGCGGTACCCTCACTCACTGGACGAATCACTGCGCGGACGCAGCTTCACGTGCTCTCTCTCAGTACACTTCTGGATTGCATCGGTGATAATAAATTACTTATTTATTTTATTTACAAAATAATGACCTCCTAATCCATATTTCGGCTATGGCGGCCAATTTTAACGATCTACATTGACTCAAGGACCTTTATTAATAGTGCACAAGTGTGTGCGCAGACACAACTGCACCCTCTATTCCTTTACCCTCATATTTCGATGGGACAACAGAACGAACCGAGACGAACGAAGAGGGTTGAGTAGGTAACTACTATGTATACCTTATTATAGGTACAGAACTTGTAGTTAGTTAGCATTCCTTGCTCACAATGAGGTGAGTGCTGCTGAGAATCACTTAGTTGGACAGTTCTGGGTTGCGGGTGATATAATGATGGTATTGGCAGATATTTGGGGTTATTTAATTCTTTTGACTCGCTACTAGAAAGCTACGTCAGTGCGCCTTGCTCTAAACTTGCGGGGAACTTTAACGACTAAGTATGATAATATTCCTTGTCTCGATACTTCAAGAACTTGGTATCAAGAAGCGTCTTTTTTCGACAGAATCGCATCTCGACATGTCTCGTGTGAAAGAGTGTCACGGCTCCATCTCTTCCTTATAGTGCATCTATTTTAATAGTGTTCTATGGTATAGGTAATGTGTTTTATATTTAACGTCGTAACGCCCAAAAGCGTTTTAAAAGGCATAAAACAATTTGTTTTCTATTGTGTTTGCTGTCTGGGCCTTAAGATGTTAAGGTATTTAGTTAGCGGCCAATTCAGGGTAGGGAATGACGATCCGTGAGGATTTCTTTATAACAGAATACTCTATCGTTCGTGCTAATGTCAGCTTGTTTATGTATAGTCATAAATAAATGGAAAAACACAGATATTTTAAAATCTTTCATCCATACAAATATGTACGTAGAAAGTAAGGCCGAGTGACGTCGTCTTAAAATTCTGCGATATGCCTGCCCTTCAAAGGACCGGACGTGACAAAAATAAAACAACAGGAAGGTTAAAGGAAAGGTGAACTTATTGAAAATGGTGTAGACCTTGAAGGTTTTGGATCAAATCTTGCTTTTTCAATTCTAAAGTTACACATTTAAACTCCTTACAACTTACACACCACTAAATTAGTACACATACACTGTACAGGGCTAGCTCATTTTGCTTTAATAAAAAAAACACGTTATCTTAATTTAATTTCGTAAGTAATTGTAAAAAAAAATAATAAATGTCTCTACATACAAGATTCTTATTATTTTCAGTTTAGTATTTCAGCAATACAGGATTGCCAAAAATGCGATACTTACTATTTATAAGATAAGTAATTACATATTCCGAGTTTGGGTTGCTACGTAGGTAAGTAAGTAGTTTTGTTCCCAGGCGAGTATAAATAAATGCAACCCACTTTCCTCTTCAATTGTTTGCAAGCATTTTAAATAGACTTTTCGAATCGGGCCTCTTATGTTATTATTATTTATACCACCAGGATCCACCAATGGGTTCCTATGAAAACATACAGCTCCAATTACAACATTGTCGGCCACGTAACAGCAGCATTTGCACGCGGCCGCAGTACTCTACGCGCCGGGGTTTTAATGAACTAAGGAAGATGGATTGCCTATTAAATTCGACACAAGCCCACTTACAGTATGTAGCTCACCTCAATTAGAGTTTAATAAAAATAACACGTAATTATATGCCTGAATATATCGGTCGGTAATACATTCGCTTTGGTAATATTAGATTATTTGTATCAGTAAGATAGGGAAGAGCGGAGAGCGGTGAGTGAGAAGGAAAATCAAAGATTTTTATTATATTTGCTAAGCCTCGCGTTACAGATATCAGCTTCCTGCATAGATAAAGTAACACAAATTGTTTAATTATTAGTAGTTTGTGCTATTGTACTACGTAAAATTAGTCTTGTTATGTATGTAGGTATGTATGTAGACGCTTCTGTAGGTATACAAAACTTAAAATAGTAAAACTCCTTAGTCAATAAAGATTAAGATTTTATCTGGTTGAAAAGTCAGAAAAAAATAAGAAAAAGCCTTGAAATCAGACGAAAAAATTATTGTCAAATATTATTTTACCAGCAAATGGCGTCCACTTAATTTTTTTTAGCGGAACAGCCATGTTTATGTGCTTACTTGTGTTTACCTAGTCAATTTTGTATTTAAAGACCTTCAACATAATAATTACTTAATTATAGTATTTTTGAGTATTATAATCCTGAAAACACACTTGTTATTAGGTAAAAGAACTTTGAAAAAGTTATTTGAATTTCCCGCTTTGCGTCATCGTGATGTAATGAGTTTTCGGTAGATGCCGCCACCACACGTCAAGGCCGTTTCTGTTCACTTATTTATTTACCATATTTAAACCGACCGATGATTATTTAACCGATATTCATGAATAATTTATGGTGGTCTTTATATTGCTTAATATTATTGTAAGGAAAATGCATGCATTTGTTTTTTATTACTTAAACAATGAAAACAACAGGTAATTTCTGAACGTTAGATGTCGTCATCTGAAAATGTCACTCTGCAATGTCAATGTCAAACTGTGAAAGAGAATTTTTTGTTTCTTCTTGACCGTCTTTCTGTAATTATTTTAAATTATAATAACTGTATGTATTAACATGGCTTATCTAACTCAAGCGGATTATGTGAAATACGTATGTTCATGTGGACAACTGAAGCCTATAACTAGTCTCTATTTCTGTCGGCATTGCTTGAAGATTCGCTGCGGTTTCTGCATTTGTCATGAGGTAACAGGCTCTTTTACTGCACAAAATGTATAGAAATCTCACCGATAGTCATTAATTAAACTATTGAAATAATGGAATATTGCACAGCAAGATAGGTACCATTTGTGTTGAACAATGGTGCGTCCAAGTTGTATGTAGGACTTGACGCACCTTGGACGCGCCTCAGCTTTTATCCCATTGTAATGCGTTGGCTGTGACCATTATCTGAGTGAATTGTTAGTCTTCTATTCTAACATGACACTGAATACAAATCAAAAGTATTATAGAATGAATACAGGTTAAAAGTTTTATTTAGTTACACCAATTTAATACCCCACTGTGGTGGTGACTCATAAAGTTATTAGAAACTGAATTAATTAAGTGTTAATAAAACACATTCTTTGTCAGTTGTTTTTGTAAAGATCAACCAATCATGTTGAAGAAGCAGGTTATATCTTCAACTAATTAAGTTTAAAATGTGTATCCTATTTATTTAAGTAGTTACTTGCACACAATGCAGCAATCTTATTTTAACTTTCAGGTTGATTCCCACTATTGTGCCAACTGTTTGGAGAACATGCCCTCATCGGAAGCCCGGCTGAAAAAGAACCGATGCAGCAGCTGCTTCGACTGCCCTAGTTGTTTCCACACACTATCCACGCGGGCCACCCTCGCTCAGCCCCGGCAGGCTGTACAGGAGCCCGCGGGGGGAGATGCAAAGGTTGAGAATAAACAGCCCAAGAAGATGTACTATTTATCTTGCTTCAATTGTCGGTGGACTTCAAGGGATGTAGGGATTCCAGATCAACCTGTTGGTTAGTATGTTTATTTATTTATTATTTATGTTGCCATATAGTTCTTAAATGAATACTAAGTCTGATGAAATAAAAACCACATACCTACTACATATTTGAAACACACAACTATTGACTTATTTCTAAGAAAATTACTTATTTCATGAACCAAACTACTAACAAAAAACTCTAATTAAAGGTTTATCCCTGTTGTAGCATCTGGTGGATGGCCTGATAGGACTAATCCATTCCTTGCACGTTACAATCAACTTCTGGAATATTACAAGGCAATTGCACAGCAGGAAAAACAAGAGAAGTTGGAAAGGGAAAGAAAAAAATTTGCTATGAGAGGGAAATACATCACCTTGACTGTAAGTAAAAAAAATTTAATATCTTATTCATTATGATTCAATATTTTTATATAGGAAACTATTTTCATTAACCTTTACCTTGGGTTATATTTTTTTTCATTGGTTGTGGATCTATCTGAAGTAAATAAAGTCCAAAATAAAGTGACAAATGCCCGGGGCTATATGGATTCCTGATACGCTAATGCTGGCAAACCTGGAAGAGATGGGCTATGGCCTGCACAGCTGCAAAAACTCCTGCAGCCTACCGATAGTGCAGTCCTCAATATAGGGCTGGGAAAGTTTTATATCTTAGTGCCATAGACACGAGACGAAGAAAGAGTGCTAATGCTAGCCATTGCTAGGAGCCTTATTAGTGTAAACTTGTCCCCAGGATAAAACGGGTCTCACAGGGAGCAATGGCGCGCAACATCGCGGGGCTGCCCTCGAGCGACGCCGGCTCCTCCGCCGCCATCGCCAACTTCGTGCCCAGCCAGGCCTCCGCTGAGGTCGAGGAGCTGCCCGAAGATATTTACACAAAAGATGTTAACTTGAAGCAGAGTGAGCAAATCTCTTTAAAACTTTAAGATTGTAATCGGTTACAATATTTTTTTGGTTTGATCAAGAGTTATGTAGGAAAAAATGGAAATGGACCAGTCAATACGATCAGGGACAAGACAAATGGCCCAAAACTGTCACAGAATGGTGTCCCATACAAAACAAAAGGAAAAGAGGAAGACACCGTCTTATATGGGAAGATAAGATTTCCTACCATCGTTTTAGAATGGCAGGGAAATCTTGGATAAGAGAAGATGTCGACAGAAACTCATGGAGGACTTAGGGAGTTGGCCTTTGCTGAATAGCAATATAATCTTTAAGTGAAATCTGTAATAAAATATGTTTTTCACATATTTAAATTCACATTATAGAGGTAAATAAAGGTTATTGTAATAGTAAAATATGTAGGAGAATAAATATTGAATTCCATTACATACTTCAGATAAGACGTTAATATTTGATACAGTGGGAGAGCCACGCTTCGGTATGAATGGGCCGGCTCGATCGGGGTGATACCACGGCCTCACAGAAGACCGGCGTGAAGCAGCGCCTGCGCTGTGTTACGTCGAGTGAGTGAGCGCACTGGTGAGGGAGTGAGTGAGGGGACCAGAGGCCCAATCGAGGAGAAAGGGGGTTAAAGGTTGGCAGTGCACTCGTGACTCTACTGGTATTGCAGGTGTCTATGGGCGGCGGCCATCGCTTACCATCAGGTGATCCGTCTACTCGTCTGCCACCTATCACAGGATACTCCTAGTTTAGGCAGCGAACTGAAAATTGCGCCCTTAGTTTAAGTAGACTTTTTATTTTGTTTGATTGTTCTGACGATTTTTCAATAAAGTTTTATTTATTTATCACATAAAAAACCTATAGTTAGAGGTTTGAGTTGAATACCATAGGCAATACTATTGTGGTCATAACTTGCAGTAACGAGCATGCCGCAGCGGCTGGCGTCGCCGGAGTGGCAGCCGGCGGGCGTGGCGCGGCTGCACCCGCTGGCGCGCCTGCTCAGCGTCAAGCGCAGCCAGCGCTGCCGCGCCTGCGACCACAACCTCACCAAGCCCGAGTACAACCCCGGCTCCATCAAGTTCAAGATCGAGCTGCTCGCCTAGTGAGTTCACACCACCACTCACCAAGTCGCCGAACTATGATTTTTTTTTGGTTTATGAGTAGAAATATTATCTTTAGATTCCACTTTCAATACCAACAAAACCAACGAAATAGAAATAGAAAAAACTAGATCAAGTTAGGTCCATATAGAACACTATAGTCGGGCCGTTGTCAAAGATTTAAATCATAGATATGCCCTGATACCTAAAAACGAGGCAATATTTTGATGACATGACGTGTGCGTGTCATCGAAAGTCACTATCTATGAGGATAAAATACGGTCAGTAAAATTTTCATACTGGGAACTAAAAATAAAACAATTTTATTTATGGGACATTTTATTTCCAAATGTTACACTACATTTATCTATTTATTCAAATAAATGACTCTAATCACAGAGCGAATATCGGGTTTGATCACCAAACCGCATAAAGTGTGGTGATTATGCATAATCCCATCATAGTAGCTATGACTTGATTTCTATGATAAAGGCCTTTGCCCTACTATTCCTTAAGAAAAAATATGAGTAATATTTACTATAATTTCATAATTAATTAATAAATTAACACAACCCCAGATTTAATGTCCTGACTCCGTACTAAGTAGCTTAAGCTAAGCTAAGCGCTTGTGTATAAGAATAAGACAACAGAACAAATATAATACTTGTAACTTTACGACCTAGAAGACCTAGGAGAATCAAACATAAATAATTTTCTTTGAAATGAGAAGAGCAAACTCGACTAAATTGTCCAGGTAACCAGTATTCATCCCTTCGATCCCGCTGGATAACTTTGATCAATTTTCCTTTTAAACGCGGATCTTGCGGTAATCTAAAACAATAAACGTTCACTTAAAATGATACGTAATTATTATTTGCATGTTTATTGATTTCTAGTCGAAATAAATTACTATTTTATATCTGACCGCTATTAAAACAATGCCTATCGAAACTGCTGACGCTACCGTACTTTTCCCAACCATTAAAAATGAGCTGTTATCAACTGAGTTCTGAGTACTACAGCGGGTCTAAGTATATTGGCCACCGAGATAATGATGTTGTCTCTTTTTGTCTCAAAGTTATTGCCAATACTACTCTCTCTGTCCCGCGTTGGCCGATCAGACTTTGATGTTTTGTCAACAAAATAAATAAATTAAAATTATTGATGAAATATAAATACTTACGAGTGAAATGTTACACCATTCGCTTTATTTGAATTTGTAGTATTTTTCTTGCACAATAATAGGCACATGAAGGCATTTTGAGTGCTTTTTCCTGTCAAAAATCCAGGCAGCTGTATCGTACAACTGGTCCACCGAGTGCAAACGACAACTAATTCGTGCTAATCCCAGTTGAGCAAAACTAGGTTATTTGAGGCGCGACTCAAATCGGCGCGGTCAAAGTATGGCGAGGGCATATCTATGATTTAAATCTTTGGCCGTTGTATCCTGCCCGATTTGACAATATATTTTTTTTATTTTGCATACATCCTTGTTATGAGGAACACATTTAGCGAATCATAAAGAACCACTTTAAAATATAAAACTTCATTTCATAATTTCAAAGGCACCTAATTATCTAATTATTTGTCTTTTATTACCTAAAATAATTTGAGAATAAAAAGAAAACGTAAAATTTCCACTCAATATTACGCGTTTACAAAATTACGCCGTTTGACACGTTTTCAAAGTGACGTAACCTGTAATACTCACCGCGTATTTTTTTTTAAATACTAGTTATTTATCACTTGAAGGTTTTAATATTTTATTTTGTAAATAAATTTCGCGTTTCGCTTCTTCTTTCTTAATACGAAATGCTAAGGAATGGAACAACTTGCTGGCTTCTGTATTCCCAGATAGTGTCTTTAAGTCGAGAGTGAATAGGCTTCTTCTGGGAAAACACGCTACATCTTAGACCTTATTGTCACTCTCCATCAGGAGAGACGAAATCAAGTGCAAACCCAAAAAAAAATTTTTTTTTGAATATAGGAAACTGCCCTTAGTGGAAATAACTGTTACTTAAAATGATCGGGCAATGTCACGTTGTCCCTCACTAGTGCTTTCAGGCGGACATTTGTCAAATCGGGCATAATACAACGGCCCGACTATAATGCGATTCAGCGGTAGCTTACATAATATTTGACATTCATAAATGTTCTATATGGACTTAAATTTAATAAAGAATATTTATATTTCTATGAATGTCCAAACATAGTGTATCGCTGGTTTGGAATGTCGATCTACTGACAAATTACACTATATATACCCAAGGATCCTAACCTGGGGTGAATTAATGTAGCAGAAAAGAGCTATGTTTATAGGATAAAAGTAAAACTAATAAACATGATGGTTAACAATCCCCTAGAACTGAAGGTTGTTGAAGGTTTCAAAGGTTCGGAAATTATTTAGGAACTTGGAACTCTTTAAGAAGGACTAAAAGAGAATTAGTGTTTTTCATTTGTAATAGAAGACAGACGACACATTCAAGTTACAAATTTCCCAACTTTTTAAAAATTAGTGAGATAGAGTGAAGGATTGTAGGTCGTTAATATCATCTTTATTATTAACAGCTACCACGTCCCCGAAGTGAAGATAATCTCATACGAGACCCCGAAGCCGGGCCAGAAGTCCGCCCTTGCTGCTGAAGCTGAGCAACCCCACCGGCCGACCTAGGAGTCAAATAAATCATTTTCTTTGAAATGAGAAGAGCAAATTCGACTAAATTGTCCAGGTAACCAGTATTCATCCCTTCGATCCCGCTGGATAACTTTGATCAATTTTTCTTTTAAACGCGGATCTTGCGGAAATCTAAAACAATAAACGTTCACTTAAAAATAATACGTAATTATTATTTGCATGTTTATTGATTTCTAGTCGAAATAAAATTGCTATTTTATATCTGACCGCTATTAAAACAATGCCTATCGAAACTGCTGACGCTACCGTACTTTTCCCAACCATTAACAAATGAGCTGTTATCAACTGAGTTCTGAGTACTACAGCGGGTCTAAGTATATTGGCCACCGAGATAATGATGTTGTCTCTTTTTGTCTCACAGTAATTGCCAATACTACTCTCTCTGTCACGCGTTGGCCGATCAGACTTTGATGTTTTGTCAACAAAATAAAATAAATTAAATTATTGATGAAATATAAATACTTACGAGTGAAATGTTACACCATTCGCTTTATTTGAATTTGTAGTATTTTTCTTGCACAATAAAGGCACATGAAGGCATTTTGAGTGCTTTTTCCTGTCAAAAATCCAGGCAGCTGTGTCGTACAACTGTCACCGAGTGCAAACGGCAACTAATTCGTGCTAATCCCAGTTGAGCAAAACTAGGTTATTTGAGGTGCGACTCAAATCGGCGCGGTCAAAGTATGGCGAGGGCATATCTATGATTTAAATCTTTGGCCGTTGTATCCTGCCCGATTTGACAATATATTTTTTTATTTTGCATACATCCTTGTTATGAGGACACATTTAGCGAATCATAAAGAACCACTTTAAAATATAAAACTTCATTTCATAATGTCAAAGGCACCTAATTATCTAATTATTTGTCTTTTATTACCTAAAATAATTTGAGAATAAAAAGAAAACGTAAAATTTCCACTCAATATTACGCGTTACAAAATTACGCCGTTTGACACGTTTTCAAAGTGACGTAAACCTGTAATACTCACCGCGTATTTTTTTTTTAAATACTAGTTATTTATCACTTGAAGTTTAATATTTTTATTTTGTAAATAAATTTCGCGTTTCGCTTCTTCTTTCTTAATACGAATGCTAAGGAATGGAACAACTTGCTGCTTCTGTATTCCCAGATAGTGTCTTTAAGTCGAGAGTGAATAGGCTTCTTCTGGGAAAGCACGCTACATCTTAGACCTCATTGGCACTCTCCATCAGGAGAGACGAAATCAAGTGCAAACCCAAAAAAAATTTTTTTTTTGAATATAGGAAACTGCCCTTAGTGGAAATAACTGTTACTTAAAATGATTCGGCAATGTCAGTTGTCCCTCACTAGTGCTTTCAGGCTGACATTTGTCAAATCGGGCATAATACAACGGCCGACTATAATGCGATTCAGCGGTAGCTTACATAATAGTTGACATTCATAAATGTTCTATAAGGACTTAAATTGAATAAAGAATATTTATATTTCTATGAATGTCAAAACATAGTGTATAATCTATCGCTGGTTTGGAATGTCGATCTACTGACAAATTACACTATATATACCCAAGGATCCTAACCTGGGGTGAATTAATGTAGCAGAAAAGAGCTATGTTTATAGGATAAAGTGAACTAATAAACATGATGGTTAACAATCCCCTAGAACAGAAGGTTGTTGAAGGTTTCAAAGGTTCGGAAATTATTTAGGAACTTAGAACTCTTTAAGAAAGACTAAAAGAGAGAATTAGTGTTTTTCATTTGTAATAGAAGACAGACGACACAATCAAGTTAAAAAATTCCGAACTTTTTAAAAATTAGTGAGATAGAGTGAAGGATTGTAGGTCGTATCATTCGTTAATGTCATCATTATTATTAATTACAGCTACCACGTCCCCGAAGTGAAGATAATCTCATACGAGACCCCGAAGCCGGGCCAGAAGTCCGCCCTGCTGCTGAAGCTGAGCAACCCCACCGGCCACGAGATGTCGCTGCGGCTGCTGCGGCCCGAGGACCTGCCGCCGCCCGCCGACCACGAGCCGCCCAGCATCGACGCCAAGCTGGACAAGTCGCTCACTCTGGATAAGGTACCATATTTATACCATACCTCAGATATCTTCATTCAATGCAAACTCGTATAGTATCATACGAGTTTTTTTTCTTGAGACTGCGATGACACTCTGGTTCCCCTTCGGCCAGTTTGAAAACCACTGTTCCGAAACTTTTCGAATAAAGAACAATATTTCTAATACCGAAACTGGTTTCCAAAAGAGAATAAATCTTCTGTTTTCGAAACTCGTTACCAATTAAGAAAAATATTTCTTCTTCTGAAATATTCTGTTTTCGAAAAGTTACTTGCAAGTATTCTTACAGCCTTAGTTTTAGCTAATTAAGTCGTCATGTAACAAAACATGACGTCGTATTTAAACAAAAGCCCATACAGCGCGTGTAAAATGTGCGCGTGGGAACTTCGATTCGGTCGTAACGCCCTCTTCAAATAGTGATTGGTCCGGGTCGAGCGAAAGTAATATATATTTCGAATTTTTGAACATAGCTCGGGTTTGTGATCACCAATCCGCATTAGGCAAGCGTGGTGACTACGCCTATTTCCATCATAGTAGCGATACCTTGATTTTTATGATGGAGGTCTTTGTCCTGCAGTGGGACAGTATATAGGCTGATACTTTACGGTGTGATGATAGGACGGGTCCTGGTACACTACCCTGGAGCGGCGCGGCCCCCCGGCTGTGGGCGCGTGCAGCGCTTCGCCCCCGGCCGCCACGCTGACGCTGGCGCAGCGCGACGACGCCGCCGAGTACGACGACACGCAGCAGCAGCCGCACGACGAGTGAGTGACCGTGGCTATAAATTCATGTTTTTTTTATCATGATCACTAGTTGCGTATTAGTCGCCCTACGATTATTTGGCTCCTGGCAAAAGTCGGAACTAATGTTGTTGCCCTTAAGTACAAGACGAGTGAGAAAAACAACATTACTTTCGACTTTTGCCAGTGGTGACAGGTACCACATCAGCTTAGAGATGTTAAGGTTATCGCTCCCAAGGCATCACACGGCTTATGACGTTCTCTAGAGGGAGCGGAGGACACAATAGATCAATTTGGTCGCAGTGTCCACTTGGAAACGAACGCTCAGAGAACTACAAATAATAATACGAGACTACGAGTCATTGTTGATTAACATAATGGTTTCCCGGAGAAAAAATGTGTGCCCTTAAATTTTTTAATAGAACCATTAATATGCCCCAGCCCCTCGGCATCTGCCCCGGGCACGTTATTCCCTGTAGCGCTGGTACTCTGCGGAGACATTCTGTAAGTTGTCGGTATACTTTCAGCTTCATCGTATGGCGCAAGTCGAACAAGCTGGCGCTGCGGTTGGAGGTAACCACCAGCGAGGACGCGGCTCCAGGCTCCGAAGCCCGCTGCGCGCTGGCGCTGCAGTACTCGTACCGCAACACCGTGCCGCCCGCGCCCGCCGCCGCCGCGCCCGAGACCACACGCTGCACCTGGCGCTGCAGCTGGACCTGGGCCGAGTCGGCTAGGCACCAGCCGGGCTAACATGCGCACCACGAGATAATTTCTCGACACTCGTATTTTGTCGGCGCAAGTTGCATCTCGCTTACCTGACTGAGCGATGAGCGGGATAGAAGGATGCGCTCTCGCGAACGAGTCGACAAAATTTTGTCGCGGTGCGCATGTTAGGCCTACTGGCCTGGAGCACAATTCTCGTGCACTCGATAGACATATCGAATGAGAGATTACCATCATCATCATCATCATCATTTCAGCCAATAGACGTCCACTGCTGGACATAGGCCTACCCCAAAGTTCTCCACACAGATCGGTCCTGTGCCACCCGCATCCAAGGGACTCCCGCGACCTTCACCAGATCGTCGGATATCAGTGTTAAATTCGATACGTATATTGAGTGTACGAGAAGGAGAGATGTTTGCTAATGCAAAATCCGATAGATGGCGTTACGTTGACGTCAGGTCTAACGAGTGGATTGGTTACATTTTGACGTATCATGTCAAAATTATGAAGTTAAGTTATGAAACAACCAATGTCGTCAAAATTGGACCTGACGTCAACGTAACGCCATCTATCGGATTTTACATTTGCAAAAACCCTCATTCTCGTGCACTCGATATACATATTGAATGAGAGATTATCATACATTCGTTCATAACTTCATATAAATGTTTAATTCAATATGTATATCAATTGCATGAGAATTGGGCTCCTGAATCGATGATGTTGTTCTCATATTTTGTTTCTAAAACCTACCTAAACATTTACATAACTTCACTGGAGTACCAGTGTTTGCTTTTACTTGTTAAATGAATACATTCTACTAGTCTCGTAAATCATTAACATATTTATCACAATTTAAATTAGTTGGTGATGTAATGGAACTCAATTTATCGAATATAGCAGCTATATTTAGGATAAATAAAAACATGGTGCCTAAATAATATATTCATTTTCTGCATGAAATTACTCTTGAAATTCCATTTTTCTTGTGAATGCACAGGAGATTTTAGTTAGTTATTATTTATTTTTTATATTTTTAAGTTAATAACTTAATTTTACGGATAATTTAGGCTAAGTTTCTAATACAGTCCACTTATTTTACTGTGCAATCAGGCATTGAACAATATTTATACTGTTATGTATGAGTACTTATATAATAATATATTAACATGTAAGTTTTGCACTTTTTGTAATGCAGATTGCAAATCAAATAAGTATTTACTTTGCTGTTGAACATTAGCAAATATAATATATATTTCAGCTTACTTCGTAGTTTTATTTACCTTCCTAACGTTAGGTGTTATTATTTGAATAAAACAATCTTATCAGAATTTGTAAAACATCATGTTTTATAAAATGCAACAAATATTTACAATTAAAATGCAGTGTTGTAGAATTCTTTAACCCATCACCATATACTGTGACCATTCTTAACCTGAGACTTCTAACACCAAAAAATACAAATGAACATTCACTAAAATATCTATACATTATTTCTCAAGTGCTGTGCAGTCTTTAAAAATATTTGGTTGTAATATATTCCTTTAAAAATATTTCTTTAAGGAACTGGAAGACAAAAAAAGATAGAGGTTCCATCACAAATGCAAGATGAATTAACATAACAGTAAATTAGTCTATGCACAATCCTTAAAAACTTGTGTCTTAGCTGAATATATTACATCATTTATCCCAACCCCATCATAGCTGCAGCCAATGAGGGAAATCGGCAGGTTTTTATCATTTATATACTGTCTGATTTTGTCCACCCGCTCATAGTGACCAACAACATATTGTGGAATACAGCTATCCAGAATCTTTACGTTATGTGCCGAAGGCTTGTCTTTAATATTCAAGATTAGATTAATCTCCTTCAAGGCAATATCTAATAGTTGTTTCTCAGTGATGTTTGGGCCAAACTTCTCTTTAAACCATTTTCCACCAAGCATGACAGTCAAAACTGTTCCATTCTGATCAGGAAGACAGCAAGAATCAAAAACAACACCCAGAATAGGCGAATTCTCTATGGGAGGCACTAGGAAACCAAATGCAGGAGTTATAAGATCTTCTTTAGAATCAAAATACAAATTAACAATACCTACTGTAACAAATGGGATGTTTCTAAGATCATTAGCCAACTCTGGGTGTTGTTTCTGAACCAGATTTGCAAGTGAATAAGATGGAATTGATGAGTAAACATGTGATGCTTCTATTTTCTTCCCAGCCTTATCCTTCAGTGTTACAGTACTAGAGTCAATAAATTCAATTTCGTCAATTTTCTCATTAAATCTTATATCAACATCATTCTCCCCCAGATATTTCTGCATCATCTGTGGGAAGGTCTCCAAACCACCTCTTATTGTGTACACATTCCACTTTTCCTCCTGTGCCTTTTTAGCCAAATCAGTCAATTCTAATTCTTTATCAGAATTTGACTTAAATAAAGACTTCATCAACCCTTTTACAACACCACCGTGGGCTTGCTCCCATTCAAATAAAGTTTTCATGAGAAATTTGACTGATATTTCCTTTGCATCCCCCGCACAAATGCCACAAATCATAGGTGATATAGCATAGTCAGCAATTTCTTTACCAAATCGCCTTTCAACAAAATTATAAATGGAATCATCATCCATCAGTTTGTTGGGTTGTCTGATGTCATTGAACAGGGCATAAATGAGGGGTTTAGAGAATGGCCGATTAGTTTGGAAAACTCCTTTCAAACTTGAGGGGAGGAGGTGTAAGTTATTGTTGACATAGATCATTCCTGTTTTTGGCCGCTGGGTGGTCGGGTTTGATCGGCACTATGTGCTCGCTCAGGCCCAGGTCCTGCATCATGTTGAGGTGTATTCAACCCGGTCATACCTCGCGGCCTGATGGTCCTCGGGCCGAGTTCGAAGGTGTAGTCTTTGGTTTTGATGGATTTAATCCATCCTCCGCAGTAGTTGGTGGCCTCCAGCAGGAATAACTTGAGGTTATTATTATTTGTAGGTTGTTTTTGAGCAGGTAGTAACCGGCCGACAGCCCGCCGAGTCCGCCGCCAAGTATTGCCGCCATGTCCAGGTCTTAGTCGGAAACCAGGTTAAGAATTTATATGTTCCATTAAAAGCAAAATTGGTGCTATTTTTCTTTCACTGGACAGTCAAGTTTGTTTTTATTTAATTTTTGACAACTTTCAGCTGTTTTTGACAACACCGACAATAAATGACAGTTGAGATCAGTTTCACGAAATTCTCATAAAAAATATAAAAAAAATATAATATACAATTGAGTACTTAAATTATTTATTATAATATTTTCTAAGTACATGTTATGTAATATATTTTTTTATTTTCTATGTTGAAAAACTTGAAAAAAAAACATTATCCTTAAACGTGTTTGCCTTACTTACCTTAGGCTGGCTTTATAATAATTATGCCTTCGCCTTAATGTTCGACGACTAATTTTTTTTTCTTGGACTGTGACTCTCATGGCGCAGTGGCTATAGCGTTGCGCCCAAATGCGGAAGGTCTCAGGTTCGATTTCCATATGGATTAATTAGGGAAACAAACTTTTTTATAACATGATTTGAACCTAGTTGATTGGTGTAAGTGAATGGTGGAGCGCATTGTATTTCTTTCGGTATGATCTCAAAAACTCCCATGTATTTACTAAAAAGACTAGACTGACTCCAACGAGTTTAACCCATTTTCGGAACAGCGGCCAAGCGTGAGACGGAACGATTCCGATAATAGGGATTATGGATTGGGACGCGACTGGGACGCAGTTGCGGTGTCGCGCGCCGATAATGAATTTCAATTTCATACTGAACGCACACGATTACTGACGAATCCCCGACAAAGAGCTGTTAAAACCGATATTTTGGAAAGTTAAAATAAGTATTTTTTAAAACGGCTGCCTATGCAAGTTCTATTCAAACCAATATCTCTCCAACCAGTTTGAACTATCGTGATCGTCGCTTTGCTTCACATACCTACCTACTCGTAAGCACTCGTAAGTCCCAAACTCTGATAGCTATGACGAAGTGACGTCTATTGCGTTAAGCTCAAAGAGTCCCGAGTTCGATTCCGGTTTCAGTAAATTTAGAAAAGGGAGCGTCTAGGTGTATGGACAGAAGCTTATCGGTAGCTAAAAAGTAGGTAGGTACTCATAGAAATATCAGATAAAAATCATGATTGTAGATACATAAGCCTGACCCTAACTATCGCAAACAACCATAGAAATCCCAGCTAGGTACGCCAAGGTCTACCATCTTTTTTAAGTCGGGAACCGGATCCACGCCTGCATGAGATGAACCGTTCATTAAATAAATGTAGGTATATCAATAGGTACCTTAGGTATTTCATATCCATGGGTTTTATCAGCTCCATGTCAGCCCCTCAGTATAAAACCAATGCAAGTGTTAAGTCCTCCCCAGTCCTTGCTTACTCCCGCACCAAGCAACAATGAGCCAACCTTCCAAAGCCGATAAGAAAGGGAAACCTGCCGAGGTCCGACTCCAAAGGATCCTCGACAAGATCGAAACCTTCAAACTGAGCAACTCATTTGTTTCCCAGATACAGTTGCCAGAACGAGAGAGAAAAGTTAAGAAAGTGTTCTCAGGGAAATTGAAATGGTATCCAGTGCTTGCTGTAGTAGTCTTGCTAGTTGGGATGGTGCTGCAATGGTGGTTCAAGGACTTCTCAACGAAGGTATGTATTTTTTTAATTGTGATAGGTGGGTGCGATTAGCGATTGCCACCGCCCATAGCCACCCTTACACAGTGGAGTCACAAGTGCGCTGCGTCAAAACCGCGGTTTGATACGCTATATGAAGATGAAGGTGGCAGACAAGCTGACGGATTATCTGATACGGATGAATATAAGTAAGTGATTGCCGCCGCTAATCGACACGCAACACCAATGGACTCACGAGTGCGTCGCTAACCTTTGAAACCTATCTTTCAGGGGAAGGGGGAATGGGCTACAGTAACTAACTTACCTTCCCTTACTCACTTGGCGAAACACAGTGCTGACGCAGCGATTTTATGTGAGGACGTAGTATCTTCGGTAAAGCCCGCCCATTCATGCCACACCATGCCTATCTCTCCCACACAAAATGTATGAGCCGGTAAAGGTAATCGTTTCCTAGCACGGGTGAAACTGACGCGATGACGTACTTTCCAGGGCTGCCTCTTCCGCTTGCCCTCATCATCCACGTCACTATTCCGCCCTCCCGAGGACTGCTCCATGTGCGTCGACGTGGAGGGCGTGACGCGGCTCACCAACACCAGCGCACAGGACTTTGAGACGTACGCCTACAGCGCGGCGCCTGTTATCGTCACCGATGCTATGGAGGGTTGGAAGGCTATCAATGTAAGTTTGAGCTTGCGGTAACCGGTGGAGCCGCTTGTCGCTTGTCTGATCCGCCGTAGGGCCTGTAAAATACCAGACAGTCACCGATGCTATGGAAGGGTGGAGCTAGTCAATGTAAGTTGATTAGCGGTAAGCGGTGGCGCTTGTCTAATCTGCAGGGCCTGTAAAGTACCAGACACAGGATCGCCTGGTACCCGTCAATTTACACAAAAGTCTGTCACGCTGTGTTCTTGATATGTGTTTGGTAGAGAGAGGCGCAGTTAGGGGAATTCCCCCTCAGGTGAAACCACACGTTTATCTATATTTGGCATAAAGCTACGTAGATACAAAAAAACCAACCTTGCCAAAAACTGACTAACCTCATATTTGGATCTCACGGCCGCTTACCATCAGACGGACTGAGGTAATCTTGATTGCTCTCGATAAAAAAAAGGCGGTGCACATAGGCGTCATAACAGAGGTGCCAAACATCGACGCGCTAACTATGAAGATTCAAGAAGAAAAATTATAGGGACTTCATTGGTTACGCACACAGACGCTGTAAATCTGTCCTTTATGTTTTTGTGCTTGCTGATGATGTTGTCATTTCCCACCAGGAGTTCAACTTCAAGTTCTTCGCGGAGTTCTACAGCAGCGGCACCATGGGGAAGCAGACCAACGACTGCTTCTTCTTCGCGTACAAGTCCGGGCTCGGCTCCCTGCAGGAGGTGTTCAGCATGGACGAGGGCCGCGCTAACCTGTCCGGGGACCCTTGGTAAGGTTTAATGAAATGACTGGTCAGGATGAGCTAAGTAGAAAGAGGCTAGTCTCAATCTTAGATAGAAACTACAAAAACAAAAAGAATTAACAAAATAATGACAACCTTAGTATTTGTTGTAGCAGCTAGAAGTAGAATAGATATGTGACGACAAATTTTCTTTGATCAACTTACTTGCCTATAAAGATTTCCAGTCTAAGAGAGGGGGGGAGGGGGCTGTACCCGTAACCACGTTGTTAGGCTGGGGCGGCCTAAGACTTGCAAGTAGGTAACTTTGAAAAGTGTATGATTGAAGATAATATTAATTTTTCAAAGAACTACTCATACCTAAATTGTTTAGCTGTTGTCGGATTTAGGCCAGTTGACCGTCCAAGGTACAGTCAACTCCAAAAATATGTATACACTTTACGACCTTGTCACAATACATGTGTCAAGTAGAAGTCGTTCATATACATTTATGTATTGTGACAAGGTCCTAAAGTGTACCTACTTATTTTTGGAGTCGACTGTACTGCTGGAGGGATGAAGTTGATAAAGGTTTGCGTGGACTCCGGGTGACTGGTGAAGGTGGCGCAGGACCGTTCTAGATAGGGACTCTTATTATTGGAGGCCAAAGCTCACTTTAGGTGGCTGCGCCAGCCTAGTTAGTTATTTATGAACTTTAATTATAACCAGGTACGTAGGCTGGAGCACGTGCTACAGCGAGGAGACGCGGCGGCTGCGCAGCTACTACACCCGGCCGTACTTCCTGCCGCGGACGGCCGAGAGCGACATGGTGGATTGGATCTTCATGGGCGGCCCGGGGCAGGGTGCTCATATGCATGTAAGTTCCTTTTAGGACCACTCGTGTGGTTTTCTGTCTCATTGTCTGTCAGATCCGATTTTATGTAGGTACTTGTTTTTGTTTAAGGCTACCCGCCCACATCTGATAATAATCGTTGACCGATTTTATGCAGAACCTACTAATTGCAATACTTAGTCCAACGTACACATCCTAAAAAAAAGGTCAAAAATAATAAGAAAATAAATAAATAAAAAATCGGCCCGATTATCGGTCCTCCAAAAAGATTGACTTGGGTGGGCAGCCTAAATACCTACTCCTGACAGTGTGAACTCGTAAGACCAATTAAGATTACTTGTTTCCGGGTCAGGAAATATACCGCGGGATACCTACTGAGCGAAGTTCCCAGACGAACGGATTGTAGTCAGTCATCGTTGCATTTATGGTACCTAGTAATTTTTTGGAGTAGCCAAACATTTGGACGCAATCTGCCCATCAGTAAATCAATAAGTAGTACACTTATCATCATGTTCACTATGATGCAGACGAGGGTAGTTATGTGAGAGTGGCCGGCAGAGAATTCAATTCCGTAGGTTCCTTCCCAAATTTTACTATTATTTTGTTCAAGTATTTCGCCTTCATAACCCCGTGGTTGCGCAGGTGGACTCGGTGAAGCACATGTCGTGGCAGGCGCAGGTGCCGCGGGCGCAAGCGCTGGGAGCTGGCGCCGCCGCCCGAGTGCCTGTACCGCTGCCGCGCGCTCGCCTTCACCGTGCAGCCCGGGGAGATATGTACGGACGGTTACACTATCCTAACTATACTACTATGGTTCATAATCATGTGTAGTAAACTGACGCATGTCCATGTGTCATCCCCATACATTAACACTCAATTTTACAGATGCAAAATGTCAAAATGCATAGAACCTTGTCATTTTCATCTGTCAGTTACTACACGTTAAAAGTACTCTGTGCTACACATGATTAAAAACCAGAGTTAATCCTAATATTATAAATGCGAAAGTAAAGTCTATCTGTTACTCTTTCACGCCAAAACTACTGAACGGATTGCGAAACCGTTGTTATTAATTTCGCTGCGATAAGTGTAGTTTGAGTTGCGGAACGGGCGTCAGAACCCGTTAGTCATCAGTCAGCTGTCGGAGCGAAATTTAGTTTCGCTTTTAGTTCTTGTCGATTTCCACAAACACGAGCGAAAACAACTCGGCATCGCAACAAAATGGCGGCTGTGATGTCGACGAAACCGCGCGGGGAGAGAGATAGAATATAATTAAATCTATGAGTTAGAACATGCAGTACCATGGCAGTTCCGCTTTTCCTACATATGGACAAGACACCGCGAAATTAATAAGGCTCCGTTGTTATGGTTTCGTAGCGGAGGTGTGCTAAGGGCGTTAGGTACTTAGTACGGAGTCAGGTCAATGTATGAGATGTGAGAATTTATGGGTGCGATGCGCGACCGAAAAGACGCGTTGTTTTGGTCCCAGATGTAATTTATTATAGGTTAACCATTTTTATAATTTCCAGTGGTGGTGGACACGAACCGCTGGTATCACAAGACAACCGTGCTGCCCGGGGACATCAGCATCACCATCGGCGCCGAGTACGACTGAACCGCTCGGAATGTAACGTTAGATTTACTCGAAACTTCGGATTGTGTACTCACTATCTATTAGGATCAGTGATCGGACTTAGTTGTGTTATTATTGACGAAATTTTAACATGGACGTTGGACATGCCGACAGCGCTTATAAAATTAAATATGGATCACAATTTTGATCAATATTGTTCATACAAGTTAGAACATTCATTGTATGAAGTACATACTAGTTTTTTTTTAATTTTTAATAAGAGAAATAGAATAGACGTATAGAATACTTCCGAAATTTCGAAATCCCACGAGCGTATACGCCGTATCCATACTAATGTAATGTTTGAGGTCGTTGACCCTAAATGGCACTACCTAATCCGATCATTGATTAGTATGTGTCTAAATCAGAAGTTCTTTCAATTTGTTGAAGTATTTGTATCATGTATATGTTGTTTAGTTAGTATCTACGAGAAGTTCGCCATATTTACTAGATTGCTTTGTCAAATAAAACTCTGATAAATGCTACGGAAAACCTTTATTACCATGAATCTACAATCTAGTAACACGATGCGGAACGTTGCTGATTACAGAATAAATATCGATTACAATGTAGTATACTGATCTACTGGAATGACTTGCTTCTAACATGCATTAACTTCATACCTCGATAACAATACAGAGAGCCTCGGATGAACATAAGAATTCCGTACAAATTTAAGTACACAATTGAAATATTATAAAATTGGGAATAAAAAATACAAAAATTAACTCCCTCGCACACTTTATTTATCCTTACAAAATGTATCAGATAAAAAAACTAAATTCAGCTACGAATAAAAAAACGCCCATCGGTACTTTCGGCAATAGGATATTAAATTTCTCATACTAAACATAAGCGAAATCGTTTATCGAAGAAACTGCGTACTTTCACTCACGTACTAACAAATATGGATTCTAACACGTTCTTTAGAAATGCAACATCTAATACAGAGATTGATATCGACATTAACAATATTCAAATTCAAATTGATAAATATTTTATGCTTACAATAAGTTACGATTGATCATTTTCAAGTTGATTAAATTACGTTGACACGAGTGGACTTGGGCGCGATTGCGAAAAAGATTTGAAGACACACATATTAAAGATTTAAATGGATCATTGGATCGCATTTTCAATTTATTTAAAATACACGGAAATCTAATATTTTCAAAGAGTCGATGATTGTCTTTACGTAATAGAAGAAAATAATTATACTAGGATCGACACATTTAATCACTCCGCCCACCTTCCATATTGAACTTTACTCCCTCTCAAAGTATGTTAATTATTTTATTATATCAGAAGGCAAACGAGCAAGCGGGTCACCTGATAGTAAGTGAACACCGCCGCCCATGGACATCAGTTTTACCAGGGGTGCGGATGCGTTGCCGGCTTTAAATATTGGAATTACGAGCTTCACCATTGACGATGGTTTATAAATCAGTAAGCAGCCGTCCCCAAGTCCACTAGCTACCTGCTACCCGCGGCGCCTACTCGTCGCTGGTGCCGGCGGAGTCCAGGATGACCTCGAAGGAGAAGGGCTGGAACAGGTAGCCCTCGCCCGCGTAGAACTTGCTCTGGAACTCCACCCTGGGAATGACAAAAATGTTACATGCATATTTGACGCTAGTAAACGCTCGCAGTTTTGCTAGCGTGGAATTTGGATTGCCAATAAAAAAATCTTCAAAATAAATCCCGGCTATACAATAAAAAAGCATACAGTATACAGGTTGTATCTGTGAACATTAACATCCCTTTAACCACGTGATCTACCAACCATTCTGACCAACATTTGTTCTACGACTTTTGAAATTGCACAAAAAAAACATCTTTTCATACAAAGACGGTTATGTGACTTGGTCATTTTGTATGGGGAGTCGAAAATTTTTTAGATAAATTTCGAAAAGTCGTTGAACAATAATGAATGAATGAAAACATTTATTTCGACCAACACGGATCATATACAATTAAAATAACATCAAATCAAATTAAATTAAACACGATATTTATTATTAAATACATACACAGGCACACAGCATCAAAACAGTATTCTTACGTCAGTCCGTACATGAACCATGTTGCAATGGTTCAGGAATAATATTGGATGTAAATGTTCACAGATAAAAGTAAAAAGTAAAAAGAATAATTAGCACGCCAACAGTTTAAAATGTTGCTTAACATAAAAATCGGGTCTTCAAAGGTCATTAATTATAATTATTATAAAAAACCCATACCAGTGCAATCTCAGCGTGTGCAGGAAGGCGGAGAGCCCCTCCATGAGCACGAGGATGGACACGGAGATGGCGGCCCAGCCCGCGAACACCACGTACAGCATGATGCCGCCCGAGTACCCGCCCGACATCAGCCCTGATGAACCACACACAATACATTAATACACAGACACATGCGGACAGTGGAATGTCTATTCAACAGTTGGGACTACTTATAAGTTAAAATATACTATTTTCACTTTTTTACTAATATTTTGTCACGGAGCTACAAAGCTCGGTTCCAAACACAGCTCGGTTCGGTGCGGGGCCTCGCGGAGGGAGTAGTACACTTATTTATGTTACTTGTATCGAACGAAATTTATGAAATGCATTATCAAGGTTTAACTTATGTAATAAGTGGATAGTCTTCATTCAAGCTGGACAGCTGCACATCTTGCTTATCCTTTTTCTATTTTTTTTTTTTTTTTTTTTTTTCCATTTATTTAACATAAACATAACATAGTTTACAAATATAGTATGCCATAAAAACCTTGTCGGTTTGTCCTTGACATAGTTACACTTGAGTATTTCGCTTTCTTAGCAATTTAATAATATGTATATAATGTATATGCATATGCTCACACATATATATACATACATACATATTACATATATTTACTTAATCTAAAAACAAAACAGTAGGTAATCTATTTGTAATTATTAATTACCTAACTAAAGAATCGCGCCTGGGCCACGCGGCGCGAGTTGTTTACGAAGGTATGCCTGTGCATCTCGCTCGCACCGCGCTGCCCAGGTGCGCTCATAAAAAATGGCAACATACAGGGTGATACGCGAAACGGCATCACTTCACGCAATCATTTAAAACGTACCTACATCTTCTGAAGAACGTTTTCAAAGTATTTTTTGAGTGTACGTTTTATAGTTTCCTCGGTTATTAATGCTCGTGTGCTTTCGGGAATTTAGTTTTAATTTTAGTTGTAAAACATGTAGATTTAGACATTTCATTATAATAATGCTAGAGAAGTGACTTATTGTGTGTGTGTGTACGAGTATAATTGTGTGTGTGTGCGCGTGAGTGTTTGTCTGTGTGATTGTGTGTGTAGGTAACCAGTATGCAAATATGTGTGTGTGCATATGTGTGTAAGTGTGTGTGTGTATGTGTGTGTGTATATATAATGTAGGTCTCACCCTTCCTGAGCAGCATGTTCCAGGCGACCTCGGCGAGCTGCGCGTGCGCCAGCGACAGCGCCCACAGCCGCAGGTACGACGCCGTGTGCGAGATGCTGCCCAGCACGTACTCGATCGTGTGGATGGCCTGAGGGCAACGCTCATTAATATTGTAATACATCCTAATGAGACCTAGGCTTCGCTAGATAGAAGGACATCGGTTACCTACAATAGCAGGAGAGAGAGGTCGCTGACCTTTTAAAGCATATGCTCTTCTCTTAATACTGCTGCGCCTAAACCGTCCCACAAAAATGAGGTTCTTGTATATGGAAAGCATAATTACTATGCATTATTGCATGCAAAACGTCTGGTAAAGCTAACAAGAAATGAACTCAGAATAATGATAAGGACAATCGCGGGTCACTGCCCCTTAAATAAACATCTTTATATAATAGGCTCAACGAACAGCCCTCTATGTAGAGGATGCCTTAATGCCGAGGAATCTGTCACACATGTGATCCTGGAATGCGATGCTGTGGCCACCCAACACGAGCAGCCCCTCAAAACGGTGAGGTCGCTCCGCGAAGCCTGTGAGGTTCCCAGGAAACTTCTGCACCTTCTTGCGGGTTGACTTTTGTAACCGCATCACGTACAATGGACCGAAAGAGAGTCTAAGTGTTGAAAATGGAGTCTACTTACATTACATTAGAGAGGTGTATATAACGGTTCGCGTACCTGGTGGATGAAGACCTCGGTGATGTCCTCGTCGTGTCCGCCGTGTCCGCCCGCGGGCACGGGCGCGCCGCCCGCCGCGCCGTTCTCGGCGGTGCCCTCGATGCTCTGGTGGCCTTGTCTCTGTTACATCATACATACATATTAATAACTAAAGACCCGCCTTTACTTCGTTTCGAGACTGTTTAACTCAGGGGTCACCAAGTGGTAGACCTAAGATGGACCGCCGAACCACTTTGTGCGGACCACCGAACCACTTTGGGCGGCCCGCCGAACCACTTTGTGCGGACCACGGAACCACTTTGGGCGGCCCGCCGAACCACTTTGTGCGGACCACCGAACCACTTTGGGCAGCCCGCCGAACTACTTTATGAGGACCGGAAAACTACTGTGTGCGGACGGCGAGCCCTCCGTTGTAATCGATATGAAAAGCCGCTGGGGCCCCACTGTCGTAGACGTCCTTCTTTGTGCGGACCGCGATCGGTCATGGCACTTCTGGAAACGGACTCGTAACGATACTAATTGATGACCCCTGGTTTAGCTATTAAGTCTGATCAGTACCAATAGATGGCGTTGAGCGTCAATTACATCGCGCAAATGTTTCTCATTTTCGGATTATGTATAATCCTTATCGTGGTCCATAGAAGGTATCTCTTTATAAACAAAAACATTATAAATATTGTGAGATAGAGAATGGTAAATCTGAAACTTAATCTCACCCCCAACTATCCAGATGATGAGTGCGTGTAAAAAAAATATTCCATTAAATCCATGATGTTTGTAAATTAAGAATTTTAAAAAATTGTGACTACAATTTGCAAATTATCACAGATGTCAATGTGTCACACAATTTGACAGATGCTAAATGTCAAAATGAATATAGAAACTTTACATTTGCATCTGTCAGTTAACTCCACATGATAAAAATTCATAGATTCTGTGGGTAACTGTGAAACAAGCCGCATCGGCTGATGCAATCCAAAGAATTTTAATTAGTATCTAGTGGTTTTTAGTGTACAAATTTGGTGTTACAGTGAAGTGCCGCAGGGTGATATTAATATAAGAATCATTGAATTGTGTCGTTTTTAACACTGCTATTGTGTGTCGAGTGAGTTGTCACGTGAACAATTTGCTTTGACCTAATAGAGTCTTAAAACCTACGGCTTTGTTAAAAATAGTCTCCACAGAATCCTTAGGACATTAAAACGCTAAACACCGGCATTTTATTGAGTGACTGTGACTTCGACTGACTTCGACTGTTGACTACACTTTATCAAACTACACTTGACATTGGCAAAATTAAATGTGTCATGAACACAATACAGGCCATATATAAAAAAAAAATCTGAGCATAGTTAAAAGAATGTGACTCACGGCGCGCGCCTTCTGCTCCTTCATGATGAAGTACGGCTTGCCGAACAGCATCACCGGCACGCACAGCAGCGCCACGATCACGAACAGCTGGGGACGTCAGGAGATAGGTCAAGCACGCCGCTCAGCACTTCAATACATGTAGGTACACTTTCACCATAGGCGTAGCCAAGATTTGGAGTTTTGGAGGAGGTTTGGAGTTCTACTTGTCCAGGGTGGGGACCTTGGGCGTATGAAGCAGAGTCACTACCAAAAGCGCCATCCGGCCAGTCAACTGGTCTTAGTTACTAGCTATATTTTGTCACATATTTAGCACTAGCGGCCGCCCGCGACTCCGTCCGCGTGGAAAAGTAACTTTTTACCCCCCTTTTAACCCCTTACAACCCCCTTTTCGCAATAAAAAGTAGCCTATGTCCTTTCTCAGGGTCTAGACCATCTGTATGCCAAATTTCATTTAAATCCGTTCAGTAGTTTTGGCGTGAAAGAGTAACTGACAGACAGACAGACAGACAGAGTTACTTGAGCATTTATAATATTAGTATGAATATATGTATTTTCTATAAACGAATTTTAGGAGTGGGCTTTCTGTACTTGTACTATTAAATATTCTGTGGTATGGGGTAAAGCGGACAAAATAGATAGATAAAAGGACAGCTTATACGGTATGCATACCTTCTGGAGGCCGATCTGGCCGGCGTACATGGTGTCGTCGCACACGACGCGCGTGTTCTCGTCCGTCTTGAACAGCATCATGTTGATGAACGTGATGAGGATGGACGGCGCGCAGTACGCGCTCGACCGGACGATCTCTGCAACAACAACCATCGTAACCATCATCAACATGAATAATGAGCATAAATAATGTAAAATGGTAACGGTGTAAAATGATTATCTACGTGACAGGCCTAGCCTAGTGTAGAAATCATGGCAACCTATGCATATGACGCGCTTTTTGCTACAACTTTATATAATTGTGATAAAGTATTCTAAGCCCTTATTAGTAAAAGTTGTTCAATAAACTATTTTATTTTTTATGATGGGGTAACGCCCCTAAAGTTATCTTACGAGGATACAGAGAAATTGCTTTTGGTTTCGAAATAGGTTATTTTTTATAGTGACATGTATTTAATAAATATATACTACAATTGTATTCATAGTGTAACTGAGTTTTGTAATAATTTTATGCAGTAATTGTTTGGTTGTTTATTATAAAAGGTCGTAGGTCCTATTCTTAGCCTGAAACACAGGGCATCCCAGGACACAGTTTAGGCAAGTGAAATTTCTTGTGTACTTTTATATTATATCTTGTTTTGTCCATAAATTTATTTTAGGCATTCAACATCATCATCATTTCAGCCGATAAACGTTCACTGCCGGACATAGGCCTCCCCAAAAGTTCTCCACACAGATCGGTCCTGTGCCACCCGCATCCAAGGGACTCCCGCGACCTTCTCCAGATCGTCGGTCCACCTGGTCGTTTTAGACATAAAGTTAACTGAATAAACTTTATATTTATTATTTATTTATTTATACTAAATTCTGTGAAACAATATTGGTTAGTTACCCGGGTCCTGGCTGCCGAAGTGCGGGGGCGTGGAGCCGTACGAGACCCACTTGATGAACATCAGCAGCACCATGTAGAAGAACAGCAGCACCAGGAACATGATCTGCGGGATGAACTCCACGTAGATGCTGATGCGCCGCTTGAAGTAGCTAGAGACAGACGAGGACATGTCAGTTTACTGGACTATGATAGCGCCAAAAAGGAAAGTGTGGCGACAACTACCGTCGCCCGAATCGGTCAAAAATCTAAAACTAGAATAGAATCCCATACAAAAGTGATTCAGTCAATCTGCTGATTTTTTTTTCATTATACTTGTATAACCCCGTATGTGCACTTTCAGATAGATATCATGTTAGATTTAATTTTTATATCAAATTTCACTCAGTGCGCGGATTGGCTGAGACAATGTATATTAGAGTTGCCACGAGTACCTAGTGATTTTGCCGAATACCGAATGTTCGGCAACGGTGTCGGCCGATGCGCCGAATATTCGGCACAAAATACATGCTAGCCGAGCGCGTAAAGAATGATGAAAAGACGACAGGTTGCGACATGTCTGCAACGTGCGCAAGCGGTGTGAAGATATTTGATTTTTTATCCAACACAACTTACCACTGATAAATTATACTTATTTAAAACTAGTGGCCCGCCCTCACTTCGCTTCGGGACCGTAATTCAGAAACGAACCAATAGATGGCGCTGTGCTCAATTACATCGCGCAAGCGTTTCGTTCTTTCGGTTTACCTATAAGCCTTGTCGTTTTTTATAGAAGTTATCTCTTTATAAATAGTATAGAAGATAGATAGATATTGTTATTTGATGATAATTAAATACACGTCTTGATTAATATGACGTGACTTTTTTGCATGATTAAACTACCAAACAAAATGGCCGAATAGGCCGAATACCGAATAGTAGCCGAATATTCGTGGCATGTCTAATGTATACGCTTACATGTGGTTCCAGAGCGAGAGGCAGACGCCGAACAGCATGTGGAAGACGCCGATGATGATGGAGATCTTCATCTTGTACGCGTTCATGAAGATGATCTTGTTGGCTTCAGCGAGCTGCCAAACAGAATAACGACATTCAGGTCATTTCATATCAATTACCATATAAATGGGAAAGTGTGTCTGTCTGTATGTTTGTCTTTCTTTCACAGCAAAACGAAGCGACGAATTGACGTGTTTTTTTGAGTGGAGATAGTTGAAGGGATGGAGAGTAATATAGGCTACTTTTTGCCTCTTTCTAATCCCCCATTTAAGGGAAGTGGGGGGCGCGAGCGAAGCCGCGGACAAAAGCTTTTCACTATAAAACGTTTGTCATTTGGCAGTGACGTAGAAGACATAAACATTACTTATTTCCTTATATTGTCAAAAAATATTGAGAATGGAGAATTCGAAAATTTTATTTCAGCCTTCATTTGCTTTTTTTCGTTACAAAAGTTGTGTAGACAACATTTTTGTTTTTTTTTTATTCGGAATAGTAACTTCTTTATCTTTATTAACATAGGCCTCTCCAAAAGCTCGCCACTTTGATCGATCTTCGGCTACTCGCATCCAGCTCCAGCCAGCCCTCTTGCGCAGATCGTCACTCCATCTGGCCTGAGGTCGTCCTACACTACGTTTACCGAGACGCGGTCTCCACTCCAGAACTCGTTTACCCCAACGGTTGTCAGTTCTGAAGATCGATCAAAGTGGCGAGCATTTGGAGAGGCCTATGTCCAGCAGTGGACTGCAACAGGCTGATGATGATGATTAACACTATAGATTAGTTTATTGGCTGATAGTGATCGTGTGCCTTATTACCTGCCACACAGGGTCTATCCCGAAAGGATACGGCGTCTGCGTGTAGTCCATCGAGTCCGGGTTGAGCTGCAGCAGGCCGTTGCTCTGCAGCGTGGTGAGGTTGTAGTTGTTGCGCCACGACGACCCGAAGATGTTCAGGCTCTTCGAGAATATGTCGTTGTAGATCAAACCCGTGTACATCGAGAACAGCCCCATGAGGAGGATGATGTAGCGCCCGCCGAAGAATATGTTCCAGATCTGATGAACAAAAAATAATGAGGGTTTTTTTGAATGAAAAATCCGCTAGGTGGCGTTAGACGACGGCCAGGACCACAAAATAATTACACACAGAAAGGAGGCTGCCCACTAAGAGCTAAAAACGTGTCATGTACTCACGCATGCGCACTAACGGGGAAATACGCCTTCGACCACATTAATCCTAGCTTATGACATAAGATTATCAAACTGTCGAGGTCTGTGGTAAAGGCCGCGCGTTTATGTACTCATGCCGGGCAACAACCCTAGCATATGTCAACGAACTCTTCTTAATTCAAAATCAGGCTGAGTCTAACTTCTGTGTGTAATTATTTTGTGGCAGGACCCATAACGAGGGATTGTTTATTTTTTGACGTGTCATGACAAAATTATGAAGTTTTGTTATTAAACGACCAATAGCGCCATCCATCGGATTTTGCATTTGCAAAAACCCTCATGTGTATTATTCCCAGTGGTTAAGCCCATAATCGCCACGCCAGGCATGCGGGTGGGCGACCGCGTCCCGCCCTCTCTTCGTTTCGGCATAGTAGTAGTTCGTCCCACTGTCTGCCAATAGATGGCGCTGGACGTCCATTGCATCGGGCTAGTGTTTCGCTTTTTTGGGTTTGTATATAAGATTTGTCGATGTCTGCGATCTTTTTATAAATAGTATAAAACATTATAAGATAAATAGTATAAAACATTATAAGTACATACTTCGCTGTCGATCTTCTTGGCCTGCAGCGGCTTCTCCTTGTAGCACATCCAGAAGCCGAAGGCGGCCATGATGGCGCCGTGGCCGAGGTCGCCGAACATCACCGCGAACAGGAACGGGAACGTGATGATCGTGTACGGCGCTGCCCACGGAAAATATTACAAATATATAAATAAATACATAAAGATAGAATTTGGTAAGTATCTTCTATAATATTTTTATTAGATTACAGTAGGCCAATATTTGACCACCATCGCATTAGATGGAAAGTGACAATGAGGTCTAGGATGACACGCACACGTTTGCTTAGAAGATGCCATGTTTCCCTCCTGTGCCATTAATTTTCAATCAACTGACAGATGTCAATGTGTCATCCCCATACATTATCACTCAATTTGACAGATGCAAAGTGTCAAGTTTCTAACATGACATTTGCACACAACACTCTTGCCTTAAAGATTCTTCTAAATTAAATATTATGAAAATTTACAGATGACGCTAAGAAAGCCATGATTTGGTAGGTATAAGTATCTTCTATAATATATATTTTTATTAGAGTATTAGGCCAATGTATGACCACAATCGCACCTGATGGAAAGTGACGATGAGGTCTAGGATGACACGCGTTTGCCTAGAAGATGCCTGTTCACTCTTGCCTTAAAGATTCTTCTTAATTAAATTAATTTGCTTGTATTTCTTCACCTCTGCTTTGTGGTTGAAGATACCTGATTTTTGCACACTGAGTGTGAGACCAAAATAGTACAATAGCTTTTTTCTCTTATGACAGATTATGATGAATGAACGACGTCGCTCACTCATTCATCACAATCAATCAATGAATTATTAGTGTCAATGAGCAATGAATGTGGTTACGAGTTCAATGAAGACGTGACACATGCTCGTCGAATACTTGAACGGTCTCCTAATATTTTTTATGTGATAGGTGGCAGACGAGCAGACAGATCACCTGATGGTAAACGATTGCCGCTGCCCATAGACACCTGCAACACCAGTAAAGTCACAAGTGCGCTGCCAATCTTTAACCCCCTTGCCCCCCAACTGGGCCCGGAGGGTACCGGAGTATTTACTTATTTGCCGAAACACAGCGCAAGCGCCACTTTACCACGATCTTCAGTGAGGCGGTGGTATCACTCCACTATCATTCCGTATAAGGAAAATTAATAAAGACACGGAGGATAGGGAAGGCCGTGAACTAAACTACGAGTATGGTCTAAAACATTTAAGATGGTTGATACGACACTGATGTACAGTCAGCCAAGAAAGTGGTCTACCATTTTTGACAAAAGTTTCTACGAGATTTAACGATCGCTAATGTTTACTTGTCTAATCAAACTTGACACAAGTGCATGACGTTATATCATATATAACAAAGAGAGCAATAGCCACAACACAATCTTATTGCCAGGGAAAATTGACCTTGTTGTTTTATGACGTCCAAACGAATCTCAACCGTAGGGTGGTAGATTATAATATAATAAATTCACACAACATCTCATACATTGACCTGACTCCGTACTAAGTAGCTTATGCACTTGTGTTACAGATATAAGACAACAGAGGATCACAAATATAGTACTTAAATACATATATAACACCCAGACACTGAACAAACACAAGTGTTCATCACACGAATGTTTGTCCAGGCTGGGAATCGAACCCACGACCTTTGGCGTATGAGGCAGGGTCACTACCATTGCGCCAACCGGCCAGTCAAATTATTTATTAAGATTACATTCTGACTGTATTAAGACCTAACTGTTTACAGCCTACGAGACTCACCAGGGTTGACCTCCCGGTAGGTGGCGACACCGTACGCGTAGATGAGGTTCTGGAAGGCGGAGGTGAACTTGTTCGTCCGGTTGTACGTGGGCGGATCCTCCACAGTCTCCATCCGATTGAGGATCGGCGGCACCGAACTACCGCTGCGTTCCTGTACAATGTAAAAAATATTATTAGCTGAGTAGATTTTTTTTTTATGTGATAGGTGGCAGACGAGCAGACGGATCACCTGATGGTAAACGATTGCCGCTGCCCATAGACACCTGCAACACCAGTGGAGTTACAAGTGCGCTGCCAACCTTTTATCCCCTTCCCCCCGGGGGGCCTCCGGTACCCTCACTCACTCGGCGAAACACAGCACAGGGGCTGCTTCACGCCGGTTTTCTGTGACAATTCAATTCAGTTTGGTAACTTTTACCAAACTAATGTGTAACTTGTTCAAATGTAAATTCCTGGGCACTATTAAGTACACTCGTAAACAGTAAGATATTGATTAATAACTCCTGTTTATAATCACTACTATTTGTTGTCAAAATTATCTATCTAATGATAAGCTATTTATAAAAAGAGATTTCGCCAAAAGGTGTAACACTAGCGCGGTGCAATTAACGCCCAGCGCCATCAATTGGTACAGAGTGGGACTAATCAGAAACTAAAAACCGCGAAACGAATAAATAAATATGTTTAAAGACATTATAATGGATCATTAAGCAATTGTTTTAGCTCCTTTCCTACCGCCAATCTCCTCCTTGTCAGTAATCATGCCGGGCTAACATGCGCACCACGAGATAATTTGTCGACACTCGTATTTTGTCGGCGCAAGTTGCATCTCGCTCACCTGACTGAGCGATGAGCGGGATAGACAGATGCGCTCTCGCGAACGAGAGTCGACAAAATTTTGTCGCGGTGCGCATGTTAGGCCTACTGGTCGATAAAATGTATTTTCTCTTCTCAAATTTATCAAAAGTAAGTAAAGCTAAAATTAGAGTTGATTTCGCACGATATTTAGTTTACAATAACTACATGAGCGTGGAAATGTCACGTGTGAATCGAAACAAAATGAATCACAAAGGAGTTGTTTTCAAAAACTCACGTGAGAAAGTTATAAGTACAGACAGTAAAAACTGACATTGATTGTACACGGTTCAATTTAAATATATTTTTGCTGTTACTTCATCATCATTACATAGAAGTGGCCGAACTGTTCTACACTAAGCTATCGAAAAGCCAGTTGGTCATGAGACACTTCTCACACACCCAAGTAGAACAGGTCACCTGTTCCACCAACCTGTGCAGCCAGGGTAAGCCATTGCTTGACTTGGTATCTCAAGGAACTAGATATTGACCGTGCCTGTCCGCAGAGCCAGCTGTATGGTCTCCAGGTCCCAGCACCAACGGATTAGACACTTCTGCCACAGCTAGGTGGAACAGGTAACAGCTTCCAACTAGATACTGACCGTGCCTCTCCGCAGAGCCAGCTGTATGGTTACCAGGTCACAGCGCTAAGCATTAAGACACTTCTGCCACGTCCAGATGAACAGGTAATGGCTTGCCCTGGTATATAACTAGATACTGGCAGTTCTCCTCCTGAGAGCCAGCTATGTAGTCTCCAGGTCCCAGCACCAACGGATTAGACACTTCTTCCACAGCTAGGTGGAACAGGTAACAATTTGCAACTAGATACTGACCGTGCCTCTCCGCAGAGCCAGCTGTATCGTCTCCAGGTCCAGCGCCGGCACCCAGCACTCGGCGATGAGACACTTCTGCGTCACGTCCAGGTGGAACAGGTAACGGCTTGCCCTGGTATATAACTAGATACTGGCCGTTCCCCTCCTGAGAGCCAGCTATGTAGTCTCCAGGTCCCAGCACCAACGGATTAGACACTTCTGCCACGCCCAGGTGGAACAAGTAATGCCTTTTGACCCGGTATGTAACTATATACTGACCGTGCCTCTCCGCAGAGCCAGCTGTATCGTCTCCAGGTCCAGCGCCGGCACCCAGCACTCGGCGATGAGACACTTCTGCGTCACGTCCAGGTTGAACAGGTTCAGCGTGTGGTAAATGGCCTTGATCTTGCGCACTTTCACGAACCAGTTCTTGATGTTCTTCGCGGCTGCTACAAGTACGCGGTGACGGTGGTCTTGGGTCTGGCCTAATACCTGGATACAGAAATATTTATGGTTAGTTAAATGCTTAGGGCCTGTTTCACAATATACAGAGGGAGCCACTCGGCCTTAACCCTTGTTTAATACTGAATACAATAATAGAACCTGACTGAATATATGTATAAGGTATATGTATACTACTTATTGCTACCATAAACACTGTTGTTGCGTTACCTGGATAAATAAATATTTACTGTTAGTTAAATACATAAGGCATGTTTCACAATATAAGGACGGATAAGTTCTACTTAAGCTATGTGTTGCTACCACTGCTACTAACACTGACACTGTTGTTGCCTTGTTGCATATGTCATTTAACGACCACAAGTTCGACAGATTAGAAATCGCAACTTTTATCCAATGCTGCTTTTGGCTGCTGCAGCAAATGCTGAGGCTGCGCCTTGTTGGCCACAAACCACAATGTCATTTCTATTATATTTTGTTGTTTTTGATCTTCTATATACTTGTTTACCGCAGTATGTAGTATGTTTTATCTATACTATTTATAAAGAGAAAACTTCTATAGACAACGACAAGGCTTATAGGTAAACCTGAAAACACGAAACGCTTGCGCGATGTAATTTAGCACAGCGCCATCTATTAGTTCATTTCTGAATCACGGTCCCGAAGCGAAGTGAGGGCGGGCCACTAGTGGCCAATAAACGTTTATCTATCTATCCTCAAAATAATTTATGTGTTGCATAGCTATGTGACGCTTTACCTTTACACTGTGGAACAGGCCTTTAGTCAAGCATCTCCTAGGTGGGTTTTTTTTTATATTGGCGCGGGTGAAGCGCGGCTGAAACCGCCATTCGCAGCTAGTTTTATAATCTAACCGACATTGACATTTCAGTTAAGTCATAATTGTTCGAAGTAATATGACTAACAGCATTGTTCTGAATCGCTATGCAGTTTACTTAATATGTGTACTTTTTAAGTATGTCAAAGTCGCAGTCATGCCGGCATTACCACATAATAATTACACACAGAAGTATTGCTCGAGCAGTCCTTGAAATCGAAGAGTTCGCTATAGTTATAGCAGTATGGGATGTAATCCCTCTAATGACGTCTTTTACAAACTATTCTGAAATTTGTCGCAAATTTTTCGACTCCCCATAAAATTTAAAAAAAAATGCTGCACAGTGGTTCTTAGGACCTAACCGCGCCTGCGGGGATTTAAATGTTTACAGATACACTTTGTATGTAATCCTTTTCAGATATCCCCCGGTTCTTATGTAAACTTTCCAACGGTGGCGTAAACTAAGCAACTTTATCCCTTTCATCACATCTAACGCAAACCAATCACCGATTGTACAGCCTGTCGAACCTACAGCAAGGACGCCGGGCCCTACAGAACGTTTGCAGATCAATCATATGCTAATAGAGGTACGATGGCGTTTATGAGACACCTGCTCGCTAACTCGTGAGTTATGACTTGCCGGTGCATAATGCACGCCAATTATGCTGCCTTTTGTTGAGGCTCGAGTACGAGCCTTTTAGATCTGGTTATATTTCTGGGGCCAAACGTAGATATATATTTTTTTACAATTTCAAAATAGTTTTTCTGTTCAGAAATTCTCAAGAGCTAACCCAAAGTCAGGATGTTAGCGATCTCGTACTCCCGTATCTTGGAGAACACGTTAAGCCGTTGGTCCTACGCTCGATCTCTCTTCGGTCCACACTGGTGTCCCATCGAAATATGAGGATAAAAATATGTAAACAAGTTCATTTTAGAAAGAAAGTTGACACAATCGGAAATTCGCAATATTGCTATGTTTGTTCAGACATTGTTCCCGTTGGTGTCTCTCGCTCGATTCCCGGGGTCGAGCAAAATTATTTTTCAAATTTTTTGAACATAGCTCGGGTTTGTGATCACCAATCCGCATTAGGCAAGCGTGGTGATTAAGCCTAATCCCATCACAGTAGCGATGACTTCATTTCTATGACGGAGGTGTTTGCCCTGCAGTGGGACAGTATACACGCTGGTGCTAATACTTTACTGTGGCTGTTCCTCACCGTGTTCAAGTCCTCGATCCTGGTCATGACGCCCATGGCCATCTCCCTCCTGTCCGCCGGCGCCTCGGGGCACGGGTACAGCGTGGCGCGGAAGCCCTCGCAGATCTCCTTCTTCCAATGGGAGAGTACCTATTCTTTACTGTGGCTGTTCCTCACCGTGTTCAAGTCCTCGATCCTGGTCATGACGCCCATGGCCATCTCCCTCCTGTCCGCCGGCGCCTGGTGGCACAGGTACAGCGTGGCGCGGAAGCCCTCGCAGATCTCCTTCTTCCAATGGGAGAGTACCTATTCTTTACTGTGGCTGTTCCTCACCGTGTTCAAGTCCTCGATCCTGGTCATGACGCCCATGGCCATCTCCCTCCTGTCCGCCGGCGCCTCGGGGCACGGGTACAGCGTGGCATGGAAGCCCTCGCAGATCTCCTTCTTCCAATGGGAGAGTACCTATTCTTTACTGTGGCTGTTCCTCACCGTGTTCAAGTCCTCGATCCTGGTCATGAAGCCCATGGCCATCTCCCTCTGTCCGCCGGCGCCTCGGGCACGGGTACAGCGTGGCGCGGAAGCCCTCGCAGATCTCCTTCTTCCAGTAGGAGAGTATACTTTACTGTGGCTGTTCCTCACCGTGTTCAAGTCCTCGATCCTGGTCATGACGCCCATGGCCATCTCCCTCCTGTCTCCGCCGGCGCCTCGGGGCACGGGTACAGCGTGGCGCGGAAGCCCTCGCAGATCTCCTTCTTCCAATGGGAGAGTACCTATTCTTTACTGTGGCTGTTCCTCACCGTGTTCAAGTCCTCGATCCTGGTCATGACGCCCATGGCCATCTCCCTCCTGTCCGCCGGCGCCTCGGGGCACGGGTACAGCGTGGCGCGGAAGCCCTCGCAGATCTCCTTCTTCCAATGGGAGAGTACCTATTCTTTACTGTGGCTGTTCCTCACCGTGTTCAAGTCCTCGATCCTGGTCATGACGCCCATGGCCATCTCCCTCCTGTCCGCCGGCGCCTCGGGGCACGGGTACAGCGTGGCGCGGAAGCCCTCGCAGATCTCCTTCTTCCAATGGGAGAGTACCTATTCTTTACTGTGGCTGTTCCTCACCGTGTTCAAGTCCTCGATCCTGGTCATGACGCCCATGGCCATCTCCCTCCTGTCCGCCGGCGCCTCGGGGCACGGGTACAGCGTGGCGCGGAAGCCCTCGCAGATCTTCTTCACGCGCGTCTTCAGCTGGTCTCCTTGGAAGAAGATGATGAACACCGACTTGTACACTTGGTCCGACTGTGGAGAACGAACAAATTTTATTAGTTTAAATAATTGAAGATATTTAAGTCTACTGTTATAAGGCTGGTGAATAGGTAGCTCAGTTTTGTGCTGCTATATCGGCATACACTACATTACATTTGATAACTAGATAGCGCCACTGCGGCATCCAATAAGTATGCGTCCTGTTTTCCTGATGCATTGGGTACGTGCGCACGTTTAAATTTATTGTAACGAATTTATATTTATGTATTTTTGTATGAGTTTTACATTGCCAAGGACCTTCTACATTCCTTTTCAAGGGCGTAGTCTTTTAAATGTTTTCTGGAATTGAGACTCATTCTAACGGCCAATCTGGAAATAATTAAGGGAGGCCTATTGTCTGTTGCTGAAGTAATAACCTTTTCAGCAAGACCTATGTCAGCCAACCAGACGTCGGCCCACATGTCAGCCCCCAGGTATGCCAAGACTCAGTTAGATTAACTGAGTCAGCGGAGTACGTAAGTGAAGGGGTAATGATGGATCGATAGATAGTATAAATATTCTGTTCTTTGAAAAGGACGTTAAGTTAATGGTGGGAGTTTAAAGATAGGTAGTGCACTTTTTTTTATGTGATAGGTAGCAGGCGAGCAGGCGGATCCCCTGATGGTAAGCAATTGCCGCCGCCCATGGACACTTGCAACATCAATGGAGTTACAAGTGCGCTGCCAACCTTTTATCCCCTTCCTCCCCGAGTCTTGTGAATCGACTGGTGTTGCGACACCAGCAGTCTCTTACTATCACGTGATCCGTCTGCTCGTGTGCAACCTAGCTCATAAAAAAAATATTATATACGCTATAATATATACTCACAGAAGACGGGTCCTCAAGCGGCGTATCGATCTCCGCCTGGCGCAGGAACACGTTACCGCGGCACGCGCGCCACAGCATGCGCTCGAACGCCGGGATGCGCTCGCGCAGGATCACGCCCGCGACGAAGCTGCGCACACACTCACGTTAACACAAGGGAGGGAGAGTTGACGTCGTTTGTCTAAGGTGCTACTGGTGAGGATGCTGTGAAACAGTGGCTCTTAACCGGTGGTACGCGGACCACTCTGGAGGTCAATGCCAATGCTTGCATTGACCTCCAGAGTGATCCACGGACTAAAATACAATGCGTTGACTGAAATACAGAAAATTGTCAAACAATGACCACTGTTTGACAATTTCTGTTAGTCTGTCATTTCTGTCTTGCGTTGCGACAAAATTTCTATCTTGCATTGAACAATGTGACAAAATACTATTTTTTAAATAACTGTAGGTATCTAAGGTAACCTTCGATTTATAAATTAACATTTGTTTTTTTCTTTTTAAGATTTTATATTTACTTTACTTTAACATGTTGAGAACCACTGCTGAAGATGAATGGTGGTGAGTGTGGTGATTGCTATTTTTATCATTAATTTGGTTGCCTTTAATTATGTTAACAGTTTGACTTGTTTTATTACAAAATAATGTAGGACTCTTAAAAATGTAGATAGCACAATGCAGGCGTGAGATCTACGTATCTTTGGCAACATTTATTGATTTTTACGTATTCATATCGTCACTTTGACAAGATATGTCAAAACGCAAAATCAATACACATGTAGTTGACTGAATCTAAACTTTACATTACGCCATCTACTCGTAATTAAAATATCTTTACAGGAACACACACAGCCTTCACCACCAGGCATTTATCCGAGATTGACAAAAGGAAAATTATGTGAAATTTACAAAAGGTCTTAATGTCGGTGGTCGAAACAAATAAAAGCTAAATAAACATACATGTGGATCTATTCTATTATAAAAATATAAATGTCACCATAAAATAGTAAGTTGATCAATTTCCTAGGAAGTCGATCAACTTTCGGAAAATAACAACTGATGTTAAGTTGGAACTGACGACCCCACATCGGCTGGCGAGCTGTGGTCACCAGGTCTAACCTAACCTCAATAATTTTCTGAAATAAAATTTAGCACCGAAAGTTGGTCAACTAACGGTTTGGACTATTTTATGGTGACATCAACAAGAATAAGAATGCAGTCTGCAAGATACACGACTATATTATTTATTATTATTGAATAAATCCAGGGTTTAAATGAAACCTCTAGCTTCATTTTGGGCGGTGGGATCCACTCATGTAAGACATAAGTTCCAAAGAATCAGGGGTAAAAATAAAACTACAGTGCACTCGACATTGAAATCGAATCGGAATTTTGTATGGACATCTCTCATTCGATATGTATATCGAGTGCACGAAAATTGGGCTTTTGGGCAGCAAATAAACCGAGCCATTACAAATTTTCATAGAAAGCTGTAGTGTCAGCATCAGCAATGCTCACTGGCAAAATGTAGCTAGAGAGTTCATAATTTCCTGTACTCACGGTCTGTAATCTATAAATCATTTACATACAGATTTACAGAGCAAATAAAGTTCTTTAAAAGATTGTAACATTTGCACGCTGCAAACATTTGATAAAGACGCTGATTTCAATCACTTATTTCCGTAATGATAACATTATAAATTAGGTAAGTGTTGTATAATGAGATCAAACAAATAATTACGTTGTTTGGTTACGTATTGCGAAATAAGAGGAAACTGAAGTGGTAAGGGATTTTCCATTATCACTAAATGTTTGGTATTTTTGTGTTTGAATGTAGTACTTTTGTAAGCGGATACGAAACAAATTAGGCACAGTCGAATCCACGACCTTTGGCGTGTGAGGCAGGGTTACTAGCAAATGCGCCATGAGGCCTGTCACACATATAGCTGTGAGCAGCTGTATTACAAAAAGGTCAATTATACAACTCTTGACATAAAAGAATAGTTGTACTGATGTTCAATAATTTCTGGCATGTTGGATTCGTCACCACCCCTAATGAAAGAATAACTACTGAATTTTATTATTTTACTGGCAAAAAGGAAGTGAGGCGCTACATACTCCGCCGGAAACAGCTAGCTTACACTAGACATATTATTCTCATAAGGTTTTCTTTGTAAACATCATAAATTGTACCTACTTCATAAAACAATTTGTGCTATATTTTGCTATGTATAGTGTTTTATGACATATTCTTAATATGTAAATATGCAGTAGTACCAAGACAGCTTGATCGTTGGCCAGGCAACCGGTGAGCAGATAAGCAATTCTATGGTTTTATGTGCAAACCGCTCGTTTATGCTCAGAGCCATATGGACAAGGTTGCTACTCCATTAGAAACTGTTACGTGGTGTTTTATGATAAATTTAATACCAACCATGCATAATTAAAATACTTAACTCCAGAATCGGTTCACCAATTTCGTGTGTTTTTGTACTAAGTACATTTATGTAGCACGAATGATAAAGATAATAACACCATCATGTGAATGGTGTTACCACAAAAAATGTCAATGTCAAATAGGTTTTTTATTTGTATGAAAAAATATGTCACACGTGCTACTTAATATTCATACATACGCCATAAAAACATTTTCGGTTGCTGTTTACATAGTGAATTTGGTATTTAATGCACATAGTACAATGGTACATAAGTAACCTACTAATTATAGATCGAAATAAATTTTGCAATATCATTAAAAAATCCAGTGAAATGATAAGACCGCGATAATGATAATTTCCATTCCGTAACATTTTTGTCATACCAACGAGATAAAAACGTAAAACACGCTTAATGGATGTACAATCCGATATATTATATCTGCTGTGGAAAATAACTACATTACTGACTATTCATTTCTATTGTTTTAAACTTTCATGGTCACTAATATTAGATTAGTTATTTACGGGATTGCTACTATACACCGTTCAATTTAGTCATTTTAATCCCGAACCCCCCTCATAACAGGTAACACGAATAAAGCCCCTTTAGCATGTTTAAACATCAAAATAAAAAACAGGTGTTCCATACATTATAGCCAAGTGAATATTCTGTTTTGTTTTGAACAGCTGATTTTGATGATCTAACATGCTAAATGGGCTTTATTCCTGTTACCTATTACGATACCTTCGGGATTAAAAAACGAAAATTTTAAGTACCTAGGTTTAATCTTTTCCTTTATTACTTTGTTACATACAATGTATTAACAACAACTCTGCTAGTACAAACAGAGACCTAGAATGAAAACCTCGCGATTGGTATGCCAAGTTTGTCAATTTATTTACATACAAGGAAAATATCACTAACATCGTTGCATTATTCAAGTGCATCCCTTGCAGGGCTTTGTATTTCAGTACCACAAACCATCCAAAGGTATTTAAGTGATAGTATCAGCTTCATCCTCAATTTTAATGGAAATAATACACAATCACCATCGTTTAGTATTGTGCGTGTGACCTTCGCATTTTTTCTATACAACATGAGTATGACAATTAGGGTCTTTAGAGACTGCGTGTTCAAGACGCGAGGGGCGACACCGCTTGCTGCCCGCATTGCACCAGTTATTAGATTATATTATTATGATGCGCGATACCCGCATGTTACGTAAAATATGTACGAAATTGTACGTCACGCATACCGCAATACGGTTTATCTGATCGCCAATCAAATGCGCCCATAACGTAGTACAGTGCGAAATTCATGGACAGGGGGCGTTATACCGATTTTTTTACAGAAGTGTCAACAACCGTGAATATCCTGATTTATAGTACTGTATACCTACATTGCGAATGGTATGTATGTCACATCCAAATACATCTTTACGAAACCACGTTCAATTAGTGCTGCCCATAAATGTAGTATCATTCCCAAAAAAGTCAACGATGTTTTGAGCATGAACAGAGCTCGGTATCATTCGACAATCACTTGTATTTAGTGTGACGTGACACCATGACCGGGCAATACGCGGTCCAATGTCATGCAAATAACAGTGTGACATCTCTAACCTTATAAATTATTTTGTGACCCGCCTTCATTTTGTTTCGGGAATTGAATTTGCTATTAGCTCCAAACATTATCAATAGATGGAGTTGAGTGTCGATTAAATCGTGCTAGTGTTTCGGCTTTTCGATTGGTATATATATAACCTTCATCGATCTCTCTCTATAGAAGAAATAATATAGAAGAGCGTGCGACATCTCTGGAGTCCCCAAAGTTGCCATAGTTACGTCGCGTCGATAAGTCTAGTCCTCTTTAAGATGGAGAAAAGTAACTTTCCGTCCTTTTCAAAACAAAGATGGAAGTTCGAAACTCCCCGTGCGGAACGCATTCTTTAGGTCAAATTAAAATACATATTCCATATAAGTAATGTATAAAAAGGTTTGTAACTTTTTATGACGATGCTGGTAAATTGTCGTCTTCATCATTTCCATATTTAATTTTTTTCAGATAAACCGCTGAACGCCCACGGTACGGGAAACGCTAGCACAAAAGGAATTTAAATGAGGATCGCTCGCTTTTCTACTGTATAAGGAACTTCATGAATGTTCATAATCATAAATCACCTCCTTTCATAGATACTTTACTCTGGCATCGTCTCACTGTGTACGCGGAAACCACTGTACCATCACGGTGGAAAATCGCCAAGGCAAAACGAGCCTCACCGTGTAAATATTTAGGTCTACATTCAAAGCAAACAGGACATGTTTAGGCTGGAAATAGCAAAATAGCAGTTGCATGAGCCGTGTGTAATTTCGTCTTCAATAACTCCATCAAGAATGCAATGAAACGCGTCGGCGTACCAACTGGATAATGGCAGTTTGTTGAAGTACGAGTGATGGATTCCCACGGCATTGTATCTGTGGCCGTGGGCTCCAAGGTTACTTCTTAATGTATTTTTAGAAGGTTCCAGCATCGTCCGAAATGTGAAGTACTTAGCCTAACATTTTTAATTCCATTACTATGATATTTCGCATCTGGTACTGAACTATCTATAAATGACACCCATTTTATTAGGTCGGAAATGGCCCAAAACTGTCTGATTTTCAAAAAAAAATTGCTGATGTCTGATAAGGGCATAAATAAGAACACTTCTAGTCTAAGTTTATCACTCAGCCATAAATGTAACCAGGTAGCAACAACACCAAATATTATGGTATTAATGTTTGTTTTTCAATCTTACTACAAATTCTTGACTAATTAGTGCCATCGTAGTGTCAAAATTGACCGAGTCAGAGAGTAATTTAATTTTCCAAAAAATCAGCTAATGTTGCGAGTATTATTTATTTATTTACTAGTGGCCCGTCCTCACTTCGTTTCATGGCTGCAGCAGTTTCCAACTCAACGAATAGATGGCGCTGAATGTCGATTACATCGCGCTAGCGATTCGTATTTTCGGTTTACCTATAAGCCTTGACGTTGTCAATAGAAGTTATCTCTTTACAAACAGTATAGATTATCTATCCTTCCACGGTTGATTCCGTCATTTCGCTGCAGTCATTAAGTAACTTCCCGCTGCTAATGACGGCGTCGCTACGCGGCGTCATTGGCAGCCGACCAAGTCTGGCACGTGAGCGATTTATATTTGACTGCTGGAGCGTCTGCCTTGCCTCTTGACGCAGAGTTCCTCCGACCATCCGACACGTCTCGTGAATATTGCAGGTTTCATAACATTTGAACGTACAATTTGGCAAAACGTAAAAGAGAGAGACAGTGACGTAACTATATTTTGGACTGCCTCTCACTAGAGATGGATTTGGTATTTTAATAGATTTCACCCCAAATTCAATGTTCTCTAGGTCGGTTAGCAGGACTCGTCTCCTTGTTGTGTGAAGGCCCATGGCATCTAGCCCGGCTTTCACATTAATTAAATGCAAATTTGGTTCGGAGTACATTTGTTATGTAACTTCGAAGGCTTTATTTCTTTTAAGGGTTCTTATGCTATCCCGTTTGTTGTTCTTGGCGCTGTTTCAAGTCTTATCCTTACGAGTAATGTACGTTACTTCAGATGTTGCAACAACATTGTTTCCATCGTAAAAATAACAAAACGTCGTCACTTTATCATTCAGTTGAATTCCACACACGTCGAGGGATTATTTCCATTCTTGGAACTTATCTTACTGAGAAACGAAATGATGCAGAATAATTTATTCAGTTAAAATGAGATGTATCTGAATCTCAAGGCTTTGATAGCACACGACTGATTGTAAAAGTAACCAGTCAGTTTTTGCAATTAAAGTCATTAATTGATTCATGTACTACATTCCGAAATTTTTTTCATCTCATAACAGATGACAGATTAATTAACGAGAAAGAACAGAAATTGAAGAGACGGTAGGTATTATAGACTGCGTTTCCACTGAAGCGGAGTGGAGTCAAATCCACCAATAGAATTGCATAAAAACTCCGCTTCTCAACGAGCAAGCTTCTTCTATTGATGAATTTCTCTGCTCTGCATCAGTGGAAAGGCAGGCGGCAAAAATATAATTAAAGAGAAAAAGCAGTAATGTATAAATAGCAATCATTTTCCCGCAACGCAAGTAACATAAGTAAATTATGAAGTATTTTCTTAGAAATATGGAAACACGTAACGTATTAGTAACCTTGTAATTTCGGTTATCCTATATTAGCATCTGTGAGATTTATAACGCATGCATGTTGGCATGTCTCGATCAACACCTTGTCCTGGTAGTACCTACTACAATTTTAAGGAAAAATACGTTAAAACTTAGATAATAATTTACGTCAAAAAGATTGAAATCAACGTCTCATAAAAACTATAAACTACACGGTAAAAAAGGATTTCTTTGAATAAGAAAGACCAATTTCTCGAAATATTTGGTTATTTCAAAGAAATATTTACTTAGCATAATGCGATATTTTTAAAACAAAAATACTGGTTATCTTTTTCTAAAACAATATTTTTATTAACAATTAAGAGTAATATTTTTATTTCGAGACTAATTTCTTTTATTGTTTATTAAATTGACTTCACTTAAATCAAGAAATTTGAATCCTCTTGGTTTTAATCTAAAACATCTCAAATCAATTAACAAGTTACTTCGATCGAGATTGATCTTTTGCAAGAAATAGTTTTCTTATTTTAAGAGTAAGATTATTATTTAAAGAGTATGTTTTTGATTCGAGGAAAAAAGTTGCTCGTAAGGAAAACAAATACCTATAGCATTAAGTAAAGTTTAACTTCAACCAAAACGTTCAGGACTGGTTTTAAGACCTATTATTTTAGTTCCAAACAATATTACGTTAAGGTGATGTAAAAAATTTATCCGTGCAATGAAATACCTAGTTCACTTTGGCGCAAATATAAAATTGTAATGCTATGTATTTGTACTGGATTACCAAGTTATTTGTGCGGTTCACGGAACGAAACGAACTCGGTGCATTTTGTTTAGCAAAGCAAACCGCAAATATAAAATTGTAATGCTATGTATTTGTACTGGATTACCAAGTTATTTGTGCGGTCGTGTTTATTTTCTACATCGCGATGACGAGATTTTTTTCCAAACAATGACTACCAGAGGTCCAATTTGTAAATATTACTTCAATGAGTCATAGATTCTTTAATGTAATCGTGACTCAATTGTGGAGCGTCCCTCGGGCTCGGGAACGTCTGCCACTGCGCCCTGCTTGGGAAAGTGTGTGGAGCTGAGACTATGTTATTTTTTTATGTGATAGGTAGCAGACGAGCAGCAGCGGTTTTCATGCAATAAACAAAAATGTCAATCGTATATTAATTTTCTTTCATCGAATATCAATTATCACTAAGGCCGATTAAACATTTTCTTATATGAATAAAACAATAATTTTACTTTGAGTAAGGCTAATCTATACGAGATAAAGAAGAGTTTTCTTATGAAGAATACATTTGTTTGACTGTACTAATAGCGATGTCTTGAATAAACAATATAGTGTCTTGGATTGAATTGATACTTCTTGTAACAACTTAATATTTTTAAGAATATTTTTTACTATAACGGATAAAATATTGTCTAGCGTCTATAGGGAGAGAATCATTTTCTTGAATTTAATAAATATGTCTTAATCCAAAGTAATTTATCTTTTTATAAGAAATCTGTTTTTACCGTGTAATTCAATCACGTTTTCCAAGCATTCACCAAGAGGTAAAATCAAATTAGCAAAATATGATTTTCACCTTTTGTTTTGCAAGCTGGAAACTGAGGGTGACAGACACGTGATGAACAAATCCATATCGAATTGTTTCATAATAAAGGTTAGTTAGGAACATGTAGGTGGCACATAACAATTTTCATAAATAAATGAATAAATCTGCTAAAGGGAATAAAAACCTTAATCGGACAAATAAATAACGTCAGTGATAGAAAATATAACTTCTACTTCGTTTGAAAAGTATCGTAACTCTTCGATCTTAATAACCCTGGATACAACCACGCTAAAAGCACAAAAGTGTCGCTGACATTTTGAATTTTCAGAAATCAAAATGTTTAGCTGATAATGACAGCGCTGTTGGAATTAAAACGATATCAGTGTATGGTAGGTATTTTGTATCTAGAGATTATATAATCGAAGTTATAACTATCAATTTCTTGCCAGCCACATATCAAAATATAGTCTTTATTATGTTTTTTTCTGTACGGATTTATTACTCACGCACCTGAGCTCGTGTTATTCACTCCATAAATATTAACTTCATTACAATGGATTATGTTATATCACTGTCCAGTCTTGGGCATTTGTACCAGATGACTTGCGTCATCCTAGATCTAAGAACGTGCATATTTTGCTAACAATTATAAAATGTAGATCTTTAAACTCAGATATGTTATATTTTTAGTACAGATTAGAAACAGGTGGGCGAACTGGTGGTGGAAAGCCTTGCTTAATAACATCCACAACAAAAGTGCTTACATTCTGCATTGCTAATTATGAATTTATTCCTTAACTTCTTGTTTGGATTCTTCAACTCAACAAAGTTTAGATCCATTTTTCTATCAAGAGCCCGACTATGGTTCGTTTAATGTCCTCTTGTGAGTAAGTCAATCAATCTAATGAGATAGGTGAAATCTAGCGGTAGCAAAAATTAACGCCCGAATTAAAACCCCGTATTCGATGTAGGGCTCAAAGTATCTTATTCTTTACTTCTCTTCCTCTTCATTCGTTTCATACACATTCGGTCTCAACATCCTGGCCCTCCGGGGCGTTTCATTGGGCATTTCTCGGATGGATGATTGGCCCTGAGAGCCTAAAAGAAGGGAACTCACGAGCGAATCTTTGTTCCCATCCGGCCTTTTCACACGTTTTAGTTCATTCCGTGTAAGAAGATATGTAGTTTTATCGAATGAACGAATTGGCTACTATTGTTATAAATGTTAGGTATAGGAAGGGTATACTTTGGGTAGGTATATACGCCCTGTTCGCACCCTACTTTTATTATTAGTTCCATCTTTATGAATTGCGCCGATCTCAATTCTCGACAGCAATGTGATTAATTAATTCATTCGTACAAGTAGATGCATCGCTAATGCTATAAACATGTGATTCAGAGAACCGGTTAGGCAAATAGCTTTGAAGCCGAATTCATTTGAATACGAGATACTGGCACTTTTAGCGGAACACGATACACAACATACACTTAGAAATTGTATTGAGACAATTTATTTAGGTAACTTGTACTTATACCAACTTTTGTTAGGAAAGAAATTTTGAAAACGCAATAATTTAATATAACGTCAGACCAAGTCCTCGCGGGAGACCGGTCAGTGACGTCACGTTTTCGTTTTGGGAGTCTCGTTTTATATGATATCTCTTAATCTTCATTCATTCACCGATGTTTCTATTTTTGAGATATCCTTTACTTCCAGTCAGTAAAAAAAGTCTATTCTTAAATGACGTTAATGTCACAACCAAAGATTTGTCACACCAACCTTTTGCAAATAAAGTATTACCACACCAATGTGTGGTTTTTATCACAAGCATTTCCTCGTATTGATGGGGATCTGTAAGCTAATTGTTATATTATTACCTTTATTTACATGTCAATCTATCAAAGAACGCGTCATTTCCTTTCATAGTGATCAGCCTTATATACGATAGAAAAGAAAATAATTATCTCTCATTGGCTGAAGTGTCAATAAAAATTATAATGTATGCATGCTAATTTAGACTTCTTGTAAAAATCCCTTAGCAAATAACACGCCTCGTGTCTAATTAGGTTTATGTAACTGATTTTATAGCTCCATAACAAACACCATAAACTATGTAGTTTGTCGCTGGCTCGTAATAGTCCCTTAACGACTTAAGAACATTTAGCACCATTTAGCTGTTTAAGTAATCATTGGTCTTAAGTCTATATCGAAGAAAATATAAACAAATGTACATTATTTGCTTACTCGGTCTAATCCCCCGGCCGATTCTATCACCGGACAACAAGGATTGGCGAGACCTAACCCACCTAACCCCCTCGATATACTTATCCGCGATGACGATTCCTCTTTAAGTGCGGCTATATTATCGTTTTTCAAGAACAGCTGAGCATTATCTTTAAGGCAAGAGCGAACAGACATCTTCTAGGCAAGGGCATAACATTCTAGAATTTATCTACGCTTCCCATGAGGTCTGATTGTGGTCAAGCATCTACAATATCGCCTCTTTACATGAATAACGTGACAAGTCTAAAAGATCTTGACTTGGATTTGTGACGTTATTCTAGTAAAGAGGCGAATTATCTTGAATCATTAACCAACCTCTCCTTCAATAGGTAGATACCTATATCATGCAAATATTTATTTATAGAGTTACAGTTATTTTCGACCATCGACCTGATTGAATGTGGGTGGATGTCGTGACTGTCGCATTCACATCCGCAGGAGATACTAACCGTTGGGACATTGAAGTCACATTAGTTGACATGAAAAATTATACCACGTTAGAACCTTTCTTTTTATCAGAAACATGTTAAAGACATTCCGAACTCAGTCGTAGAAACGCATTTTCTACGATACAATAGTTTTCAAGAAAAATTTCAAAGATAAACATAGATTATTACCTTAAATGTTACTTAATGACTTCTGTCGTGATATGCTGTGAATGATTGTGGTCTGTGATAATAGAAATAATTATGGAGATACGGCTTATGTAGTTTTCCTTAAATCTCTTTTACAGCAGCTTCACTTGATTCACGCAGCTTTGATAAAAATCTTTACGTTATTTAATTCTTTTTTTATAAATTTTGATTAGCTAGAATCTAAAATCATTTGTGTAATTTTCGTTTAAATAATAATCTTTTCATAGACAAGCCACAATTTTTTTTATCAGGATTTGTTTCTAGGATCGTTATTTAAGCACCTTTTCCTCATATTCTTTAGGGTTCCTTTTCGACAACTTGGTCACTTCGAGTACAAACCAAATGCATCCAGTTACAAAAAACTTAGAGCATTCAGATGGCATTCGCGTAAATGTCCAATGTCCATCAAAAAAGAACAATGCATATGAACCAACATCTGTGCCTGTGACTCATGACGTCATGAGTCATGGCCTGCGCGCGCGATGTATCATGTGATTCGCGAAGGGATCAATAGGCATGACCGTTTTTTTAGCTGATCGGAAATCAAAGGAACTCTCAATAACATCGGAAAATTAATGACTAGCTTCGCATGAAAACTCTTTTGTTGTATAATTATTGGCCCAATTTATTCTTTTGTCGTCAACGTAGCGTACGTTAACGTTACGAATATGTACTTTGAATTTTCGCGCTATCCTCTCTAATCTGCTTATCTACTCGTAGAATTTGCTCACAAAAGTTACAATGACTTTGTATTTTTTATCAAACATATCATCAATTTCGTTTGTAATCTCAACAGTTACGCAGATTCGTAAAACATTAGCGCTATCCGTGACTGTATCGAATGCTTGAGATTCAATCTGAGGATTTTTTATTTTATCAGTCATCATGTCAGCGTAAGTACTTGTCGAGACAGCCAATTGTTTTTGTTTTGACGGCTCGTCGATTAAGATGTTTACTACCACAGTGTAACCAAGGGCTCGAAACAAATGTACTCTAGTACTTAGCATGAATTCCCGGTACCTTCCAAAGCTGTCGGTTTGGAGCCCAAGGTACTACTCGTATAAGACCATGATTCAGGATTGGGGAGTCTGTAATTACACTAATGATGATATTATGCACGCACATCGCGCCTGCAAAATAAATATCGGTGCACTGTTTTGACAGCCCTCAATATTCATTTACAAGGTCATCGGAGCTGCGCTCGTCAAAGTGTTATTCATCTTATTACCGGGTACACTTCATACTGTGATGCTAATCAACCAAACACTAAAAGATATTGTAAAACCGGTAATGCTATGTCAGATTTCACCTTATCTGCCATCTGAATCATTGCCTCAAGTGGTCTCATTCAGCATTATCAACTTACACGGAAACGCTAAATGCAGTTTATTGCATAACAAAGGATCTTGCTGGAACTAATTGTGAGCTTATTGTTATCACACATGAATATAGAATGGACGTAGTCTTCACATGTATTGATATGCATTGTTACCGCGCCACAATGCCGCGAGTGATAGGGTATTAATAACCGAGAGAACCGCGACATCTCTCTACGGGCATTGTCATGCAAAACAAGAGGACAATAAACAGATTACGACAAATGCGGCTCGTGTTCTGCGCAAGAGTCGAGTTCATCCATTCAGCGGCGTCCGCGCATTCGACACAGCGCACCTCTACGCCGAATCGGAAAACAAGAACGCTCAGGAAATTTATCAACTCCACACCAGGCCCAAGGTCTGTGAATACTCCGCTCGAACAATACACGAGTCTCAATAGTTTCATTCAACACGTTCGATCGCAACACTGAATACAAATTGTTACTGAAAAAATGTCAATGCTACGGAGTGAATAACACGAGCCAACTGAAAAATATACACAAAAAAATTAAGATTATAATATTAATATCTAAGACACTCGTACCAAGACGCTGTTAGAAACTTTCTAAAGAAAGTTGTAACGATTATTCGTAGCTCACAACTTTTTGGCTATCTAAAGGATCTAAGAAGACTACCAAAGGGTAACCGCTAGGTCCACAATCATATTTACATGTTACAATCGATGTCAAGACAGAAACAAGGGGAAAGTGTGAGCACGAAACAGACCGAGTATTTCAGCATTTACAATATTTGCACCTAAGTCCATTATCTATTCTTGAAGTCCAAGTTACCTCACACGCAATTTAGATTAACTTAACTGTGGCAACAAGTGAGGTGTTAGTAAGCTAAGTGAAAGTGTTAGTCTCGATAACAATATAAAACACAAGTGCTAGGACAGAAGTGAAAGAAGCAGTCTTGTTTCAGCTCTGTCGGTGTTTATACATACTCATACATACTCCAGTCATACACATATATGAACCATTACCCACCACAGCGCTACGGACCCAACTACATAAAAATATACAATGTACACTACTAACCAAGGCAGGAATTCCAAGGATTCTTGCTTATCCCGTAAACTAGGGAATAAATCAAGCAGTTTAGCGAAATGTACAACTGAATTTCAATAGTTATCATTATACGAATTTTAAAAAGTTTTTTGCGGGATTTCATGTTAAATTATATCGCAGTATTTACATGTGGGAGTTAATTGCATGCAATTTTAATTCAAGGGGCTGCAATATATTCAATATCGATTGCAATGTTAATTACTTCTCTTATTGAAGATTATTTGATGATTATTTAAAAAAAAATTTAGTGCTTCATCAGACTTTCGCAGAAAGATGTTCACATAGTACTGATTGAATGACAATATCGTGTATGCTATCTTCACTTTCACAGCAAATATTTATGTTAGTGTATCGTCAATATTAAGCTGTCGAGTCTATGTGAACATCTTGATCGAAGGCACTTACGTCGACTCGTGCGCAGAGTTCATCGCTCGCTCAATCTGTTAGTACAGGGATGGCCAGCGTATGAAAAAAAAATCTGTTCGATTTGTATTTTTTTTTAAATTAAGACGATTAAAAATGGAATTAAACTTTAAAACGAGAATCAACTACAAAACGATAGTCATATCTGGCTCGGAGGACCACGACTGCATAGTAAAAATAAAATGCAGAAAAAATGTTTTATGTATAAAAAGGGCTTATTAATATGTAATTGTATTTGAAAGAAAATTACATTAAATATTATCTGGCACCAAAGTAAATATTATATAAAAAACATTGCCAGATTCAGAGAACAGAAATCTGCAACTGAAAATATTGGCGACCTAATTTCTTGTCAAGTACTTTATGGTTTGTATGACACTGGATGGCCATCCTTAGGTTATGTTAGTGACTTTAGTAACTGTATCGAATGAACGCCCGAGGAAACATAAGTGCGATCGACATGAGGTAGTCCGATTCAACGTTTGGAGGGAATACAACTGTGACTGTACTTTTGGCCACAGATTTAGGGCTGTATCATCACCACTTATTTAGGTTATTTTCATGTTTTATTCAACGTTGTTACTTAATTAATTTTAGCGTGCTGCTAAGCTTATTTACATTAGTTAATTCTTGCTTTTTCGCTTCGCCCCAGGCAGCGGTAATTTTAATTAGAATGAGTTTATTATGCAAAATCTTATCAATCAAGAGTAATGGACGTTGCCATGTTAGCAACTATTGAAGTATCGTAGTGACTGGAGGTGTTGATACAGCCCCTGTTGACTCAGATCGTGGGTTCGGTGTCACGCCAGTGCCGTATGTACACACGCATACGTACCCTAGTTGGACGTGGCCCATATGTTTGTTCGGGTCGTCGGATATCAGGGCGCGCGTCATGGACTCAGTGGTATTGGCACCACCCTCGTGCTATCGACAAACATAAACATTTACAGACAAACGCCCAGGACGGCACACAGCACCCGCTATCACTCAACATACACCGAAGTATTTTCCCAATGCTTGTTGTAGGAAAAACGTAGCGCCAACGCGTCTCTGCAAAAAATTAACTACGCGTATCGGTGCTCACAAACCTAGCTAGAACTACGAACATATAAGCGTATCTTCAATGTTAGTCGTCACTACCTCTTATAATATTCGTGTTTCATTACATGTGAAAGTTACATTAAATTCAACGAGTGACGTAACTGATTGCTCGACAAATGTTGATTTAATCGTGAAGCTACACTACATAACATGAACATAAAAACCATAATGGCATGCATATGACAAAGTATACAGAAAGCATGACGATATATGAGAACAGAAAATAAATATTGATAACGGCTACCACGCACGTTTCGACCTGGGAAAACCTTTCGCTACCCTCAATGGACTTCAAAAATAAATCATGTTTCGGAACACAGTTAGTTAAAACTCACTCAGGCAGCAATTGGTTAGCACGCTCCACATGGGGACAGACTAGGCTCGCAGCCGATCGGCTCGAGGTATCTCTGGCGGTGCTATTCTAAGCTGTCATTCCATCACACAAGAAGTCAAAGAGAGGTGTTATGTTGATGATATACTATAAACCGGCCGACTCCAATGCTTGCCTGAGTGGTGATCGGTAGACTCCCGTATCAGCGTCACAGTACAAGCGCTGCAAAAATAATATAGCTCTAGGACATGCTTTCACTTCCACGCCACGTTACAGCTAAAATTTTGCCCCAAATGCCAAATGTCCCTGTGGAACGAGGAGCGTAGAAGTCAAAGTGAGTCGGAGAGCTGTCATAATCAATGTGAGCATACCCCAGCTTGAGCGCTTGCCCTCCCGCCATGAGTCCCTCCTCCCCCAGGAGGGTAACCTGCTCCTCCTCGCGCGACGGGTCCGCCATCTTGTGCACACACACGCCAACATGGCGTCAAGGTCAGTGGCGCGTCCAAAGTCAATGTCACATTGCGGCCGTGAAAATTTGATTCGGTACCGTGAAACCATTCTACTGATAGAGACTTAATAATTGAGCAATTTAAATTGAAATGCAGCTCAGTAGCAAACTATTCACTATTAGCGAAAGTCAATGCTATTGTTATATCATAACTATTGCCTGAATGTGACATTGGCCATGTGACGTGATTAAATAATAAAAAATACTTTATAATAAAATTTTTGAACATAAATAAAACTTTATTTTTTGAAGCCCACGTTTAATATTCGATTGGTGAAAGAAAAAGAATGAAATACCACGACCCTTAGGATATTATTTTACTGTTATTTATTAGAATAAATAAATAGTGATTTTATATTTTATTTATAAATTAGATTGAGTTATCAATGACACGGATATCTGTTATTTAGTAAGTGCTCCCTACCGAATTGCATTGTACTTTTGTATTACAAACAAAATAACTGAACATATGAAACACTGACCAAAACAAGGAAACAAAAATAAACGATGACAAAAATAAAACAATTTCGAGTTTGATCGTGGAGCTAGTTTTTTCTACAACAGCAGTTTTGTTTATAACATTACTTAACAACTTTGCAAAGACATTCACATCAATGATAATGTGATGCTACGTTGATAAAATATGCCATATTCGGAACATGATTGCATATAAGTCTCGAGCTTGTATGTATGCTGTAGCAGGGTGAATTTACAACTCAATTCATTACAGTCAAGATAGATGCGAGAATTACGACGTTTGACGTCGACCAAACATTGTGGCAAGCAGAACTATTAATTACTATTACAGGTTTTACGTGCTCATCACGAGGACACCCGTCGCTTGTTATCTTATCAACCGATACGCGTATCTCATTAATTTAAAGGACCTAGTCAAAGCAACAGCAAGATAATACAGCGATGACAATATACTGCGGGATTATCTAAATAATTTAACGCAGGAACCGGCTGATTAATTAAATAGCAATCATGTGATTTCGTGTCGTCATCGCGTATCGTAGAGAACTCGTTTGAGAAGAACAAAAAAATAATTGACGACTCACGAGTTACAATCGAATTCCCTTCCTAGCGCTTTACGAGTTGCAACCAATTTTTTCCTTGTTATTAAATGTTATGCGGTTTGTATGTTATTTTAGAATGCGACTTACCTCGTCGAAGAATACTTGTGTCTTCCTGAGGATGTGCTTGAGCTCGGTGAGCTCGAGGTAGTTCCTCTTCAGAGCCTCGGCGTTTTGGTTCACTTCGCGGAGCTCGTTCTCCAGTTTCTCAAAAGTGGCCTGGTGAATGACATTACTTTGATTACCAATAGGTATATTAAAGTATAATGGTTTTAAACTTATGGTCACTAACTATAATAGTAACAAGATTGCTACCTAATCTTTGAATTCCCTTAAACTTCCAATTACATCATCACCATGGAAATCACGTACAATGAACCGAAAGAGAGTCTAAGTGCGGAAAATGGAGTCCACTGTACACTCATTACCGTAACCATTCTGCTTTCAACAGAGCCGAATTATCGGGTATCCAAAATAAGATACGTCATGGTAACAATCCCGTTTTGAACTCTATGTGTCGTACTCTATAAGCCATGTTGAAGGATAGATCGATGGACCTTATGAAAAGCCTGTACCTATCGTAAAAATTATGGAATTCCATTAAAAATGGCTCAAAAAATTGTATTTGCAAATGGTTTCTATTCGGAAACTTGACACAGCGGTTAGACCGAGATAAAAAATAATCCTCTTAAGCGTGACATCCTACAAATGTATTACACACCTCCGTTTTTAGACGAGAGAAATATAGTAGCAAGACGAAGTAAAATTATTCCAGTCATTGTTAAGTGACTGGTGATCATTCTCACTGTCCATTCAGAATAGTAGGTATGTTGTAATCCTGACGAATTACTTGGACGATGGGATTCCCGTTCCGCTTAATCTTCTTTTACCTAATTAAAACGTCTATCATTCATTATACACTATAATCTTGGCACAAGCCAGGAACGCATGGAACACTGATATCCAAAGTCGACATGTTTGGTTGCTGAGGCAGCGAAATAAGTACCTAATCTTTTGTCTTCTTCTCCGGCATGTCAAACCCTCGAGGATAGAAATAGGGCCATTACCCTCAAGTCGCTCATGTCGATCGTCCGCGACGCCTTGAGGCGCCACACAGGCATTTCGAGCATAGTTATCCTGACACGGAAGACCTTGGATCGAGATATAAGTCGTCGTAGTCGATCTAACGTGGTCCTCGGCCCACGTTAGATCCTAGCGACCTCGCAGGCTACATGAAGCCAGTGGTTCGAAGTTTGGTGATCCCTGTTTGTAGAATAAGAGAGAGACAGTTACCTCCAGGTCGATCATCTCCCTCGGCTGCGGCGCCTCGGGGCACTCCCCCGGGATCTCGAGCATGGGGATTCCGTCGCGGCGGATCTCCTTCTCGAGGTAGCGCAGCTTGCGCTCCATCTCGTCGCACCGACGGACCTCATTGACGAACTTGCGTTGGAACGCGTTCACGTCGGGGTTGAGCTGTTAAACAAACAAATGTTGTTATAGACATACTAAACTGTGAGGATGACTAAAATAGAGAGCCGGGTTTCGGGCTACGTCCGATCTCAATGCGTAAAAAAACACGCACACCACCATTACTAGACGTTTATTACTAGACGCGATCTTGAGTTTTTACCGTAGGAAGTTCATGCCATCCATCCCGTTTCAATTCAACACACACCAAAAACGTGGTCTAAAGTTAGTCTTGGCTTAAAACTGGTATCGTCAGTTTACTACTAAGAGCTGGAGAGAACCATTATTTTTTCTATATTTATTTATTTATTTAAACTTTATTGCACAAAATTTGTTACAATAGGCGAACTTAATGCCCAGGGGCATTCTCTACCAGTTAACCTTTGGGTCATGCAGAAAAGACAGTGGAAGTATACTTTATATTATTTTCCTAAAATGGCATAAAGTGAAAGAGGAGCTCACATCCATCCATCCATACTTACAAACTTTCACGTTTATAATATTAAAGGGATAACAAAACCAAATTAAAAATGTTTGGAATATACAAGTATTAGGAGTATTTTTAACTGAGTTATGTAGGTATTTTAATTATTTGATAAGATAATATCCAACTGACACCAAGCCTATATTCTTAAAATCAAAATTATCTAAATCACAAAAAGTTGCTGATTACAAATTGATTGATCACAGATAATTAAGCCTTACCCAAGTAATTAGTACAGGGCATTTGTTCAATCACATGACTGGACTCTTTAATTACATAACAAGTACTTCATTCATAGACAATAGCCACTTTTACTCTTTTAATACTAGTGTTGAAACAATAAGTAGTTATGTTACTATGTTCTGTGATAGTAGATTTTGTTATCTAGGTGCTACTATTGTTACTACTATAGTCTGAACATGTTTACTATCAATGTACTGAACCAAGGTACAAGGTCAATGAGGATGTATGATGTATACTAGGCATTGCAATAAATGTATGTACCCTCATTTAGAATTAGGACTGCCTGACTTAAGAATTAAGGTGCCATTGGTATAAACCTAGACAAAATCAGCTGTGAAATTGGGCCCAAAATAATGTCTTTAATGTTAAGTTCAGTACATTTGAGTATTTACATACCTTAGTAGGGTAATGAAATTTCATTATCCTACTAAGTCTAAGTAATTTCAATTTAATAAGTCAATGAAATTTCATTGGTTTTTGGTCTTATGTTATGAATTATGATAGAATGTTCAAAATTATATGGACTTAAAATTAAATTCAATTGATTGATTGAATTGAATTGAGTGAATGTGTGTCACCTAAAGACATAGACCACTATAAAAAAGTGCTAATAAGCCTCTTTGTATTTGTCTGCCTAAAAATAGTATGTCAGTATTTAGATCCTTAGAAGTATAAAAAGTATAGTCAAGGTCAGAGTGAGAGTAAGTACTCTGGCCTGGCAAGCCAGGTTTAATATTACCTACTTTGATTTAGGTATTTCATTAGTTCAGAAAGTTTAAGAGTAATTATAAAAATATATTACAAATAAATAATAAAAAAAATACTTTGAACTCTAGTAATTAGTACTGTTGTAAATTATGAGGCAAATAAGTTCATTGAACTAAGTGAGTCCTAGCAACTAAAAAATTACTGTTCATTTTATCATTTAATCCACTTTATCTGGTAGAAGGCGAATGAAGAGCCTTTGTTGCTACTGGCAACTACAAAAAAATCCTGTAATGGACTGCTAGTTCAGTACATGTCTCTTGCCATTAAATAATCTGAGTTAATTTTCAATCATTCTTTCAAATTTAGGCAGTATTATCACTAATAGCATTAATTTATATACCACTTTACCGCCTTAGGGTAAATGAAAAGTATAGTGACATGAAAGATAATTGTTAAAAATTAAATGAAAAACTTGATAGTTACACAGACATGTACAGTGAAGTAAATTACCTAAATAAAAATTCAAATTTTTAGATTACATTATATTGTGATTCTTTGAGGAAAATTGTTACTAATATGTTCAATAAACAGGAAATACCCAATGAGTCATTTTGAAGTATACATAGGGTAAGTACCACAACACCCAGGTACACCTCCACTTAAATGTGTGGGTGTGCTAATGTAACATTAATTACTTTGTAGTAAATGATTAAATAATAAAAGCATACTGAATACTTTTCATAAACCTAGACATTTCATAAAAGGAAGAAGAGGACTATTATCACAAACATGTTATGATGATATGATCACTATCATAAACTAGCGGATGTCTTGAATTCGAGTATGATCCCCAAAAAAAACACAAGTAGGTAAAATTTCAAACGTTCAACAATAAACTTATTATACCTATCCCAGATCTACGACCCAAGTTACTTATCGGATTTTATCAGTCACAAATATCAAAATCAGGGCAAACACTAGACACAGACAGAACTAGGTCACAGATTTTCACTCGCGAACCTCTTGCAAAGAGTCATCGAACTAACGAACTATATCTTTAAGGGCGTAGGGCAGACATCGCCGAATACTCACATCGCGGAACTGCACCAGCCCCAACTCCCCCAATTCGGACACGCACGCATAAGCCGCTTCACTTTGCAGAAAAAGCTGGCATAATGTCATTTCCTCACTCCTAAATAGCGACCCCATCTTGAGAGGTTTTCACAGCACCACACACAGGAAGAAACAACTAACTACAGGAACTAGGCGAAAGGGCTCCGTCGCATCCGTCTGCATGCAGACTTTAGCGGCGACGAAACCAAATTAAGTGGTAAAATCAATCGATAAACTACGATTCTGCGGAGGCAGACATCCGTTTCGTCACCTTCCGTCCGAGAACATACGCTTTGACAGTGACAGCTGAATTTAGGTTGCCATAACAAACATGAAATCCCCGATAATTAAAACTAAAATGAATAAAAAGATAGAAAATACAAACTTGTTGATATAGTCTGTTGCACGCAAGAAAGTGTAGTATGACTGTATGACCTTGAGTGCGCAGAAACCAATGTTCATAGAAATTCTTCTTTTTACAAGTGCGCAAAATAACGGTCATCGCTATACTTTCGTGCCGCCAGCTAAGTATAAACTGGGTGAATAAGAGTAACCAGTATGGTTGTATGTTGATCGAGGGAATGTAATGGGACACTTTTTTTTTATTTAAATTTAAAGTCACGATATCTCGAAAGCGATGTTTTGTAGGAGAAAAGTGTTGAGATATTTTTTGTAGACAATTTTACGATCTACAAACTTTGTCAATCCAAAACATTTTTCGATAGCTCTCGTTGTTTCAGAGATATACGCAAAAAACGCAAATTAGTGACCTTTGACCTCGAATAAAAAACAACGCACAAGCGGGATCGATGGGGACTTTTGACCTATCATATTACAAATTTTGTAACATGACGTATTCAAGGCCTGCCCAAAAATCCAGCTTGTTGGGAATTAATGCAAACTGGAATGTCTATTTTGACTGGATTATAAGGTAATTATAGTTTGGTATGACATATTTACTACCCACTTTCTAACAGCATCATAAATAAAATAGGTTTACCTACCTTCCTTTTCAGTAATTAATGTGGGGTAAATTTATACGCTGGCAATATTATACTATGCTGTCTCTTTTTCACTCAATGCTACTCATTCGCACAATCGATATGCTATGAAACATTCATAAAGATAGTCATAGGTTGAAACCTTGAAACTAAGAAAATTAGCTACTCGTTAGCGTTTTTAGGACGACATTAACTTTGGTTGGAAATTTGGATTGTAGGAAGTAAAAATATTTAGCGATCTACTATTACTGTTTTTATTTGTTTTTTGGAATGTGTTAATTGAGATGTCTTCTGTAAATATTTTACTAACTTTGTAAACTTCTGTCACTTAACTTTTGTCAAACCCAGATAAACTAAAAAGTACTAAGTTTTTTGACAGTCGTATATAGCTTTCTTACTCTAGTATTAGGATTTTACATCTGTTGCACTCTTCCAAATCTTGGTCATCTGTTATTTTCGATCACATCGTATTTTGTTAATATAATCTTGAGTGGGAGTATGAAATTGAGGTTATAAATTGAAGCTGGAAATAAAATTAATTTATTATTAGACTATGAACAGGATTAACAGTGAATGAAAAAGAGTCCAAAATGGTATGTGTCATGTTCTTAAGGAATCTTTGACATGTGAATCTTATTAATTTAATTTCGAAGGAAGTAACTTGTTAAATTTAACTTTTCAGGCATTGCTCGGTGCCCAACTAGTTATAACCCTGATTATGGTGTCAGTGATACAGAAATTGGGGAGTTACTCGTTCGCTAGATGGATGTTATGTGCGCAAGGGCTGTACCGGTATTTGTACCCAGATAACAGCGAGCTGAAGACATTGGCTGGGGTGCCGAAAGACAAGCCGAAGGGAAAGGGTAAAGGCGGGAAAAGTGAGTCTAATGGGAAGCCAGAGACGTTCCACGTACCTCGGAGCCTTGATATCCAGCTGGAGACGGCACCAGTGACGCCTCTGGATGTTGTACATTTGAGGTTTTACACAGAATATTTGTGGATAGTTGACTTTTCCCTGTACACTGCCATTGTGTATATTATGTCTGAGGTAAGAGTATCCATATTTTGTAATATTGGATGAAAATAGCTGAATTTTTCTATATCCTTAAATAATTTAACTTTTTACTTTCAGGTTTATACTGCTATATTCCCACTGAAGGATGAATTTAATTTGAGTATGGTGTGGTGCCTCCTTGTGGTGCTGTTTTCATTGTATCCTTTTCAAATAAATGCTACACAGCACAACCCATTCATTCTATCTGTATAAGTAAAAAATATTATAATAAATTACTTACCCTGTAGAAGCATTATGTAGTGATTTATCTTATATAATGATCCAGCAAATTTACAACTTATTCAACTTAACTCTTGACTCAGAAAGATCCTCCTGTCCCTCACAAAGCAATACTTCACAAGTGAGGAGTCCATCGGTGAGCGGTCCACCTGCATCGTGGCCTTCTGCATCTTCCTGCTCATCGCCATGATGGTGCTGATCGTAGACGAGACCAACCTGGAAGTGGGAGTGGATCCCGCGTATGACAGCTTCTATGAGAATGCGTCCAAGTTCCTGGAGAACCAGGGGCTGTCATCTGTGTAAGTTAAGTGAACTGGGGATGATAGTCACTATTTGATTATTTATTTGAATTCATAAAAATATAAGTATACAATAATTTGTTTGGAACCACCAGGTGGACCGACGATCTGGTAAAGTTCGCGGGAGTCCATTGGATGCGGGTGGCACAGGACCGATCTGTGTGGAGAACTTTGGGGGTGGCCTATGTCCATCAGTGGACGTCTATTGGCTGAAATGATGAATTTGTTTGGAAGATTTGTCATAAAATCAATTCATAAAAATCTATTATTCTGTTGGCCGCCTGAATGAGTAGCTTTGCATAAAAATCTTAATGATCAGAAAATTAAGACAGAATGAAAAGTAAATGTATATTTTGTATGTTATTGTTTTGATACAATTTTTTATCTTATCCATCATACACTTTTATAATGAGTCACTGCAGTCACTTTTCATCATATGACGACAGAAAATATATTTTCTTATCTTAAATGGATGGGCCCTTACTCTTTATAAAAAGATAATTTCATTTATCTTGATTTTGAAGTAGGGATCGTGAGTAGGTGATGTCTTATCTTTTTCTAAATGCTAGGCCAAGAGATTTGCATGTGTTAAATTTTGATGAAAGTAAGGAGTTAATTCTCTTGTAAGAGTTTTGTTAACTTGACATAATATTTCCTTTACAGAGGTCCAGCTTCCAAGTTAATTCTGAAGCTCTCTTTAGCAGTATGGGCTGCAATAATCGGGACTCTGTTCACATTCCCCGGTCTTAGAGTGGCTAGGATGCACTGGGATTCTTTGAGGTGAGCTAAGGAGAAATATAAAACGCTACTATCATGTTTATTCTGTTTTGGCCCGCCTTCACTTCGTATAAGACATAAGTTCCATATTGTTCCAAAAGATGGCGCTGGGCGTCGATTCAATCGCGCAAGTGTTTCGCCTTTTCGGTTTAGATAATAATCCTTGTTGTTGAGCATAAAGTTTACGTCTTTATAAAAAGTATGTTTTAGACGTGTTTAGTCATTCATCTGTTTTGTTTATTCATTTATTTATTAAGTAGACAAAACAGATACAATAGGTGCTATATGGGGAGACAGCATGACAATTGACACGCTAAGCTTCAACATTTAGGCTGTATAGCTGGAGGCACGAAAGTATAGCGATGACCGTTATTTTGCGCACTTGTAAAAAAGAAGACTTTCTATGTAAATTGGTTTCTGCGCACTCAAGGTCATAACTACACTTTCTTGCGGCAGGCTGTAACTCCACAAACAAGTGTGAACTGTGTGTCGCTTTTGGCCACAATCGTTGACAAAATTTACTACTGTTTACTATTAACTAAGCAAGCAAGTAGTTAGGAATCAAAACTAAAATCTTTCTAATTTGTTGTCTCTTATTAATTTATTGTTCTGCTCCCAGATATTACGGCGAGAACCGAGTAAAGGCAGTGCTTCTGAACTTGAACTTCGCGATGCCGTTCGTGCTGACGCTGCTCTGGATCCGACCCATCACTCGCTACTATCTCACTGGGAGAATCTTTAGCGGAATGGAGAAACCTATGTTAGTATATTTTTCTTATGCGATAGGTGGCAGATGACCTAATGGTAAGCGATTGCCGCACTTAGACACCCGTAACACCAGCGGAGTCACAAGTGCGTTTCAAACCTTTTAACCGATGCTATTTCCTTATTTCATACTTTCTAGTTTTAGAGGAAATTGAAAATCTAAAACTGGGTTCACAAATTAAATTCGTTCGCAGTCCGTTCTTCAGCCAGCGGTGGTGCTAGCGATCCGTACAAAGTTGCTCGATAGTCCGCCATTTGGTTCCGGACTAAGCCCTCAGAGGTTTTTTTTTTATATTGAGGACAATCAAGATGACCCCACTCCGCCTGATGGTAAGCGGCTGAGAAATCCAAAAGGTGAAAGGCGAAAAGTGGATGTAGAACACTAAACTGTTAAATTAACACCGTATCTACTGTTTACTCCATTTTTTTCGTATTATTTTCTCATGGCCGGTTCTGATGGTCTCGATGGCGCAGTGGCTAAGATGTTCGCCCGAAGCGCGAAAGGCCCCGGGCTCGATTCCCGGTCAAGTTAATTTAGGAAAACTGACTTTTCTAAGTTTTCTTGGGTCTGGGTGTTCTGGGTTGAGGCCCCCAGTTAATTATCGTCACCTGGTACTCATACTACAGGGGTGCCCTAGCTTGAGACCAGGTTGATTGGTGTGATTGTCCGGCGCATGTATTTTGTTTCGTATTGTGACCCGTTTAGCGCAATGGTTTATGCGCCGGTTGAGACGTAAGGGTCGCGGGTTCGATTCCTGCACCAACACAAATGTTTGTTGATGAAACAGATATTTTGTGTTGCGTCTGGGTGTTTGTAGTACCTTCGTTGTTTCTGGTTTCCATAGCACAAGGGAAAACCTTAGTTTGGGGCCAGGACAATGTATGTGATGTTGTCTCAATTTATTTATTTATTGTGTTCCAGCATGACGTCCCAAGCGTACGACACGCTCCGGCTGGCGCTGGTGGTGCTGACGATCCTGCTGCGCGTGGCGCTGATGCCGCGCCAGCTGCAGGCCTACCTCGACATGGCGCAGCGCCGCCTCGACGTCATGAAGAAGGAGGCCGGCCGGATCACCAACGTCGACCTGCAGAAGAAGGTATAAATCCATACTAATATTATAAATGGGAAAGAAACTCTGTTTGTCTGTTACTATTTCACGCCAGAAATATTGAACGGATTTGAATGAAATTTGGTATACGGATGATCTAGACCAGCAGTCGTCAAACTTTACTGCTCAAGAGCCACATAACAATGTGAGCACTAAGGTCCGGGCCGCATTATATGTGAAGTACGGATGTGTAGTTACTATTAATTAAAGGAACTATTACTTAAGCTAGTAAAGCTAGTAGTAGCTGCAAAAGCTAGTAGGCAATTGCCGTGGGAGAGCCGCGCTTCGGCATGAATGGGCCGGCTCGACCGGAGTGATACCACGGCCTCACAGAAGACCAGCGTGAAGAAGCGCCTGCGTTGTGTTTCGTCCAGTGAGTGAGGGCCACCGGAGGCGAAATTGGGGGAAAAGGTGTTAAAGGTTGGCAGCGCACTTGTGACTCTGCTGGTGTTGCAGACTGTTGCAGGTGTCTATCGGTGGCGGCCATCGCTTACCATCAGGTAATTAATTCATCTGCTCATTATTGTTGATCCAAATAAAGAAATATGAAATATGAGTGTTTCCTCTTTCTTATAATCCCGAGGATTATTAGGCGAGGCGTGAAACGGCATCTCAGCAGGCCTTCAGGGTGAGAGTGACAGACGCAATGCATACTTTGTCTGTTCTTTTGTGCCTATCAATCTCATATTTGGATCTCACGGCCGCTTACCATCAGGCGGAGTGAGGTCATCTTGATATCCTCAATATAAAAAAAATATTAGGTCCTTAAGTTTAACCTCTTTACTTTTCTCATCCGCAGGTGGCTTCAGTATTCTATTACCTGTGCGTGGTAGCCCTCCAGTACATCTGCCCCATCGTGATGTGTCTGTACCTGGCGCTCATGTACAAGACCCTGGGAGGGTACTCCTGGACCTCGCTGTTCTATGAGGGGCAGGAGGTAGCGACGGACCCGGTTCCGGAGAGCACAGCGGGGGATACAGAGGGGGTGGAGCAGTATCAGCTCGCTTGGGAGAACTTGAAAATGGTGAGTAACCAAATTGCCTGTAACTTTTTTATGTAATAGGTGGCAGACGAGCAGATGGATCACATGATGGTAAGCGATTGCCACCGCCCATAGACATCTGCAACCAGGGCTGGAAACCGGTTTTTAATTAGGTAACCAGGTTAATATCGAGTCTGCAAACAGGGGTTTTTTCGTAAGTCCTGCGTTCGGAGCGGAACCGATTCGCGAGCGATACCGGTTTCAACGAGTGGAATCGTAATCAAAACGCTCGTTTCAAAATGTATGAAGCTGCGCGAAACCTGGTTGCGAATTTTAACCAGGTATTTCAGCCCTGCCTGCAACATCAGGGAGTCACAAGTACGCTGCCAACCTTTCACCCCCTTTCCCTTCAATTGGGCCTCCGGTACCCTCACTCGCTCGACGAATCACAGCGCAAGCGCTCCGGTTGACCCGGCCCATTCAAGCCGAACTTCTAAAATAAGAGAATATAAAAAAGTGAAGTATCAGTATCCTCCTACATACTGTCCCACTGCAGAGCAGAGGCTTACATCACGCTTCGGCATGAATGGGCCGGCTCGACCGAAGTGCCACGGGCTCATAGAAGACCGGCGTACGCCTGCGCTGTGTTTCGTCGAGTGAGAGTCTGCCACCTATCACATAAAAAAAGGTACATACTCGTATATTTGATATAAACGGGACTAAACGATATTTAAAATATCCTCGCGTTTAGTACCGTTTATATCAAGTATTTGTATAATGCAACGCGAAAGTTTAAAAACATAAAAAACATACATAACGCCATCTAGAGACTTTTCTTAGCGTCAGTTCTCATTTACCGATTTTGTCCTCAGATCTTCACTCAAGAAGTGTACCGAGGGGTGCTGGGCTTCGCGACGTGGTGGTGTTGCTTCGCGTGGTTCCTCACCACGTCGCTGGGCATGGCCTACCAGACATACTTCAGAATCTCATGATGCCCCTAGCCCGTCCGTAGTAGATCTAGTCAACTCAACCCTGTCCCTTGGACTAGGCGGCCATGTTGCAAGGAGTTCCATTTAAGGAGGTTGCAATGCAAATTAAAGGTTTTGTTATGAAAAAAAAACTTTCATGCGATGTTTTTTTAAATCTTATGAAAAAGTAGTGGCCAAGTGGCCAGTATGAAAATAAGAAATTGAATTTTAAATTAAGCTATTTACATACATACGTTAGATTTTTCTTCTTTCTATTTCATATAAGTTTAAATCTGTAAATATTTTGCTCGGGAAGACTGGCTCCTTCTGTTACAGTTGCTATATTGCAATTACATACTAGCACTCTAGGAGTCATCAATGGTATTGTAGAAAAAAAACATATAAGCGCCAATAAACTTTATTATTTTTTATTTAATTAAGTAGGTACATATCTTTTGACTGCAACTAATTCTCGATTTAAAACCTTTGCATTTTTCGTAACCTCCATTCATGTAAACTTCTTGAACTTGGCCCTTTAATAAAATTGGAATATTCCTTAATTTTTATTGCTTCATATTAAATAATTGTATGATTTTTGTATTTATTCATAAGACTACGTGAGTATTGTGTTTATACCTAAGTAATCAGTGGTTGTGTGACTTGTGTACCTAAGAGATTATCCAAACAAAATTGCAATAATGTCATATAGTTTGCTTTCTAATTATCTATTAAAAAAAAGTAATAACAATTTATATTGTTGCGTTTAGAATAATAAATATGTACGGAGAAATAAGGCTCGAAGGACCACTTTATCGTTGCTTAAAAAAACATTAAAAAGGTATTTAAATACGAACCGTACATAAGTATTAGTCTAATCATATAATAAATAAGACCTTTACGGAATGAGTATTTTCACTTTAGTGGAGTTTAAGACTGTTAAAACATGACTATTTCGTATTTAACGCAATATGCAAAGTGCTACGGTCTCGGTGCGTAGTTTATTAGGTGTTCCAAAAGTATGTTAACATGTACAGACAACCACGTGCAACCACACCAGGTTAACACAACCTGTCAAATTTCCTCGATTGATATTAAACTTAATGTGGTTGACAGTAAGATGAGAGTTGATTGAAGAAATTTGACAGTTTTTATACTTTGATGTGTGGCTGTACGCACAAAAATAGTGGAAATGTCCTTGTTTCATTGGTTTGACTTGCTTTCTGTTAAAGTTCCGCTTTTCGGTCACAAATCAATCATTGAACCTCAATCATATTTTTAAAGTTTTTTTGCGTATGAGGCGGGGTCAGAACCCAATGCGCCATCCGGCCAGTATTTAAATAAATCAAATGGTCAATTTTCCGGATTCGGTTGGATCCAAAATAAGTCTTAAGGACGCGGACAGTCCAAAAGGCTCTAACCAATCTCCACGTGACGCTGTACATATTTTTTCCCCAGCCTTACATTGATCGGCACAGATATCCCTTTGTGTCCTCGGTTATCGTGCTCAAGGTGAAAAGTACAAAAGGACAGTTAAATAAGTTGCCATTGTTAAATTAAACCAACTACCTAATATAACAATAACAGATGTTTTGCACATGGTGCCAATACTGGTACTGGTAGAATACGCTATGTTAGGTTAAGGACATTTTTTCTACTTTTTCATTTGCTGTTAGCAACAATGTTTGTAAGATCAAGAGGATCTTTGAGAATGTATCTCGTGTTTTCATTTGTTTATTTCTATGGGACTGTTTTCAATAAATACTTTTTACAAAGATGGCAGGTATTTTTATTCCCACTGATCCCCCCACCTATCTTGTTAGTTAGTTTTTTACTTGCCTGACTTAAAAATCAACGTTTATCAGATTCCGATAATAGAGAGCCCATCAGTCCATCACATCACTTTTTTTTAGTAGGCAGACAAGCCGACGTACCACCTATCACCTAATGGTAAACTATGATAATGAGTGATTGACCATCACTGATGGACTTCACTAACAAACACGGACTTTACGTCAGTGATCATCATCAATACCTACATTTTTGGAGACTAGACTGTAAAAAATATCTTTGTACTTTTTAAGATAGGTGTAGGTCACGGAGCATATTTCTTTTACGTCCGTGGAATGGGCTAGCTGGAATAGCATTTTCAATAATACATACCTGCTTACTGGGTAGGATCGCAAACTACTTACATTCATACAATACAATGCAATCCCGTTACCGTTCTGCGACGCCTATTACTATAGAAGCATTAGATCCCTTCATTTTGAAATTCGATCATACATTAATGAAAATAAGGTTCATAATCCGGCGCACATTCCCACTGCGCCAGGCCGCCTGCATTGCAGCTGGCTGGGTCTGTCTTGTCTTGTGGTCTCGGCACGCGGCACGCGGCAACATTTTAGCGGGAGTTTTTTTTATGTCCAACCATGTGCGCATTTTATTGGCGGGTATTTAAGAAAATAGCCAGATAGATACCTCACTTACGCGATTTTTATTCGCCCCTACATCAAATACCTAGGGACTTACTTAACAATTAAAAACTTCCCAGATAAAAGAAAACACGAACTTTTCGAGGTTTCGTTTCGGGTGCCCTAAGGGATGCTCTCATTGACACCCTATATTAATTATTAAAAACACCCTTTATAAACATTATTCAACTGACAGGACTAAGTGGCTCAACTGCCTTTTTTTCCAGAGCTATTACATTTTATAACGACAAATATTTGGTGATGTTTTTATAACGATGAGGAGCTCTATCGATATATTTTTTAATTATTTTATTAACAAAATACATAACAACCTATACGTATTTATGTCAATAAAGTCGTAATATTTATTCCTGAGGAACTATTACGGAGTTCTTAGTATAATAACCAATACATTATGACGTAAGCGGTAGTGGCATCATCAATTACTTTCATGACTTTTTTTGATGCATTATCTTCGTAAGGCCCAACAGCAGGCACAATTGAAAATCAATTGTTTTATGCCTAAAGGCTTTTGGATCTTACGACGTTATAGTAAACGTTGAAAAAGTATGTTTCTTCTGAAACAGAGGAGAAGTAAGTACTATGACAATAAATAGATAAATACACTTTTTATACGGCGCCGATTACGTCAGACTTACCTACACTCCCTCCACATTTGAATGATAATGATTCGTTATTCAATGCATCTTATTCAAAACAAAGCAAATGGTGTTAATTTTTGAAAACAGGTTAGGTTAAATTATAAGAAATGATGACTCAGTGCACTGCACCGCGCCGATCGATGTGGGACGATTCAGATTTTACGGTGACATAATATATAAATCTGTGAAATTTTAGTAACATGATGTTCGGCTGTCTATACTGTAGAGATGACGACCTGTCAAGTCTCCCCCCTACCTAAAATGCACTGTTATTTGAATCTAAAACTTATACCTTAACGTTAAGGAACTCTCTCTTTTCGAAGTATAATGATTCAACATTATCGATGTAACTGGGTAACTAACATCACTATTTCAGTGACAGCTTGTGACAGCTGCGTCACTGTTGTCAAAAAGTAGCCAATAGGAGTTTATAGCGTCATGCAAACTGCTCTCCTATTGGTTGATACGCAGGAACATTCCAGAAAATAGCCAGATAGATACCTCACTTACGCGATTTTTATTCGCCCCTACATCAAATACCTACTTACTTAACAATTAAAAACTTCCCAGATAAAAGAACTTTTCGAGGTTTTGTTTCGGGTGCCCTAAGGGATGCTCTCATTGACACCCTATATTAATTATTAAAAACACCCTTTATAAACATTATTCAATGACAGACTAAGTGGCTCAACTGCTTTTTTCCAGAGCTATAACATTTTATAACGACAAATATTTTGGTGATGTTTTTAAAACGATGAGGAGCTCTATCGATATATTTTTTAATTATTTTATTACAAAATACATAACCTATACGTATTTATGTCAATAAAGTCGTAAAATTTATTCCTGAGGAACTATTACGGAGTTCCTTAGTATAATAACCAATACATTATGACGTAAGCGGTAGTGGCATCATCAATTACTTTCATGACTTTTTTGATGCATTATCTTCGTAAGGCCCAACAGCAGGCACAATTGAAAATCAATTGTTTTATGCCTAAAGGCTTTTGGATCTTACGACGTTATAGTAAACGTTGAAAAAGTATGTTTCTTCTGAAACAGAGGAGAAGTAAGTACTATGACAATAAATAGATAAATACACTTTTTATACGGCGCCGATTACGTCAGACTTACCTACACTCCCTCCACATTTGAATGATAATGATTCGTTATTCAATGCATCTTATTCAAAACAAAGCAAATGGTGTATAATTTTTGAAAACAGGTTAGGTTAAATTATAAGAAATGATGACTCAGTACACTGCACCGCGCCGATCGATGTGGGACGATTCAGATTTTACGGTGACATAATATATAAATCTGTGAAATTTTAGTAACAAGATGTTCGGCTGTCTATACTGTAGAGATGACGACCTGTCAAGTCTCCCCCCCTACCTAAAATGCACTGTTATTTGAATCTAAAACTTACACCTTAAGGTTAAGGAACTCTCTCTTTTCGAAGTAAAATGATTCAACATTATCGATGTAACTGGGTAACTAACATCACTATTTCAGTGACAGCTTGTGACAGCTGCGTCACTGTTGTCAAAAAGTAGCCAATAGGAGTTTATAGCGTCATGCAAACTGCTCTCCTATTGGTTGATACGCAGGAACATTCCAGAAAATACCAGTGACGTCGGCGTGAAGCTGTGCGCGATATAAAATTACTTGCTTTTCCGGCGCCATTTTATTTCAATTGAAGAAGCCGTCAATCGCGCACGTTTTCCGAGTGTTCAACTAGATAAGTCTTCGATAAGTTATAGTTAAATTTACACAGTAAGTACCATGTTATACTTTCTTTTGCTAGTTATTGTAGTTAAAAAGATGATTTAGGCCTCGGTTTCTTAAAATTTCCGGTTTTCCGGTTGTTTAACATTGGTTCTCCACGGGAAAATTCCTTGGTCGAGCATGCACATGTTAGTTAAAAATCGGTAACTTGTAAATTTTTAAGTTCAGTTGTAAGTTTTTATGATTTATAAGCGATATTACTGGGTAAAATCATAATTGCCTATCTTTGGTTATGTGCATATCAAGTTTTTTTATCACGTGGTGGGAATCTTCACAAGTGTTCGCAATATCGATCCACGATTACGTGTGAAGCGAGTCTTTGTTCTAATAATTTCATCCTGGTAGTTGTCGTCAGAGTTAGGCGGTTACAAACTGTAATAGCATCGTAGTTTCTGCTAGTTCAGTAAGCGGCATTCCAGAAGTTTCGCCATGGATTCAGCATCGATTTTCCATTATGGCCACACGACTCGTGTGGGTCATGTAGTTACTAGGTGCCTATACAACACCCTAGCTCTTCATAATAGCTTCCCACATGTCCGATTTGCGGTCGTTGCACGCTGAATGATTCACGGTAACCTTTGGCAAGATGGCGGATAACCTAAATAGTGTAGGTTTAGACAAAGGCGTTGTTTTAACAGGTTATTTTAATTGATACTTTAGTGTACCTGCGGAAGTATGAACGTACGCGTAGTAATCGTTACAATGACGCAAGTTAAATAGGTTACAAAGGTCAATGCCCCTCTTTCCGGCCTGAGCCCTCGAGATAGGTACCTACCTAATCATTATTAAACTAATATAAAATGCCTTCGATTTACTGCTTGCGAACTATCTCAATCAATAAATTATCGCATTATACCTAAATAATTAGTTTGTAGTCATCAAATTCTTATCATAATTTTTTTCCTCAGATGGCAAAAGCACCAGCAGTTGGTATCGACTTGGGCACGACCTACTCCTGCGTGGGAGTGTTCCAGCATGGAAAGGTGGAGATCATCGCCAACGACCAGGGCAACCGCACGACGCCCTCGTACGTGGCCTTCACAGACACCGAGCGTCTCATCGGAGATGCTGCCAAGAACCAGGTGGCGATGAACCCCAACAACACTATCTTTGGTTAGTAACCTGTCTTATGTATTTAAATAGTAGAATACCTAATTTGTACTGCCAATAGTTAAAACTACAGCTTTAGAATTTCTATGTTGTCTGTCTCTGAGCTATTTTGTATGATGCTGACTACGGTTATAATTTTGTCTTGATGCAATTTTTTATAAATGAAACTTGACTTTATTCTATTGGTAGTAAAAATTAAAGTTTTTAATTACTAGTAACATTTGATACAACATCCAAAAGGTTAAATTATGCATTACTTAACCAATCCTGTGACCTTTTTCAATTGACTTAAGTAAACAATGCCGTGAAAACCAATGTTAATTTTGAGTGTTAATAAAAGTAATTTGTATTCTAAAATTGTTGAATATTATTTACCATAACCAATGTAAAAGGATAATAGTATCTAACCAAACACTTTGATGAAGCAATATTGAGTTAGCTAATTTATGAACGATGAGTCATGGTATGTCATCTTTATTTTTTGGAAACTTACAATATTGATACATGATTTCTCATGCATGAATCATCTTAGTCATTATAGTTATTTCCCTATGTTTGATAATGTAATAACAACTTAACCTTGAGGATGTTTTAGACATGTTTTAATGATGATACCCAATATACTAGACTAGAGTCTCTGAATATATTGAATGATAAAAATAATCTGAGGACACTTCTAAGTATACAATAATATGTAAAACTATTTGTAATCAATTCTAATGAAATTGCTATTTGCTTGTTACAGATGCCAAACGTCTTATTGGTCGCAAATTCGAAGATGCCACCGTCCAAGCCGACATGAAGCACTGGCCCTTCGAGGTTGTCAGTGATGGTGGCAAACCAAAGATCAAGGTTGCATACAAGGGTGAAGACAAGACCTTCTTCCCCGAGGAGGTGAGCTCAATGGTACTCACCAAGATGAAGGAAACAGCCGAGGCCTACCTCGGTAAAACAGTGCAGAATGCAGTTATCACGGTTCCAGCGTACTTTAACGACTCCCAAAGACAGGCCACGAAAGATGCCGGTACCATCTCTGGCCTGAACGTTCTCCGAATCATCAACGAACCTACTGCTGCGGCGATTGCGTACGGTCTTGACAAGAAGGGAGGTGGAGAACGCAATGTCCTTATTTTCGATCTCGGCGGCGGTACCTTCGATGTGTCCATCCTGACTATCGAGGACGGTATCTTCGAGGTAAAATCCACCGCCGGTGACACGCACTTGGGTGGCGAGGACTTCGACAACCGCATGGTCAACCACTTCGTCCAGGAATTCAAGAGGAAGTACAAGAAAGACCTAACCACCAACAAGAGGGCCCTCCGACGACTAAGAACCGCCTGCGAAAGGGCGAAGAGAACTCTGTCTTCGTCCACCCAGGCCAGTATCGAAATCGATTCGCTCTATGAAGGTATCGATTTCTACACCTCCATCACCAGGGCCCGATTTGAAGAACTGAACGCCGACCTGTTCAGATCCACCATGGAGCCTGTGGAGAAGTCTCTCCGCGACGCCAAGATGGACAAGGCCCAGATCCACGACATCGTGCTGGTCGGAGGGTCCACCCGTATCCCCAAAGTGCAGAAGCTCCTTCAGGACTTCTTCAACGGAAAGGAGCTGAACAAATCCATCAACCCCGACGAGGCCGTCGCATACGGTGCAGCCGTCCAGGCCGCCATCTTGCACGGCGACAAGTCCGAGGAGGTGCAGGACTTGCTGCTGCTCGACGTCACGCCCCTGTCGCTCGGTATCGAGACCGCCGGCGGCGTGATGACCACGCTCATCAAGCGCAACACCACCATCCCCACCAAGCAGACCCAGACCTTCACCACCTACTCCGACAACCAGCCCGGAGTACTCATCCAGGTGTTCGAGGGTGAGCGCGCTATGACCAAGGACAACAACCTCCTCGGAAAGTTCGAGCTGACCGGCATCCCGCCCGCGCCCCGCGGTGTGCCCCAGATCGAGGTCACCTTCGACATCGACGCCAACGGCATCCTGAACGTGTCGGCCGTCGAGAAGTCGACCAACAAGGAGAACAAGATCACCATCACCAACGACAAGGGTCGCCTGTCGAAGGAGGAGATCGAGCGCATGGTCAACGAGGCCGAGAAGTACAGAAACGAGGATGACAAGCAGAAGGAGACCATCGGCGCCAAGAACGCCCTCGAGTCGTACTGCTTCAACATGAAGTCCACGAATGGAGGACGCCAACCTCAAGGACAAGATCACGGAAGCTGACAAGCAGACGATCTTGGACAAGTGCAACGACACGATCAAGTGGCTCGACTCCAACCAGCTGGCTGACAAGGAGGAATACGAGCACAAGCAGAAGGAGCTCGAGGGCATCTGCAACCCGATCATCACCAAGCTGTACCAGGGCGCCGGCGGAGCCCCGGGAGGTATGCCCGGCGGCATGCCCGGGTTCCCCGGCGGCGCGCCCGGCGCGGGCGGCGCGGCCCCCGGCGGCGGCGCCGGCCCCACCATCGAGGAGGTCGATTAAACACATTCCACAACACCAGCAAGATCTTCTCGAATCTCTGCTATCGCGGCTTGAGATGCTCGTAACTTGAATAAATTAATTCAAACTCATGTATGATTTTATTTCCAAATTATCTAACCTATACCTAAGCACAGCATATGACAGAAATGATCAACTAGTTGAAATAAAATCCTTTATCGGGTTCCATTCTGCGCAACCAGTTGGTCGGTTCTGTTGGTCAGGTCAGTCTCCGAAGATATAGCTGGTGACATGAAAGAATAGCGATGATCGTTTGTTTGCGCACTTAAACAAAAGAAGACTACTAAAATTGGTTTCTGCGCACTCAAGGTCATCGCTATTGTTTCATGCAGCAAACTACCTATAACATTGTTCATTTCGTCACTTCAAATTGCTGGTAGTTCAATTTCTAATCTAAAGAAAGTCATCATCATGCATAAGAGACCTTTATTTACTCTAATGAGAACCTTTTGATGTCCAATGAACTGACGAAGTTAACAAATTTTACTTTGGGCCACTCTGGACCTTTGAATTCCGAATCATGGCCGTATGGCGTAGATGTGCCACCCTGTGTTCATGCGTATTAGGCATGTGTGGCAGGCAGGATACCTACCTACTTAGCAGCAGGTGATGAGAGCGAAGTAGGTAGGACACGGCGTCAAGTATCTCCCCTTTCTGGAAAAATGACCGTCTTATGTCAGAGAAAAGTAGTACCTACCTACTCCATGAGCTATGTGATTCATAGGTATTGTACTACATGGCTACTACCCACTAGGTGCTGCTAGTCATGACTAACCCATATTTTGCCGCCTACTGTATGTTGATCGATTGGTTGCTGAGTGACACGGGCAATGCCACGCAATGCCCTCATTTTAAGAACTAGATTTTGTTCATGTCAATATTCCCGCGATCCACATATTTTGGCTGGCCACATTTCCTGTCGTTCAATACTAGGTATAATGTGTCAAAATAGTGGTGAAATTTATTCTTGAGGAACTAAGTATATGGAAGTTCCATACTATCGTAACCAATATTGGGCTACCATACTCTATGGACGTAAGCGGCACCAATAAACATGACTTATAGGGTGATGCATTATTTATAGGGTGGTTCTTAGATACCTACCAGGTCCCAGGTCCCATGCGGACAAAGGACGATGCTGATGGACGTGTTATTATATAAGGACTGTTCTTGTTTCTTTTGTTTGGGTTGTTTCTTGGTCTGAGATTTCATCTTATTAATAACTAGTAACTACTTATAGATACTAGTACGTATTCAATACCTACATAATACTACAGATTTGTATCTAAAAACGTCTGATATGTACTATATGTATGTTTTTATTTATCAGAAGTCAGAACCTTGAACGACACAGCAAATGTCCTTGATAGAAGGTGACCCCGTAACTATTTTAGACCGTCTCTGCTGTAGACTTGTCTGACGGCCGCCCTTGTCTGGAAGTTGAGAAATTCTTGTTTATTTTTAATAAAAGTTCGTTGATAAAACGTTAGTTGAATGTCTCGTTGGTCTAGACGTGATTTAAGTACCGGGCCGTGACCTCGGGGTTGTAACGTTTCCTTACGATGTTTGCCCTCACCGCTGAGCTAAATGGTAGAAATATGCACATAGGTACATTCGAAAAAATCATAGCTGCATGCTCGGATTCGAAGCACGACTCCTCGTATGAAAGGCGCGTTTTTATCCACTCAGCTACCATATCGTTGGTATAATAATAATTCACTCTGTAAGTTAGAATCTCCATCAAGACCAGAAATTCACTCGTTGCATTGCTTTCTAGTGAAGGTAGGTATCCTAAAAGTACCTACTTAAGTGTGCTGATAAGGAAATCCTGTGCGAACTCATAGAGAAAATATTTAGTCGAAAGTAAACACATGAATCAGTTTTATCAAAACGATAAACCACGCTGTACTCGTATGTACCAGTAGGTGAATCAGCCACACCGTTCAATGTTTACCCTTATGTCTTACGAAATAAGAATCAACCGTGTGCAGTAAACTGTGTGACTGAAGAGTATGAGAATTTGATAGCTTATCTGCGGTTCTTCATTGTGGTGACAGAAACTTGTAGAAGGTTGCGGAAATGATAATATTAAATTGCAATAACAATATAATTACAATGTCTTCCGGTGGATATAATCGATATTCTTTATGATAGGTATGTATTCCTAGTAACCATGGGGTGGGTTAACCTATAGTTTTTTTTATGTGATAGGTAGCAGATGAGCAGACGGATCACCTGATATGGTAAGCGATTGCCGCCGCCCTTGGACACCTGTAACACCAGTGGAGTCATTAAGTGCGCTGCTAACCAAAGCTGCAAAGTGCTATTTGAGATGCATGGGGTAGATCATCTTGCACAAACGATAACTTGAGTTGACGTCTGTAGATATTAAAGATTCCGTTTATTGTAATACCTAGTTATAAGTAATAACATATAGGTACCTACCCTAAGTGAAAGATTTGAGTTGTGACATAATATCTTGAGCTGACGCCGTCTGTACATAAAGATTCTGTTCATTGTAAGACCTACTTAGCTAAAACGTATACCTAATGTGGCTAGGCGTCTAAGTTCTAGGTCTTCATCCTGTTATAGCCATCACCTTGCCACTTCACTGGCCTTGTAGCTCTCGGCGCGCCATACAATCTTACAGGCCATAAGAAGCTGGCGTTCCGGATGGTTCCTCATGGTACGAGTAGGTACCTATAAGGAAAAATCTTCGACCTTTTTTGTGCCTAATAAGTACCTACGTTTAGTTAGGTACGCGCTCGATTACCTTTTGGAGGAATCATTCTTACCTTCGATTAATAGATAATATTTTTTTATGTTATAGCTAGGTGGCAGACAAGCAGACACACAGATCATTGGATAGTAAGCGATTGCCGCTGCCCATATGGACTACCACAATACCACTGCCCACTTTTTCCAATACCCTCACTCACCTTACTCATAAACATAGTAACAGGCATTAAAATAGCGCAGGCGGGTTTTGTGTTTTTTCATGCTGAAGTAAAGCTCTCCCACGGATTAATTGTTTAAATACCCACTGTGTATTTTTTTTGTCTGCGTATTTCTACCACTAACCTTGCCGGTGAGGGAAAACACCGTGCGTGACGAAACTTGTAAGTTTCAGATTTTCTTTTTACTTGTTTTTTCGGAATTTAAAGATGAATATTCAAATAAATATTTACAAGACAAAGTCAACCAAGGCTAGCCGTCCACTGGTTTAGTAGCTGACAAACAGCGTAGGAGTAGGTTAGCGTTAAATGTTTTTTTTAGATGTATCCAGCTAATCTACTTATATCCAGAAATAGAAAATCTAAATTGCAACGCCTGCAAAAGGCATCGAGTGTAAGCTTCATTGTATGTAAATACCTACCTACTTGATAAGCAATAAATAATTTTGAATATGTTTTTTTGAAATGATTTTCGTGTGTACAAATGAAACAGCCAAGTCGACGTTTAAACCTTTTATTAATCGCATTTTTTGCTAATACAAAACAACGGGACAATCAAAGTAGCCTACATACGACAGCCCTCCGACCGACCGCTTGCAAGCCGAAACGTGGGTCGAAGTACTCAAAGACAATATAAGTTTTTGTTTCGAAGGCGGCACGGTAATTGCACCTACCTACATTGTCGTAGAAAACGTAGGAGTTTAATCTATTGGTAATGGACTAGATACATAAATATGGTACGTAGACACTTTCACCAATTTCAATGTTTTTTTTCTTTAATCTCTATTGTTTATAAATCGGTAACTTTTAAAGTCAACCAAAAAGCCTGTATGTATCGCAAAATGTCGGAACGCTTACGCGATGTAATCGACACTCACTTCCATCTACTGGCAACGATTGAAACTAATGGTAAAATTAAGTCCCGAAACGAAGTTAGAGCGGATAAATACGTGTACAGTCGCCTGCAATAAATGACTCGACTCTTATGCTAGGACTATAAGGTTCACATTTGAATTAGGTTGTAGGTATATTAGTTCACGTGAATTGTTCATTAGCAAAACATCAGCCGTAACCGTTTGTAAATCGTCATCGACAACATTTTATATTGTCTTTGGTACTAAAGTGGGTACAAAACGTTAGTCTATGGTTAGCTACTGTCCTCTACAATCTCCTCGGAGATCCCTGATCAATAAGGCTTGGCCGTTAAGCCACTGCGTCGCACTCACACCGTAAGTCCCTAACCGATTACCTTAGTTCTAAGCGTACGGTAGTGCAAGGGCCAAGTTCTGAGGTCCCCCCGCTAAAGTAAAGCTTTCCAAATCTCTGCCATTTTTGATCTAAACATGGATCTTATAAATGCTGAAAGGAAAAATTAATGACGTCTTGTGTATTAGCACTCACCATGGTAAAGCCGGTAAAAGTCACATAAAGATGCAACATCTCTCCGCAGTGCCAGAGCCAGAAGCCAATCATCAGGGGCGATCAGTGATTTTTTTTTATGTCTATAAAATTAGTTATAGACATAAAACAAAAAATCTCACTAATTAGAGTAGGTACCTAAGTCTAATTGGAAACCTCATATTCTTAATCCCATTACTTTTGAAGGGGAGACCTTGAACTGGCCTGCACTATTTCCATTACACATGCAATTCTCAGACCGGGTTTTTACAATCATACAGTACCATTACAATATTTATAAATAGCCATTAGCTGATTTCCTTGTAATAACATGTAATACATATTTAAGTGTTTAATTTAAAGTATTATAAATTCTCTTACATAAATTTTCAACAAATAGTTGTAACAACTTAATAATGTAAATTATAATCAATCACGTCCAATTTTTTGTGGCGAAGGTTGTATTTTATGTCCAACAAAGATTTTTTTTTACTGATCCATCGTTTTTTGGATGTTTTGGAAAATAAATGTACTTAAGTAGATGCCACTAACTTTTTGTGACCATCAACGAACTAATTTGTTTCATCGATGTATATCTAGATCCCATCAAAAACATAAAAGTAAAATGGTAGCCAAGGTCTGTGGCAAGTTTGGTCACCACACAAAAGTATTTGAGAAAGTGATTATTGTATGTTTTTAAATACAAAATGATGTTGAAAGTAACATAACGACAAATTCCTTTGTTTTCGTCATTCCTATCTTTCAAAACATTTCACGTCCCGATTTGTTATCTATTTTTATATTTAACTTAAATGGTCGTAGTCATAGGTAATTCGAAGTCACCACATGCTTGTTAATAAATTGCAAATTACTACCTACCGTCGACCATAGTCACCTTGTGGAGCGTAGAATGTTAGCTTAGTACTTTAAAAATAATTGTATTAAATTAAATATATAGAGAAATCGGAAGACTGAAGAAAAAAAGTCAAAAATTTAATCACTGTATTTAGTTTAATACCTACAACTTACGAGACACGAGTAGGTATTTCTCGGTCTAGGTGCGGAAAGTTTCAGGACTGGGTATTCTGGGAGACGTTTCTGACTTGTGCCATTTAGTGCTCACGAGGATTTTTTAAAGTAAGTTTATATTGATAATCAAATACCTCGAATCTATGAAACATCGATTCGGATTCTTTTAAGTGAAACAAATACAAAAGCTAGCGAATACAATACCTAAACTGAAAAACATTGTTTTTGGGTTAGAAACGGACTTAACTACAAATAAAAATATTATATATCAAAACATCGTAATAACCTTTATTTTCACTTGTTAAAGATAGGTATTTTTACTGTTATTTTTCTCAAGTTCAGTTTGTGTTTTTATGTTAAGTGGCAGACGAATCAGAAGGTAAGCGATTGCCGTCACCCATGGACACCTGGACCTAATAGCAATGCAGTCACACGTTTGCTTACCATTAAACTCATACTTCGTAATTTTCAGATGTTTCGCACACTTTGTATCGAATTAGTGTAACTAACGTTTTACCAGTTTCACTCACTGCATAGTTGAGAGTCTATTTTAAAGAGCAAGTTAATTTTAGAGAGGAGAGATCGAGTCGCGTTATAAATAGTGGCCAGTGCTGATTTATAATAATAACCAGTAGTAATTTATATATACATGGCAATAATTAATATCTGATCTACATTCAGTAATTTTCTATGGAATAGATCATGTCCATTAACAATGGTCCGTCGATAAAAATATTTTAACAAAATCTAAAAATTATCCTCCATCTAAAATTAATAATTTTGAGTTCGCGATCATACTTTAAGTTGCATTAAATTTTTTTAAATATATTTTTTATTGAATTTTTGAAGTATGCTATACTGACGCGACCATACACACGAGACCATAGATTATTCTCGGATTGGCTTTGGGGACGAAACTGGTTTGAAATAATTGCAGTGTTTTGTGGATATCATCTAAGAAAATACTAATAACATTTTTCAGTTACAAAATAAACACGTTAATTCTGTATAATAAATCACCTGTACTAATTTTATACTATTTTCCTGGACGACGTCCAGTTTGCTTATTGGATTTTATTTTCTAGACACCCTGTATCTCGGATGTTTATCATGTTTACAAGCATGCGGTGACAGTTTTCGTATTCTAATCTTAGATTAACGTCGGAAGTTTATCACTACTCCGCAACTGTGTATTAATAGAGAGAAAACTCGTGCGTGCGAAGGCCGAAATCGTAAAAAGCCACACAGATGAGAATGTTACATGAAACGGTTAAAATTAACCGAACTTAACCCATTCGCTCATATGTCTCTCAATTCAATAGACACAGGTAGGTACGTGCCTACCTGTAATTAAACCAGGTATTAAAACCCTGAGCTCAAGGACAAAAGAGTTTAATTGAGCTACGCCGTAGCAGGTGGTAGCAGTGTAGTAGGTCGTAGCAGGGTAGAAAGTCCAGCAGCGTAGCAGGTCCTGGCGCCGTAGCAGGTCCTGGCGCCGTAGCAGGTCGTAGCACAATATACTACAGGAGTATCTGTAAACATTTACATCCCTTTAACCACGACTTCTACCAACCATTCTGAATGATTACCTACTTTTGAAAATTTGTCAGATTCGTCTTACAAAATGTACCAGTCAGACTTGTTTGAAAATTAGATTTTTTTTCAAGCGAGTTTCGAAAAGTCTTAGAACAAAATTTGTTGTTCACAATGGTTAGCAGATGTGGATTAAAGGGATTACAATGTTTCCAGATACACCATGTACGTATTCTTTTACTGTATCTTCAGGTACTTTCGGGACAATATGGTTTAAATCTGTTGAATATGATCCGCTATAATTTCCCACCACCAACAGTTGCAAAGTAGTGATTCGCAATAGACCAAAGATTAGGAGATTTCACAGTTTCGCTGTTTATGCCGACGTCGAACTGATAAGTAACGGGAGTTATATGTCTATCTACCAATATAAACTAATTAGGCTTATCGTTCAGGCTCCGCTGTTTATTAATTACGTACATTACTGACAATTCAGTCTTTATAAATTAGGGATATGTACCGAAATCTTCCAATCAATGGTCTGCTAATATTTTAGTAACATTTTTTTTTTCATTTTGCTTAAGATATAAGAAATTGGAGCGTTTTTGAAAATTATAACGTAAACGTAATTCTATTCTCTAAATTATCATACTTTGTCAACAATGAATGAGATTTGATTTTCTATTTCGATTCTGAGTTTACCCAAATCTGACGTTTAGATAGATACAAAATAACATGCAATTATGTAATGTATCTAGCTATATTTTTATACGATTTTATTAAAACTAGTGTATTCTAGACTCTGACAACCGGTCAGCGACATCATTACAACTTATCTAGTTATTTACATACAGAACTAAAGTTTAAAGAGACACACCATAATATCTGCAGTCGGCCCATTTCTGTATTAAGAATTCGAGTTAAGAAATAGTTTTTGCAAAATATTGTATGTTTTATATTAATTTAGAATTGTTTTCTTAACGTTGAAACCTCAATCTAGAAATTGGTTCGTTATCATCACATATTATATGAGCAGTGTATAAATCTGTATTTTTAAAAAATCTCACTGTTAAATACAAGATCACAAGAAAGTGACAAAATCAAAATTGGGTAAAATAATACCTGTTCACAGTGTAGACATGTCTTTATAACAACAATGTTGCCAATAAAAAATAAATAAAATACACTGCTTAATATAGTATTTCAATGTAGCATACATTATGTACAGTCATCATCACATTTACTTTATCCGATACATTTGACTAGAAGCTTAAAGCGTTCGAACTTATACATCGTACTATCAACTTTATCTTATGTCTTTTTGGTTGTTATTCAATTAACCAGCTATTTGCTTAAATACTCGGCATACAGCCAGCAACAGAACTAGCGAGTACGGTCAGCAACATAATTGTAAGTTTACTTTAAAGTAGAGAAAAAGGTGTTCTGTCGTAGGCTGTCTGTGTGTGAATTTTGTTGCTGACGGTAGCGTGCGACAAGCCTAGTTTACAACATCTTATAAATATATTTTGTACAGTCTTATGAACATAATATTAAATCCCAAGCAATAATTCATATTCGGCTTTTTATCCGTATTTCAATATTTATTTGTTATTAATAAGTAAAAAATACCCGCCCCCAGGAAATATGTAAAGGCAACTGGATTTAAGGCCCAATAGGGAACATTACACTATAGCAAACATATTTATCCTTTTTCCAGCAGGTATAATGCTTAAGAAAGTCATGACAGGTGGATGTTTGAGGAACTCAGCCATAGTGGCTCGCCCTCACTTTCGCTTCTGGACAATAGTTCCAAATTGAACGAACAGATGGCGCTGGGCATCGATTAGATCGCGCTAGTGTTCCGTATATTCGATTTTTGCTCTTTATAAATACGATGATTACGCATTCTTAATGCATTATACCTACTTGGATACATACTTATTGTATTTCCTGGGTCGGCCTTTGATTAGTCAGGTTTAATTAAGCAGACTTGTCGCAAGGTAGGAATTGAAATATTTTCTTCTCTTTATCAAAGCGACCTTACATTGTAAAAAAAATATTAAAGGTTTTTAAATACGGCTGATATGGCGCCAGTGTGAGGTAGTTATTAATAGATATTGGGAGATATCCCAAGCGGCAGTGGTTAAATATACGTTATAATTTAGTGAGTAACCTTAGTATATTCAAAGATATGTCAGCTGTCATACAATGCTTTTTAGTTGTGTAGGTAGTACGCACAGCCACAAATCAAAGTATACAAAACTGTCAAATTACTTCAATCGACTCCTATCTTACTGTCGTACGCATTAGATTGAATATCAATTGATGAAGTTTGACAGGTTGAGGTAACCTGATGTCTGGCTGACTGTACTATAATTTAGTCCGAGATAACACTGTCGATTCTGTACCACTGATATATTGATAATATAGGTAATATTATATTTATTGCTTATTTTGTGCTCCAGTTATAGAAAATACGAAAGAGTATTTTAACCCAGTACATTTAAGATAGTCTTCCATAGATTTTAATGTGATCTTAAATTGACAATAAGCCATTTATTAAGCATTAATGGCTAGAGCGAGAAGAAAATATTTCAGTTTGCTACATAAAGTTGCCAAGCTTAAAAATACGTTACAATTATGGTAATAATTAGTCCAATATGGTGTCTTTGAAGGGGTTTTCTGTTTGTGCTTGAATTTTACGCAATATATCGACATGATTTCCAAATGTACGTTTATACTTGAACACACACAGTTTTTATTAGAATCCACTTTAGTCAACCGTTCTTTTTTGTCTTTGTCACAGATTCGAAAACCACTGTCGTTCCTTTTTCAAAAGTTTTGACACTTTGAATTCCTCTCGTAGGAACCGCCATTTTATTTATTAAACTAAGCGCCTATAGGCGAAGGCGTACAACTAAACAGCCTGGTTGGGTAATGGGTGATGTGAGGGCTACATCCAGGCCATGGCTGGGGATCCTTCGGAGGACAAGGAGTCGAGGGAGCGACGCGTGGTCTTCGAACGGGCCTGCTGTCAGTAAAGAGAGGAGCTGGAGCAGGGGCCGTCCACGCCTTGCAGTTGCACTTGATCAGGATTAGCAGCTAACTGTAACATGTGCAAGTTAAATGCAAATTAGAAGTTATACGAAAGCAGACATATAAAATAAGTGGTACCTATGAAATGCAGAGACAATGGAAAATTTACAGCATTTGTGCCAAAGAGTGAACAATACTAAACTGACCTTTTCTGTTTTAGCAATTTTGCTTGGAGAAGCCATTTCAGTCTATTTTGTTTAGGGGACAGATTTAAAAAAATATACAGATAGACCTTTTGATTCTATAAAGATTTCAGTGGAAACTATTAGTACTGTATCATTCTATACAACCTTGGGGCCCTTTGTTGATAGAAAACTTCTAGAACATCTTATGTTTAAAACTTAGGTGGTAATAGTGGTAGTACAATACATAGGTAAGTAGTGTATGGTCGTTAGATAGATGAACTAAGTAGGTGGGTTCACAAGAAATGGTACACACACATACAGGTAGGTGTTAATGATGTGTCATACACTCATAGACCCAAATAGTGCAGTTAATAGAAAATACACACTTACAAACATTAAACAGGGAATTAAACATTCGACGACAAACAACTAACATTGAATGCATGTTTTGTGTAATCTACCTTCAGGTATCCAAAGTAAAGGGTTGCTAATAAAATCTGAAACTTATCGTTACTATTTTTATGGAAGGTCTGAAGAATATATTTCATAGTTTTTTAAGAAACATTGTCAATGGTGGTAATATTCTTTGGCTTTATAATTTACTCAAAAAAAAGTTATTCTCTGATAGTGAATCTTACTTAAAGTGACTAAATTCATGAAAATGGCTTGAAATCTTGACCTGACTGAGAGACTTACAAAGATTTTTGAAATTTTAAACTAACTAGTGACCCCATCTTCAAACAAAAGTCTGCTAAGGAAAGCTTTAAATTTGTATAAAAATATTAGTTATCAGATTTTATTACCATAAACAAGGCTAAAGGATCGGACGATGATCATACTTCTCTAATTTCACATACAGACGGCAGCAGTCCGTCAGTGGAGTTGTTCGGCGAACGAGGAGACGGCGTCGGCGCATGTTTCGGCACCTCGCGCCCGGCGGCCATCTTGTCGTGCAGCTGAGCGAGACGCATGCTCATCTGCCGCCTCTCCTTCTGCTCCCTCTCTCTCTCCCACCTCTTCGCGCTGTAGCTCCTGATAGACGACGAACTGCTCTGCACCGAACTCAGACTTGGACGTCGCGAACCTGGGGTCGTTAGAAAGACATTGCTGTTTTTCGAATATAAGGTGAGTAGACGAGTGATAGCTTGCTGTTCTTGCTTGTTTTGGTGATAAAGCTTTTAGCTTGAGAGCCTGCGACGGCCAGCCTTCCGTCTTTTTATAAAAGCTGAAATTTTCTATTTGCATGTCTCCATCACAGGTAACAGTTACCAGCGACTTTATAGTACCTACTCTTGCTCAAAGTATTATTGCTTTGTTTGAGTTTGAGCAATCTCTATAGTCGCTGGTTGTTGTTACGTGTGTTGTAATACACATATTTTTTTCAGCTTTTATACAGTGGCAGAACTCTGGCCGTGGTGTGATCTTGCTCTATTTCATTGCAAGAATATACAGTTAGCGGTGTATGGATTTATTAAAAGCCACTGTGAGCAAAAGGTCTTTGCTGATGTTTATTGTTACAATATTGATATTAATAAAAATAGTGGATTGAACGTGTAAGATAGTGAGATGTGGAAACAAAAATATTTCACAGTGTTTTTTAAGTTGTTCAAGAATTGTCATAAGCAAAAATCTTTAATGATCAACACTTAGCATAGTTAGCATGAAACATATTAAAAATATATTTGTTGTTGTTTATTACCATAAAGTCTTACTTAAAATATAATATTAGGTGTTTACATAATGTATGAAAAGATAAAGAATACTAGATTCACAAACATACCAACAGGATATTACAAACTTTGTTTCAGCCCCATACAACATACATGGTAGAAGTACTTACACATGAAACTACGGTTTGGCTTAAGGTTGCATGTTTAGTATCAAAAATGTTACCAATTTCGTTATTAAACTTGGCAACATTTTCCTTGCAATGTTCTTATTTTGAACACTTCAAGACATTTTGAATAATTGTTCAAAAGCTGCCAAGTCCAATAAAATTATGCCTCAGTACATTTCAAAACTGGGTCAATTATTCGTCATCTTCATTACAAATCTCCAGTCCATTTGGTGGAAGTCTTATTATTTAATTAGCATTTCAATGATCGCCGTTAGGTACATAAATTAATGCTCACTTTGTTTTAGGGACAATAGGATTGATTACCATAAAATCCAGTGGCGACTTGTAAATGAAGATGGCTTGTAGCGAGTTGAGAGTGAGTGATTGTTGCGACGCTCACACGGTCACATGCATAGCCGAGAGACGATACGTGAACATACGACGGAAAGCGTGAAGCGTACGTGCTGGCTTGAAACTGAAGCTTGAGCCTGCCTTGCTTGTTGCTTTATTGCCAATGTGCCTAGGCTCCAAGAGCCACACAGCACATGAGTAGTAGATGCGTGAGTATTCAACAGCAAAATTTGGCAAAATGCTAAAGCTGAATATGTTTCAGTCGACTGATATTTTTTAATGAAAACTGATTTTGAAATCTTGTAACATTCTGCCTTTGTGGATTATTGCATTGTAAATGAAGATACGAGTAAATGTTTCAAAAACTAAGCACAAAGCGTTGCATGTGTAAAATTAAAAGCCAAATCAAAATTGATTGGCATCCAAAAAGTTTTAAGCGATCTTCGTGTTGTGCGAGTGAAAATTTAAAATACTTTCCTGCATCTTTCAAAACGTTTGTAGAAATAAAGACAGGTCTACATCGGTCTTCAGTTTCGGTAGCACATGTACAAAAAGCTGTGAGACAAAGAGATACAAGGAAATACGAAGGATCTGGCCATCTTGCTCGCCCGCGTATACGACTGACAACCACACCGATAGCAACACCTTTGTAAGTTTTTTAGCCCACATAGTTTGCGTAAAGTGCCAATGCCCCGATGAAAGCCTCACATCAAGCATACTTACGAAACTCGAGTTCAACGCTGATGTATCCCAAATATGCCATGCCATATCAGAACTTATGGAAAACTTTGTGTCGGAGGAAGGCAAATGGTAACTAAATCATTAATCACCATTGCGATGGAAACAGGTAATCACGAGTTTTGTTAGCTTTTAATAAAAGACAATTTTTTGATGAATTTAGGGTATTTACAGCAGCTGTGAAACTTACGGGATCAATTTTGACAAATAGAAGATTGAATTTCTAATTAATAGTGAAAGAAATCGGAAAGAAAAAGGACCCAGCATACTCTCAAGACAGCAAGAAAATATATAAATTGAGCAAAAGAAGTAAGGAAAGTAGTGTCAATGAAGGAACATGAAACGGTAAGAAGTTTAAAGGATTGTCAAAATACATGATGCAGAAATTGTTATATTTGCCTTTATAATCTTCGGACCACCCAAAGCTTTTAGTGTCATCTTTACCGAGTTGCCAGTATCACATAGCTCAAAGAAGATAATGGGAGGGTGTCGAATTCCTCAAAGGATAGTCCAGCATATTTGGCTCAACATCGCGGTGGTAGCAGTCGCAGACTAGCGCCGTCTTGGCCGCTAACACAGACGCAACATCTAACGGACACGGTCGCCGTCGGCGGTCATGCCACCAGGTCTCCACCAACGCGCGGGCGGGAGGGGCTCGTCAACAGAAACTTTGGGATCCGGTTGAATGCCACTGTCTGGTCTTCTATGTAGGCTTAGGGAGAAACTGAACTCTCAGTCTATGCTTAAGTTTCGTCATCTGACCACATGGTGTCATGGTTAGTCTAGATTTATTCAACTCCCAGCTCCATTACATTTCAAGGAGTTACTCCTAAATTCCTTTTAAACGGGCAAGCGGGTCACATCACATGTTGGTAAGTAATCAACGCCGCCCACGAACATCTGCGAGATCAGAGAGGTTACCTGATATGATGCGGGCCTTTTAGAAAGGAGTACGCTCTTCTCTTGATGATTCGTGGAAGAAAATTCTGCGAGAAAAGCAGTACTGGATCTCTAACTATCAAGATTATGAGTATGGAAAGACTCTTGCGTTTTTCTTTGAAGAGTATTGAAAGGTCTTGGCAGCCAATATCCGTAGCAATTTGGGCAAGTCTTTTTGGATTACCGTAGCTCTGTATTCTTCAAGTATATGAGGAAGTGTTTATCGTGAAGTTCGTTTTACTTCTTTCCTGGTTTCGCCGTCTAGTGAAACGATTCTGCTACGAGCTGCATTAGGGTGGCTTCACACCGTAGCTTAGCTACAACGGTTCTGTAGCAATGGCAAAAAAATTTGGAATCGAGCATCCACCCGCGCGTTCGTGGAGCGCCCTCGCCGACGGGACCGAACACCGAGACGTGCAGTAGGGGCCGCGCGCTGCATACATTATCCAGATCACCTTTGGCGGCGCACTTTGGCGGGTGCGCGCCGCCGTCCCGCCTTACGGCCTTGAGGTGGCGCGAGATGAGCAAGATGGCCGCCGTCCGCGCCGCACCTGCGCGCGACGCCGACACCGCCACGCCGCGGCGCGACGAGCGCCGGGGCCCGCTGTCGTCCAGCGTGCCGCTCGTGCCGGCGCTGGCGCTGGTGCGCGACGACGCGCGGGACGATGCGCGGGTTGCGCTTAGCGTTCCACCTGCAACGTGACAGTTGAGATGTTATAAGCTGGACAGCTATTCTTCTGTCATTGAGCGGCTCAAGCAGAGTTGCTTTTTACTGTATGTATATTTTACGTTCCATTTGGAGAGAAGAGATGATGAGGAGGGTCAGAAAGATTTTGTAGGAAGTGAAGGTATCTAAGCACTGAATAAAGAGGGATCTGGAGACTACCAACATTCTTACATACATATAATGCCGCGATGGCGAAAAAAAAACCACGGGAAGGTAGCGGGATATATCCATTAGCACAGCAGTCAGCGGTTAGTTTGTGACTTCACTGGTGTAGCCATGTCCATGGGTAGCGGTAATTGCTTTGCATCAGGTCTCTCACCCGTCTACCCATTGTTATATAACTAAAGACGCTTGAGAGATAGTATCATTAGATTATTATTGGATGGCTTAGAAATCCATCCTCTTCAAACTTACCAGTATCGTTGAGCGAGTACAGACACGGCGGTGTGAGCCGCGCGTCGGCGAGGTGCGTGGGGTGGTACCGGGCCTTGGTGTACAGGTGCAGGACCATGCACAGCAGGCCCGCCAGCACGAAGATACCCGACGCTACGCCGAGCAGCGTCGGCATATCCGCCGTCAGCAGCACCAGGTCTGAAGACCAGAAATAACCAGGTAAGTTACGATTAACAAGGATAATATTTCAATTCCGCATTTTGTGTACTCACTGTTTCACGCAATGTTCTGCTGATCTGATCAACCTAAATGTTTCCTTCCATTATGAAGGTCCAGATATCTTTACCTGTTCATAGATTCCGAAGATGTTACGAATAGACGTAACGACTTCAAACGTAAAAGAACTAGAGGTACTCGAGGCTTTCTTTATGTACTTCTGGTTCTGATTAGCCACCTTCATTACAGAAGACCTGATTCGACCAGAATTGGAAGATGCTGTGATCACCTTGGTCGCCCTGGCAGTTGGCGTTGTGGTTGACCTGAGGAAAACGTTAGTCTGAAAATGGCGTAACCTTCAGTGCCGACGTCTCGCTGTGTCGGGCGGTATCAGAAGGTGCTGTTTTAGCCGAGATCGCATTGGCAATACGTGTTGCAGTTGACCTAAGAAAGGCTCTGGTGAGACAGTGGGTCACCTTCAGAGCAGAAAACCCGCTGCGTCGGCTAGAAATGGAAGATGCTGTGGTCACCGATGCTGAACTAGCAGTAACGGTGTTGTGGTTGACCTGTGGAAGGCTGTGGTGAGACAGTGAGGTCACCTTCAGTGCAGAAGACCCACAGAGAGGGAGGTGCTGTGGTAGCCGGGGTCGCACTGGCAGTACGCGATGTGGTTGACCTGTGGAAGGCTGTGGTGAGTGAGGTCACCTTCAGTGCAGAAGACCCGCTGCGTCGGCCGGGAGTGGGACGTGCTGTGGTAGCCGGGGTCGCACTGGCAGTAGGCGTTGTGGTTGACCTGCACGCATGAGGAGTGGGCATCGAACGCCAGACACGTCTGCCTGTAGAAACATTGCTCGCCCAACTTCTTTGCTGTGGGAGAAGAGAAACGGAACCATTAGACCTTGCCAGTATCTACTTGTAAAAAGAGGACAGGAAAACATTGTATTTTTGTGCAAGAACAAGTAGCAATGTTCTTTGCACTTACTAGACTTATAATTATTACAATGTCATGAGCTTCAAAGCAACTATTTTATACGCAACTGGGAATGACACGCTCTGACTGATACGATTTTTTTATGCCAATACTAACAAGAAGCAGTAATACGAGTATACGAGTTTTTAAATTGAAGTAGGTGGGTTAGTACCTTCTTCAATTTAAAATGCTTTACTCGTATTAGTAAACCTAAGTTAAAATTGAAGCACCTAAGTTAAAACTTAGGTATTTCAATTTAAAACGCTCTATTTTAACTGCTTTTTGTTACTTGGATTGTAATTATGTTATTTGTATTTAAAACATTCATTTACCTCAAGGCCTTTATGCTAGCGATTTCAAAGATTTTCTCGTTTCAATGTTAGCAACTAGCGTTAGGTTTTGTTTTGGAAAAACTAATTAACTATTTAATTGCATTAAGTTGGCAAATAAAGTAGAATAATTAAGTCAATGGGTCAAGTGCGAGCTGCAATCGCATACCGATGGTAGGTAGAGATGTAAATAATAAAGACAATAGGAATCCTAGCATAAACTCTATAGCTAAAAGCATTCACGAAGACAGTGCCGACATAAAAAGTAAGGAATCAGCCTAGTCATAGAAATCAAGTCATTGCTACTATAATGGGATTAGGCTTAATCTTCATTCACCGCGCCTGCCTAATGCGGATTGGTGATCAAAAACCCAAGTTATCTTCGAAAAATTCGAAACATACTTTGGCTCGACCCCGAGATCTTGGCCCGATTTTAAACTACAAGATCAGGGCCGACATAGTTGAAATTAAATATCTTTAAACAACGTCGTTCTGGACACCACACTACATTCCGGTACTTAGCAGATCACAAACTGGATACTACGATTCTGTTATCTAAATGACACAGTGAAATGATGCCGGGAACCTAAAACGACGTTTGTATACTATCTGGGATAGGACCTTTGAATGTCCAAGTTCCAACAACAGTTTAGTCAGTCTTCAGATAAAGCAAAAGTCTAGAAAGTGACCCTTGATCCTTGACAGTAGGTACCTATGTGAAACTTGGCTAGCATTATATCGTTTAGCTAGATTTAAGGATACAGCCTTCGATCATAGATACCCTAGATAGTACGCCGCCAATGAACGGCTTGGGGCCTTGGGGGCAATTTGTCCCAAAAAAACTCGTCCAATATTTTAACCTAAATTTTTGCTGGTTAGGTTAGGTTTAAATATTTACTAAACTTTACAAAAAAAAGATGGTGACGTTAGGCTAGCCAATTGCCACCTAAGACCTAACCCCAATGAACGCTCGCAAAAAACCGTTTTGTAAGTAAGTTTCGAAAATAAAATACCTACTACATTTTATTTTAAGTAATTTCAAGGTAAACAAGTTAGTTAAAGCACAAAATCTTGTACACTCGTATTTGTTATAACCCACTTGGAAAATAAGACAAGGATCTTGTCTTCAAAAGATTTTCATCTTTCGAAAGTGGAGCAAAGTTGGACAAATAAAGCGAAAGGGATACCAAGGACCCTTCTAACATTTCGGCCCAAGCTAATTCAAATAATGGAAGCGACTCGGAACATTGTTTGAATCAAGTACCTGAGTCGGTGTTACTGTTTATAACTTTTTAATTAGATTTATGCTTTCTTTAAGGACCTCCTTGGATTCTGGGTGAGTACCTAATAGCATAGACTTTAACATGCTACATTCTAATGGGGTTATCGCTTGCGAAACAAATCGCTAGATAGACTGTAGGATTGAGGTCCAGAATAGATTTGCTGTCCAATAAGAAGTGTCCCTATTAGTGACACGGCATTAGATTCCAACAACAGTGCGATGCAATCGAAAGCTAAATCTAAATAAGTAGGTCCAGTTATGAAAAGAAAAAGTCCTAAGCTGCCAGTATTAGAAGAAACAAACAGATTTTGAAAAATAACGCATTAAATTAGTTATTGCTTGTTCGATGTCGTACACCACTGCACCGCTCTCAAGGGCGCCCGCTGATACCTCGCGATGGCCTAGTTAACTCGACACAGTCTACTCCGTATTTCTGCCCTTGACCGTCCAGCGAACAGTAATGCGATCTCCAATCCTGCATTATATCAAGACACGACAGTTTTCAACAATGTGACAGAAACTAATTCTAGCAATACGAATCAAACTAAAATCGGTCTGATCTTTTACATGCTTTATTATTATAACTAAAACGGATAACTTATATTTAAAAAGTTATAGAATAAATGTTCAAATTGATGGGTAGAACACATGGTTAAAGGGATGTGAATGTTCACAGATATGCCATGTAGTATCAGCCTACTGTCCCACTACCGGGCAAAGATCTCCATCAGAGAAATGAAGCTATCGCCACTATGTTGCGATTAGGCTTAATCACCACGCTTGCCAATGCGGATTGATGTTGACAAACCCGAGCTATGTTCGAAAAATTCGAAACATAAGTAGGTACTTTTTGCTCGACCCGAATCCAACCCATGGCCTAAAGGGCGTTTATATTTTTATGTTCAACTTATATGCAAATAAAAATCTGAATTTAGATTAAAAGTACCTAAGTAATATGTTTCCAGTGTTGCTCTCCGACAGGCAATGAAGCGTAACCTATTGGATATTGCCGTATTTGCCGTACTAGTGCATGCCTAGCCGGTTGACCGAATCTAATGAAGTCACGTCCCTCGGCAATAAGGAAACGACTGGGTCACAGTTATCCCTTGATCATCCGCAATGCGGTCTGTTTTCTACTCTTACATTTTTCATAACTTTCCTATATTTTCAATACCTACTATTTATAACTAGCTTTTGCCCGCGGCTTCGCTCACGCCTCCCACTACACTAAAATGGGGGTTAAAACGGGACAAAAAGTAGCCTATGTTACTTTCTATCCCTTCAACTATCTCCTCTAAAAAACACGTCAATTCGTCGCTCCGTTTTGCCGTGAAAGAAAGACAAGCATACAGACAGACACACTTTCCCATTTATAATGATGGATGAAGATTCTGTAATATTTACGAAATGATGAGATCCGCAGATCTAAGGTCGCAGGCATAAGCACAAAGAATTACGTGGCTGAAGTGGCAATGGGCAGGGCACATTGCTAGGAGAACAGATGGCCGTTGGGGTGGAAAGGTCCTTGAGTGGTAACATAACAGAAGATAGCGCTAGGCTGATTTGCTTTTTCCATTAATAGACCAGGTATGCAAGATTTGTCGATATCATGGAAATTACCTCTACCGCTTTATAAATAGTATAGAAGAAGAAGATGAATGTGTTCTATAAAAGAAGAAAAGGTCCGATAATGATCCGGTTTTATATTCCTCGCGGCCATTCGTTCGGAGACAATCTCGGTCGCGGTCAAAGATAATCACTCTGTAAGTCACGGCTTTAAGGTAGAGAGCTAATTTTAGTGACCTTCAAGTGTTTTGCCAGCCTTGGTCCAGTTGACAATTCCCCTCGTCTGACTCCAACGAGTTCATCCCACCCACATCCACCCACTACTGAGTAAAGGTTCTTATTACGCCACTCTCTATGGTCACCAGCCAGCCTCATCCATTGTTTCCCCACTACCCTTACAATATCGTTGGACCAACGGGCAGGTGGCCACAGGACGTCGCCGCGTCGCCAATAAGTTAGAGACCTAATTTTAAAGACCAAATATGGAGCAGCTGTTACCACATGTTTTCGCCTTTACGATGCCCTAGTTTTTCAGCCCATGGCCATACAAACAGCAACCTTCGTCCTTGACCGTCTGCAATGCGGTCTGAGAGCTTAAATCCTTCATTGTTCATATTCATTCCTATGGAAATATGATGAGCACTTTAGCCGTCGGATTTCGGCGGGTGCGGTTGATAGCCATTTGTTTTCTGGCAACATTATTTTGCATATTTATGTAACAGTTATAAAAGAAAACTGTAACTACGTACTTACAAGGACATGAACCATTAACCTGGCTGCGCTTTCGTTGTCTAAATGTATTGCTTAAACTGTTTTTTTTTAATGGCTAGTTTAAAAGTAAGTCTTAGCAACATTTATATTTATAATACATTTATAAACTAATATTTTGATAATGACTCACCAAAAAAAAAGTACCTGCCTACGTAGGTAGTTAATAACTACCTACTTCAGAAGAACGATCATACATCGACTCGTCATTTCACTTTAGGTAAAGTCCTCCTTTAGATAGGTAAAAGATAATGTTCAAGTGTATAGTACAGTAGTAGTATTAGCCTTTGCCCCTGCAGGGCAAAGACACATACATAAGAAAGGGTATGGCGTAGGTAATCACCACGCTTGCCTAACATCAGCTATGTTTGAAAATTCCTGAACATATGTACTTTTTGCTCGACCCGGGAATCAAACCTGAAGATCACCGACTCGAGCTTAAACCATAGACAGACAGAGTTACTGTCGCATTTATAATATTAGTTAGGATTAGGATGGTGTGACCTATGAGACCTCTGCCCCGCAGTGGAACAGTATAGCTGATAAAAGTATCAACATAGTAAAGTAACTTTACTTTACTAAAGTTGATACTTATAAATGCCTTCTTCACCTATTTATGAAATAAAAACATAAGGTAAGCAATTAATACGGTCTCGTAGATGAAATTGAAGGTTACGCAAGCAAGGAACTGATCATGTTTATTTTTTCTTGTTAAATGTTGACGTCATCTAAAAATATGTTATTAAGGAAGTTAAGAGACATAAGAAATGCGTATTTATTTGATTGACGCGTTACTTATTCAAATAAAAGCCATAAAGAGTGAGAGTGACTTATGTTGGACACACGAAAGCCTGGTCAATTTTAATAAGTAGGTATCCAAAATCTATACTTATACTTATAATATAATAAAGCTGAAGAGTTTGTTTGTTTGTTTGTTTGTTTGTTTGAACGCGCTAATCTCCGAAACTACTGGTGCGATTTGAATAATTCTTTTTTTGTTGGATAGTCCATTTATCGAGGAAGGCTATAGGCTAAATAACATTACGCTATGACCAATAGGAGCAAAGACAGAGCGGTAAATGTGTAAAAAACGGGGAAAATTTTTCCACGCGGATGAAGTCGCGGGCGGCCGCTAGTAATAAATATTTCTATTTCTATTTCCACAAATGTTTTATTTCGTAGGATCTTAGAAGTTCTTAGCCATTACACATTTATCGTAGAGACTGTCTGTTTCTAGAACTATTTGATAGTTCTACTTTTACATGATTCTTGCAATGGTATTTAGCTCTCAGAACGTTAATCAGTTTACAAACCCACATACCTATCTATCCTTGTTATCTTCTATCAGTAGTCGGTGCGTCTTTCCAATCTATACAAGGCCAGAACGCATCCATAGGAAACTGGTCGTGTATATTTGGTAATAATGTTTTTCATTGTGCGATTACAAAGTATACACGAATTTTGCGTACTGCTTGTGTATAGTTTGTAACGTGATTACGTGCGTCCTGGTTCCAAACTATACTACATCATTTACGCCTTACAATAGTTTAAAAGATCGTAATATTTATTATGAGCCCAAGTGTCCCAACGCTTTATACAAGGCGTAAAAAAATAGCGATAATACTTAAGGGTTCACTGCCAAAATATGAGTATAGGAGAATGTATGAAACAGCAGATTTTTTTTGTAATCTTACATGATGATATTTTTTTTACACGTTGTAGAAATGATAAATGAGCTTAATTAGTGTAAGGTTAAATAAATAGACTAGTTACCTATTAGTAGCTTATTATTGTTTCTGCATTGTAAAAAAGTTGTGTCTGTACATTGAAGATATTTATCTCAAAATAACTTAGGATGACTAAAAAACACTAACAGAACATGAATCAATGATTTAAAAATTTTTGTCTGTCTGTTTGTTCGCGCTAATCTCGGAAACTACTCAACCAATTCGAATGAAACTTTTTTTATTGTATAGCTGTAATATCAGGGCAACTTATAGGATATATTTTATTTTGAACACCAGGCAACTTGATGTAGAACCACAACAGCCCAGCTAAACTATAAGAGGTAGGTCAATGGCACCTTAACAAAAGTTGTTTAGATTGATGAGCATTATTTGATGACATGAACAAAATCAAAGATCATGGAACACCTGGTGTGGAACTCTAAGAGCCCAGCTACACCATAACAAATATGGGTTGAAATGCAATGCAAAATTGTCGAATGTGATGAGCATTTTTGGATGAGATCCAATAAGGAAGGATATTTCGAACTTAAAGGGGGTTCCAAGTTTGGTGATGGGACTACGTGATTCCTTGGCCCTATCTACTTCTACTATTTAAATACTCATCTTTAAGTCAAGAGTCATAACGTTCACGCAAACGAAGTTGCGGGCGGCCACTAGTTACAAATATTATGGTAAATACACTCAAATCGTTATTTAAAACGTGAACAATGGTGTCGGTAAATTTTAAATTGATCATCAAGTGCAAGTTGGGAGAATATAATGAAGATTATTCTGGATTTTGTAAGGCATTAATTGAAAGATTTTCTACTTTTACAAATACGAATTGGAACTGCTCGCGTATAGATTGGAATCTAAACATTTGCGCGCTTACTCCAAATTATACACGATTAGTCCGTATGCGTTCTGGCACTGTATATTTTGGAACAAGCTAGTTAAGTTTTGTGACTACGAAGTATACGCGATTATGTGAGTTCTAGCCTAGTATAGATTGGAAAACCTTAGTAAAAAACTGATTTCCAATCTATACGCGATTAGTTACACACCCCTGCGTTCTGGCCTTGTACAGAATGGAAAGACGCGTAGTCGGTATCACCAGTAAAGAAAATGTGCAAACGGTACGACGAGTCGGGGATCCCCCTGTTTGTAGACGATGTGACTAGCTGACGGGGACCCCCCCTTTCGTAGACAATATGAGACTAGACATCGTTAAAGTTTCTGACTATGGTGACGTCTGTTAGTTTCTATGAAAAATTGTACTAAATAAATAAATGAGGAGCCACTGGGCACTGGTTATGACGAACCTGGGTACCGTTAAGTATGGTCAATTTATGCCTGGTCTTACTTTCTGAGCTATATCGCTCTTACTTGATTGGTACGGCCATGTAATGAGAAGAGAGGAGGAACATGTAACCCAATGAGTGATGTGTATAAATGTAAATGGGTGGAGGAACAGAGGACGGCCGAAAAAGAGATGGATGGATTAGATGACAAATGACAACGACGAATGGAAGAAGAAAACATACTGCACCGACCCCAGATAATCTGGCAACAGGGCAGGGAGATGATGATTGCTCTTATTTGATTAATAAAAGGTGCCAAATTCATAATTCCATACTGCAACTTGCTCCAGTACTCTTTATAATTAAACATCTAGGCTGCGCCACCGCAATCTCTCTTGTAAATCTGCGTTATATTATTGTTGAGTTCCGAGGAAATGGGGCGGAAGCCGCGGGCTCGTGCGCTGAGAATTCAATGGTAACCCCCCTCCCCCCCACGTAACAATATCGAGGCGTGTGAGAATTATGGGGGAAAAATTACTTTAGCGCTTAGCGGAATTCCGATTCCGAATAAAGAGGAATGTTCAGTGTTCATGTAATGCGACATACATCGTAAAAAAATTGTTGTTACAATCTCGGAACCCTCTTAACATCGTAAGACCCAAAAGTCTTTTAAAAGGCATAAAATATTTGAATTTTCCATTCGTGTCTGCTGTCTGGGCCTTACGACGTTAATAGGTTCCACGAATAAGCCACTTGAGCTTGTTAGATTATCAAAATAAGCACAAGAACCTGATGATCTAACTAACATGCTAACGGGGCTTTATATTGTGGTACCATTATGGCGGTTTCGGGATTAAACCGACTTTCGCAGTGGTGGGGTTGGTCGGTTACCCGCGGCATCGGGGATGCCACTGCCTCACTGAGTGAGTCTCTTAGACACTCCCGCTTGGCGCAGCCCTTGGTGACCCCCAGCGGCACCTGGTGCTTGGGGTCGCACTGGCACGTCGCGGTGGCGGGGTCGGTACACGCGGCAGCGGGGTGGCACTGCCGCACTGAGTCTAGGGGTCTGTTAGACACTCACGCTTGGCGCAGCCCTTGGTGACCTCCAGCGGCACCTGGTGCTTGGGGTCGCACTGGCACGTTCGCGGTGGCGGGGTCGGTACACGCTGGCAGCAGGGGTGGCACTGCCGCACTGAGTCTTAGGGGTCTGTTGGACACTCACGCTTGGCGCAGCCCTTGGTGACCCCCAGCGGCACCTGGTGCTTGGGGTCGCACTGGCACGTCGCGGTGGCGGGGTCGGTACACGCGGCAGCGGGGTGGCACTGCCGCACTGAGTCTAGGGGTCTGTTAGACACTCACGCTTGGCGCAGCCCTTGGTGAACCCCAGCGGCACCTGGTGCTTGGGGTCGCACTGGCACGTCGCGGTGGCGGGGTCGGTACACGCGGCAGCGGGGGTGGCACTGCCGCACTGAGTCTAGGGGTCTGTTAGGACACTCACGCTTGGCGCAGCCCTTGGTGACCCCCAGCGGCACCTGGTGCTTGGGGTCGCACTGGCACGTCGCGGTGGTGGGGTCGGTACACGCGGCAGCGGGGTGGCACTGCCGCACTGAGTCTAGGGGTCTGTTAGACACTCACGCTTGGCGCAGCCCTTGGTGACCCCCAGCGGCACCTGGTGCTTGGGGTCGCACTGGCACGTCGCGGTGGTGGGGTCGGTACACATGGCAGCGGGGTGGCACTGCCGCACTGAGTCTAGGGGTCTGTTAGACACTCACGCTTGGCGCAGCCCTTGGTGACCCCCAGCGGCACCTGGTGCTTGGGGTCGCACTGGCACGTCGCGGTGGTGGGGTCGGTACACGCGGCAGCGGGGTGGCACTGCCGCACTGAGTCTAGGGGTCTGTTGGACACTCACGCTTGGCGCAGCCCTTGGTGACCCCCAGCGGCACCTGGTGCTTGGGGTCGCACTGGCACGTCGCGGTGGTGGGGGTCGGTACACGCGGCAGCGGGGTGGCACTGCCGCACTGAGTCTAGGGGTCTGTTGGACACTCACGCTTGGCGCAGCCCTTGGTGACCCCCAGCGGCACCTGGTGCTTGGGGTCGCACTGGCACGTCGCGGTGGTGGGGTCGCAGTACACGTGCAGCAGCTGGGGGTTGCACGTGAACTCGCATGGAGACCCCAGGTACATCCCCTTTTCTGGAAAAAGAAAGAAAAAATAATGAAATTAAAAACCGCCAAGACCAAGTGCGTTTTTACACACATTTTTACACTTTTGAAGTGTTTTTCGTGGAAACTATTCAGTTTTAAAAAAAAAAGCAACGTCAATATCATTTTTGAACACCTGATGTAGTTGTGAACATTTACATTACCACGACTTCTACTAATACATCTGAACAACATTCTGTTCTACGACTTTTGAAAATTCGTTGAATGTGATTAGTCGATTGAGTGAGGGTACCGGAGGCCCAATTTGGGAAAAAGGGGTTAAAGGTTGGCAACGCACTTGTGACTCGGTTGCAAGTGTCTATGGGCGGCGGCAATCGCTTACCATAAGGTGATCTATCTGAAAAAAAATATCAAAGTAATCATGATTACTTACATCTAAGCAGATTATTAACCTGATTACAAAAGTAATTAGATTCCTACCTACTGTGGTAACCTAGCAACAGCTGGTCTAATATAGTTGCCATATAGTTCTGCTTCGTTATAATGTTGGCTGATTTAATTATGAGCTCCGGAAGACATTGTCGAAATGACTTCAAACGCGCTGCCAGGGAAAACCGTTCTCGTTACGAAAGGATAATTAAATTTTCACATATTAAACGAGTTCTAAGAAGGCGTGTAATAGGAACTGTTTGGAAGACTTAATTAAAGACATTCAAACATTGTCAATAATGTACAGACAGCCACACATCAGGTTACCACAAGCTGTCAAATTTGCTCAAAATTGAACCATTAACGCGTTTGACATAAAGGTGGGAATAGAATGAGGAAATTTTACAGTTTTGTATACTTTGATGTGTGGCTGTACGTACTAACCGATATTTTGACTATGGCGGCCAATCTTAACGACCAGCCATCGACGCAGGACATTTATTGTGCCCTTACCCATACCACAGAATACTTAATAGTACATGTACAGAAAGCCCACTCCTAAAAACCGTTTATGGAAATGAAGACTCAGGCTACCATAACATAACGTTGAAATTCCGACCGCCCAGCGTTCAATGCCTACCATTATTCATACCTAGAAGTGCGTTCTCTTTCTATCGCAAGCAACTGTCGCGCGTGCGTCGCCGCTCGTTCGTGATTTTCTACTAATTTGCCCCTCCAGAGGGGACGCCGCATGTACTTGCAAGTTCGATACCTACACGCGGAGTGGGACAGGCCTGCCCATACCTTATATTTCGATGGGATACCAATGTGACATGAAGAGAAATCGGGCGCAGGATCAACGGCTTAACTTGCTTTCTGAAGCACGGGGTACATAAGTACAAGACAGCTAACTTTCAGACTCCGGGCTGGCACTGAGAATTTCTGACCCGGTTCCTCTCTGTAGTAGTTCCAAACTGTACCCAATATCTTAATTTTAATGTTGATAAATCCTAATAATACTAATATCTATCAATAGCGCTGGGTGTCGATTCCTTCGCACCAGGGTTTCGTATTTTCGGTCTACCTACTTAGAAGCGTTTTCGTTAGGTACCTATGTAAATTGTATAGATAGATGGATAATGCGAACTTCTCTTCTCAGCATGCACGGCACGTCCTAGTAACGCGATATTCTTGCAAGATTTAAATTTAATATGTTACTCGAGGATTCTTGAAAATTCGTACAATTTATGTTTTCTACGTAGTAGATTGAAAATAATTCCTTCACGAGTTTCTGGAAAATGTCGTCAAATTATGTAAGTGAGTGTGGGGCGAGCACGTAGTGACGGAGGCGGGGTGGAGTCAAAGCCCTCGTCCAACATGCTGTCATACATGTAGTGTATAAGTGTATGCACAAACACGGGTGCACAATCTATTCCCTTTCTCTCTAAATGTAGATGTCATTACCGTTGAAGTCTTTAAATCAATAGGTAGGTATACCTACCTCCGAAATTGACGTTAGATTTTATAAATACTGTTGTATCTTTAACTGTACAACATATCTGTATTTTTGGTACCAAATAAACTTTTTTCTATTCTATTCTATTCTAAATATAAAAATCGATTTATTTTGTGATCACCAATCCGCAATAGGCAAGCGTGGTGAATAAGCCTAATCCCATCATAGTAGGTAGCAATGACTTGATTTCTATGATGGTCTTTCTCCTGCAGTGGCTAATACTTGACTTTACATTTTAAATAAGTAAGAAGAGGCCTAAGCTTTGATATCATACGATTAAGTAGGTAACTGGTAAATTTTAAGATTCTGAATTGTAGGTATTCATGTTATATCATCGCTCTTGTTCATAATCGTTTTTCGTTTACTGACACTGCATAATATCATAACACTTAATTAATCTTTCAGCCATCCAAGATACAGGCATTGCCTAGTTTGAAAGCCCCTGTATAAAACCTGTATCACTCTATTTCTTGGTTTTTCTGTGCAGTAAAGATTTTTTTTGTTTATAAACATACGTAATATTGAAGAGTTGTTTGCTTTCCTGCACTGCATACGCTGCAATTCCAGGGCAAACGTTCCGGCTCTTTGTTTCCATTAGCGGAGTATTTTTCAAGCAGAACTGCGTCCCAAGTCGGATGTAGACATATACGAATGCACTGAATAACTTCTCGGCTCCAACGGTTTGCCAGGAAGTGAGGGGGCGGACGTGAACTATTGGGGACACGGCTGCAGTCTTCGATGCAAACCTAAACCTTTTACTGTACAATGATACAAGTTTTTTTTTATACTAGAGGCGGCAAACGAGCAAGCGGGTCACCTGCTGGTAAGTAATCACCGCTGCCCATGAACATCTGCGAGATCAGAGAGGTCGCTGATGCGTTGCCGGCCTTTTAAGAGGGAGTACGCTCGGTTCTTGAAGGTCCTTAAGTTCGGTATTTAAAACATCTTTTTTTATTTGATAGGTAGCAGACGAGCAGACGGATCACCTGCTGGTAAGCGATTGCCGCCCATAGACACTTGAAACACCAGAAGAGTCACAAGTGCGCTCCCAACCTTTAACTTCCTTTCCCGCCAATTGCGTCTCCGATACCCTCATTCACTCGACGAAGCACAGCGCAGGTGCTGCTTTTCCAAAACTCTGTCAACCTCATATTTGGATCTCATGATCGCTTACCATCAGGCGGAGTGAGGTCATATTGAATGTCCTCAATATAAAAAAAGTCGTAGATCAAATGGTCGCATTATCAATGCTTCCCGTCGCTTACGTAAGACAACGTTACGGATTACTCCCGCAAAGGATTTCGTTTTATTCTCATCTATCTAACGAGGCAGAACCAGGGCTTTATTCTTGGAGCATCTATCTTTATCCCTCACAATGCTAGTCTATGTTGAGTAAGCGAGATGGATGAGCAGTGAGTTTTTCCTTCCAGTAGATCTAATCGTCTGCCTAGGGACTTGAAAATTAAATGAAGTCGGCAGGTCGTGCTTTAATTTCTCTTTGACTATGCTCGTCTATGCACTTTTAATTAAAATCATTGATTTTCCACAGACTGCGTGAAATGGCTGTGGAGGAATTGTGTGGAATTAGCAAAAGACCTACATATTAGAATAAGATTGCAAGATGCCGAACTTTTTTCTACTAGGGATGCAGAAATGACATCCATAACCAAAGTCACTGACATAGCCCACCGAATTAGCAAACTGAAGTGGCATGGCAGTGGGCTGGTCACATTAGCCGCAGAACTGACAACCGTTGGAGCCATAAAGTCCTTGAGTGGAGACCGCGACTCGGTAAACGTAGTGTTGGACGCCCTGCTACAAGATGGGATGACGACATTCGAAGGCTGGCTGGAGTGAGCTGGTTGAGAGTGGCCGAAAATCGGGAGCGGTGGCGTGCATTGGGGGAGACCTATGTCCAGCAGTGGACGAGCGTGGGTTGCTGATGATGATGAACCGGAGAGGGAGGGAATTCCAAAAGTCATAAAATAAATGTTGTCCAGAATGATTGGAAAAAGACGTGGTTAAAGGGAAGTAAATGTTCGCAGATACAAGCCTGTATAATTAGCTATTACAAAGGTTGGAATCAAAATATTAGATGAGATGAAATTGATATGCATCTTGATCTTGAACGTATACCTCCTTTGTACAACCAAGACTATGGCTGTCGGTTCCACTTGGTAGTTTCCATTAGTTGGAAAGGTCCAACAACCCGGAATAATGAAGATTCCGCTCCGATGATTTAGTGAGCAGCTGTGCAAATGGATTTCTAGGTAAGAAACACTTGGGAAACTCATAGTTGTATTCGGAACTTTCCAGTTTATGAAGTTGGAAATAAATTATATTTCCAAGGCGGTGAGGGTTTGCTGTTTTATCTTAAACACCAGTATAATCATCTATAGGTACTCTATTTAAAGACTTTAGTCTCATAGTCCACGTCAAGGTTTATTGGTAAACCGACGACACGAAATACATAGGCGTTGTGATCGACTTCCAGCATCATCTATAGGTGTTGGTCATTGATAAGTACTGAAGCGAAGTGAGGGCGAGCCACTAGTTTAATATACAGGGTGTATCTGATAACATTTACATTACATCCCTTAAACAACGTGTTCTATCAACTATTCTTATACAGAATATAAGAAATAAATGTTAGTTACCTAAATAACTTCATACTGAAAAACGGTGCACATGATTTTCTCAATTTCAACTAAAAACCTAAGAAAGTGTGAGAGAATAAAAAAGTGTCGCCAAGAGTTAGATAAGTATTAAAACTTCTACCATCAAATGTGTATTAGTAAGCAAACAAAAAGAATATTGTTGATAAGGTGATCTTTTTACCTAGTGCCTTCTTATTCACAACCGCAAAATCAATACACAGTGATATTGCGTTTTATGTAGGCGTAGGCGCTATTGTCTCTTCATCGTGTTTCTTCGAGACAGACCACAGACGTTTAGGAAATTGGCTATCAGATTTGAAAGACAAAAGGGACATTAGATGAGTTTGAGGTTTCATTAATGGAATGTAAATGATTAATAAAGGACTTATTTATTGATTGTTCCGTTTCTAAGGATGGATGGATGGATTGGCATTGTTGTCGACGCTAGATTTAACACAATTTTCGTCTAATGCTGTTATAATTACATACTTAAGTAAGTATAACGTAATTATGAAAACCTAACTTAGTTTGGTACACATTAAATTTTGCATGTCTTTTTAAGTTTTTCTCTATGATTTATTTTTATTTATTTATTCAACGACAGACAAGCATTTGACCTCGATCACACCTGATGATAAGAGAAGATAAGGTCTAAGGTGGGCCATGCTTGAAAAGCCTGTTCACTCTTGCCTTAAAGAGGTCCAGGTTATAATATTCAGGAAATACATCGGCGGGTAAAGAGTTCCATTCCTTGGCTTGGTTTTTCTTGGCTTATTCATCTTCATTTTCGTCCTAACGTACTTTTCACGAGGCACTCAGTCAGGCACCCACTCGTGATATCAAGTTGGCAACATTGTCTGTTTGTATCGAGCATGCCAATCAGCTTCATTTAGGCAAATGGCTGTTTAAATATTTACGCATCGGCGTGACGACGATGTACATACATTAATGGTCTATATTTAGGGTTTCTATATACCTATGGCAATTATAAAATATATAAACAGTATATAGGATTACCTTCTTTAAGTTTTAGAGAGTTTGTCCAGAAATAGACTAGGTACAGTAGTTAGAGTTAAGATAAAATTCTTATTCTATGACTGCTCCTAAGTGAATGCTACCATAACAGTCAACAACTTTTTGAAAAACTAAACGTATGTAACGTACAACCACACATCAAAGTATACAAAACTGTCAATTTTCTTTAATCGACTCTCATCTTACTGTCAAACACATTGAGTCGAATTCCGATTGAGGAAAATTGACAGGTTGTGGTAACCTGATGTGTGGCTGTCTGTACCTAATCTCTTTTTCGACACCCGGGTACTTATATAATACATTATATAAGTACTTATGTAGTCTGAAATAAAGATATTGTACTTGAAAAGTAGCAAAGTCGCTAATGTAAAGCTTCATATGTAGGTGCTCGTAAATTTTAATTGTTTTCAAGTTGAGAGTACATGCTCGTTAATGTTTATATGCCACTTAACTGGCTGTGTGTCGACCCAATTTGTAACGTCATAGACATGTTCATTAAAGTGATATAGGCAGGCGTTTTAACTACGCATGGAATGTGTAGGTGTTCGACCTATTTTAATAATACGACTGCCAACGTAGGTAAGTTAATAACTACCTTAGAAGAACGATAATGTAGGTACTGACTCCTCATTTGAGTTTTCATTCTTGCCTTAAATAGGTAAAGTTCAAAATTGACATACATAAAAATATTTTGTTCCGGCGTTAGATAGGTAGGGTTAATAGAAATCAATCCACCATAGAAATCAAGCCATCGCTGCTATGATGGGATTACTCTTAATTACCCTTGCCTAATGCGGATTGGTGATCACAAACCCAAACTATTTATGTTCGAATAATTCGAAACAGTTTTTGCTCGACTCGGGAAGCGAACTCAATACTCTAATAATGTGCAATAGCTACATTTTATAGTTACGTTTTATAATATTAGGGAGATAATGCCTAACACGCTTGGTTTTTCATCTAAAATTTATTTTCTTTGAAAACAATGCCTGCATACTGGCTACGAAATACTATTTCCGCTTTTATAGTTTTTTTCCAATAATTTTGTTACTGTTTTTATTCTCCACTGAGCTGAAGCTCGAAGCTCGCTGAGTGATTTTATAACGCGGTTTACTTCCCACTTTCTGTCGCAGACTTTCTGTGACTAATTGAATTCAAGGTGGCAGCGACGAACCCTGGTGTTCCATCAAACTAGAATAGAGAATATTCTTACTATTTTTAGAAAATGATGGAGTGACGATTTCTAAAAGTAGCCGAGAATGGCTTAAACGGTATTAGATAGGGAACATTGGGGAACTTGAGGGAGGCCTTTGCCACAGGATAAAAAGTAGAACGGCAATAGTATACAGATTCTTTAAGTCGATTTCTACCGAGAAGAAGCAATTACGATAGGTACCATTTCCAAATGATTCCCGGGACATTCTGCTCTTATAGGAACAACACCATAGCCTCTTCGCCTTCGAGGTCATCATCATTTCTTTGCTGGTCATAAGCCTGCCCTAATGTTCTCCACACAGGTTTCGGTCCTGTGCTACCCGCATCCAATTCCCGCGATTTACTTAAATCGTTGAAACGTTATGGGGGGCCTGCCCTGGCTGCGGTTTTCTGTACGCAGCCTTCATTTGAGTACCTTTCCCCAATATCCGTCTGTTCTCTTCATAATGTGCCCGTGCCCATTGCCACTTGAGCTACGCAATTCTTTGAGCTATGTCTGTGACCTGCGAGGCGATCCAACATGCGATCTCATTTTTCCTAACAGGATCACGCAGAGAGATTCCTTTGGTCGTCAAATTCATATTCAAATTACCTTATGATTTTCTTTCCTTAATGATTTCATTGCGTCTAAGTAAAGTAAATTAATAACCTGTCAGAACAACACCGAAAGCCTACCCATCAAGTAACCAACTATTAATTACTTAGAAATATAATGTTACCCAGCGTAGCCGTGATACAATCGTCTAATTTGAAAGCGCTTTGCTGGGCAAAGTGTACGCCTGGTGTTCGCGAGGGCTTTTGTTAACACGCTACACAATGCCGTCTGCAGAGTGCACAGCTCGCATAGCAGTAGGGCTGCGCAGAGGCATTTGGCTGTCCCAGTTAATCTACCTCCCCCAGCCGGGCTAAGATGCGCACCGCGACAAAATTTTGTCGACTCTCGTTCGCGAGAGCGCATCCTTCTGTCCCGCTCATCGCTCAGTCAGGTGAGAGAGAAGCAACTTGCGCTGACGCAATACGAGTGTCGACAAAATTATCTCGTGGTGCGCATCTTAGCCCGGCATGACACAATTTTTCGTGGCAGACCTGGAAGTTCCTTGATGCGAGAGATGGAAGCTCAGTGGATAAGGACGCGTCTTCCATACGATAGGGGGTGAGGATCAATACTCAATTCTTTATTGCTTCCATAGTGTACAAACAGATGGTAGATTTATAATAAAACAACCACTATTAGGCCCTGTTACGGCTCTGCAATATTATCATGTTTCGAATTCGAGGACGCACCTCTAGATTTAGCAAATCTATGTGCGTTTTCTAGCTCATTGGAGTGGAATAACAAACTAATAAATACATCAATTCATACTATTTATAAAGTGGTGATTTTTTATAGCCACCCACAGCAGACCTTATTTACCTATACTAACCAAAAATGCGAATCATAGCGCGATGCAATCAACATCCAGCGCCATCTATTGGTAGATAGTGGAACTAATGTCCCGAAACGAAGTAAGGCGGGCCACAATCTATTGATGAAGAGTGAAAAGACGTGAGGCTGGGCCGCTAGGTAGGTACCTACTCAAAAGGATGAATAACGTTACCTAAGTAATTACGATATTTTTTGTCGACGATCGCCCATTCCCAATTTACGAGAAAGTCCCATTTATATTCATGGAAGAGACTATAGTATTACACCCTCCTGTAACCGTTATCCTTAGCTAATATAACACATTCGATGGTTTCCCCGGATTTATTTCTGTTGACTTTACAGTGGTCGGATCAGATCGGGGAAACCCGATAAAGGAAGCTCAGACGGGACATAAATGGGGACACGGAAAACTGCCGTAGATCGGATCTCTCAAACCTCAATGTGACGAAGTGTTTTCCGATATTTACGACCCTGGATATGTCAGGTAAACAGACGCGGTATTGTTATTTTATGAATATTTTTCTCGTCAAGCTTTGTGGTGTAATGTGGGGATTTCAAGGGTTCGGGACAGTATACAAAATGCATCAATACTATACTAGCGATATAATAAAATAATAAGATAAAGACATTCCATGATAGAAAAGATTTGTGAGGAAACCTGCACGTTTTGGATAGTGTCTCCGATGTGTGGATACCCAAAATTTATGTGATAAATTAATGATTTTAAGTAATTTAATCATGCTTCAGTTGGTCTGGTACCTTTACATGTCTTTTTAGTAGAAATCGTCATTCTAAACCAACGGCATACTTTTTTTTGTGATAGTAGGCAGACGAGCAGATCACTTGATGACAAGCGATTGCCGCTAAAAATTAACACCCGCAACACCAGTGGAATTACAAGTGAGCTGCCAACTTTATAATGTTTTGATATTCATAAGATTGTTTGCCAAATCTGAACGTTGGATCAAGTGAGGTGTTAGATATAAAAGGTTAATTTCTCATTTTGCGGGTAACGTTAATAAAACCCAAAATCAGTTTTGTCCCACCTCCAATCTAAACACCCCACATCCCTATCTCCAATCTACCTGCGTTTTCTTCATCCAGCCTTTTTCAGTTCCCGTAAACAAAGCCAAGGCCTTCACGGTGACAGCCTGAAATGACTCCCCGTCTCAGCCAACAAAGCACTCTAAGACTCACAACTGAGAGTCTACTTTGTAATAACGAAGTGAAACGCGATATGACGGTGTTGTCCTGCTGAGAACACCGGTTAATTCTGAGGGGAAATTCGCAATATAGGACAAAAGTGAGTTCAACATCGCACTCAATGTCTCGCCGGAATTTATGCTATTTTTAAGGAACGCCTGGAATTTAATAGGCTGAAGAATTAAGACTGGTTTACACAGTAACTTACAAGTCAGGCGACGACCGCTGCAGTAACTCGCTCTGTTTGAACGAGTAATAAGTAATAATTATCATAACTTAACAAAATTTTCAATTAGACGGGCCTTCACGTGTTGGCTTCGGCTCCACGCACGTCTTTCAAAAGTCTGGGACCTACTTACTTGCCCGAGACTTTTTCTTTTCCTACATATAGAAAGAATGACACATAATAATTCTATATTGTAAAAAGTATAAAAAGATAAGTCCGGTTTGTTTTGGGCTCTCTAGACAGTAGCTCGCATCGAAGTTCAAATGTATAAAGTAAGTTAAAGCAACGTTCACTCGAAATTGTGGCAAATCGCAAGACGATTTGTCGACAGCAAAGGCGAGCTGAATTACTGGCATACGAGTTGACTAGCAGCAACTGTCCACTGGCCCTAGCCAGTGATACCCTAGCAACCCTTGGTAGCCTTGCTGATACCTAATTAGCTCGCATTGTGTAAACCATCCATTAGGCTCTTAAAACCGAGTGAAACTTGTCGTCGCGTCTCCGTCGACATTTTAATAAAATTTCTTGAATAAAAATGCGAGCTTCACATACTTACTCGAGCTAATATCGTGTGTAATGTGAGAGGAATGAAAATTAACGGAATTAAAAATAAAATAGAGACTTGCAATGTTGTACGCCACGTAGTATGTAGCCGCTGCTAAAGACTGGATGCATCAAGCCGAAAACAAGTGAAATGGCAAAACTTGCTATATAAATACTGAGTTTCTTGCTGATTCTTCTCGGTAGAAATCGACTTTCCGAATTAGCGGTAGCTTACATAGGTAATATTTGACATTCATAAATGTTCTATAAGGACTTAAATTGAATAAATGAATATTTCTATTTCTATTGGGGGAGGCATATCCTAGCAGTGGACTGAGATAGAGATAGTGAGATAATCAACACTCAGATACTGAACTGACTCAAGTATTCATCACAGGACTGTTAGTCTACAGACTAAACCATTACCTACCATACGCGGACCGATCCCTACTGAATACGCTATACCTATGTTGCGAGAGGCAGTTATAATAGCACAATTTGATACCAACAAACCATTAATCGTTTGTCGGAACTTATTTTCCTGATCCGTATTAACAAGTAGGTTGCTTGCTAGGAAATGGCGACCCAATAAGCTTAGCAGATAAGATACGCTCGCCCCCAATACTGCCCGTGTCGTAGTTTAGGGGTCGCCAATATTGAAGCTCTTTACAAAGCCAATGGTTATAGAAATATATGAGACTTTTAGGTTTTTATTAACACATTTAATGCTAAATATATGTTCAGGTCATCATTGTTTCCCACCATACAAATGGTTTTCTACGTAATGCTATGTACTCTGCACCCTGTGTAAAAATGGGTATGTGTGGTGCCGGCTACTACGCCATATTACGATACGCAATATTGCGTAGATTGGCACCACACTTTTTGATTTTAAATGAGGTGCCGAATACGTAGTATTACCGTGCTAGTTGGCCCCTAGCATCACTTGAGCCTACGCAAAATTGCGTACTTGGCATTAAATGTGTTAAGAAGCCTAACTTATTTGTACATACCTAAGTCCGTCCACAGGAAGGCTAGCTTAGGTTTTATCGGTACGTCAAGATGAGTGATTAGGTTTTTCGTGGACAAGCAAATCGTATTTCAGACCTCAACTTCACTTAACTAAATTATTTTGCCGTAGGAATGCGGCATTTTGCCGCAGTAAGATGTGCTATGTTACTTGGGGATAACGTAGCTTTAGATATACTGGTTATTTCAAAATGTATGTAGTAATTTTTGAGTTTTGGCGAATAAACTCAAGAAACAGTACAATACATTTTATTTTTATAGTAAGCAGGTATATTATCAGCCTAGATATCCTATTGGTATCTATGACGTTAGGTCTTTTACTATAATAATAAAATAAACAATTCTTGCATTTCTCATACAGATTGAACTCCAAAAACTGTACCATCCGAGGCCACATGCCCTAGCATTAGCTATTCCAAGTTTCGCCTTGGAGGACTAAGTATGATTGAAAGTAGGGTCGCTTGGCAAGCCCGCGTGGCTACGAGCCAACAATCCAGAGATACTGGGCCATTTTAATAACCACTTAGGAACTTAGTAGTTATAGTTATGGCTTATTGGTTTTGGTATTCATGCAGGACATAAGTAACATAAGCAAGCATACTTTTTTATGAGTTGTGTAGACGCGATACAAATTTTAATAGTTCGCTATGGTAGCACATTTTGTGAATAACATGCTCATTCACAAAATTACTGTCACGCATTGAATTTACTGTGAATTGAATTACAGGAGTTGTTTGTTATTATTGAAGTAATGTACCTATTAAAATATCTATTCCTGTAGATACGAGTAAAATGTTTGATTCATGGAAAGCTGTTTTTGGTGTTTGACATTGTATCAATTCATTGTCCTTTGTATAAGTTCAATAACAGTTGGTAAGTTAAATTAAACACAGAAAGTTGGCTCTAGCTGACATTGACATAGAAGAATTCGTTAACCTATGGGTTAGCACTACATCGTATCGTGTCTTTCTCGTACGCCTGTCTCTGTCATACAGACTGAAACATGCTGAGATGTCTGTAAACACGCATGTAGGTAGGTATTAGTGCACGCACAGCCTTTTTATCTCGCGATATCGGCCCGCCCTCACTTCGCTTCAGGAACAGTATTTCTAAACAGAACAAATAGATGGCGCTGGGTGCCGATTACATCGCGCTAGTGTTTCGTATTATCAGTTATCTCTTTATAAATGGTATAGAAGATATGGACAGCCAGTATTTTGTGACTTTGGAGTCATACATACCTACCTACTTGCAAACCTTTGAATGTGGTACGTCTTATTTGGTAGGTAGTAGGCAGATTATAAAAAAAAACGGAAGCCCAAAAGGCAATGACCACTTGAAATTCAGATCCGATCTTGATATAAATAACTTTATTTCAGCAGTTGCATCCGGCGCGTGAGTCATCTCCCAGTGATATTGAACAGAATCACCCGGACTAAGTATCAACTTATTCTTTTTTAGTTTCAGAAATACAGATACATTCATTTAGATCGTAATGAACTAAATTGGGTCACTTCAAAGCTCAATGAAAATCATTATTCAAATTGTGTTGAATTCAGCGTTATTCCAGGAAGTGCAATCAAATGACAAATAAATGAAGTCTCTAATTTAGTTAGAATAATTGGTGATTATTACATTCCTGTTTCGATAAAAGTTGCGACATAAAATGCTAATGAATACATACCAATGTTTGGCGTATTTTATCAATATTTACAGTGTTATTTGGTTCAGCCATTAACTCTTCAATGACAGCCTGATTCTTTACCAAGGTTCTCATTTTTCTCTCTTTAAGGTTTGAAGGTATTATCCGATTAAAAATATAATCCACGCAAAACGTTTCTTGGAGAAAATAGTACAGTACAGTATAAGTATAAATGCATTTTTATTAATTGTGATTCATCTAAGATATTAAAATAATAAGACTCTTTAGAGTGCACTTAAGTATAATATTCTTTTTGTAGAGGTATTTCGAATGCCTATAGCACTAACACTTACTGACAAAATGCGCCCTTTTAACAATAAATAAACTTGATTACAGTTTGAGTTAAAAGAATACTCTAGGAACTTATCTCTCAAAATCTTGTGAATCTTACTCGAGAGCACTCCAGAGAGATTTATGACAATCTTCTTTCTATACTATTTATAAAGAGATAACATCTATAGACAACGACAAGGCTTATAGGTAAACCGAAAACACGAAACGCTTGCGCGATGTAATTTAGCACAGCGCCATCTACTGGTCATTTCTGAATTACGATCCCGAAGCGAAGTGAGGGCGGGCCACTAGTAATATTATATTTTAAATTAACAACAGTAAAGTACCTATAAAAATGCATTGACATCGCTAGTATTCAAACTTGTATTACCAGTGGAAACTTGTTATGAGTAGATTTATTAACGACTGTGTGTGTCCATCTATAGAGATATAGTTGCAAGTTTCCCCAAAACTTGTACGTAAAATAAAATATATAAACTGACCAGTATGAACCACGTAATGAGCACATACAAACGAATGCGGGCTTAATTTAAACACCGCGAGAGATCCCGTAAGTAATTAACATGTGAGCCCCGTGTTCCGATACAAACAAACCTCTGTGTTGCGTATATTGCCCTGCATCAATTAGTGACAAAGTGATTATGGGTGGCTGACTCCACAGATTCATTTAGTGACACTCAGTCTGTCACTAAATGAATCAGTGGAGTGAGGATGAGGATTAAGTCATCATCTTCATTTTGTACCGTGGGAGAGCCACGCTCCGGCATGCTCGGCTCGACCCAAGTGATTCTACGGCCTCACAGAAGGCGTGAAGCAGCGTCTGGGCTGTGTTTCGCCGAGTGTACCGGAGGCAAAGTCGGGGGAAAGGGGAAAAGGTTGGCAGCGCACTTGTGACTCCATTGGTATTGCAGGTGTCTATAAGCGGCCTCAATCGCTTACCATCAGGTGATCCGTTTGCTCGTTTATCACATCAAAAAACAATCATCATTATCATCTTTAGCCTGTTGAAGTCCATTGCTGGACGGTTTTCCAAATATCCGCCTTCTAGACTTCGATATTTGGTTGCTCAAAAAATAGTTGGATCTCGCAGCCAAAGGATCACATAAAAAAAAATACCAATTACTTATGTAATGTATCGAATAACCTCGTTAGTATTTAATTCGAATACGAAGTGAGTAACAAAGTGCTTTATGAGGATGTCAAGCAAACGACATCGGAAAGTAATGGAATCATCGAACCGTTTCTTATTGGAGATAAAATGTCGGCGCGGAGACAATAGCGCGTCGTATGTACGGGTGTGTGTCAAACGTGGAGAATACGACGCGAAGAAACGTATGGGTGCGGGGAATAAAGTAAATGGGTTTATGTTTATAGGTATATACAAAATTTCGATGAAAGCAACCGATAATTAGTAGACACTATGAAATGGTTTTGGAAAGTTGATTTTTGAATAGGTAATTTCCTTAATATGCCTAAAATTTTTGATGTGATAGGTGGCAGACGTACTTACGGATCAACACCGACGACATCGCCGAAATCGAGGGATCACATGGCTCCGTGCTGATCAAAATCGGGTACATTGGCGTAAGGTAAGGGAGGCCTATACTCAGCAGTAGGCACTATACCGGGGTGATGATGATGACGACTTCAAACATCTTGATTTCATCTATTTTGCGAATGCTGCTACGTATTGATGTCATATATTTCATTTCATTATTTCATATATCAATACGTAGTTTAAGTCTCAGTATTTTCCTTGCTTGGCTAAATTATTATTTAAATTGGCATGTAGCTTGAATAGCTCTTGTTTGCGGCTTTCATCAATCACAGAACTCGCGTTCATACTTGTATTAAATATGCTGTCGTCTTAAAACGTTTTATAGAGTAATTCAAGGTGCCCCAATGAGTCACAATGTGAGTGTTAACCTCGAAACTGTATTCAGAGCCGCACAAAAGTTTATTGTCCAATCCAAAACCTCTCCTCGAGATACCCCCGGGGATTGTGGCACACTTAAGCCGGGAAATATCTATTGTGACGACTAGTAGCCGTGAAAGTAGCCAGGTTTAGCTGGAATCACGGGATGGTTAACAGCGGCGATAAAGTTAAAGGTGAGGACCAGTCTCATTAATATATGAATTACTAGTGACCCGCCCTCACTTCGTTTCGGGACATTAGTTCCACTGCCTGCCAATAGATAGCTCTGGGTATCGATTGCATCGCGCTAGTGTTTCGCCTTTTCAGGTTTATATATGTATAAGGTTTGTCGATGTGTATGGAGATTCTCTTTATAAATAGTATAGAAAAGCAATAAATAGCGTGTCATAGAATATTGTAGTGCTCTAATAGAGTCCATGTCTTCTGTCAAACTTAATTATAAGATCCAGTACGTGTAAGCTTGACATGAGGAAATAAATTATTATGAATACTATTAAAGACCATCTTCGTGAATCTGGAGTGAGAATTCAACGAAAATATGAAATAACATTAGGCCAAACTTGCTACACACTCGGGTAATTTTTGATAAAAAATAAAAATAAAGAGAATATTGTCTACGTGTCGGGATACCCTATGAAGATTTTGTGAGGTAGACCAAAATGAACCGGACATTGCGAATCGCAATTTCCTTGAATGCGACGGTAGGTACCTATTTTATCATTCGTTACGGGACGGTTTACATAAGGCACCAGGTTTAAATTAGTCCCATACACCACCTTGTTCCTTACATGAGACAAGGGTCAACATGACACAACCTCACGTGGGACACCAAAAAAAAGTATCATCAGGGTAATTTAGAAGCGCTGTAAGTTCTAACGAATCCTATTCTTTGGTTGTTCGTAAAATACGCCTGAAAGAAATAAGAAAATACATTTATTAATTTGGACACCACAACACACAATACTACAGACAATTGACACAAACACAAGAAAATACAAAACACTAAACAAAGGAAAAGTTATAAAAATAAAATAAAACAAAAATAAAACCAAAAAACAAAAGACAACTGTCCTTCTCCATTAGCCAGCAGTGCTGTGTGTTTATATGCTGTGCTGTGTTATGTTTAGGCATCCAGCATAAATGGCCCTCACTCAGCTTATGTTACGACCATAAGCCATAACACTGGTTTTCAGTGTAAGGCGTTTAAAGTATTTACCATCATCATCAGACTACTCGAAGATATTACTTCACACGCAACTCCACCTTCTCCACCCGCCCGACACCAAAACAGTTTCCAATTTGGCAATTTCATTATACATTATATTAGGGGTGTTTGTTCGCGTCTGGCGAGCGGCCAGGGCGTTATGCAACCGCGGGTTCAGCCCTGGCCGGGTATATACGAGTATGTACTCAGTAGTGATGGAGCTTGAGCTTTTCTACTCGATTGCTTCAAGTTAATCGATTCGAGAGTCCCAAAAATCGATTAGGTGCCACAGTTCTGAATGTTGAATCAAATCAAATCATTTATTCGCAAAATATGGGTAGGTATAGAAAGCTGACAATTTATGTAAGTACATAGGTTCGCCATATTTGGCCAAGTACGTCATGCAAATTTGAGTCAAATTCATAACAACAACATGAATTAATTAAATGAATTTAAATTAAATTAAGTAGTAACATTACATAATACATTGTGTTTTACACATCATAGATGAATCACATCTCAGATTAAATAAGATTACATCACCGATAATAAGATTAAGATTGACCGTCAGCTTCCCGAAAACCTCTTAGGGGAGCAATTCTCGTGCACTCGACATTGAAGTCGAATTAGACACTTGCATTTAATTTTTAGTTACAGTTTGTATTTTTAGTTACAGAGTCTCGAATTTGCGAATTGAAGCTGGCTCCTAACTTCTCCGAGAAGACTCGAATCAATCATTCAATCGAATATTTTTCCCGATGTCTGGAGTAAAAGTCGCACCTCTATTGACCCCAGTAAGTAAAATAACGAGTTTAGGGGCCGTAGCGTTCGTGCAGCTTTGTTTTCTAGCAAATGCTATGAGCCGTGCACTCGCATTGCATGCAGCTGTGGTTCTACCAAGTTGTTAGTGCTTGCTTTAGCCTTTTAAATTGCTAGAATTGGTGGGGCAATTACAAAGAAACCGAGGATATGATGGATCAGGAAATCTAATTTGTCTAGTGTTCACAATTTAGTTCAAAGTTAAGCTAATTACCTATCTAAATATGACTTTAATTAAACTCAGCACGGATTTGGTATACGATTTTCCATGAATAGTAGATACCTACAATGAACAATGAAAATTGTAATGTTCTAGAATAAAATAAGAACTCATGCAAGATAACCCCGCGTGAATCCGAATTAAGTTGCTGATGGGCTTACACCCAGACACTGAGCAAACACAAGTGTTCATCACACATGTTTGCCCAGATTGGAAATCGATCCGTCGGCATGCGAGGCAGGGTCTCCAAATAGTGCGCCATCAGGCCAGTCAAAACCTGTACTAATTTTAACTACATGTTTGTATCTTCCTGGTCCACATTGTCACATACCACTGAGCACCATAGGCTATAGTAAAACATATTACTAAGAATAGTAAATATCAAACAAACAACAATTGTGCGAAGCCTTAACTTACAAAACAAGTTGTTTATCCAAAAGATATACACAAACAACGGCAATAGGTGTACAAACAAATGTAAGTTTTAGTACCACAGTACACAGAATCCCCAGTAGCAAGAAAAATACGTGTGGCTTCGACTACTTAAAAGCGCTGTTTCGGCAGTAGCTGATGATCAGTACTTTCATCATCTTTGCAGACGTCTTATGCTGGAAGCTAAGCTTCCCCAAGATTTTCCATATAGATCGGTTCTGGGTCGACCCGCACCAAAGAATTCCCATGGCCTTCAGGTTGTCCGTCCTCCATGCAGGAGGCCAGCCTAGGCTGCAACCATAGAGTAAGGTGTCCTGCTGGGACTCACTGTACGCGACCTCAACTCGAGGACCATTCTGCTTCAATATCCGTATGTTCTCCTCGCAATGTGTCCTATGGCCAATTGCGCTTGCAATTTTTTGGGCCCTGACTAAGAATGATCACAGTCAGGACATGGCACGAATAATGCACAAAAGCTGCAAGCAATCGTCAATTGACGAATGTGTTCATGATGATTGTGCTGACTTCAGTGCCGCACTTGAGGTTGTGAACCGGCTTCGCCTCATCTTTATATCAGCTTTGAGATTGTACCTAGTCACTGTAATATTTACACTGTACTCTATAGTTACTAGCACTTAGAAAAAGGACTTCACTGAACAAAATGACATTGAAATATACACAGCATACAGAGTATCTCTATCAATACCTACTCTTTGCAATGTTCCGCTCGTAACAACTGTTTTATAAGAAACTTTGTTTTCCCGGCTTGTTTTTTGTGGTGTTTATTTCCTCAAAGGGGTTAGAGGAACGGCGTTTGTTTCAGATTGTTATTAAAATAGTGGATCTTTATGACAGCTTTGTATTTTGTGCCGTCAGTAACGAGGAAAAATGCGAACACCTTTACGCTACTCTAAGGTACATTTATACAGAATGTATCTGTTAACATTTAAAGTGTTCTACCAACAACATTTTGATAGGTATACGACTTTTGGAAATTCGTCGAAAATGTTTTCGTCTCTCCATCCATACAAAAGACCATGTCAACGAAATTAGTATGAAAATGTTGAAATTTTTTAATGCGAATTTGAGAGAAGAAAAGTAAGTCAGGGACAGTGATGCCTCATTTTAAGCTCACTCTCCGGTCAGGTATCTCATTGGAATATGTTATGTATGTTTGCGCACACACTTGTCCACTATAAATAGGTACCTACATCCTACTCTGGCTATTCGGTGACGTCGATTGCTATAACCAATATGGCTGGAAACTTATAATGAGTAGGTACTTAGTTTTTGTACCTATTTAGACTACCCCATATGAACTATTCCAATAAGTTAAAGTTACTAATCATGTGGGTTAGTTACTGTCAGAGTTTCGACCTAAAGTCTAGGCTCTGATGAGGTTATGTAAAGGCTAAAGCGATCTAGTACAAGAGCGAGCCAGAATTTTGTACTGATGTATGTTGTTTGTGTGTAACTGGTACGACATTCAAATCTCCAAGAAACGCCTATACCTTCCTAAAAGCCTGGCAACGCATGCGTACTCCTTCTGGTAGGATGTCCATAGGCGGCGGTGATCACTTACCATCAGTAGCGATGACTTGATTTCTATGATGGAGGCCTTTGCCCTGCAGTGGGACAGTATACAGGGTTATTGATAAAACACCGGCATCCTTCAAACCACCTTGTGTCTGGCCATTCTGAACAACATTTGTTCTATGACTTATAGGCTGATACTTTACTTTTCTCATATAGTTACATAGAGAAGGCATGTATTTCTTTAATAGAAGATGACAGTGGGATACAAATAATCCGCCAAAATGTGATCGAATTCGACGACGTTGAAAGTGCCGTCAATTTTCTCCAATCATGACATAGTTAATCCGAAAACCGTCAACCTCGCTCGCCGGCGAGCCACGCCGCGGCTGTTGGCGTAAAAAGATTATTTTCCACAAAGGGACGTTTGATTGACCTGTGCCCGCGCCGGTTCAGCGTTGTAGTACAGGAGCCTGTTGGAAATTATGGTCACCGATTTTTCGAATAGACTTTTTCATGTTTTCTTGTTGAAGAAACTATTTTTAGCGTTAAAGTGGACTCTGTAGCCTTCCCTTAAAATGATAATGAACGAAAATCGATAGCTATACACATTATTGTACGATCCTTTTCCCTTATACGCTACTCGTCTACATATTTACAGATATTCATAGTATACAGATTTAACTTATGAGAATTTAGAGAGAACACATCGAAGAAAGTTATTTTGGTAATGTATGTCTATATAGGTAGTAACTAAGTTTATTGTTCTGTCTATCTATGTTTGATTGTTAGTTTAATTTATTGTTTGGTTACATAAGAAAATACAGCTGCTTGCTACTTATTTGATGTTGTTTACCTGCATAGAGATTGAAAATGTGCATTTTAATTTACTATTAAGATCTTTAAACGAATTTATTCATTCATTCATTAATTATTACACTATCGCCAATGCTATAAATCTAGAAAAGTATCCATTTTTAGAAAAAGAAAACGGTTGATATTATATAGTTTTGTACAAAGCGAAGTCAGTATTTCAGAAATAATTTAAGGTACAATCTCTTTACAAAATCCCTCGCTCCCGCCCGGACTATAACCCGCCGGGTTCAACGCAGGGCATCTAATTTGCAAATGGCGGCTAGCGCCGGCTGCGATCCCTTTTGAATGACAATGCCTCTACCTCTATCAGGACTTTGTATGCAAACGTATGGACACACGTTTTTATTCAAAAGTTTGTTCTATTGTTGGTTAATCGACGTGATAGGAAGAAAATCTATTTGTGGATGAATTTGCTAGATGAAGATACTACGGGGTGCTAAGACAATTACAGACAGATAAAACAGGTAAGGGAGACATGCTAAGACGGTTTAGGCGTACGCATCTATCCCAGACTGTTTGATTTATATCAAGCATGTGGGAGAGCCACGTTGGGACCGGGTCGACCGGAGTAATACCTACTACGGCCTCACAGAAAACCGGCGTCAAGCAGCGCCTGCGATGTGTTTCGTCTGAGTGAGGGTACCGGAGGCCTAAACGGAGGGAACGGGAGTTAAAGGTTGATAGCGCTTACCATCAGGTGATCCGTCTGATCAAAAAGCGGAAAAGCTTAGTAAATACGTAGTCTATTGCATAATTATTTTGGTCTATTTTTTTATGTACACCGGGCGTCACCTTAAGGCTACCGGGCGTCACCGTTCGGCTTTATGAATTTTGGACCGTCCTTAAGTCTGAGATATAAGTCCTATTTTTCCACCGCGGGAGGGGGAAGATGGTAATTCGATCAACCCCCGTCTGTACTTAGATGAAAAAGTATAATTTTTATCTTCCTCCCTTTTTCGTAAATTTTCCAAGTTGTTTCCCCCGAGACGTGGCGCGGTACTTACTACATAGCTATCAGATCGTTAACAGCCAGAACATGTGTTGTATACTAATGAAGATCCGTATTTCATTCGATATTGAATTTGTACGTTTATTGCCTTAGCACCGGGACATAAATTAGTAAATAGAATAATAGCTGTTATATTTCACAGTTCTGTGGAAAAGACACGTTGTTTTTTCACCAAACTGCCGGAGAAAGAAGGGTAATATTTTTATGTGATTTTTTAATGTGATACCGTACTTAGTACCGAGTCAGGTCAAAACGAGTATATGAGGTGTTATGTGTGTGTTTTTTTTATTTCATTATTCCTATAATTAACCTGAAACAAATTGTTTCGTTAAAGTTTAATTACAAAAATAAATTGCCACACTGGTGGTACATACCAGTAATTGAGTTGAATACAACTTTAATTCAGCAGAAAGTTGTTTAGCAGTTCTACAACAGTGTTCAACCCCGTGTGTAGAGAGGACACGTGGCAGCGGTCTGTTTGTAGTAGCCTAATACCCAACGTAATGGCGGCTGCATAAGCTCCCCGGTTAATTTGGTCCTATAAGCAAAGTAAGCAAAGTCGCTAGTCAGCATTTTTTAATTAATATTTGCACGGTCAGTGGAGGCTGTTTTCTCCGCGTTGTGGTGGAAAAATTGAAAGGTCACAGTTAAAAAGTGTTTATGCTAAGTATAGGGATGTAAACCAAGGAACCAGGTCATCTGATGGAAAGGAAACTTACAAGGCCCACATTTGAAGTTATACAACATCTCATACATTGACCTAGCATCGTACTGAGTAGTTTGATCACTTGTGTTACGGTTATAATAGAGACAACAGAGGATTTTCCGCAATCAGGCGAAGTCGGCCGGGTTTTCACTCCAACCAGCCAAGTTCAGGTAATATTATTAAAGTTGATAAATGGGGACTGACTCCACGTTTTTCCTGTGACCTGTAGAGGTATCAGGCAGAGCGCGTATCATCGGTGACCTATAATCGCAAGCATAGAAGGAGCAAACTCACGGGAGATGTTAACGCGCTCCTCATCGTAGTATTCCAGGCGGGGCAAGTCGTCGTCGTCGTCGGGCAGCAGCGGCTCGTCGGGCAGCTGGTCGGGGTGACCTATAATGCAAGCATAGTACATGCTGACTCACGGGAGATGTTAACGCGCTCCTCATCGTAGTATTCCAGGCGGGGCAAGTCGTCGTCGTCGTCGGGCAGCAGCGGCTCGTCGGGCAGCTGGTCGGGGTGATCCTATAATGCAAGCATAGTACATGCTGACTCACGGGAGATGTTAACGCGCTCCTCATCGTAGTATTCCAGGCGGGGCAAGTCGTCGTCGTCGTCGGGCAGCAGCGGCTCGTCGGGCAGCTGGTCGGGGCGGCGGGCGCGCGTCGCGTTGGGCGCGCCGCTCACGGCGAGCACGCACACCACCGCCAACGGGACCACCACCTCCATCCCGACATCACCGCGCAGACACGGCTCGGTGCGCTGGAACAAGAGAAAAGCATTGAGTAACTTGTCGTAACATAAAAAAAAGTTTTTCAACATAACGACCCGCTTGGCGCAATGGTTTGAGCGTCGGTTGAGACGCAAGGGCTCGGTTCCCGCACCAACACAAATGTTTGTTGATGAAACAGATATTTGTGTTGGGTCTGGGTGTATGTGGTTCCTTCGTTGTTTCTGGTTTCCATAGTACAAGGGAAAACCTTAGTTTGGGACCAGGACAATGTATGTGATGTTATCTCAATTTATTATTTATTATTATAATTTATAAAGAAAAAGGAAAGTAATCACTGGATCGCCCAGGAAGCCAGAAAGAGAAGCGCCAAGGCAATAAGTGCGTCATGTGTTATCGCTAACTTTAATAATTCATGAAGAAAACAGGCGCGTTAATAATATTATAAGCAAAATAATTACGAGATCCACGGAAGAACATAATATTCGATCATGTTGGCCATACCTATTTAACATTTATTATTTGGAACCTTTGCTGCAGAATCAGTTTCACCAGACCTGCATAGAAATTTCGAGCAAAAAGACTTACATATAGATAGTCAAAAATACCGCTCTCATGCCACGTTATTAAAAGATTTCCCTCTCCGTTTAAAAAAGTCAATGGCTGTTTATTAAACGTTATGCTCAAGCGGTATGACTGCGCCATTGCGGACACATGGCAGTTAAGCCTTAATGAGGAACGGCTGTAAAACTGCGGCAAAATCTGCGATCCCCCCACATATTGCTCCCTAAAATTTTACTACGAAACGAGAAATATGGCCTGTATGACTCTCCGCTAACAAGTACGAAACAACCGATGCAGGCAGACCACGAGTGTGCCATGAGTGTGTAACGCGCCAAAAAATTGGGCCTTGATTTTAAGATAAAAAACTGCGAAGTTCGAAATTTATTACTCGGTGTGCTTTTATTGAGATGCATGTTCCTAGGTTTGGAATGAACACGTGCCGAAAATTGTATTTGTTTTTTTTTCAAGTTGCAGTAGAACCGTATAAAAATATTGTAACAAAATTCATTGTAGCTAGTCGCATTGCAACCCATAGAAATACTACTATACGCCAAATTCTATACGTTTATATGAAATAGTTTTTGAGTTACGAGGAATGGAAATATAAATATTCTTTATTAAATTTAAGTCCGTGCAGAACATTTATAAATGTCAAATATTATGTAAGCTACCGCTGATTTGGAAATTAGATTTCTACCGAGAAGAATCAGCAAGAAACTACTCTTCAAATTATGATAATTACAATTTTCATTCTGATAGTAATTAAAAAGGAATCAAAAGTCACTTTAAATGCTTTGTGTAATATTACACTTGTCCGCTCAGTCCGTAATTTTTTTGGCTTTGGCTTGACACGCTACCGCGTGCCTAGATTTGGCATTTGGCATTTAACGACGCCTCCCTCGTCCTACGCAATTTTCAATTCGTTACAATTTCCGAAATTCTGCTCCAGACGGACGTCTAATTGAAAGAGCCCCAAATGTGTTTATTTGGAAAGGGCACCTTTGATAAAAATATTTAAGCTGAGCTCTCTTTGAATTATGTTGCAAGGGATTGAAGGTAAAAATAAGTAGAGTTAAGTACGTTATTAAATGTTTGTGTTTGCTTTGAAAGGAATAAGAATGTGCAAATAAATAATTAGGTCCTGGAAAGGCTGGTGGCCTTTTTACTTTTAAGTACCCAAGTACCTGTACGAGACATTTTTCTTCGTATTTTTCTAAACTTAAACCTAAACTTATTCAGGCTAATTTAGAAAGTTATAACTATTATATTATTTCTTATATCATGTGATAGTTGGAGATGACCAACGAGCACACATATGCCACCGCCCAAGACCCGCAAACCAGGCTGTGGTATCACTCCCATAGATCTGGTAATTTATGCAAAGCATGGTTTTCCCACTGACAAATTTAGATTTCTATATTTTTTTTCCTTTTGAATCCCCAAAGGAACCCTGAAAACATAAACTTTGGCAAATGTATTTAACTATTTCACTGGTCTCTTGTCAATTTAAGTAAAACAATTTAACTTGTTCCTAGAACTACTATTTATATTTGTAGAAATAATTATATTTTATTACTAACAAACAGTGTGTCTTAGTAATTTCCTTTTGCCAAATTCAGTAGAATTAATAATTAAATTGCCGAGGGCTGTCTTAGTTTACTTTATACATGGTAAACACGGGCCTGATTTCGTAGTTCAGATATTATAATTATCAAACAATAAGAATCTATATCTCTATACTTTTTATAAAGAGATAACTTCTATAGACAACGACAAGGCTTATAGGTAAACCGAAAACACGAAACGCTTGCGCGATGTAATTGGGCACAGCGCCATCTATTGGTTCGTTTCTGAATTTCGGTCCCGAAGCGAAGTGAGGGCGGGCCACTAGTTATTAAATACAATACAGAGGTACGGAAAAATCGCATAACTGGGTCACATTTTAAGGATCACTTTTGGTCACCGAAGTGATGAATTTATTCCCGAACAAGCAGAGAAACTATTTCGTGTCAAACATCATTACAGTACCAACTTAACTAAAAATAAAAGTCGGACGTAATTTCAGACTACAAATGCTTTAATATGGTTATTCATAGACGATAAAGCTAATAAACTAGTGACTTGTATGAAATATTTGGACAAATTAGTAATAGGTTTTAGTAAGAACATTTCTAATTAACTAGATTTTATCTATTAAATGTACTCTATACCTCAGGCTTGAGAGTAGTTTGCTAATGGCAATTGTAATCAATAGGAAATGAACATCCTCATTTTTATTGAAGGCGGTTAAAAAGTGTTGTAGTCAATTGTCGAAATTAGTCAGAGCCACAGTCACTCAATCAAACGCCGGTGTTTTGCGTTTCATCGGTCTAAGGATTTTGAGAGACCACTCCAACGCAATCGCGAGTTTTAAGACCAAAGATAGTTGTTCATCTGACAACTCAGGAAACTGTAGCAGTGTTGCAGTAGTACGGTTTAAAAACGGAGTGAAGACGGACTACTAGTACGGACTACTATTTTAATAAATACGTCCCTACTCAGAATCGTCTTCTTCATAAAATGCTGGTTTGTACAAAAGCATAACAAACAGAATTTGCTTGCGCATTTATATAGCGACGAAGGAATATGAAAACGCGGGCCACAATCAAAGTTCTTGTATATTTCTTCACAACAGAGCATTTAGATTGTAGCATCAATTAAGTCTATTTTTAGATCTGAAGGGTTCTTCTGTGAGGGTAAAAATAGCGCGGGGTGAAAACGCGACATCAATCATATACAGGCTTATAATGGAAAATGTATCAAAAAATTTGCTGTGGGTTCTACTCGACAACAATTTATAATTGGTACATTTTTATATGATACGTGGCAGACGAGACGAGCAGACGAATCACTTGATGGTAAGGAAAAGCCTCCATCCATGGATATCCACAACAAAAAGGAGTCACAAATGAATTAAAGATGATTGTAGGAAATAAATAAGAACGAATTCCTTTGCTTGTAATGCAACATACTGATTTTCCTTCCATCGATGATGGAACCCGGGAATCAAAGCACAGATCATAGCGCAGCCTTAGCTTTGTAGTGTGACTCACCACTGAGCCACACCATGGCAGTCACAGAACTAATTAATGATATTCATAATTACAATAAATAATACCCGCTCAACAAGTTGCGTGCCAACGTTTTATCGCCATGGTCCACATACATCAGTCACCATATCAGCTGCTTTTATACGGCTGGATTTATTTATACGAACATGTTTCACAATTACGAGAATGACCTATAAAGACGAATGAAGTTATTTTGTTCCTGCCATTAGAAAATAATTGAACACTTTGCTTTGCAAACAATTAGCTTAAACTTGGCTTGACGCGCTACCGTGTGTCTAAATTTTTATTTAAAATCCATCACTCTATTAAGAGTTTAATCGTGTTACAGATGCAGCGATCAAACATCTGCTGCGGTATCTCTGTCTTTTGTGACAGTCTGTAAATGGGTAAAAATAATGACAAAGTCACTATTGAGTTTGTTGTGTCTTCTCTTCTTTAAGGAAAGAGTGAATACGCTTTTCACAGCGAAGCATGAAGCAGGTGTGATCGGGGTCAAAACTTCAGTCACGACTCTGTCTCAACAAAAAAAATAGACATTACGAACGCCTCGTTTGTCTAGTGGTTTAAGTATTGGGTGATCTCGTGGTCCCGGGTCGAGCAAAAAGTATGTTTCGAATTTTTCGAACATAGGTAGCTCGGATTTCCAGTCCGCATTAGGCAAGCGTGGTGATTAAGCTTAATCCCATCATAGTAGCGATGACTTCATTTCTATGATGGAGGCCTTTGTCCTGCAGTGGGGCAGTATTATAGGAATCAAACCCAGAACACAGCCCACCACGTTGGACAAGTCGTTCGCCCGATGTGTGAGATGTGGAATAATATTTCATTTATTTCATTCCTTGAAACAGAAGTGAGGTCATTCTCATTATGCTTGAATTTTCAACCATAATCAATTCATTGCGGCAACTCTTTCAAAGAAATCTAACTTCATAATGTTTTGAGAAGTCCCGACTAATGTTTCGAGAACTCGCGTGTTCCTAAATTGGCTAAGTGGTAAGGGACTAATTTTGTTAATTTATTTGTCAGAGACGGTTTTAGATACCATCTTATTCGCTTCACCAATTAACCACCAATTGTGTTTCTAATGTAAACACATGTAAAATACGTTATTATTTGAGGGTGCGAACTCTCCGGAGTATGGAATCTATGATCGGAATGAAAACTCATGAAAAATGTGTGTTGAAATCTCCCAAGGGATTGAAATCCGTAACTTTCAAGATTAGCCGTCACAAATGCTCTATCTACGCCAAATATCGCTCAATCCAAGGGAGAGCAAAAAAACGCCCTGTTGGTCTAGTGGTTTAAGTACCGGGCCGTGATCTCGGGGTCCCGGGTTCGATTCCCGGGTCGAGCAAAAGTATATGTCAAATTTTTCGACCATAGCTCGACGTTGTGATCACCAATCCGCATTAGGCAAGCGTGGTGTTTAAGCCTAATCACATCATAGTAGCTACTTATTTCTATGATGGAGGCCTTTACCCTGCAGTGGGACAGTATATAGGCTGATACTTTCAAGGGAGAGCACTCTTCGGCATGAGAGCCTTCCCTGTATTTAGTCGAGTGAGTGAGGGTATCGCATGCCAAATTGGGGGGAAGCACTTGTGACTCTACTGGTGTTGCAGGTGTCTATGGGTGGCGGCAATTGCTAACCATCAGGTGATCCGTCTACTCGTCTACCATCTATCACACAAAAACACAAAATATACACGCGAATACTACCCAAACAAACTTTTAATCATAATATTAAAAGTTTGTTAGTGCTTCTGCGGTAGTCATTTTAAATTATGTTATTAAAACAACATGAGTACATTAAATATTAATGTCACTGGCATTTACTACTAGTAGTAGACCGTTACATACGTATTTTAACAGGTGATTCTTATTCCTAAATCCATAAGAGTCAAATTGAATTCCATCGGAACGTATGGAGTATTGTAATGGTACAAAATATGCCCATACTCGGGCCATACACAAATATTGCGTGACAACATCGTTTCCATTGGGCGTAATCAAATTAAATGAACTGTTTAAATACGGCTTGTAGGAATTATTGTAATAATTATTAGGTTGTATCGCGGGACATTTGTCGGGACCTCGATTACAATCGGGCTACGTTTTGCTAATGGTTTTGTCTGCTGTTTTCAGCAATATCATTTATTGACTAGCCGGATGGCGCATTTCGTAGGGACTAGTGACCCTGCCTCATACGCCAAAGGTTCGATCCCCACCCTGGACAAACATTCGTGTGATGGACACTTGTGTTTGTTCAGTGTCTGGGTGTTGTATATACAGGGTACACACAGATACATCTGTGAACATTTACAATGTGGTTAACATTTGAAAATCATACTTACTTAAATACTGTCCCATTGCAGAGCAAAGGTCTTAAGTCATAGAAGAAAGAATCATAAACATCAAGCCATCGCTACTATGATGGTATTAATCACCACGCTTGCCTAAAGCGGCTTGGTGATCACAAACTACATATCCGGACATATCCGTAAAATTCGAAACATACTTTTTGCTCGACCAGGGAATCGGACCCAGGACCCCTAGATCACGGCCCGGTACTTAAATGACTAGGCCAACGAGGCGCCTAACACGAAATTAACCAATATACATTCCATCAAGGAGTTGTAAACAGAGAAATAAAAACCCATATGTCTGTAAATGGGAAAATGTATTTCAGCTGATGAATAGGATGTCGAACTGCATGATTGACGGGGGTCAGGGCTCCAGCGCGACAGTGAGGAACTGGTGTAGCGGAGGAATTCGTTTTGTGTTGTTGTAAAATACAGGGTGTATACAGATACCCCCGGTTCATTCCAAATTCAGCGAATTTCCAAAAGTCATAGTCATAAAACATTTCTTGAAGAAGAATGGTTGGTTAAGATGGATTTTTGAAGGTCCTAAGTTGTAGATGTCGGGAATCACTGCTACAGCCAAACCGTTTCACAAAACTGAGGCACGTGATGCAGTAATGGATCGGATTCCACCAAAATGATGAGTTCGATGTAAGAAAAGAAAAAAAAAATAATGAATAATCAAACGACATTTTGAAATCTGATTCGCACTTCAGACGTCGAATCCCAATTCAAGAACCCGAGACCCAAGATTATTCAATTATCGAGTTAACTACCACGTGACTGGCGAAACAAGATGGTTTGCGCAAATCGCTCGTAATGCCGTTCGGCATATTCCAGCGAGGATCGATCAAACCGAAACGGGCTAACTCGTGATTTGCGAGCCACGTGACTGTAAGGTTATGCCGAGCTGCCCTCACAGGGACGTAAGTAGATTTCATGTAACGCTCTCGCCTGGAAAATTGTATTGGATTTTCGAAAGCTTTTCTTACAAAAGTATGAATATTTTTAGCACAACCACAATATTCATATAAGGTACTTAGACAGGCTCCTTTTTAAGGATCGAATGAACAGTTAATAGGCGAGGGAAATATCGTGAGAAAACTTACACGTTGCGGATGTACCCATACATAAAACCATAAATCCATTGGTGTGGTTCTGCTGTCTAAAGTTTAAAAAGTAAGCAAGTAAATAGTTGATGTAGAAAAATGTCTCAAATTGAAAGCCGTGGTTGGAGTTAAGTCGATACCTCGATATTAATTTTCAAAAACCATTCTTTTGAACGGACCAGCTGCCCGTATTTTAAGCCCTTGCAGAGTAGTTCTGTACAGTTCCTAATACAGATCCTTAGGTGTGTGCTAGAACGTGAAGATAGCAACTAAGGTGTGAGAGAGAACCCTCGCACTGACGAGAGGTGCTCAGCGTCAAGGCACTTCAATTAGCCGCGGTGCCACCGGCCGCTGAGGCGCTGTTTTTGGGAAACAGATGTCGTACAGGAAAATTGGAAATAGGTAGCGAAACAAAGGAGTTGTCCCATTATAGGTTGGGTCTATGTACGCTACATTAAAAAACAGAGAAAAAATTGCTTATTACGAGAAAAATACAATGAATTCCATATATTGCACAGTTTCGTGGTTATAAAATAAACTAGATGACCATTTTTCAACCTTTACCAAAGACAAGACGCGTGAGACGACGGTCGACCAGAGACAAAAAAACAACTGTCAATGTCAATGTCTGTTAATGTGACGTTAGACGGTTTGGTTTTTTGGATAGTTCTTAATTCTTACTCTGTGGTTTGTTCCGTCAAACGTCAAGACAGACAGACAAACGTCAAACGTCATCGAATTCGTAATGTCAGTCAATAGGTAACCAACATAGACAACCATTTTGTTGTGTTGCAATCCTATGCTCAAATAAATTGTTCCTTCCAAAAAACAACGCTACAATAATATAATTCTCTATATTTTGATATAGGGTACATATACCACGCCGAGACTCCATACGTTCTGGGATAACTCCTTTCGACCAATCGTCAGTTGTTTTTTTCAGTGGAGTACATTAACTGTGATTGGCTTTATTAAGACGAACAGACTCTAGTCTCATTTCAGCATGTTATTTCAGGTAGCATCCCCCGGGAACGTACCGGGGCACGTTTGGACTATTTCCAGCATTTGTTAAGTCTGGTAATTACAATGAAATGACTTCAACTTCGTGATCCTTAAAAACAGGAGATCCAGAACAACTGAATCATGGTTACACGTTCAAATCATCTTAACCCGAAAATATGCAGATTTATTCACGGCGTTTCTCTCATCGCCGAGCACTCTACTATCCGGTAGAGTTATTTACTTAAATTCGAAATATATAGAATTAGATGTGCTTGCTTGAACTCGAACCAACGATCTCCCTTCTAGAAGACGCAAGTCCTTTTTTATCAAGCAGTCATTGCTCTACGAGCAGTTGGATGAATTTTAAGGAGTTTGGGTTTGGTTCTTGCATGACGACTTCTCTAAACTGTACCACAGAGGTCAAACACCTTTTTTTGCAACAAACAATAATAATATATGCCATGAAACCCATACATTAGTGAATGCTATTAAAATGTATAAAGACTAAAAAGTGCCGAGGCTTACAGTTTTCTGCATGCAATGGCTTGTAGACTTGTACAAAACAGTTCACTAAGCTAAAAGATTAATGCAGCTCTAGTCAATCTCAGAACTGTATCAGTACATCCAGCTCAATATTTAACTATGTCAGTGCCATTATGGCAATATTTTATGACTGAAGGCTTCTTATACCCATCGTCTCATGTAAAGTATATTCTTTTTCGCCAAAATCGAGTCGGAAATCTGCCACCCCTATAAGGCCTATCGACAAATCCAGGACTGCATTAAGTAGATTTGAATCAATATACAATTGAACTACGGAGATGTACCTAATTAAAATCGTAAATTAACGCATCCTCATTGCTTATGTATTGTGTAGAGATACTTCCTGGTGTAATGGTGTAGTGTGGGTATTGGCCGCCCAGGGCGTCTATTGTTTTCTTAATCGACGAGTCAAACCTAGATATTACAGCCTCCACACCAGTTCAGTAGCATAGTGGTATGTTGCCACCTCCTTGTCTTCGTCGTCTGCCGCTCTCCCCAGGATAAACAGAGGTTTTGAAGGCTTCTTATGGGGCCATAAGAAGCCCGCTTATGTTTACAAAGAACACTAAAAATGAAATGGCGATGTAGGTTGCCAACAATGATGATGATTGCTTAAGAACAAGATAAAAAGAGAGATAATCTATACTATTTATAAAGAGATAACTTCTATAGACAACGACAAGGCTTATAGGTAAACCGAAAACACGAAACGCTAGCGCGATGTAATTGGACACAGCGCCATCTATTGGTTCATTTCTGAATTACGGTCCCGAAGCGAAGTGAGGGCGGGCCACTAGTTACAGGATAAGTACTTAAGACGAAAAAAGTGTGAGACAAGAACTGACATGTGAACTATTGAACTACTCACTTAGGAACTACACGAGTAATGCAATGGCTTGACCTCTTTCAGACAGTTAGACTTGGCAGTTAAACCATTTAACTGCCGACTTAAACGGGGCTAACTGTAATAATTTAAATCCAGAGTTACGAATGCAACCCCGTCATTAGGACGCAGTCTTTCATTGGACAATATTAAAGAAAAGTTCTTACAAGTAGTTTTTATCACAATTTTTTAGGTTCTATTCAGAATTTAGATGCTAAGTCTAAGCAAGTATTTTGCATCATATTTATTTGTATGATGATTTATACATCGAAAGATCACTTTACTACAATCTTCTTTTTTTAATTATGTACTATAGTATTCTACTAAAAAAACAAAAAGTAGTACTTAGAGGTGGTTAACCTATAGTTTCGGCTTCTACTACCAACATTTATTTGTCCTGAATAAAAGCAATACCAAAAGTATAGATAGACGCAGAATGTTCGACTGTGAGTGTTTGGTATCAATTATCGTAAAAACGTACGCTTTTTATTTCCTTCTTAAAAACCGGGCCGTCGTAAAAGCTTCCAACAAAGAATATAATTTGACGTACACTTATAAATATCTCTGAATTATAAATGAAAGTGGATTAATTCCTTGACGGATTTCAGAGGATAAAAAACTTTATCGTCTATTTTAAGACACTAAAAATTAAGCAATAACTTTTGATCTTATAGCACTTCTGGCCTTCGTATTAACAACTTCGTCTCACAATCCTGTAAACGAGAGAGGCGGTGTCCCACGGGGGATATACCAAGGGGCTCCAATTTAGTTAGGATATTACAAGCTTGAATCACTTAATTGAACGAAAGCTAAAAAATATCTGCGCTCTGGAGGGTTCATAAAGCCGACTATCTCGACTACGTTGTAAAGATCATATTTATAAGAGGAGAGAGTGTACCACCATTTTATTTTAATCTATATTAAATTAGTCCTCAACCTTGCAATCCTCGGTTTCATTCAGAGCCGTCGTTTTGAAACCAGAGAGGTACGTCGGGATCAAAGTTCAGTATTAAATACTAACTCTAGTGATTCCAATGAAGTGTATGCTGTATTTAGTAAAGAAAACCAGATAAACTGGATGAGACTGAAAAAAGTTAAAAGTATGCCTAAGTGAGGCAGAGAGTACTCCAATGAAAAAATCAGACAACTATTTTATACTACACGAAACGAAAAACTTAATATTACTACCGTTATTTTCACGTCTTATGACATATTTACGAATATAATATTTGAAATACCGTGAGATCGTACAATTTCATTTCATTAGGAAACATCTTATTTTCACCCCAGGTAGGGCGCCAATATTACATTTATTTTTTTGCCCCAAGTTGGGCGCCAATTTTATGTTGACTCATTTCAGAGATTGTAGGCACTGACGGTAGGTAACTGCCGAAAAAGATATACTTTTGACTGTTAGGTTGTTAATGAGTTTGTAGAATAAGGTTGAGTAGCTATCAAATCTGTGCAATGTGCAGCTAACAATTGATGCGGACTAAAACTGATAGCTCAATAAACAGGTCTTTCGAGTCCCTGATAAACAAATTCTCACAACATCTCATACATAACCTGACTCCGTTGTAAGTAGCTTAAGCACTTGTGTAACAGATATCAGACAACAGAAGTATCACAAATATAAAACTTAAATACATATATTTTACCCAGACATTGAACAAACACAAGTGTTCATCACATGGATCAATGAATGTTTGTTCAGTGTGTCATCATCACAATGAAGGTGGAAGTATGTAGAGTCTGTCATAAAAATGAAGCACATTTAAATAGGTATAGCTTCCCGTGTTCCTAAGATTTGTTACATAATTATATTACTTATGCATTGTAAAGTTAGAAGTAATTTAATACAAAAGTATGCATTATTGCAACAATACGGGAATGTATTTTAAAACATAGTTACATAGGGAAAGTGACATGCAAAGGAAAGAAGTCGTTACACAAACCTTACGTGGTCGTAAAAGTTTTCCGAGGGTCACCCACGGTGGATAGATGTCTCAATTCTTTTTATTTGTTGAATCTATCGTGACTTTAGTAAACAAACGTTACGGCTCAAACTTCCCGGAATGTTTTCGACATCAGCATTGAATTTTAATATTTTGCGACATTATAAAATTGTACAGTCAACTCCAAAAATATGTATACACTTTAGGGACCTTGTCACAATACATGTCTATAAAAAGTAGAAGTCGTTCTTATACATATGTATTGTGACAAGGTCCTAAAGTGTATACATATTTTTGGAGTTGACTGTACTATGTAACAAAATTTTTGAGCGATGGTTGCTCAGATGTTAAAAACGTGTGCATTTCATACGGAAGGTCGTAGATTGAAATCCTGCTTGGATTAAGTAACTCGAGATTCTTCAACTCTATGTGTGTATTTCTGCCATTAGCTCGGTGATGACGGGAAACATCGTGAAGAAACCTACACGTTTAGGATAATTTCTAAAAGGAGTAAATGATTAAGTTTGTCTGGATCACTAAGTACATCACTTGTTAAAAATGATCGCAAAGGTCAGATGGCAGTCACTTCATTGTAATTACCACCAGGCTCCCCAAATCGAAAAGGCCTAAAACGGAACGAAGATTAACAACTGACAGTTGTGATGTGAAAAGACGAGATAATCCAAGTATTTACGCTACACCTCGCACACTAGCAAATTACATTCTTCTTTAGAATAAGTAGTTATAAGCCATCTGAATCACCGTCTAAGCGTACCCGGCTTCCGAAGCGACATCTTTGGACGCAACTGCAATAGTTATTGTCATAACTTATAATAATAACTATTTCTTTATTTATTATCTATTGGCAAGTTCCATCCAGTTCCATTCCAGCTTAAACAGTGTAAACAAGTTGAAACCATGAACAAACGCAACCTCAGTAAATAATCTCCTAAGTTGTTTACTTTTATCTCTCATATCAAAGCATTCGTCTTACAAACCTCGTCTAAAAATAGTTCCAATCTCTGTACCAGAGGCTCACCCCAACTTAGCACTTCGACTTCGCAACAAACTGCGGGGCACCGATGGAAACTTATAATGGACTCTTTGGGTGGGCTCTGGTTGTCTACTCTGAAAAATAATTCACGATCGAATCTATAACCTCGTCCATTTCACACGTGATGTGCGTCTCTGTCTTGTAGACGGAGATCAAGATTCAGAGTAGGTTCCCTGATCCAAATGTAATAGTTGACATTTGTCTGGCAATTTTGTTCTTCTTGTGGAAAATTGTGACGCACTTGTTTTTACCTTATTTTATTTCAACCCTGCTATGTTGATGTGTTCATTGTTCAAATGAAATACATTTATTTGCACAGTATTAGGTGGAAGGTTTATGTACTATAGTCTTAAATATTTATTTGCTAAATTGACACGACAAAATGGACAAGTTCAGCTTCTGCTGCCATCAAGAGAGCTCAGTTCTCTTGGACCGCGCTGGTTTTCAACTCATCGAGATTAACTAAGTTTGTGAGCATAGACAGTTAAGTATACAGTGTAAGTAAGTAGGTACTTCAATCTCAGTACCATTAGGTGACGGGGTACAAAATGTACTTGCTTCAAACTATGTTGAACTGCGCAGTTGAGTCACAAGCTACGATCTAATTTGCTGTGATTCGCACAAATCACACCACTTTGAAACACAGCTGGCGATTACTTAATCAGTCAAACTGTGTTACGTACAAACATTGAGTGACGGTGATTAATTTGTTACTTCAAAGACTGCGCCAGAATGCCTCCATTATAACGATGTTATAATAATATCCTTCAGTTGGTATTTCGACCGCGGCAAAACTTAACGACATCGAAGTATTATTGTGTAGATGTTTAAGCAAAATTCGCATTAGTGTCTACCTACTCGTAGATTTCAAAATTCAAAATAAATAAATAAAATAAATTGAGACAACATCACATACATTTTCCTGGTCCCAAACTAAGGTTCCCTAGTACTATGGAAAGGAACAACGATGTAACCACAAACACCCAGACCCAAAACAAATATCTGTTTCATCCACAAACATTTGTGTTGGTGCGGGAATCGAACCCGCGACCCTTGCGTCTCAACCGGCGCTCAAACCATTGCGGTAAACGGGTCGTCATTCTTGCGTAGAAGACCAGCGTGAAGCAGCGCCTGTGCTGTTTCGAGTGAGTGAGGCTCAGGAGGCCCAGTCCGGGGGGAAGGGGGTATAAAGATTGACAGTGCACTTGTGACTCCACTGATGTTCCGTGTGTATATGGACGGTGGCAATCGCTTACCATCAGATGATCCTGCTCGTGTGCCACCTATCATATAAAAAACCGAAAATATCGCTTAGCAGGACTAATAATGAAACTGAACAGACAAACAAACCAGTCCCTACAATCTACGGAACCGGGCGATCGACGGCCCATTGTTCAGCAAGAAAAGCCCAACAGGGCCTAAAGCCAAGCGGATATTAGCACTTATTAGCGCAAAAGGCCGCTAACAATAAAATCAGCCGCCATTATTACCTGCCGCATAATTAATGGCCGGCGAAATGAAAGACTCCGATTTACAACCCTTTCAATTTCCGTGTACTCCTGAACTTCTGAATGAGGTGACCAGACGACAGGATTAATTTCAGGATCGCATTTTGGTTTGAAAAATATCTATCTCATATAATAAAAATATCTCGAACAACCAACTGGGGGAAATTCTTGTGCAATCGACATTGAAGCCGTATTACAGATTTTTGTCGACCAATGTAGGTATGAAATCTCTAAAATCGACTTCAATGTTGAGTGCACGAGAATTATAAGGCTAGTGGGGCGCCCCTAATTTCGCTGGCGGGATAGTAAATGCTGACTTGCATGAATTGGAAGCAGGATATTGGCGACCAGCTTGAGAAAAAAGGGCAACAACTAATATGGGAGGCCAAGACTCATTTGGGTCATTGAGGCATCCGAGTAAGTAAGTAAAATTGTTACAGGTTACTACCAGGTGACTTTCAACCGCGCAACCACTTGATATTTATGGACAGCTGGCTGCGACACTCGTCCTTTGATCTTTAACATAACGAATACTAGAAGTATATTGTCTTAGAATTGGATAGAACACCGAAATAATAGCCGGCCTGTGCCCTCCTTCATGCGACCACAAAATAAATAGACACAGAAAATCGACTTCACCAGACATTGACATAGTAAAGTTCGTTGACAACTTTTTATAAAGTGACAAACGAAATCCATACTAATATTATAAATGCGAAAGTAACTCTGTCTGTCTGTCTGTTACTCTTTCACGCCAAAACTACTGAACGGATTTAAATGAAATTTGGTATACAGATGATCTAGACCCTGAGAAAGGACATAGGCTACTTTTTATTGCGAAAAGGGGGTTGTAAGGGGTTAAAAGGGGGGTAAAAAGCTACTTTTCCACGCGGACGAAGTCGTGGGCGGCCGCTAGTCTATATCTATACATATAATAAAAATGTAAAAAAGCTGTGTCTGTACATTGAAGATATTTATCTCAAAATAACTTAGGACGACTAAAAAACAGTAACAGAACATGAATCAATGATTTTTTAAAATTTTTGTCTGTCTGTTTGTCTGTTTATCTGTTTGTCTGTTTGTCTGTTTGTTCGCGCTAATCTCGGAAACTACTGAACCAATTCGAATGAAACTTTTTTTATTGTATAGCTGTAATATCAGGGCAACTTATAGGATATATTACATTTTGAATACCAGGCTCCTTGATGTAGAACCACAACAGCCCAGCTAAACTATAAGAGGTAGGTCAATGGCACCTTAACAAAAGTTGTTCAGATTGATGAGCAGTTTATGATGCCATGAAAAAAAATCAAAGATCATGGAACATCTGGTTTGGACCTCAAAGAGCCCAGCTACACTATAACAAATATGGAATGAAATGGAATGGAAAATTGTCAAATGTGATGAGCATTTTTGGATGAGATCCTATAAGGAAGGATATTCAGAACTTAAACCCCTAATGGAGCGAAAAGGGGGTTCAAAGTTTGTTCATGGGACTACGTGATTCCTTGGCCCAATTAACTCCAACTTTTGCATACACATTCTTTGACAGAATTGATGGATAAAATATAAGATTCAAACTTAAATATAATACTTACATCCCCTAATGGAATAAAAAATAATTTGGGGGTTACTTTCATTAGAAGTTGATATTTTAAATATTAAATGGGTTTGCACTTGACCTCATCTCACCTGATGGAGAGTGACAATGAGGTCTAAGATGTAGCGTGCTTTCCCAGAAGAAGCCTATTCACTCTCGACTTAAAGACACCCAAATTGTAGCTCTCTGGAAATACAAAAGCCGGCAAGTTGTTCCATTCCTTAGCATTTCGTATAAAATATTAATGAGCCGCCTTAAAAATCTATTAACCTATAAACGAACATTTATAATAAGTAATATTTTTGTAAAATTCTATTTAAATAATCATCTCATAAAGTTCACGCAAACGAAGTTGCGGGCGGCCACTAGTACTTAATAAAACTGACTAATGAAAGTGACAGCATCAGTTTAAAACCAAGATGTTTTAGTACAAAACGGGGGTTTAACTTAGCTAGCAACTAAGAAATTATGGTCACCCTACTTCTGACAGAATTCACCCCAACTCGCTTCCAACTAAAATTGAGCTCTATAAATATGAACGTAGGCCTGTAAATGGTTTGTGGCGAGTTAAGCTGCAGTGCGGTACCATAATGACGCAATGCATCAGAAGCGGTACCCAATGGTAGTTTTTGCAAATGGGCATTTATGAAAATGAATTATGCCAATGTAACAGCTAGTCCGAACGAAAGAAACACGCCCGAGAATTGGGTTGGAGCCAGTAATTGGGGCATTCACCCTACTGTGTCTTGGGGCAGGGATGGTGAAGTGAAGAGCAGTGAGGCATCTCTGATGTTTTCGGTTTATGATTTTGGTGGTTATTTTTATCATTAATTATGTGTCTGTGGATATACAAATAAAATCGATTATACATGTCAGACTCTCTTTTAAAACTTTGTAACTATTAGAAAACTTTGATATTCATGTTTATACTAATGCTGGGTCATATTTTGTTTCTATTTATTCAGTTAAGCACAGGTTTGTGTCTATAAACTGCATCCATTAAACAATTTCTGAAAACACCTTTAACTTATTCCCTTCTCATTTAAACATAAATAAGAGGCCTTTAGATTTTTCTCGAACGTCGAAAGATTTCTGAACACAAATTTGGCTCTTTCAAAATGGTTGTTATTTAAAATTTACTTCAATTCTAAAATGGCCGGGCAATTGACTCATCAAAATAAACATACAGTCTGTCTCTTCACATATAGGTACAGTCTGTGTGTTCTGTGTCAGTTTGTCTGTTCTATTGTGCCTGTCAATCTCATATTTTGATCTCACGGCCGCTTACCATCAGGCGGAGTGGGGTCATCTTGATTGTCATCAATATAAAAAAAACAGTGTAATGTTCAAGTTGACTCGTGCGCCCTGTAAGGTTTGACAAGTCAATTTTTTATACTGTGGCTGAGCTGTAAAACTCACGAGGCGGCTTTTCTATGTTTATGGGCGAAGATACCGGGACAATGTTTATTGTATCATGCCTCAGTCGAATGTCATTGAAGATAAGTACGAGTTATTTTGGGTACCATTCGGGTACCGTGTGTGGGAAACGAATATAAAATATGGAATGAAGTCCCATCATTTTATTCATCTGTTTGTTGTAAGCTATGATCATCTTAGCATGTCATTTCGGTTGCTTCTTACCCTTTAGTTTACTTAAGCGTATGTTTGGACCAATGATCAAGATTTTGGTGAGTCTGGTATTTACAATGTTCTCAATGAGCTGTCATTACCGTGGCAGTATTAAAATTTTAACCGTGAGAGAGCCACGCTTCAGTGTGAATGGGCTGGCTTGACCGTAGTGGTACCACGGCCTCACAGAAGACCGGCGTAAAGCAGCTCAGGCGCTAGCCTGCGCTGTGTTTCATCGAGTGCGTGAGGGTATTGTGGCCCAATCGGAATGGAACGGGAGTTAAACGTTGGCAGCGCACTTGTGCCTCTACTGGTGTTGCAGGTGTCTGTTGGCGGCGGCAATAGCTTACCATCAGGTGATCCGTCTGCTCGTCACACATTCCACCACATAAAAAAAATCAAGAGGGGCGTGCTCGGATTCAAAGCTACGACCACCCGGTTAGTAGGTAGTACTTCAGTGGTTCTACCTTATTAGATGGTTCTAAATCTAATGCTATTTTCTCGCCGAGTAACTAATATATGTCCAAAAGCAAAACCTAGGGAACCGTCTAATGCTCCCCAGGCACGCACCGGGGCAATACGCGCGGGAACACTTAGCGATCGATGCGCCGCTCCCGGCTGTTACGCGACAATTAATATACGGCGCCCGGAAGCTGACGTCAAACTGGAAATTTGAAAGCCTAAAATAAGTTTTTTTTCTAGAACAAGCTCCCGCTAATATCTATTTTGGTTTAATAGGTCAGCAAAAAAAAAAACTAAATCTACGCAATAAAAAAAAAAAAATTGGTTAGCAAAATAACTAATTGGTCAACCATTATTCATTAATTAAATTGGAGAATGTTACAATAGTAGTCTTAAAACTAACGCAGTATTAACATTTTGTACTGACTAGCATGTAAAGCCTGTAAGGGTGAGCAGTAATAAACATTTGCTGACTAATATTACTCACTTATTTTGCTGATCAAATAAGGTTTTTGCTGATGATAACTGGCTGGCTGAATAAAGTAAAATTTTCTCATATTATTGTAATGCAATTTGTTAAAACGATCGTAAGTATTGTTTATGCTTTCCTCAATTGACGATTGTATAACAAATGCTTTTCGATCACATAAACTCTAGACAATTCCATACTGAAAGCGTTGCCAATAGTGAAAAGTGATGCCAACAACGAAAACTGATGCCAACAGCAAAAAAGTAATGCCAACAGCAAATAGTGATGCCAACGGCGAATAGTGATGCCAACGTGTCATTAGTAGTTACAGCTATGAATATTTTGCATTCCGAAAATGTCATCACTACATTTTATTTCATACCCTATCAATCCCAAAGTGCCATTTGACACTACCAACTAACGGAAATGGGAAAACTATGCGTTCATTCGATGGCGAGAAGCCAAGAATAACTTCATGTTGAGCTGCCTGGAAGCAGTGATGTCAGCGAAAACTTTCAATAAGACAACCACTATAGTACTAGGAAAGTTACTCCATAAGCAAATATAGCAATAAAGACTTTGGGCCACAAAATCCAAGTAATAAGTGAGGTCGAGTTGCAAAATTAACATGTGGCTCCGACATAAGGTCCAAAAAGGGTAACTGAGCGTTTTGCACGTCACTTTTTATCTCGCACACTAAAACTCCTCCTGCGACCTCTCTGATCTCGCAGATGTTCATGGGCAGCGGTGATTACTTACCAGCAGGTGACCCGCTTGCTCGTTTGCCGCCTCTAGTATAAAAAAAACTGTGGAAACCGCTGCCGTGTGGTTTCCGAGCAGATACCTGGTGATCTTCAAGAAAAAGCTTATTACTTCCTTAAGAGCCGGCAGAGTTTCTGAACCATTCAGTAGGTCTGGTTCTCTTGATAAAGGGTTGCGAAGACGACGCTGGCATTATTAATTATCAGACTCTCCACATCCTGAATCATGGTCTAAGCGTACCACGAGCTCCAAAGTGAGAGCTTTGGACGCAACTGGGAATAACACGCTAAGAAGAGAGAGATACATAGAGAGAGAGAGAGAGCCTGTTCTCGTCTGCCATATTATATAACCAAAAACAAAAACATAATTATCGAGTACGTCCTATACTTCTCACAACCTGTCATCAGGTAAAAAATAAGCCAAGCGTTTCAAAAAGTATTTAACACTAGGCATTTTACTCATTTTGTTATTCTAACTCACAAAAACCTATTTTGGACAGCAAGCAACCTTGTGGTGACGTGTGTATACCCACAGGTGCAAAATTATTTACACCATACTGAAGGTTTCCACGCGCCTAATTTCATGGCCTAATATGATGAATGTCCGTGAAGAAATTTCATCCTTTACATTTGCTTTTAGGTAGGTAAGTAATGTAGTGGCGTAGCGGTATCGGGCGCCTGGAAACCAAGTTTTATTGAACTAAGTAGTTTAACTCGACAACTAGTTGTGAATGATAATTGTCTGTAAAATTCAGTAGTGGCACAAAAAGGAAAATAAATGTTTATCATAGGTACTGGTGTGACAATCTGGTGTCGAAACGGGAAGGAGATTTTGCCGCCCCCTAAACTTAAAAAGTGTCGCCAATTATTAATGTATTCTTTCTAAGTATTTATTCCTCGACAAACCATGTTTATGTTTATGCTTTAGAATTAGAAAACTTGATCTTGTAAACATTAGGGCGTATGCGTATAGAGTTAAAAGGTTGACTCAATATGAGATCTGTTAAATATTTGAGAAATCTGATAACATTCCGACCGTGAGAGAGCCACGCTTTGGCATGAACGGACCGGTTCGACTGGTGTGATACCACGGCCAAATAGAAGAGCGGGTGAATGAGGATACCGGAAAGGGGACTAATTACCTTCGTTGTTAATGGTTTTCATACCTATTACAATTTAAGGGTCTTAGTTCGAGACCAGGACAATGTATGTGATGTTGTCTCAATTTATTACTATTACTGGTTTTTTTTATCAAAGTACTTAAAAGACCACAGACAGTGGGTCCGTGCCTTTTTTGCTACAAAATTATTGAAATAAAATTAAAATTGCTGTGTTGCTCCACTCTTATGTACTGTTTAGAGACGCTATACTGTGCCTACAGTAATATACCGATATTTGCCGAAGCCGGCCATAATTATAAGTTTAGCAACTCCGCGGCAACGGGGCGCTTTGAAACATCGAGTCCACTTTTACCAACTTTAATGAACTTGTATTACATTTTAAATACATAGTTTATCGTTATACAAACCTACAGACGGCGTCAGGTCAAGTCAACCCCCGCTGTGCAAAAATAGCATTTGTATCTCAAACATAGGGGTTCAAATGGGGATATGGACGCTGCTTTTTTTAATGGAATAGGTGGCAGACGAGCGGTCGGGTCACCTGATGATAGCGATTATCGCCGCCTGGACACCTGCAACACCAGTGGTGTCACAAGTGTGCTGCTTATCTTTTAACCCCCCTTCCCCTGGATTGGGCATCCGGTACCCCACAGCGCTTACAGCTTCACGCCGGTTTTCTGTGAGGGCATGGTGGACGACGGCCCATTCATGCCGAAGCATGGCTCTCCCACGATTAAACCACGGATTTTCGTCCAGCAGTAGAAGTAAAGAAAATAAAGACGAATAAATTTATTTTTACCCCTTATCTTTGGTATTTAAGTAGGTGCTTAAGAACAATGTACAAGATAAAACGAGGCATTTATCGACATATCTCAACACGGTGTTAAGCGAGGCACAGCAGATACCCGCATTATTATGCGGGCCGCTCCTGCATGGGCACGTGGTTAGCTTTCTGATGCGGGCGCACTTCGTAGCTGGATCTTGCTGTCAAACAAGGGCTATCCATGCAAGATCTTTTATCAATCGTGTGGCAGACGAAAGGCAACACAAATTTGGAGGCCAAGGATAAAATATAAATTATAATAAAAATGTATAATAGATCACAATCAAAGGACTGGCCTAGACAGGAAAACAAAATGTTAGCTGCTATGAAAAATAAAAAAACAACTATGTACCTACGTGCATAACCTGCGAGGAATCTAAATAATATAAGTATGCGAGTCAGAAAAAAAATTAAAATATTCCTAAAAAAAGTTGCTGAAGTGTTCTAAAAAAGTACTTAATTCAATAAATTTTTACTCGATAAATAAGTAGTACCAGGCATCTAAAAAAATCATTGATTAAATGAAGACCTAAACACATCTCTTTCTAACCTTATGACAGAGAGGACAATATGCCAAAAGCTGTCAAAGTTATGTAAGTATTCGTTTGAAACAATGACATTTCACCTTGGAATGTCATTGGTTTGAAAAGACAAACAATTATTACGAAAGGACGATATGCGATCCATCCTCAGTACTACCCTATCAAAGTCCCGTCTATTGAAAAGTTTCAACGCACATTCAGTATCAGTGGCAAAAGGGACAATTTCCATGATACATGGCGCCCATCAATCTTGCTGAGGGCGATATTAAACGGGCGCGTCGCCTCGAGGTTGCATTGATAGCAAATTAGCATACCCCGCAACGTCACAAGAAAATTTAATCGTAGTTAAAGCGAAACCTGCAAAGCGTATAAGTCCTTAAGTATAAGTTTGTTAGTCTTTCTTTATAATTTGGATTTCGAAAGGAGGACGGAGGACGTCAGTTTTTTAAACGGAAGGTGGCACAGTCAGCCAAGAAATTGGTCTACCACTTTTGACAAAAGTTTCTGCGAGATGTAACTAGCGCTCAGGTTGACTTTTCTAATCAAACTTGACACTTGGCATGACGTTATATCATAAATAACAAAGAGAGCAATAGTCACTGACACAATTTTATTGCCAGGGAAAATTTACCTTGTTGTTTCATGACGTTCAAACGAATCTCAACCGTAGGGTGGTAGATCACATTTTTGGCTGACTGTAGGTTTGAATCAGAGCGTACTTATGGATTTTTCAAATCAATCTGCGTATTTTCATCATTAGCTAGGCGATGATAGAAAACATCGCGAAGAAACATGCACAGTCTCTGAAACTTGTAACTATAATTTAGTTAGTTCATCTTCTTTAATTCCATCGCTGCATGGTCAACGATGTAGGTATGACCTAATGCTCCAATAGACTACGTTGGAAGATTGCAGTCAGTGCTTTTACCGTGGGTAAACATTTCAATAAAAAATCGGTAAGGTTTCACTTATTCATCTTTTAAAATCGCGAAAACATTTTTGGTAAACTAAATTCTACGCAACCAACGCCGTGGGCGGTTGTATAATAAGTTTAATTTACGTAGTAACAACTTCTGTGGCTACTGTTAAGCGTGAAACTTGTTTTCTCTTTTGTTGTTACATCCGTTTCTTTTTATACGACTGCCCAAAAACTGGAATATAATGTTAGGTAGGAGTAAATGTAGGCGTGTATTTTTTCACTTTTCTCCTAAAAAGTTTCCTCACCGCATTCTTACAAATATAAATGTCGAACACTTGCCCTTTTTTGCTGTCATTAATATAAGAAATAGACGGTTTGGTGTCACCCGCGTGACCTCCTAACAGAAGCGTCCGTACGCCCAGTCCCCATTAATCTGTGACAACAGAACTACAATAGATGGGGACGGAAATAGAATGGGGTAAAAAGTTACAATGATAGTGGGTTTTGGTTGGGGACAGATCACGTAGATAAAAGATAATTTTATTTATTTATTAGGACAACTAACAAGATTTACACTAAACAAAAGACCACAGACAAACTTAAATCTAAGTGCTATCTTATTTACAGGCCACGGCATGCAATGTGGACTATAATTGATAAAATTATACAAAACTATGTAAATCAAAATTTTGAGTAAATTAATAGTTTTTAAAAGTTAAGTAAGTTACGAGTTTACTGACTTACAGAGTAAATTATATCATCAGTTAAATAAATAAAGAAATAATTCAATACATTGAGGTACAGGCACACATCAATATGTTCTCGCAACAGATGTTGAACCAAATCTGTTGATATTAAAGTGATATCAAACCGATGTGCCGCTGTCCGTACTTTAATTGAAGTCGTATCTGCTACGTAGTAAAGAATAATCTAAAGGTGATAGATAATCAATTAAAGAAATTTGTCAGATTTGTATACGTAGCTGTGTTTCTGTCAGTTCTTTTATTTAGATTGTATCAGTTATGTAGTAAGTTGATATAAAGGTAGGAATAAATAAAAGAAAGTAGTCAGATATAATATAGATGTGTCGTTGGCGTCAAGGAAATCGTCGAAAACTAAGGTTTCCATACTATGACATATCAATGTGATTTACCATACCACTATGATGTGAGGGGCAGTGGCATCATTTATTAGAGCATATTCAGAACTTAATTGACAAATTAGATCCTACTTTTATAACATTTTATGACTTAGAAAAGTACCTCTATCTTGTTTATTATGCAATCATAATCTTCATGTCAGTATTTGTAATAACAGCCAGATTCTATTTCGTGATTATCTATCCACTAAAGTTATTATAGGACAAGTGTTTGTAAAAAATATGTTTTTCCTTTTTTAATCTTTATAAAACCCAACGTAGGTTAATTTGTAAAATAACGCCACTCCGAAATCGTAAATCTATCTTTCGTAATTTCGTTATCGTATTTTTACGACCTACCCCTTAATTTAGCATCAATTACGTAAACTACTTCTAATACTACTTATAAAATAAGTATGAAAGACTAATTAAGGATTTATTTATTAATCCATTGCAATTTTTATTACAAAGGTGGCATTTAAATTAAGTGTTTGCGTGATAAATGCCCATATGTAAAAAGACAAAGAGGGAAATAGTTAGCTAAGGGTGTTATGTCATTTATCATTGTCTATCTACAAAAACATTCGACGTCGATACTCACCTACGCCGGTCGAAGTTACGCAAGACGCGATCCCGTCTTCACATCACTCTTGTCTATATTTAATATTTAATTTACGACTAAAGAACCATTGTAAACTTGAAAAAGGACGCCATTTTATTGGCAATAAAAACACTTAAAAAATAATAGGAATCACAGCACTATTGCAGTCATAGTCACTGGCACGAAACTATTTGAAAAAAGAAGAAAATTTTCTGTTTTCGAATTTTCCAGTACGTTCGCTTTTTTTTGGCGGGTGTAGCGGGTGGTTTTTTTTTCTGGTTGGGTTTTTCGGTTTTTATAGATCGTGGTTGGTTTTTTTTTCTGGTGTACACGCGTGCATTCGGCCGCTCGGGCAGGGGCGGCGGTGGCGTCGGGGCGGCGCGCCGGCGCGAAGGTTGCACCCCTACCGACAGGGCCGCATTGAGGGCCGAGGGGGTCACTATTAGCCCTTTAAGTTTGAATTTAATAGTAGAAAGTAGGCCAACTGCAATTATCAGCGTTTTCGTGATTGAATCGGTAAATACGATTTAATAAAGAACATTGTTAGGAAGAGTTATATTTAACACTTATTAAAATGAACCAATTCAAAATAAAGTTTATTTTATTGAAGGTCGCGGAAAGAAGTGGTGGCAACTTCTAAATAAAGTTTGGAAAGCTTGAATAAGAGAAGATTTAAAACATTTTATATTCATTAAAATCACATTAATATCATGAAATAAATTAACGATACATTACATACTTACAATCAGATATGTTTTATACTCACTTAATATAATATCAATAACAAACTGAGTCAGTTACTTAGTCTTCCTTTATTAAGCGCTACTTTATATGTTAGGTTTAGGTTTATTTATATCTTTTCCCTTAGCCACTACAAGCAATCCTTTTATCAATTATGAATTTTATGTTTAGGTACATTTCGACCATTCCAACATTATTTTAAAACTGTTTGTATTAAATAAAACTGCCTCGATATACCAAATATAATGGTTAATAACTGATTATTATGTTTTAATGAAATCAAAAACATAAGATGTAAAACATAAGGATAGGCTACGAGTATTTTAAAGAAGACATGTTAATATAATACACTAAACTGAAATAAAACGTACAGACTTTCTTTATTATAATTTATAGCGCCACTATTCCTTCTCTGGATGTCTTTATACATTCTTAACCATCAAGGGCAGTTTTCGTATTCTCGTCATAAAAACAACCCTCTCAAACGCAACTCCCAAATCCGTCCCCATCTGAAAGCCACAAAGGCTCTACTTGCTTCGGGCCAAGCCGAGCATTCCCGAACCTACCCGAAGGCTGACAGGTCTGAAGTTAGAAGACCAGCATAGGAAGACCCTCCTCGTCCCCCCACCAGCCACTTATGTAGTGTAAACGACATAATAAGATTTGACAGCGGAGGTCTTTGTAAAATGGTTACGAGAGGACCTGCGCGCGGGACACGTCGATGGGAATATGATTTGCCAGGTGTTTCCAGAATATGGTCGTCACGAGAAACAGGATCTCCAGTGAAATGGAAATGAAATATTAATATTTGCACGGAGGGTATGCGGCTAATGTACTAGGCATTAATTAGAGTGATTAGTGGAACTATTACTGCTGGTTTTTATTGTACTAGCCAGCCACAAAAGTAAAAAAGGTGCCCTTTTTACTTTGTAGCTAACTATATAGAAAAGACAAGACAGTGTGAAATGGTCATCATAATGTATGAAATTTTGATGCACGTCAGGGTAATTTTCTTAAAATTATAATGTGTTAGGACTTTAATTCCAGATTACTCGATGAAAATGTCTTTTAAATTTAATATTGGAAAATACTCGTTCGTAAATCACTATAGGACTTGATAATATAATGCATAATTCAATGCAAAGCTATTTATATATCTCGCTGCATAATATTTTGTGGAAATTTACAAATAAGAAATTAAATTGTGAGTATTGTCAAAAGTACACACAATCAGCCACACATTAAATTATTACAATTGATTTTGGACCAAACGTGTTTGATATTAAGGTGAAAATTGATTGAGGAAATCTGACAGATTAATTGATGTGTACATTTGAGATTGACATGCATTTGTCTTTTTATGCCATGATTATTATGGTAATTAATACTTATATGCGAAGTTATAGACCAAACGCGATCACATTTTTCACAATTTATATTTCCAAATACCATTTTGATACTCTCTGTTATCTTTTTCTGCATTCAGGTATCTGAAATGAAAAATAAATCAAGTGAAAAAGAGACTTTTATAGTTTTAGCTAGAGACGGTGAGTTGCAGAAAGGGTATTTGAAATTAATCCTCCATTATAATGATACTGCTTTGTCATTAGTTAATGGACCTGACAAGTTCATAACTAATAAAGGGTAATTTTTATATTACATTTTCTGCTACTCACAGTGTGTCAAGTAAATATGAACTTACAGTAAAGCGCCATATTGTAGAGATTTCAGTATCAGCTTTGTTATTATAAATACTGTTGCAGCTGCTGCACCGGCTGCAAGTACTCCTGCGCAAACCATCACAGCTACTTTCTTACTGCGTTCAGTATCTTTTTTACTATGCATATATCCAGCAGCTGTAGTATTCATTGTGTTATTGCTTTCTCTATTAATATTAGTTACGTTTTTATTATTATCATCTTCTGGTAATGTACCATTTTTGGCATCTTTTATACCGCTATTGTCATGTACATCAGTTATTTCTTCTTTATTATCATTAGTATCTGTAGAAGGTGTTGTAGGGAATATCGCAAGATCTTCATGTGATTCTGTAGGAGCTTCTTCAGGAGGTTCCTCAGGAGAACTTGTGGAAGGGTTTGTAAGAGGTTCCATAGGAGCATCAGTAGAAGTACTGTAGGAGGTTCTGTGGGAGGTATTATAGGAGGTATTGTTGAAGGAACTTTAGGGGGTAACGTAGTTAATAATGTAACAGGCGTGGTAGGATATTCCATATATCGCTCTTTTGTCATAGTCGGAGTAATTCTTGTGTCAACACCACTGTTGTAATATGGTTTCTTGGTAGTTATAGGTATCGTTATGCTACCCAAGCACTCTAGATCCAAAACACAGTTTATATCGAAATAGTCTGTTGCATTATCTATATCAATGTCAGTTACTGTCCAATTCGATTTTCCCCTGAAAATGTTATAGTAAAAAAGTTTAATGGTTTGCTATCTGGAAAATGTCTTCAATTGATGAACATCGGATAAAGAAATTACACGCGGTCTGTACATAACGGGCCGTATCATAAATGCAAATGAGTATCATGCTTGTTTATTTGATTAAACAGTAAAAATTAAAAAATCATAAGCACTTAACAGAAGTAGGAAATACTTACAAGGAAAAGAGTTCAAATCCATCCCCGAACTTTTCCATTAATATGAAATATTTATCACATTTTGAAGAACTGCATTTTATTTGCAACGACAAAAGCTGAAACACAAATTGGAAGTAAAAACATTTTTTCCTATGAATGTGCCAAGAGATTATGTCGGCAGACTCGAAATATAACGTGTTATTTGATAGGATTCGAAGGTTAAATTAGTTGTTATTAATGGTATTTAGAGTACTTGTGACACCACTGGTGTTGCAGGTGTCCATAGGCGGCGGTAATCGCTTACCATCAGGAGATTCGTCGTCTCGTCTGCCACCTATATCATAAAAAATACTTTAAAACTCATATGCGAAGTGCCTAGCTGAAGAAGAAATATGGTTACCATTCCTGGTACTTACAACACAAATTAACACAGGACGTTGTCAAAAAACATATTAAACACTATAAACCAAAATAATTATCCAACAATAATTTACTTCACTTCACAAAAGCAGAAACGTTTCTGGAATCTTTAACTAAAAGTATTACAATATTCATAATTTTAGCTACAAAATATCCTTAAACAAATATGACATAGTGTTTAATTATAAAGTTAACGACACCTATATAAATGTTTTCCTTAATGAACGTTGTGGTTTGAGAACTTTGACAATGAGGACAGTGAAAATCTATCTTGCTTGGAGCTAATTCAGATATTGTGCACCAACTTACAGAAAATATCAACAAAAAAAAATCCCACCATCAGGCAATGCTTTACGACAGTCGAGGATGGGGTATCACTCCGGTCGAACTGGTCCATTCATGCCGAAGCATGGCTCTCCCACGGTATAAACAATAGGTACTTGTTTGCGAAACGCGACTCGGTAAGCGTAGTGTCGGACGCCCTGAGACAAGATGGGATATGACATTCGAAGGCTGGCTGGTGTGGACTGGATGAGAGTGGCCAAAAATCGGGAGCGGTGGCGTGCATTAGGGGAGACCTATGTCCAGCAATGGACGAGTGTGGGTTGCTCATGATGATGACTTGCGAAATGTCTGCTATTTATAGAAAAAAACAAGTTTTCTAACTTTCTAAGACATTTTTCTAACGCATTCCTTGGTTGTGCAGATACAAAGAAAGTTAATTCATGTTTATAGATTTTTTTACTCGCCGCCGTTTCTTTCACGATTTTAGTGTGATAATATTACCTAGAATTTGATAGAAATATGAAATCTAGATTTGAACCTACGGCTCTTATGCATTGGACTGCCATCGCTCTATTACTGTCTTTAACATATTATTAGACCAGCGAACATTTATGTACGTAGTATATAATATATTCAAATATTATAATTAAGCAAACAACGAAGTGGAAAAAAATACATCGGGCAAATCAGACTTTTTTCTCTTTATTCTATTTATTTTTTTTACGTTTTTTTTTGCATAACACAGTTGGCCTTTATCTCTGTTAAATATCAGCCAGCAAAAAATAAAGTGAAAAATTCCATTTATGGCAACATCTGTTATCGGCAGCATCCGACCATTTCACCCACAGCATTCTCTGTGACCCCGCTTTCTGTGAACTTTGCTTATCTATGTAACAAAGATACGGCCAGTATTTCGTTCGTCTGTCTGTTTGTCTATTTTCTAAATTGTCTCGGGTCCTTTATGATATGGGTTGATGGTAAGTGATTACTGCCGCCCATGTGACCAGCAAAATCATAGGCGCCACACACAAAAAGGCGTATTCCTTATATTTTTTATAAAGATTTGCAGCGTATGCTTGGACGTCCTAAGCTATCGTCATAGTGAGAGTTGTTTAATGGGGCTATAAAATTATAGTAACGGATTATTGCATAGCATCACGTAGCTCATTCTATTACGTAGCACACTGTAGCACGTAGAATGCTGTATCGCGTAGCAAGTTGTAGCGTTGCAAGCAGTAGCGTAGCACGTTGTAGCGAAGCACGCCGTAGCGTAACACGCTGTAGCGTAGCACGCCATAGCATAGCACGCTGTAGCGTAGCACGGCGTAGCTTAGCACACTGTAGCATAGCACGCCGAAGCGTAGGACGGTGTAGCGTAGTATCGTAGTACTCTAGATTGCGTAGGACAAAGACGTGAGTAGGCGAGATTGCTATTTAAATAGCACCATGATGTCTGACACATACGTAGCGCGCTAGAATATTACGCTTCATACTTACATTACGACACTAATTTTATTGAGGAATTACTTACAATAGTCGCTACGTTCGTAGCTTAGCATAGTGAAGGACGATTATGGGCAAAACCTCTTTTAGGAGAGGCGTTCCACCTGTGAACTACCAGGCTGATGATGATGATAACGGATTATGGAGTTTTGATCTATGTAACAGCTGCGGTTTGTGATATAAATGTAGAGTTTCTTTAAATGCATTTTTATTATTACAATATACAGACAAGTTTCAAGAACTTCGTCAGTTTTTGACAAATATGACGAATCGTTTTTATTGAACAGCTCATAAATAATCGACATAATATATAACAATTTATACATTGTCTCCTGATTGAAATGCTTTCTGTACGTGAATAAAAGCTTCTTATATCTTCTATATAGACTGTTGGTCCCTACGTGACGTCATGTAAGTTCAACGGCCACGATAGCGGTGATTGACGGGGTGATAACGTCGTCTCTGTGACGAACATCCCGACTTGAATTATCTGAGGATTGCTTGTCATTCACTTTGTGCCAGCTTTAATTGATTCTAGATAGGTCTCTGAGTAGGTAGGGCTAGCTTGTCTAAAAAAAGGGTAGTCTGTCATCGATATAAACTCTATATATACAATTCCTTTAAACATGGTTTTAAATAAAGGTGGTCAAATACAATTCAGGTTGAGAATAGTCGTGTTTTATCTACTCTGCATATCACTATTTAACTCTACTATCTTCTGCCTTCGCTGGCTCCGAAAGAATGGGAGAAGATCGTGTGGCTACAATAGTCTATATGGGACGGCCAAATGGTCAAATTCCAGGCCTACCTATGACGTTGTTGAAGATTTGCGTGGAGTCCAAGCTGATGACCGGCAGGGTGGCGCAGGAGCGTTCTAAACGGATACTCTTAATTATCAGAGGCCAAGGCTAACTTTGGATCGATGAGTTAGTTATTACTATATTTTTTTGACCCGGTTGCGTCCCAAGCTGCCACTTTACACGGACTGAGCAAAGTTGTACGAAAGAATTTAGGAAAATTAATTAAAGTTCGAGAGCTTTCGGCGTTCCTCACATTTTCATTTGCCTTAGAGCTTTCTGGCATTGGGTTTTGTTAATGATGGGGATTATTCACAAAATTTTGAAGATTTTTTTTTCTAGTGATGGCATGACATCTCAAACGTTTTGATTGCAGCATGGGGTCTCTTTGCTTACCATCAGGGCCAATATACTGTGCTACTATAGAAAATAAACCTTTATGTTACGAAAAGGTTATGGTATCTTTGTCTTAGTTAATGTATTTATTCCTAGTATTGACAATGCGGGGTTGTGAAAAAAAAATTGCTTCTTTGCAAGCACTTAAATCGCGATTGTAAGACGTTTGCAATCATTAATCATTGATATTTTTGACAGCGATTTTGATTGTTTACACAAAAGGAGGTGAACTAACGTTTAAGTCTCAAACAATGAATAAATTTAAATATCTAGACGGAACATTATGCAGAGCCTTGTATGTTACACTGAATCAATGTCATTTCAAAGTTAAATGAAGCTTTCAATCGCACAGAATAAGGGATGTATTTCTTTGTTGCGTATGGACAGCACATCGTATTTGTGATATGAGTATTTTTAAGTAGATTGAGTGATAGCCTCCTCATACAGTAGTTAGGTCTGCAGCAAAATGGTGGTGTGAAAGGAAACGGGTTTCGCGCCAAATTTGACAGCTCCGCGCAAGTTTTGACAGTTCGAAAGTAACCTCATTGGTATTTCTTTTTAAAGAATCTTTTACTTTTTTGTAAAAATGCAAAAGTGGCCAGTGTTATTTGTTTTGTTTTTCTTTGCGTTGGAGATGGCGCGTGAAGTGATAGCTTTGAAGGAGGGTGACCCTGGAGTTTGTATTACCAAAATCAGGTACATATTTGGTTGTATTTTTTTTGTTATGGGAATAGGATTTACCTTAAGTTAAATAAACGTGGATGCTTAATTTCAAAGTAAGTAAAATAATTTGACAGTCTCCCAAATAAAGTTTAGGGGGAAAGTGTGTTTCAGGCTTTATAATCAATTAATATTTTTATGCTACTAATGGATAATGATAAACATTTAAATAAATACAAATTACTTTGAGGAGTGAAGGCAGCTCAGTGGATATTAACGCGCGCTTTCCGATTGGAGGTCGTAGATTCGAATGCACGGACACGTCTGGATTTTTAAAATACATCTACATAATATATTTCCAATGAAATTCTTGGAAGAAGTTTGGCTTGTTGAAACGAGCTATGATGATTTCATGACTAAAGTAGAATGCAAAAGTTAATGGGTAAGAATAAGTTTAATCATAACTATTTACATCTCTTTTCAGTACCCAAAGAACGAGGAAAGTTTCGTATACGAGATACATCAATAAATGGTGCGGGAAGAGAAAATGCATTGCTAGAGCTTACAAAAACCAAGTAAGTTACACGTAGAATTTGAATAAATACTATCGAATAGTAGGTACAATGACCGTTTAACGATTGAATAGATAAAGTTTCGATAAATATGTACGTACATATTTTTAACCAATTTTTGAGCAATTTTTGCTTTAACTATGACTTTCGAGGCAGTTATATAAAGAAAAACTACTTTTTAAACGAAGTTGGTCACGTGACTTGTTAATTTTTTATGGAGAGCCAAAAAAAATTTCGATGAATTTCGAAAACTCGTAGAGTTAACATTGTTCAGATGATCCTAATTGTAAATACCTACTAAACTGTATAGATGACTGAGCCGATTTATTTGCTGACAGCTGCAGGAATTCGTATTCGTAACTGTTACAAGCTATTTCAAAAAGTTCCTTTACTTTTCCAGCCTTACTCGGTGACGTCATCGCAACCAATATGCTGCAGCGGCTACGAGTACAGAGCGGAGCAGGACGACTGCGCCCCCCTCTGCAGCATGCGCTGCGTGGGGGGCTCCTGCGTGGCCCCCGACACCTGCGTCTGCGACCCCCCCGCGTACCTCCACCCCGACCACCCCGGCACCTGCGTGCAGCCCGTCTGCGACCCCCCCTGCCTCAACGCCCAGTGCATAGCCAACGCCTGCCAGTGCAATGAAGACTACGAAGCTTACAACTCCAGTACGTGCATCCCTAAATGCCCACCAGGATTTGTCCTTGATGCTAATATGGCCTGCGCTCCAAAATGCGACCCAAGCTGTGTCAACGGAAACTGTATAGCTCCCAACCTCTGCTCATGCTTTGAAGGGTATATCCCAAAAAACTGGGAAATGTGAACCCAAATGTGACGACTGCATCCACGGCAACTGCATAGCCCCTAACACTTGTGCGTGCTCCGAAGGATATTCTGCAGAAAACGGCACCTGCGTTCCAAAATGCGACAGTTGTCTTAATGGCGTCTGCACTGAGCCTAACGTCTGCTCCTGTTTACCAGGATACAGCCGAAGAGGAAATACTTGTAGACCGATATGTGAAGTTTGTGTCAACGCCAATTGCTTAGCACCAAACACTTGTATCTGCTTGGAAGGATACGCTGCCATCAACGATACCCACTGCATCCCAAGGTGCGATAACTGCATCAACGGAATTTGCACAGCGCCTAATGTCTGCAGCTGTAAAGACGGATTTACTCTCATCAATAACATTTGTAAACCTAAATGCGATGGTTGCATTTATGGTAATTGCGTTGCACCAGATACTTGTGTCTGCTTTGATGGTTACGCCACAATTAATAATACTCAATGCGTGCCGAAATGCGAGAACTGCATTAACGGCATTTGCACAGGTCCCTAATATTTGCACTTGTAATGAAGGATATAATCTAGAAAATAATGTTTGTAAGCCAAAATGCGTGGATTGCATTAACGGTGCGTGTGTAGCTCCAGGAACCTGCGAGTGCTACAATGGATACGTTGCTATAAATAGCACTAATTGCATTCCAAAATGCGATAACTGCTTTAACGGCATCTGCCTAGCACCCAACGTCTGTTCGTGTCTACCATGGTTATATCCTCAAGTATGATGTCTGTGAACCGCATTGCGATGAATGCATTAATTCCGTTTGCGTTGCGCCAAATACTTGCTCTTGTATAGATGGGTTTGAAGCAGTGAACAGTACGTATTGCGTGAATAAGTGCTTAGAAGGACATGCCTACGTCAATGGTTCCTGTCAGCCGAACTGTGAAGTGCCGTGTGTGAACGCAGTGTGTTCTGAACCCAATGTGTGTGCCTGTAACGAAGGTTACTTGAAGAACGAGACTGATCCAGCGAAGTGCTACAAGCCCTGTGAGAAACATTGTGAGGGCACGTGCACTGAACATGGAGAATGTGTATGCACCATAAATGTTATGTGAGTATTAGTTTCCTAAAGAGCCGGCAACGCATTTGTGATGCCTCTGGTGTTGCAGGTGTCCGTGGGCGGCGGTGATCACTTGCCATCAGGTGAGCCGTCTGCTGGTTTGCCCGCTATAATGTAAAAGAAAATAGTGCCTACTGAAAATTTCAGACGTTTTTACACGAGGCAGTCAGTCTGGCCATATCTACCGCAGAAGACAACCGTTTGGGTAAACGAGTTCTGAAGTGGAGACCGCGTCTTGATAAATGTAGTGTAGGACGGCCTCAGGCCAGTTGGAGAGACGATCTGCGCAAGACGGCTGGCTGGAGCTTGATGCGATTAGCCGAAAATCGAATAAAGTGGCGAGCAATTGGAGAGGCCTATGTCCAGCAGTAGACTGCAACAGGCTGATAATGATGAAGATGATGATTTAAAATACATTGGCGTCGCTACTGTGCACAGCCTTAAGTCCATCTTCGTAGCTTGATTATTCGGGGGTGATTACTTGATAGCCATCAGAAAACATGATGCAGAGTATACTTACTTTCCTCTAGCTCATTAGTAATACTACGTCGTGTCTGATTTATCGGCGCGAGCGCAGGACGCGGCGCGTGCGTGCGAAATCACTGTACATGTGTGCGATTACGCACTTCCCTTCGCGTCCGATGTTTCATACTTTAAAATAATCGTGCGCTGTTTTAATCTATTTTTGGATGGTGACCCACCCATGTCGTATTTCTTAATCATGATTTCGATCATACTCTTTGTTTCCGTGGAAGAGCATCGACAATGAATGGGCCGGCTCGACTGGAGTGATAGATAACACGGCTTCACAGAAGCAGCGCCTGCGTTTCGTCGATTGATTGAGGGTACCGGATACTTTGGGTAAAGCCCCAATTGGGCTCCAATTGGGCAATTGGGATTAGGGGTATTGGCGGGTTTTTTCCGATTGGGTTTTTAATGGAGTTTTATGGTTGGCAGCGCACTTGTGACTATGCTGGTATTGTAGGTGTCTATGGGCGGCGGCAATTGCTTATCATCAGGTGATTCGTCTGCCGCCCATGGACCCATACCCTCCCTCACGCAGCGAATCACAGTGCATGCACTGCTTCACGGTTTTCTGTGAGGACGTGGTATTAATCCGGTCGATTCATGCCGAAGCGTGGCTCTCACACTGTTCAAACTTAATCGAAAGTAATTGGCTTTAAATTCTGAAAACGCTTAAAAGCGCTCTGTTGCGAATGGAGCTTTCATTGGCGGCGAAACTTTTACGCTATATCTACGTTTCTATGATCAAAGTTTCGGACATATAGCATATTATGTTGCAGCAATAAAGCGCCCTCTGACGTCATATTTAAGTTTCTCTTGATATTAAACATGTAGTAATATTTATTAGCAGCCACTCTATCACAAACCATGCCTTACTTATGTACTGGTTCTATGATTCGGCGATAGGCGGCGTTAGTAGTATGCGAGTGGAATGACAAAGGATGATAAATTAATTGGAACATCATAATTATTATTATTACTCATCTAGTATTTTTAATGAATGACACTTGAATTGTTTCGGGCGAATCATGGTAATTTAAGTTTACAAAGGCTACAAGAATATCAGGCAACTTTGAGCGCCTAGGAAAACTCTTGTGGTGAGGTTTCTTATAAGAGCGTAGATTTTAAGGGGCTATATCGATGAAACTAGCGCTGCCAACCAATTTACACTGATCGTAGGCGACAGTATGATATTTTTTAAGAAAGTAAAACATTACAGACTTAGATGTAAGTAAATTGGATTTTTCAAGATGCAATACAATATTTTAACACGCGACTAAGTAACAATAATGTTAATTATTGCTAAAAACGGCCACTTTTAGTATCGTCGATATAGCCCCTTTAACATCACTAATCCTAATAACTGGCCATTGGATGTTGTTTTTTTTTTGTTTCCGCTTATTTATTATGAAATATTTGGTAGACTACGATCCATTAAGGTTTGACATACCAATCCAGTGGTGTATCGTGTGGGTGCCCACCCCACCTTAGCGGAAGCAGCTTCTTACTATCGTTTGGGGCGACAGACTATTTTGAAACTAATGCCGCGAAACAAAGTAAGAGGGACTAATTTATAACAATAGATCACAAACCAGGTACTCCATTCTGTACTAATTAATTAAATAAGCTCACGTCATCCCTGCATTTGTCCTGTCAACAGACCATATCGGTTCGTGATATCGGCAGGAAAATTACTAACACGTGCGCGCGCGCATGCGGTTGGAGGCTGTGTGATAAGCACATTGTAACTATGGGAATGAAAAATAGATCCTAGATGTGCTGTGAAACATTTGTACTTACTTATAACAACGTATACTTATAACGCCGATATTGTATTTGTAAATTACCTTAAAAGCATTAAGTTCTGTAATATTTTGTGCAATTAAGAGTATCTATCTATCTATCTAACGTAGAACGTAAGTTCAGGAGCAAAAGATGTTAAACAAACGTTTAAACGAGAACGTAGATTTTCGATAGATGTTCGGGGTTTCTCGTCTATGATTTGTGGTTGAATTGATAGAAATACCTAATAGATACTTTTTATTGCAAAGAAACAAAATAAAGGTATAGGTCATAGACCTTGTGCCACCGTGGGTGGGTGCCACCCTACTAAAAGACTATCAAAGCGTAGGAAAGAGAAGACGCCATTTCTACTCCATATCTAGTCAGTTCTAAAGTAGGAAAACTGCAATTTAAATTTCGAGCCATGACCCTCACCATAGAAGCACGTTCGCTCTTGTGTCAGTGGCTAATACTTGGCGTCGGTCCACAGGCATAGAAGTAAAGTATATATATACTATCCCACTGCAGGACTAAGGCCTCCATCATAGAAATCAAGTCATCACTACTATGATGGGTTTAGGCTTAATCACCACGCTTGCCTAATGCGGATTAGTGATCACAAACCCGAGCTATATTTGAATAAATTCTAAACAAACTTTTGCTTGACCCGGGAATCAAACCCGAGACTCGAGATCACGATCCGGTACTCAAACCACTAGGCCAACGTGGCGTTTATGAAATGAGGAAAACTGCAATTTAAATTTCGAACCACGACCCCCCGTATAAAGGCATGTTCTTTGAGCTCGCTCTTGTGTCACTGGCCAATAATAGGCATAGGTCCACAGGCGTATAGAAACGCGCTATAGAATATTTTTTGTTTGTGCCTAGCTTATAGGCACCGATTAGCATGCCAGTATCACCACGTAGTGTTGCAATGATTCTCTGCGCGTACGCACTGGAAGGACCACAATGACGTTTTGCATGCATGCGCCTTGTCTGCGTGTTTCCGGCGGTTCTTTATACCTCGCCGCTGGAGTATGAGGGATGCCAATAGTACACTTTATTAGGAATTTCTTGACTTATCGTTTCACGTGAGTTGGCTATCCGCCACGTCACGCAACTAGCGTATACGGCACGTGTAGTATACGCAAAAAAATTTAATGTTTTTATTTTTGGGAAGTATCTTCTTATCCTTAGTTATATCTGCTTTTAACATGTTTTAATAATGTTTCAATCTAAAAACACATATATTCATCATTAAAATTTTCGTCTCAAGATGGTAGGTACTTAGGAGCCTTAAGTCCGTATGGCGATAAATACTTACATTATACATTTTTAAAGTTCTTTAAAGGGTCATTGCAGTTATTGCATTTTCTTGACTCCCCGTGCTCGTATGTTCTTAGACGTTTTTGCAAAATTTTAAAATTATGATTGTTACCAATTTCCATTTGTTTTTTTATTGCAACGACCATATTGGCTGCACATCAAAAATAAATGCATCTGGCAGCCCTATGTAACTTGATCCACGATATGCGCAAGAGAAGCGTGACGTTACCCCCCAAATTTACAACCACCATTTGCTCCACAGCAACCCGTTAATCGATCCTTGTTAGTTTTATCGATTTACTTATTCGATAGTTTACGACTGCCAATAATTGGGACTGAATCGATTAGCGAAATTTGCATGAACATAATGTTGGCATTGTTTGATGGAGAATTTTAATTGTGGTATACCTAATTTAGCTATAGATAGTTAGGCCTGTGGTCTAGGTGTTTCTTGGTTTCGAGTGTACTACTTTCTTTAAATTGTCATTTATAACTACAAATAAATAAAATACCTCTAAATAAAAGCGCCCGATATCACACCAATTAACCTGGTCTCAAACTAGGGCAACTCCTGTAATATGAGTACCAGCCGATAATTAACGGGGGCGTCAACCCAGAACCCCCTGATCCAAGAAAATTTATATAATGTAGTTTTTTTAATTGACTTGACCGGGATTCGAACCCTGTACGTTTCGCGCTTCGGACGAACACCTTAGTCACTGCGCCATCGAGGTCATCAAACTAAACTATGGGAGCGATGGAAGCTCAATAGAAGAACGCGCCTTTTATGGCCCGTGGTTCGAAACCGAGCATGCAACTCTGGATTTTTTAAATCTAAGTGCGTATTTCTACCATTCATTCGGCTGTGAGGAAAAACATCGTGAGGAAACCTACACGTTTCAGTTTCTGAAATGTGTAATTATGATTCAGTTGATCTGGCTTCCCTGTTAAAAGATTGCGAAGGTCATAAATTTACCATTGTCGTCTAAGTTGGACCAGTCTACGTAACGCCATTTATCGGATTTTCATTTGCAAACACCCTAATTTCAAATGGCTTATTTCTCCCTCACCACCTGGGGGAACAGTGATATAATGTTTAAACATTCCCGATGTCCACCCCTTTTGAGTACCAAGAGGGAGTGGACATTCGGAGATTTAAATTATTTATGTCACTGTCCACCCGGGATGGACAAACGGGGTGGACAGTGGGAATAAGCCCTTTAAAATTGTAATAGGGAACTGTAATCATTACGATTTAATTCAGAACATTGAAAACGGTTTCGTCAATTTGTCCTAGTTTAATTAGTTGTCCGTTTGACGTTTCCACACCAAATCCTTCTTTATCGGCATCGAATGAAACGTATTAACATTTTCGTGTCGTCTTCCCTGTACTAACAATAAGTTTAACGACCTAAGTCGGCGCCGGCGCAGGCTGGCTACAGTATACAGATACCCAGAGGGTGACATGAAACGTTAATAATAAACTTAACATCTTTAATCTATACATATAATAAAAATGTAAAAAGCTGTGTCTGTACATTGAAGATATTTATCTCAAAATAACTTAGGACGACTAAAAAACAGTAACAGAACATGAATCAATGATTTTTAAAATTTTTGTCTGTCTGTTTGTCTGTTTGTCTGTTTGTTCGCGCTAATCTCGGAAACTACTGAACCAATTCGAATGAAACTTTTTTATTGTATAGCTGTAATATCAGGGCAACTTATAGGATATATTATATTTTGAAGACCAGGCTCCTTGATGTAAAACCACAACAGCCCAGCTAAACTATAAGAGGTAGGTCAATGACACCTTAACAAAAGTTGTTCAAATTAATGAGCATTTGATGATGCCATAAAAAAAATCCAAGACCATGGAACAGCTGGTGTGGAACTCTAAGAGCCCAGCTACATTATAACCAATATGGGATTAAATGGAATGCAAAATTGTCAAATGTGATGAGCATTTTTGGATGAGATCCGATAACGAAGGATATTTCGAACTTAAAGGGGGTTCCAAGTTTGGTAATGGGACTACGTGATTCCTTGGCCCAATCTACTATTTAAATAATCATCTTTAAGTCAAGAGGCATAAAGTTCACGCAAACGAAGTTGCGGGCGGCCACTAGTAAAGTATAAGACGTCATGGTAGCTCAGTGGATACATACGTGCGCCGTCTACACGGGAAGTTGGAAGTTCGAATCCGAGCATGCGATCTGGATTTTTCAAATCATATGCATATATTTTTTACCATTAGCTCAGCAATGGGGGAAATCTTGCACGTTTCGGATAGTTTTCCAAGATAATTTACTCCAATTGGTCCAGTTCCTCTGTATAAGGGTTGCGAATGTCAGACGGCAGTCGCTTCATTGTATTACCGTATTCCCCGAATCCTAGCGACCTCTGCAAATTCACATGTCAAGCTACTAGTATACTTTGTACTGTGCCATCAGCAAAGAAGGCCAACATTGGCCAAATATGGACCAATCGTGGTACAGTACGATTGCAGTTTGATTTTGGAACACAATTCGACTCGCTGCGACGCGCGACGCTCGCAGAAGCGCGAATAAAAATTCGAATGTATATTTTTTTCTAAATTCGTGTAGTGTTAACGAATTGACAAATAGTCTTTTGTTTGTGTATGAGTGATTCATCTTGTAGCGTGAGTGATGTAAACAATGTTATTGACTTGTATACAAGTGCGCGTTGTTATTCGTATCGTAACGGTCAAATGTGTATTGCGATTGTAACTTTGTGACCAACCGTAGCAAACAAAGTAACAAAATTGTATAATTTCTTCACAAAAAGTTTATTTTATCTCGTAGATGTTTTGATACTTGTGGCCTCCTGTGAACTTAGTCACCCTAACTTTTTGTATTTTATTATATATTTCAATGGAAATCAAACATTATCTGTTAGTCATTGGATAATAGCTGACGATACTTAGGACTTTAATTTAAATGTTTTGTATAAAAAAAAAACTAAGACGTCTCGATAATCTGAATTCTGAACCGAAAAGTAGGTTTTCTGTAACGAAAGTAAACTTGTTAACGACTCGCCAAATAGATACTTTTTTATGTGATAGGTGGCAGACGAGCAAATGGAGCACCTGATGGTAAGCAATGGCCGCCGCCCATAGACACCTGCAACACCAGTAGAGTCACAAGTCCGCCGCTTACCATCAGGCGGAGTGAGGTCGTCTTGATTGTCATCAATATAAAAAAAAGTGCGCTGCCGACCTTTAACCCCCTTTCCCCCAATTGGGCGTCCGGTGCCCTCAGGCGCTTCTTCACGCCGGTCTTCTGTGTCTATGTTACTGAAGTTACAGGAGTTCCTCGCTGAGAGATAAGAAAGGAAATCTAAAACAACATCCATCCATGAGCGGCGGCAATTGCTTACCATCAGGTGATCCGCCTGCTCGTCTGCTACCTATCACATAAAAAAAAACAACGCTAGCTGGTTTCCCTCTCCGCTCAGCCTGTCAGGCCCGGGTGAAATTGGACCATAGTCAAAGATTAAGATGGTTAAGTCTTGTAATTTAAAAAGCTCAGCATTAATATTTATATTAGGCGCGGCGAAACTGATTAGATAATTTAAGGGTGCGGAAGGAAAATTAATATGGTTGGTAGAATACGTGGTTAATTAAAGACCTGTACATAGCTTTGCTATGCGATATCTTCTATCTATCTTCTATACTATTTATAAAGTGATACTTTTTATAGACATCGGGAAACCTGACCTATATACAAACCGAATAGGCGAAACACAAGCGCTATGCAATCAACGCCCAGCGTCATCTATTGGTAGACAGAGGAACTACTTTCCCGAAACCCCGTGAGGGTGGACCACTAGTGATTTTAATAAAAAATGTATATGCTCTATCAAATTACTCTGCTCTTTTCTGAAGTAACACAGAATCTGTAGTGACTATAGTGAGGGATTTGAATGACGTAAAGCCACACATCAAAGTATACAAAACTGTCAAATTTCTTTAATCAACTCTCTTACTATCATACACATTAGGTTGAATATCAATTGAGGAATTTGACAGGTTGTGGTAACCTGATGTGTGGCTGTCTGTACCTATCGGTTTCCATGCCCAAATGTTTTCAAAGTCCGTTCGTTCAGTGACCGTTGGTATTTCTCAAGGACATCCGTGCGATAAGTTATAATGAATACGGCAAATAATGGGAAAAACAATACATTAAATAGTTATAGTCCTTTGATTAAATTCAATGTTACACAGTTAACGTGAAATGTAGAGTTACGTTCAAAAATCAATATATTAATATAACCATGACGTGTTCTACCAACCATTCTGATACCAAAAATATCATCATCATCATCATTTCAGCCAATAGACGTCCACTGCTGGACATAGGCCTCCCCCAAAGTTCTCCATACAGTTCGGTCCTGTGCCACCCGCATCCAATGGACTCCCGCGACCTTTCACCAGATCGTCGGTCCACCTGGTGGGAGGCCTGCCACGGCTGCGGCCTCCTGCGCGTGGCCTCCACTCAAGGACCTTTCCACCCCAACGGCCGTCTGTTCTCCTCGCAATGTGCCCTGCCCATTGCCACTTCAGCCACGCAATTCTTTGGGCTATGTCCGTGACCTTAGATCTCCTGCGGATCTCATCATTTCTGACACGATCACGCAAGGAGATTCCGAACCAAAAATATGTCAAGTTTTATATAATACTAGCGGCCGCCCGCGACTTCGTACTCTTATAAACTGTAGCCTATGTGTTATTCTGAAGTATAAGCTACATTATTGTAAAGTTCCTCCTTATTACAAAACGAAAACTAAAGTTATTACTTATCTTACTAAAGTTATTATTTTCACAAAGTTATTATGTCACAATTGTAAAACTTTTGCAATTGTGACATAAAAAGTGACAAACATCAGTTTTAAGCCAATAGTCCCATCCCATCACATCCCAAGAGGGAAAATGCTAAACTCAAGTTAATTAAAATAAAATACGTGTATCTAAAATACAGAAGCTTCTCGTACATAGGTAATTGTATTGAACCAATATATTCGATTTATTTCACAATAATATATCCTGAAATAGTCTAAGATCCGAACTTACATCGACCTTCACCGAGCTGATAATAGAATGAAATATCCTTAATGACAAATTTTATATACTAGAAAATATATTAAAAATAGGTTTGCTAAAAAAATCCTGGACAGACTATTTTTAATTAATTTTTTAAAAATAATATTTAACTGAATTTTGCAACATTAAGATAATAAGAAAATTTTCATTCTTACTTAAAGTATAAAACGTATAGAATGTGCCGCCATTGGGTTGTCTATTATTTACCTGGACAGAGTACTCGGTTGTCTGGTATAAACAGGTATGTCGATGGCAGTTACCTTCACTTGAAATGATAATAAAAAAAAAATTATACCAATATAAGCGCTCTTTATTACGAACACGTTGATATAGAGTTGTCTGCGAAAAATTTGGTCCCAATAGCGGTTTGCGAGTTTTAAAGTTTCTAATTTTAACGTGAGGGGAAATGTGTGACAAACTGCCTTAAAACAGTTACTTTCTTATAACACGTGGTATGATAGCCAACATTATCAAGCATTGCTTTTGTGAGTTCAACTTCATGATATTTGAATTTTTTTTTTTACGAAAAGCTAACTTTAATGAGCAATTTTTAAAAGTTTCTTCAGTAAAATCACTTAAAGAATCGTCCAAGCCACACAAAAAACACTTTTTAGCCATTTTTAATCACAATAATAGACAGGATATAAAAATACTCGTGTTGTCGCTCCAAAATATCTCTCACTGTTTACTAGAGTATCACTGTCATTCTCTGTCGTGTGAATACCGAGCATGCGCACTTTCTTATATTTGAGGCCCCATCACGTGTGACTGCAATGTTGTGTCCTTTATTAATACCCGCTATACTCAACTCGGATCTCTTTGTTTTTTTTTTTTTAATGTCATATGTAGCAGGCGAGCAGGCGGATCACCTGATGGTAAGCAATTGCCGCCGCCCATGGACACTTGCAACACCAGTGGAGTTTGTCACACATTTCCCCTCACGTTAAAATTAAAAACTTTAAAACTCGCAAACCGCTATTGGGACCAAATTTTTCGCAGACAACTCTATATCAACGTGTTCGTAATAAAAGAGCGCTTACATTGGTATAATTTTTTTTTTATTATGTTAACTGTGGGAGAGCCACGCTTCGGCATGAATGGGCCGGCTCGACCGGAGTGATACCACTGCCTCACAGAAAACCGGCGTGAAGCAGCCCCTGTGCTGTGTTTCGCCGAGTGAGTGAGGGTACCGGAGGCCCACCCGGGGGGGAAGGGATAAAAGGTTGGCAGCGCACTTGTAACTCCACTGGTGATGCAAGTGTCCATGAGCGGCGGCAATTGCTTACCATCAGGTGATCCGCCTGCTCGTCTGCTACCTATCACATAAAAAAAAAAAAAAAAATTGTAAATTTTTGCAATTGTGACAAAAAGTGACAAACATCAGTTTTAAACCGACACAAATTTGAGACCACATTACGTATAAGAGGGAAAATGTTAAAATCAAGTTCATCATCAGCAAACCACGCTCGTCCACTGCTGGACATAGGTCTCCCCCAATGCACGCCACCGCTCCCGATTTTCGGCCACTCTCATCCCGCTCACTCCAGCCAGCCTTCGAATGTCGTCATCGCATCTTGTGGCAGGGCGTCCAACACTACGTTTACCGAGTCGCGGTCTCCACTCAAGGACTTTATGGCTCCAACGGTTGTCAGTTCTGCGGCTAATGTGACCAGCCCACTGCCACTTCAGTTTGCTAATTCGGAAAATCAAGTTAAATAAAATAAAACACGTCTATCTAAAAATACAGTAGTTTGTAGGTATTTCAATTGTACCTATTAGTTCGTTTTATTTCACAATAATATCTATATCCTGAAAGCACTGAAGATCATGTCTATTTCAGGCGGCTGGAATCCTAGGCAAGGATACAAATTACGCAAATGAAACTAATTTTATTAGTTTCCTTCCTTATTTAAGTCTTAAAGAGGTAACATAGTCTATAATAGAAAACCTAGAAACTTGGAATATAGTGGCGAGCAAAGAAATATATTTTTATATTTTTCGTAGCAAAATAGACTATAACCATCTTCATCTATACTTTTTATAATGAGATCTTCTATAGACAACGATAAGGCTTATAGGTAAACCGAAAATACGAAACGTTGGTGCGATGTAATCGACACCCAGCGCTATCTATTGGTTTAATTGGAACTACAGATCCGAAGCGAAGTGAGGATGGGACCAATAAACCATACAAAAGTTACTGTAGATTTTCATGGGATGCTCGAGACTTACAATCTCCTGTGTCTGAGTGTGTTGATATCCGTTTTTTTATGTCATAGGTAGCAGACGAGTAGACAGATCACTTGATGGTAAGCAATGACGGCCGCCCATAGACACCTGTAACACCAGTAGAGTCACAAGTGCGCTGCCAGCCTAAATTATGCATTGTTATCACTTTATCAAAAATATATAATTAATTTATTAAACATTTATCTACAAAACATTATTACTTTTGTCGCCTGAAACTTTTGCACGCCACTGTAATATAAACAAGATATGAAATATTTCTAACATTTGACGTCATAATGCAACAATGCAATAATTATTTCCGATGCAGCCTATTAAAATTTAATAATTACATAGTTATTTGTTTTAATTTGTTACGGTTGGTACAGTAGTGGGGAGCGAGCAGTGCTGCCAACTCAGCACTAGTGGTAGACCTAGCACTATTTTTTGGAAGTATAACGCCCAAATTGTAACATTTAACACCCTACACCATTTTAGACTATTTTGGTATAATTGATAATGTATGTAATATTTTCTTTTTATCTTTATTTCTTGTAGCAGGGTTTTTCTCTACAAGCCTTAAACACTAACTTGTTTCCACTTTGTTCACTTTCTGTACAGTGATCTGTGTTTTGCTCGTTAATTTTTGTTAACCAAGGGCATTATTTTTGTGAATTTTTAACATTAGCACTTTTTCATTGGCACATTAGTACTTTCGAGTTGGCAACACTGGGCCCGAGTGCAGGAAGAGATAATGGTATCGAGTTAGTGTTACAGTCACAGACAGTATTGTATTGTTACATATAGTGTTGTTACATTTGCGACCGTTCGATGGACGTGTGATGTGATGGTACACCATGGATTTGAGACTTTGTTTTTTACTCTTCTTCACTTTGGCGGATATATGCGCCGGCGTCGGATTGAACTATGGGGATCCTGGAGTCTGCAACGGAACTGCTTAGTAAGAATTTGTGTTATTTAGTTTTTTTATTCCACCTGCCACGGAACTCTATCTTCACATAGTTCAAGAGAGATTTCGTACGACGCGTTATGGAATCTTTGTGTCTCCACTACTTCAAATGTTTTTTAAAAAGAAAAACATTTACTGTTATACTTGAATATGAAATGAGACGCTTATTTTTCTATGCAATACATTCAAAGTCTGAATGAAGCAGCAATGTATGGAGTCGAAAAAGTATTCGACTGATATACAAGTCCTAGAATAAAAGCCGCGTTGTTTAGAAGTGGTGGTTAAGCGTGATGGCTCATTAGTGCGATCTTTATCGCAGTCGACGCTGCGTCGTGGTTTAATATATTTTTGTGCGACGCAGCGCAACACAGCGCACTCCAGCGCAACGCAGCGCAACCCAGACAACGCAGCGCAACTCATTAATGGGGCATCATGCTAAGGGGATGTTAGTGTTTACCCATACACTGTATGGAGGCTCTAGTAGTGATTTTTAGACACTAGCTTGTAATTTATAAATATGAAGGCCTAATTATGGAAAACCAATGTTATCAACCGTTATGTGGCTTCACTAGATATTTATTGTACGAGATAGGTATATGAGAGATGAATCATATCAAAGGGATGTAGATGAGTCATTTAATCATGTGAAACTCAATTTGTTTGAAAGATAATGCTCATTATAAAATGACCATACCGTCTAATCGGATTTTTATGAAAAGCCAGAAAAGACCATCGAAATCCATGACCTTTAAAGTAGACTTTGTAATTAAAAACTTATTAATTTTGTGTTTTTTTTTTGTTCCAGTGACACCGTTACAGTAAAAGTTCCTCATAAGTGCAAAAATAACAAAAGGAAAACATGCAATCGAATTGAAAAACAGGTATGTATTTGACACATATACCTACCAATATTAGATTTTTAACTGCTTCAAAGCCAATAAGCGAATTTTTTCAAATTTTAAATTACGCGACGTGTCAAGCTGTGTAATATTGCGAATCCTTGAATTGTCCGATTAAATGACTGAAATGTTGATATCTCCTAGCTCTTTCAAAATCTTTTACTTTGAAAAGTTCACTATTACTATCTTTTCTTAATTCCAGAGTCACCCAAGAGCAGTATTATCCTGTTGCGAAGGCTGGATCTACCGCGATACCAAGTGTGTTCCCGACGTCGTCACCTGTGACCCTCCCCTCGCCCCCCTAAACCGAACCCACTGCGCCCCCGTGTGTGCCCCCGATGAATACAACGACCCCACGAACCCAAGTCTCATGTGCAAACCCAAGTGCACCCAAAATTGCACCTTCGGCAACTGCACGGACATTGACACATGTTCTTGCTTCGATGGCTATGAGAAAATCAGCCAATTCGAATGCAAACCCGTGTGTGAGACCTGCGAAAATGGCTCCTGTGAAGGCCCTGATCAGTGTGTCTGTAATCCAGGATATAGAGATCTGATTAAAGGCAAGTGCAAGCCTATCTGTGATAAATGCGAACATGGCACTTGCGTGCGACCTAACGAATGTATCTGTGACCCAGGATACACACTTCAAGGTGACAATTGTGAACCTGTTTGCGACGAAAACTGTCAGCACGGCAGCTGCACTGCACCTAATCAATGCACCTGTGAAGCAAACTACACTCTTGATCATACAAACAATTTCAAATGCAACCCAATATGTGAGCAGAATTGTGTAAATGGATCTTGCGTTTCACCTAATACGTGCGCTTGCAATGACGGCTTCGAGATGACTGAAAGTAGCTGGATATGTCGTCCAAAATGCGAAGCATTGTGAAAACTGGACAATGCATTGGACCCAATCAATGTGCTTGTGATACAGGTTATACGTTGAAAAGATTATACGAAGATAGTTGGAGCAAATGCTACCCCATTTGCGAAGTCCAATGCGCGAACGGAGAATGTATAGCACCTAACACATGTAAATGTGACCTAGGATATGAATGGAATTTAGAAACGAAAGTTTGTCAGCCCATCTGTGAAGGCGGCTGCGTGAACGCCACTTGTGTGGCGCCTAATACTTGCAAATGTCTGAAAGGATACGATAAGCGAAATGGAAGCAGCGTCTGTAAGCCAGTTTGTGAATCCTGCTTTGGAGAATGTGTAGCACCTGATATGTGTCTGTGAGTATCTTTCTTATTTTTATGTTATAAAAATTAGCAATTATTACAAGCGATAAGACTCAGAATTCTATTTCTGTGCAATAAGGAATAATTTATCTATTAGACTATTTTTTATTTAGTTTGTAAAATTAATTAGCTACTGACATGTGACGGTGTATTTATTTATTTCTATTTAAGGAAACAAACATAGTCTCTTTTGTAATACATTACTAGAATAACTTATTGGAGATAGTACATTAGCATTAAGAGTTTCCAAAGCACTAGAAATATTTGTACCAGTTCTGCTCTCGTTCTAACATTTTCTACCACATTCGCGTGTTGTTTCATTATGTATGCTTTGCATTACTCTTTCAGAAACTTAGTGCCTTCCTATAGTGTTTTATTGTTTAGTTTCAGTATAAACTGCAAGGAGTGCGAGGGGTCTTGCAAAGGAGGGCGTGTGCGCCTGCTCCAATGGAACTGCTTGCCAAGAACTTGGTCAAGAGGCTGCAGGCGTCGCCTCTACTCCAACGTGAGTTTTTTAATAGGTTACAGTCATCATTTTAGTGTCATTCTCAATTTATTTCACCAATCCCGTTGGTGTCAATGTCCGGTAGACGTCGCTGCGGAACCTGGCGTTGGCGCGTGAATCCAGTATTAAAGTCTTTAGGGCGGGAAAGCCACGCTTTGGAATGACTATGCTACGGCCAATTGAAGAGAAAAGAGATTTAAGTTTGGCAGCGATCTTGTGATCCTACCGGTGTTGCAGGTGTCCATAGGCAGCTGTAATTGCTTGCCATCAGGTGATCCGTTTGCTCGTCTGCCACCTATCAAATAAAAAAAAGGTTCATGTCTCTTCCCGTTGTATTCCTTCACCACCTCGCTGATGATACACGAATAAGTCCGAGAAAAATATTCGCGGAAGCTTTTTAATAAGTCAAATTTTTTTGTGCCTGTCGACCTCATATTTGAATCTCACAGCAGCTTATCATCAGGCGGAGTGATGTCATCTTGACTGTCCTCAATATAAAAAAAACCTTTTTTTTTACATTCCAGACTGGCTGGTATCCAGATCACGTGGATGATGGGTGGAGCAGTGCTGGTCCTGTTGCTGGTGATCATAGCGGTGGTCATCCGGCACATCTATCATAAGAGCACGTACGAGCAGAAAGCGCAAGGAGTAGGTAAGCCCTCAAGATGGACCAAATGATTGATAGCAGTGACCAATGATGTGATTTTAAAGGTAAATCATGTCATCCCTGCTATTCTGAATCGTGGTTACAGTGAATATGATTTCACAGTTGCGATATAGGTACTTCGAAGCGCGGTCACCATCCATGGGTAGGCGCAATAAAATAATACATTCTCACATCTCATACTGCTTAAGCACTTGTGTTTCATATACTATGTTATCATGATATTTTATTATAATGGTGACAGTGACAACTTATACTTGCTCATAGTAAGCAGCTGGGTGAGCGACACGCATTGACACTCATAGCGCATCCGACACGATTGCCAAGGCCAACCAATAAAAAAGTAACATGCTATATCAATATATACGATGTTACTTTTTTGTTGGTAGGGACAGTTCCCACTTCACTAAAGGCCTCCATCATAGAAACAAAGTCATCACTACTATGATGGGATTAGGCTCAATCACCACGCTTGCCCAATGCGTATTGATAATTACAAACCCGAGCTATGTTTGTATCCCGACTTCGACTCCTAGTAGTTATATTTAAACCACTAGAGTCTAGACCAACGCGCCGTTGGAGGATGGCAATCTTTTTTAACTTAAATCATTTGTTTATTACAGACATGAACACGTATGGCAGCGTAGTATACACAGTGCCGAATACGCTCACCTCTCCAGGAGAAAGGGACTACCAAGAAGAAGACTATGACGACTTGGAGAATCCAAAGGAAAATGAATTAGGACTCTTAAAACCTAACGAATATGTAGAAAGGCTTTAAGGTATAAGTAGGTACACTACGCATCTTTAGAATGGAAGTGACATAACTCTAAATACCTGTAAGGTAGCAAGCAATTGTCAAATGAAAGAGGCTTAACAACCATTGTAAATACTTTTAGATAACTAAAACATAAGTAGTGATTCCAGAAATCAGCAAATACCTAATACATCGATGACAAGAATACCAAAGTGGTTAAGGCCTATATCTTTTAGTAGTTTACGAGCTAGGGCCCGAAATAGTAAAAAGAAATAAAAATTGATTTCTAGCAATAATAAACACAGAACTGGTTTCTAAAACAGAAAGTATCACGGTTTCAGAAGGAGAATTATTTTTCTCAATTGGAAACTAGTTTCGAAAACAAAAAATATCACAGTTTCAGAAGAAGAATTATTTTCTTAATTGTTAACGAATTTCGACACCAAAAAATGTATTCTCTTTATACCATAAGACAAAAATACCATAGTGGTAAATTATGGCCAATCAAATAGGTCAGTATTGTTGAATACCTGTTTCCCGTTTGCACCCAAAGCAGCGGCTTCAGAGTCTGGATTACTTTAAACTTTCGCGTTGCATTATAGATACAAATACTTGATATAAAGCGGACTTGAGTGCGCTTTACTATAGCATAATAGTATGAACTCGCTTCGCTAGTGATCAGAACTTTTTTTGTCTTTTGAGGTTAGGTGATTTGAAGTCTGGATCCGCGTCTGCTGTGTGCTAGTCCGATTCGCTCTTAACCGACATTTTGTAATAATTGACGGTAGTTCTAAGAGATTAAACGTGTCTGCCCTCATGGTATTATTTGTAGCATTCATTTCAAAATGCCTTTTTGTGTGTGTTCATTTCAAAATGAATAACGTAATTATGGCTAGATTATAGATAGCTAAGTGTAATTTAAGTACTCGTGCACCGACTAGAGAATCAATTAGGGCTTAAAGCCCTTTCCATTCCGTCTATTCTAAATAAAAAAATGTTCTGATGACTTGTGGATATTATTATTCTATCGACTAAAAACTAGCGCTGCTATTTGATTTTTAATAAATAAATTGAGACGATATCACATACATTAAATTGGTCCCACAAGCTAAGGTGTTCCCTTGTATTGAAATCAGGAACAATGAAGGTACCACATACACTCAGCTTCATTAAAAATATCTGTTCAATCAACAAACATTTGTGTTGATGCGGAAGCGAACTTGCGACCCAAACCACTGCGCTTAACGGGTCATGATTTTATATTGATTATGGTCATTATGATATATTTTTGAAAATTGTGGTTCGGAGAGTATTAACAATTTTTCAGACTTAATAAGTAATAAATTCTTCCTACAAGTAAAATATTCTGTAGCAGTTGGTCAAATGGTTACTTATGAAGAAAGCCTTATTTCTATAAACATAAAACCTGTAAATAACTAAGATAATGAACATTAAAGTTAAATGACGTCTCTGAGTGCGGCAGGTAGGGTTATTGTAATTTGTGTTGAGTAATGTTAATCAATTGACAGCGCTAGTTTCTAGTTGGTAGAGTCTTAAAAAGATCAAAACAAGAACTTATTTTGAACGATTATAAAAACATACGGAATTCTTAAAAAAAATGTGTATTTTTTACAATAATACTCTTAAGTGATGTTCCTACCTAATATGATTGTTAATTCATTTGGTACATCATTAAAACTAAACCATACACATTAGATTTAAGTAATGTTATTCGATTAAGGTCCGCGTGCGCACGATATTGAAGATTTATTCGTTAAATCCGTGATAGTTATTCCCATAGTAATTAATTTAACACCCTCGGTGTTAAGCGCTAATTAAATAAAGCACAAGAATATTAAAAAAATTAGTTCCGTGTTAACGAATAATTCGAGATTAAAGTGCTTAATCCTGACACGCGCAAGTGGACCTAAAAGTAGGTACGTAAATTCCTTAAAATGATTGTGATCTTGGAGATTTCTCATAATTTATTTTTTAAAAATGTACGTGTTTTAAGCATAATTAAATAAATTATTGATACTCAGTTTTTTTTAAACCCACCCTTTGTTTAGCGACTTTATTAAAAAAAAAGAATCAAACGTCTATTTAAAATGGCCAGCCTACGAAAAACGCCAATATAAAAAAGTTATAAAATAGACAGATAAAATGATACACTAATGTATAAAAATGTACCCTCCCCCTAACTTCTAAAATGAGAGAATGATGAACTAAAAAAATATATGATGTAGGTACATTATTACCTTATGGTATGTATGACATTAGCTAGAATAGGCGTGTCGAGACGACTGGTCCTAAAATTTTATGAAATTGTTTAATGTTTTGATTAATAGATTTAAAATCGAACATTTCACATAGCTATCACACAAAATGCATACGCCACGCGAAAAAATTACATATTTGTGACGTCACGGATATGTAGAATAAAATGTTGGCAGCGCACTTGTGACTCCACTGGTGTTGCAAGTGTCCATGGGCAGGCGGCAATTGCTTACCATCAGGTGATCCGCCTGCTCGTCTGGTACTTATCACATAAAAAAAATACCTACTTACTGCCACGGAATCCGACTCGCACTTGGTCGCTTTTTTATTTAGCTGGCAACACTTTTCATTCATGTTTTACGGGAATCCTGCTATCATACCTTTTGGGAGTTATTTTTATTTGGGTGATTCATTATTCCTGATGTTGATCGTGGGAGAGCCACGCTTCGGCATTAATAAGCCGGTTTAGACCGGCGTGAAGCAGCTGTGTCGACTGAGTGAGGATACCGGAGGCCCAATAAGGGGAAAATGGGGGGGCTTGGCAGCGCACTTGTGGGTCTACTGGTGCTGCAGGTGTCTATGGGTGGCGGCAATCGCTTACCATCAGGTGATCCGTCTCATTTGCCACCTCGCACAATAAAATAAAACAAAGGCTCGAGTTTTATTTTTATTGTGTAAATCTTAAGACATGTACAGACAGCCACACATCAGGTTACTACAATCTGTCAAATTTCTTCAATCGAACCTCACCTTTATGTCAAACGCGTTTGGTTCAATATCAACTGAGGAAATTTGACAGATTGTAGTAACTTGATGTGCTGGCCACTGTACCTACAAAGGTGTATAGATTAACGATCAAGAAAACTTTGCACTTCAGATATGACTGAATAAATTAATATACTTTTTATTGCACAAAAACCAGGGGTATAAAACTTAAAACTAGTTATGAATGGATATTGTTTGTAAATCTTTTCTATAACACTATCATCGAAATAGACTAGGTTATTAAAAATGCAGGAAGCTAGATTACTCATAAATAAATCTGAACGGAAACTGTTTGATAAAATATTTATCGTTAGTATAAATATATTTACCTCGCATGTTATCTTTGTTTTCCAAAAAAATCAGGACAGTCCTCAAAACTGTACGTTTCTTTTGCATTTTTTGCAATGGTGTAGCTAGGTACCTAGGTATCGGTAACAATCTTTAAAAAAAATGTTCCATTTTATGTCATCTTTGAAAAGAGTGACTACTGAGTTTCTTGCTGATTTTTCATGGTAGAAATCGACTTTCCGAATCAGCGGTAGCTTGCATAGCGCTAGATTACATAATTAAATAAAGAATATCTCTATTTCTATTAAACATCATTGTTTCAGCCAATAGACTGCCTTAATATTCTTCTCGCTCGCAACCAGGGAACTCCCTTGAACTTTACTCTATCGTCGGTCCATCTTGTGGTCCGTGACTTCCCCTACGCGGTCTCCAGTCGAGAGCTTTTCGCCTAAACTGCCGTCTGTTCTCCTCGTAATGTAGCCCTGCCCATTACCACTTGAGTCACGCAATCTTTTGGGCCATGTCTGAGGTCACCTTGTTGGTAGATACCGCAAAGTTTAATATTTTAGAAACATTCTCAGTGAAAAATATTCTAACTTCTCGGGGTTCTGGGTACGTTTCCCGGGTCGAGTAAAAAGCATATTTCGAATTTTACGAACGTAGCTTGGGCTTGCCTAACCCCATCATTATAGCGATGACTGGTTTCTATTGTGGCCTTTGCCCTGCAATGGGACACTATAAAGGCTGATTATTAAGGTAGCAGACGAGCAGACGGACTAAATTAATTTAATAACCTGTCTCAAAAATCCGCCCGTATACTTAAATCACAGTCACCCTACTGAATGGTATCAGTTTACACTCTTGCGCATGTCACATATTTCACAGAACGGTTTGAATGGTAAAAAGTACATGTTTTTCTCATAAGGCGATTGAAAATGTGGAATCCTAAACTATTATTTCTATTTGTTTTGTCTATTCCTTGTGTGGTGAGTTACGGTGGGATCGGCATGTGTACTAAACAAGTTACGTGAGTATTCTTTGTCATGGTTTCGAGGCTGTTAAATGGAGTTTTTAGTCCGAGTACGGTGATCTTTACACAGTTCGTTGCTTTTGCTTGAATGTAAGCAAACTGTCGACCTGTGTAAAGATCTTTTTTGCGATCGCAAAGAGTCTTTGGTTGCTAATAGCACAGGATTGATCAATTTGGTAACCTTTGGAGGCCTATTTCCTGCACAAGTAGCAAGGGCAAAATCTTGTAACATAACGAAAGTGTAACGTTCTGCAACCTGAAAATAAAGCGTCAAGTTGCTTATTTAAATTATATATATTTATGCTTAAAAATTATATATGCTTATTGAAATTACAAAAATTGAGCGCCGGTTGAGACGTAAGGGTGGCGGGTTCGATTCCCGCACCGACACAAATGTTTGTTGATGAAACAAATATTTATGTTGGGTCTGGGTGTTTGTGGTTCCTTCGTTGTTTCTGGTTTCCATAGCACAAGGGAAAACCTTAGTTTGGGACCAGGACAATGTATGTGATGTTGTCTCAATTTACTTATTTATTTAAAAAAAACCATATTGTTTAGTAGCTTTACGTATAAGACTATGTTTTCTACAGAGTATAAGTATCTGTGAACACTTATATCTTTAACCACATGATTTCTTCACCCCATTTTTCGACTCCCCATAAAATTACCAAGTCAAGTGACCGATTCTGTATATAAAGTAGTTTTTTTATCCAACTTGGAAACATCATTACAAAAAATTAAAGTTTAATAATATTATAAACAGTCCTAAAGATTTTTAGTAACTTAAGATTCTTAATGTTATATAATTAGATATGCCTATTAATTAATTAATTAATAATATTATAAATGCGAAAGTAACTCTGTCTGTCTGTCTGTCTGTCTGTCTGTCTGTCTGTTACTCTTTCACGCCAAAACTACTGAACGGATTTAAATGAAATTTGGTATACACATGATCTAGACCCTGAGAAAGGACATAGGCTACTTTTTGTTGCGAAAAGGGGGTTGTAAGGGGTTAAAAGGGGGGTAAAAGTAACTTTTCCACGCGGACAAAGTCGCGGGCGGCCGCTAGTAATATTATAAATGCGAAAGTAACTCTATCTGTCTGTCTGTCTGTTACTCTTTCACGCCAAAATTACTCAACGGATTTAAATGAAATTTGGTATACAGATAATCTAGACCCTGAGAAAGGACATAGGCTACTTTTTATTGCGAAAAGGGGCTTGTAAGGGGTAGAAAGGGGGGCAAAAAGTTACTATTCCACGCGGACGAAGTCGCGGGCGGCCGCTAGTAATTAATAATATTGTTTTCTATAAATGGCTATTTTAAAAGATAAATCACTTTTACTGACAACGTAATATTATAGTTTACTTAATTTTATAATAGTACTAATGTTATTGTTATATTTATCATTGTTTAACAAATTAATTCAATGAAAGGGCAAATTGTAAGCTCAATAATGGGCAGGACTCGGAGGATGTGGTTTTTATAATATTGTAATCTTTCTTACCCATTTTACATTACCCACAATAAACAACTTACAGTTACTTACTTACTTTACAGGTATTCATTCCGTTTACGTCAGTTCGAGTTCCGAGCCCAAACTGTAACATATGACGATTGTTATTTTAGAAAATGCGTTAAAACGAAAACAACTTATAGTAACGTCCCTGTTACAGTAATGGTAAGTTACATACGAGTACATTGTGTACAGTGGCCAGCACATCAAGTTACTACAATCTGTCAAATTTCTTCAATCGAACCTCACTTTTATGTCAAACGTGTTTGGTTCAATATCAACTGAGGAAATTTGACAGATTGTAGAAACTTGATGTGCTGGCCACTGTACCTTAATAAATAAAGGCTAATAGTAGTCTGGCAGCGAATGACTTGATTAACTTACGTCGATATATTACTGAGGGGCTAATAAGAACATCCATACTAATATTATAAATGCGAAAGTAACTCTGTCTGTCTGTCTGCTACTCTTTCACGCCAAAACTACTTACTCAGCGGATTTAAATGAAATTTGGTATACAGATAATCTAGACCCTGAGTAAGGCTATAGGCTACTTTTTATTACGAAAAAGGGGTTGTAAGGGGTTCAAAGGGGGGTAAAACGTTACTTTTCCACGCGGACGGAGTCGCGGGCGGCCGCTAGTTTTAAATAATTCGTAACGACAACGTATCGCGACAGTTCACTACATCTAAGGCACATAATAAAGAGGTCTGAGAGCCAAGTTCGAACTTTTCAAAGCAATCGTATATCAACTAACGTATCGTGCACGCTAGGATTACAGTACCTAGTACTTAGCACAAAGTGCTTTTGTCGACTTATCGTATGTACCATTTCTTTCAAAAAAATATTGGATACATTAGTTGTGTACTCTATGGATTTGCGCTCAAGTTACGATACTATCCTTTCTGACGTTTGTACTGTCAATTGAATACTTCGAAAGATAAAAGCTCTTCAATTTTTCATACAAATTGTATACGAAACGTACGATTAATAGATAAACGTACGATTATCAAACGATTTCTTCGAAAAGATGATAAGTATATAAAATACTAATCTATATTTTGTGACCTTAATACAACATTTTGAATGCAGAAATAGAAAAATCTATTTTATAATTTTTGGGCTTCTCCATACTTAGAACTGAAACAAAAAAAGTATAAATTTAAAAAAATTATTAACACAACCCATATATTGACCTGACTCCGCACTAACTCAGTAATAAGCAGCTTAAGCACTTGTGATACATACAGGTGTATCTGTGAACATTTACATCCCTATAATCACGTACGTGTTCTACCAACCATTCAGAACAACATTAGTTCTATGACCTTTGTAAATTAGTAAAAAAAAAAATCATCATCCCATATAAAATCCGTCACGTGGCTTGGTCCTTTTTTATGGGGAGTTTAAAAAATTTTGCGATAATTTTCAAAAAGTTGTTGAACAAATGTTGTTCAGAATGGTTGATAGAACATGTGGTTAAAAGGATGTAAATGTTCACAGATACATCCTATCAGAGAACAGAGGAAACACAAATTTAATACTTGAATATAATTTTGATTTCAGAAAACGGCCACCAAGATTTTACGCGAATGCTGCCCTGGGTATGAAATGGAATATGACAGGTGCAGCCCTATCTGCTCTACGCCTTGTGTCCATGGCTATTGCTCACGGCCAGAGACGTGCGCCTGTTACGCGGGCTACTATAGCTCCGGTACTTCTGCACCATGCCAACCTCAATGCACGCCTACTTGTCCTGAACATAGTAGTTGTGTTAAGCCACAAAGCTGTCAATGTGACGATGGGTATACAGCTGATGATAGCAAAACGTTCTGTGAACCGCACTGCTCCAAAGGATGTTTCCATGGCACATGTGTTAGCCCAGAGAAGTGTCAATGTGATGATGGCTACAAAATGTCACTGAATAATACTTGTGAACCCCACTGCTCAGAAGGATGTCCTCATGGCAAATGTGTGAGCCCAGAGAAATGTGAATGTGACGTTGGGTACACATTGTCGTCAGCTAATAGCTCTGGAAATTCTGCACAATGCCAGCCTGAATGTACGCCGAGCTGTCCTGCGCATAGTAGCTGTACAAAGCCACAATCATGTAATTGTGACGATGGGTACAAAGCTGATGCTAGTAAAACGTTATGTGAACCTCACTGCTCAGAAGGATGCCCTCATGGCACATGTGTAAGCCCAGAAAAATGTGAATGCGACATTGGGTACAAATTGTCGTCAGCTAATAGCTCTGGAAATTCTGCACAATGCCAGCCTGAATGTACGCCGAGCTGTCCTGCGCATAGTAGCTGTACAAAGCCACAATCATGTAATTGTGACGATGGGTACAAAGCTGATGCTAGTAAAACGTTATGTGAACCTCACTGCTCAGAAGGATGCCCTCATGGCACATGTGTAAGCCCAGAAAAATGTGAATGCGACATTGGGTACAAATTGTCTCCAAATAATACTTGTGAACCTCACTGCTCAGAAGGATGCCCCCATGGTACATGTGTAAACCCAGAGGAATGTGAATGCAACGTTGGGTATAAATTATCTCCGAATAATACTTGTGACCCTCACTGCTCAGACGGATGCCCTCATGGCACATGTGTAAGCCCAGAGGCATGTGAATGCAACGTTGGGTACAAATTGTCTCCAAATAATACTTGTGAACCTCACTGCTCAGAAGGGTGCCCCCATGGTACATGTGTAAACCCAGAGGAATGTGAATGCAACGTTGGGTATAAATTATCTCCGAATAATACTTGTGACCCTCACTGCTCAGACGGCTGCCCTCATGGCACATGTGTAAGCCCAGAGGAATGTGAATGTGAAGTTGGGTACAAATTGTCTCCAAATAATACTTGTGAACCTCACTGCTCAGAAGGATGCCCTCATGGTACATGTGTAAACCCAGAGGAATGTGAATGCAAACGTTGGGGTTAATATTATCGCCGAATAATACTTGTGACCCTCACTGCTCAGACGGATGCCTCATGGAACATGTGTAAGCCCAGAGGCATGTGAATGCAACGTTGGGTACAAATTGTCTCCAAATAATACTTGTGAACCTCACTGCTCAGAAGGATGCCCTCACGGTACATGTGTAAGCCCAGAGGAATGTGAATGCGATGTTGGGTACAAATTGTCCCCAAATAATACTTGTGAACCTCACTGCTCAAAAGGGTGCCCTCATGGTACATGTGTAAGCCCTGAAGAATGTGAATGTGACGTTGGGTACAAATTGTCTCCAAATAATACTTGTGAACCTTACTGCTCAGACGGATGCCCTCATGGTTCATGTGTCAGCCCAGAGGAATGTGAATGCGATGTTGGGTACAAATTGTCTCCAATTAATACTTGTGTACCACACTGTTCGAATGGATGTCAATTTGGCATTTGTGTCAGTCCAGAAACCTGCAAATGTAACATAGGGTATATCAACACAGACAGTAATACTTGTAAACCACATTGCGAGATTGAATGTGGCAATGGAGAATGTAGTCAACCCAACGTTTGTAATTGTGACCCAGGGTACGTCATTGATGAGGATAAGCTGCTTGCATCGACAGCAGAAGGTTCTCTTTGCATTCCTAAATGTATCAACTGCTATGGACATTGTGTTGCCCCAAATCGGTGTGTATGCCACCCTCCATTTGAAGCGAAAAATGTTACAACGGGAAGTGTTGAGTGTGATAGCTTTGACGACTATGAAGTACAATGCAGCAAGACCATTTGCGTTTTAAGTAAGAATGAACAGAAAACCCATGAAATTGACGAAACTACAGCAAGTTTGACAACCACTGATAAAGAAGTGTCTATGTATGGTACCGAAAAATCAACAGACAGTTTTGAAGACTTTTCAGACAAAATCAATGAAACACCTACAATGACGGACGAGCTAGTTTGGCAAACTCTAGACTATATAGATTCAACTGTTGATAGTCATGATATAAATGAATCAAATGAAGTTTTAAAATTCGAACATGGAAATAGGTAAGTGATACTAGTTCGTACATATGTTTGATAGTGTTCAGAAATAGTATAGCATCAGATGAAAGTATCTATTTTTTTAATTAAGACGGTAACTTCAAGATTAATGCTGACTAGTTTGCCCAGTAGTGACGCCAAGTTATTTACAATGTTTTGAAAGCTAGGTAGGGACCTAGCAACTACTAGTTACTTATAATAAATCTGTAAAGAGGTCAATACTGTACATAAAATATACGAGTATTTTTAAAATAACTATCAGGGGGTATTAGCACGTATTAGTGAAAGCAGTAAATTAAAAAATATATTTTTAATTTTAGTACAGTGTAAGATTATGTAAGTAATATTTTCTTTTGTGATCACCAATATACATCAGGCAACCAACATCGCTTCAAGTCAGTGTCAATTTCAGTAATAGAGGCCTGCCTGGGGTGCGACAGTAATTTGAACTGTGGGAGAGCCACGCTTCGGCATGAATGGGCCGGCTCGACCGGAGTGATACCACTGCCTCACAGAAAACCGGCGTGAAGCTGCCCCTGTGCTGTGTTTCGCTGAGTGAGTGAGGGTACCGGAGGCCCACCCGGGGGGAAGGGGATAAAAGGTTGGCAGCGCACTTGTAACTCCACTGGTGTTGCAAGTGTCCATGAGCGGCGGCAATTGCTTACCATCAGGTGATCCGCCTGCTCGTCTGCTACCTACCACATAAAAAAAAAGCTGATACTTAAATTCATATTATTTTTTTAGCTCCACACCATATTGGTTCTATATACTCATTGCAGTCGTGTTGTCTCTTCTCATGGTTCTGATCCTGGTTATAGTGATCAAACGGGACAGATTGATGAAATATATTCTAGGCCACAAGTACACAGTCCGAGGTGAGTAGTGAAATAACAAACGTTGCTAAATTTTTATTCATATAAATTCACACACAACTTCTCATACATTGACCTGACTCCGTACAAAGTAGCATGCACTTGAGTTGCAGATATCAGACAACAGATGTATTAAGTAGATAAATAGATAGATAAAGTTTATTGGCCACAAAAGCAAAAAACAAAGAAACAAATTACAGTAAACATTACATTAACATACACAACAATACAAGGTACGCACATACAATGGTACCTATTACAAAATAGAAGTATAATGTTTTGCGGCCAACAAGGCACAACCTCAGCATTTGCTACAGCACAAATACAAATTTAATATAATAAAGTACAAATGTAATATTTAAAAACATATTAATTGTACACTACAATTGAATCCCAAACCCTATTGTTATAAATAGATCAAACTGATCGCAATGATACTGTAGCACTACCATGAGTTTGAAATACTATTCTCGCTATCAAAAATTATAGCTTTGTTTCTTTCATTGTGATGCATTTGAAAGAGACCGAGCAATAGTTTACGTTATGTCAGTTTTCGATGTTAACTCATGGTGGCGCTACTGGTCTGAATTCGAGTAGCTTAGCCGTTCGTTTAAAATAAAAAACGAATAAGGTCATGAACAACATTACTTACCACAATGTTGCGGATTTCTTTAAGTGCGTGCAGGAAACCTGCCTTTCCATCAACAAAAACGTCAGGTGTAACAAGTCGGTTACACGTGACTGCAAGATCGCGATCGACTTAGCCGCTAGAACGATCTTTGGCGCGTTGATACGTTATAAAGACGTCATCAAACCACAGGAAGACGCGGCGGATGATGCGTCTGATGAGGAGGATGACGGCGTTAACAACCGCGCTGTGATCCAGAGCTCGGAGGAATTAAAGTCGGAGATCTTGACCGCTGTAAAGGGTGAGCTTAAACTCTTTCGAGATGAGATAGCCCCTCAAATTAAGAAAGCGATCGGGATCACGGCTCCACTGCCTATCGCCGCTTCGTCGCCGAATGCCTCGTTTGCTGAGGTCCTCAAGGCTAACAAGAAAGCCGGTTCATCTGGCACACCCCCACCTACAGCCAAACCCCCAGTGACTGCTAAACCAAGCATAATTGTTGCGACTACCACTCGTGTTGATGGCCACGAACAAGTCATGAGGGCCTTCAAACGTAGCATCTCCTATAAAGATAGCACCTATGCCCCCGCAAGTGTTCTTCGCGTCTCTAATAATAAACTGCGAGTCGAGTTCGACACAGTTGAGCAACGCGAAGACACTTTGCGTCGCCTCAAAGGGCAAAAGGAGATCCATGCAGCATCGTGCAAAAAGCTGATGCCTATGTTCATTTTGAAGGGTGTCCCTAAAGACATCCCGAGAGATGACTTGGCTCGCATGGTCAAGACGCAGAATCCTGCGATAAACGATGCCTGCAGGGCTGCCGACGACGTCACGCTTCGGTTTGTCCGAGACAACCGCAAGGAGACGTTGTACAACGCTATATTTACAGCGACGCCAGCGGTCTGGAAGATCGTGATGGGCAATGAGCGCCTTAACGTTGACCACCACCGCATACATGTCGACGACTATAGCCCGTTCTTGCAGTGCTTCAAATGCCTCAAGTTCGGGCACACCCAGGGCAAATGCCCCAACTCCACCAAGGCGTGTTCTCATTGCGCATCACGGTCCCATGTCTTCGCAGATTGTCCGGTCAAGGACGATCCGAAGCGCGTCACCTGCCTCAACTGCGTTAACTTTAACGAGAAGTACCAGAAGAGGGGCGACGATAAACACAGTGCGACTTCCGACTCCTGCCCGCGAATAACTTCTATGCGGAATCGCATCGCGTCCAGGGTCGACTATGTCGGCTTTTAGTCGATACAGTGAGCTTTTGCAACACACCGCCGTGGTCGCGGCCGTCGTGAGGCCGTCGCAAAGTTGCCCGGTGCATATACCGTCGCCGGCACTTGCCACTGCTGCGCCGCTGCAACGTAGTTGCATTCCTTCACTCAGCTCAATTTTCCAACACTTCTGCGTCGAATCATTTTACATTTCTTCTGACTAATGTCATTTTTCCTTCCTATTTCCTCCCTTCGACTTATAACTTTCCTTTTCCCAAATTAAATTTTTCCCTTCCCTTAATATTTTCCCAAACTAATTTCTCCACACAAACTTATCGTTTGTAACTCAATTGCCTTCCATCTTCTGGTTAGGTTTTTGAAGTCCCTTAGCGACTATTTTCTTCTCTCATCGACTTATGTCTTTTGTCATCCCGACTTATAATTTCGGCGGGTCCGTATCAAATAGCGGACAGCGGTAACACGCACCGCCCACCCTTATGTCCTACAAATACATGATAAAAAAAAAAAAAAAAAAAAAATACATTTCCTTTTTGTGTCTGTCGGGGAAACTGACTTTTATTCTAATATTGGTGAAATTTATTTTCCAGACTCAGTTGAAGAAACCGATGTCACGAACATCCAACTTTCCGGACTAAAACCTATTGATGCTACTACTTGATAAAATATCATTTATTTTCCATCAGCACAAAAGGATGTTACATCAGTAGTTTAGAAGTACATTTTGTTTGTATTTATACAGGGTCTTTATGTTTGAGTGGCTGGTGCCTGATAGGTTTAAAAAACCTGTGTTACGGGTCACCAGGCCCTATCCCGTAAAAGGATGCAAAGATTAGGTCGCCTAATGTCTTTAGTGAGATGACAATGGATAACTAAAACCATAATACTTAATTTAAGATGTCCAAAATAACAAAATTTACTAATGTTGGAAGCATCGTGTAGTTGCTAAACTACAGTTGCTTCAATCAGTAGTTGCAAACGCATCAACTCATTTATTGTGTTACTATTAACTTTGTTTAAAATTTGGAAATAATAAAAAAATACAGGTAATACCGAGATAACGTCTATTTTTATTTATATACAAAATTAAAATATCGAATAATTAAATATCTTTACTTTTATATATAACTTCTCTATAAATCTATAACATTTATTGCTTAGTTTGTCTTTTGTCTACATTTAATTAATTAAAAGGGGAAGATCCGGGGGACACATGGAAGTTATTCATGAATAATTATTTTAAGTCCTAAAATTCCAAATTATTCTTATTTACTTAGACCACTATTCCTTGAACCGTTAAGGTATTATAACTCTTTCATGTTTTTGATAGGTTAATAGCCAAAGTAGCAGAAATCACTCAAGTTTACACTTTAGGTCCTTGTCACAATACATATTTATAAGAAAGTGGAAGTCGTTTTCTTATACATATGTACTGTGACAAGGTCCTAAAGTGTAAACATATTTCTGACCTGGACTGTACAGTATGAAGCCAAGGGAAAGCCTTGTCAATAAAAAAATAACAACTAGATATCAGAATAAAATTTTATTTAGTAGCTAGGTTATGCCTCCTTAAAATCATTGGTCGACGTAGTCGGGTATCTTGAACACAAATTCTCGCAAAGATCTCCTGATGCGCCGGATGCAGACAGCGCGGCCTTTGACGCTGGTGTCTCGGTAGTAGCCTTCGTTGCATGCGCAGGAGTGAGGCGCCACGCAGTACCCGTTGGGGCACCCGCCCGGGCAATGTGGACGGCATCTGCAAAGCCAAGTTCATGTAGATCCTACTACTACTTATTATAAAGGCGAAAGTTTGTAAGTATGGATGTATGGATGTTTGTTACTCTTTCACGTAAAAACTACTGAATGGATTTGAATGAAACTTTACCACAATATAGCTTATACATCAGAATAACACATAGGCTACAATTTATAACAATATATTGTGTGGATTGTCCAAAATATAACGGTAAGTGTCAATAATTAACTCCACGCGTACCAAGTCGCGGGCGGCCGCTAGTATTTGGATATTCTTTATTGCACAGAAATATAATGCACGAGTTAAACAACAGTATATTAGTACAGCGGTCCTATCGCTTGTAGCGATTTCTTCCAGACAATCTTTAGGTAGAGGAAAGAATACAGCATGTCTGGAAAAATCCTCAGGATAGCTCACATCTACGTACCTAGGTCGATAGAGCGCTAAAAGTTTTGATCGATATCTAGTGATACTTAAACTGAAATAAGGGTATTTAGCTGTCACATAAACAGCCCTATCATCCTACTTGAATAGAAGCTACTCTAAGAATTTATCCAGAGACAACCTAAGCTATAACAATGTTCAAGTATAGGTTTTTTTATATTGAGGACAATCAAGATGACCTCACCTCCGCCTGATGGTATAAATACTTTAAATGCGTCGTTACGCGTTGTGAGTCTTTCAGAAAGGTTTTTTCTTAAAGATGCTCAAGTCGCGGCTGTCCAATACCTTTTGCTGAAGCCACACCGTTTCAAATTAGAAAGTTCCTTGAAAAACTAGACTACCACGCAAGACGTGTTGTTTGGTGTAAAAATTCAGCTGCAAGAAAAAATTGGCCTTGGACCAGCAAAAATAATACAGTTACTTAGAAAGTTAATAAAATCTCACCTATTCCCACTTGGATCCATTTCGTCAGTTATATACCCTGGGTTGCACCGACATCTGTTGTGGTCAATACACTGCCCATTGACGCAGGGCTCAGCACACAGACCGGATTCTTGGGTCTGATCGTACGGGTTCTGGTTGTATGGGTAATACCCGTGCTGTTGCGTGGGGTAACCATGATTAGGGCTTTGAGGGTTATAACCATGTGGAGGATAGTTGTTGGGTCTCTGGCTATCAGGGTATTGCTGACCAGGTTGGTTTGTGCCATTTGGTCTGACTTGGCTGTCGGGGTATAAGGGGTACTGTGGGTAAGTGATGTTAACGGTTTCTACTTGGGTGTTGAATTGCCCTTGGTTGGTATTTGTATTAATGGGATACTGAGGGTTCTGCGGGCTTTGGCCGTAAGGATATTGAGGATTTTGGGGGTTTTGGCCTGAAGGATATTGGGGATTTTGAGGGTTTTGGCCTGAAGGATATTGGGGATTTTGTGGGTTCTGGCCGTATGGGTATTGAGGCTGGTTGGACCCTTGGTTATGATAAATTGGGTAGGGTTGGGGATATCCTGAACCGGGTTGTGGTTGATTTGGGTTTTGGGGATAGTTTGATGGGTGTTGAGGCTGGTTAGGATGGGGGTATACAGAACCCGGTTGAGGGTAACCCTGAGGGTAGTTTGATCCTGGAATGGGGTAGGTGGAGTTCGGTTGTGAAGGTTGTGGTTTGTTCTGGTCGTAAGGGTGTAGAGAGCCGTAAGGGTCGTGGTTTGGATTATAAAAGGAGGTCTGATTCTGCACAGGGCCGTAAGGGTTTTGGGAATTCATTTGTTGATTATTTGGCAACTGGTTTGTCGGACCGGAGCCTGGTGAATGACCTGGGCTGCATACGTTAGGAGCGGTGCAACGGGCATTAGGGCCACAGTTTCTGAAAAAAAAAAACAACTTTTAAAGTTTTACCCGTTTTCACCATTACCATCAATGATTAGAATGATATGCACTAAAGACTATTGTTTATTATCATAACTATAAATATGTGTTATACTTTTCCTCATTAATTTATTTCCACAATAGAAAGAGATTTTTGTGTATAAAATACGTGAAAGATAGTAAGTACCTATACTTCAAATGGTAATATTAGGATGAAAACTTTGTCAATTAACATATTGCTTTTCTTATAATAATATAAACAATTCATAGAGGTAAATTTTATAGACACGGATACCTAAACCGTCGGCGTCCAGCGCCATCTAGTGGTACAGAGTGGAACTAACGTCCCGAAATGAAGTGAGAGCGGGCCACTAGTGATTTGATAAAGGTTTGATTAGCTATTAATTAGATAGAGATATTGCTTACTGGCTGCAGTGGGGTGCACATTGTCCTTGACCGTCTTTTTGGAAGCCAGGGCGACAGCGGCACTCTGTAGGAGAGACGCAGTCTCCAAAGTCGCATTTCCCACAGGATAACTTGCATGAGCCGTCGGAGGTGGCCTCGTAGCCTGGCCTGCACTCACACATGTTTGGCGCTGTACAGGTTCCTGAAAACGTTTACTACGGTATCGATTGTGGCTACCGAATAAAAAAATCTATACTATTTATAAAGAGATAACTTCTATAGACAACGACAAGGCTTATAGGTGAACCGAAAACACGAAACGCTTACGCGATGTAATTTGACACAGCGCCATCTATTGGTTCATTTCTGAATTACGGTCCCGAAGCGAAGTGAGGGCGGGCCACTAGTATATGAATAAAACAGTTGTAAATATATTGTTACAACTATGTTCCCCTGTAATAGAGCTTATCTCTAATGGGTAAGGTATATTATTCCGTTGTGCACTTCGCAGTGTGTACATACGCACAGTCGACCGAACCAACAATGGAAAGTTATCGAAGGTTCAAGAAACGTCAAGAATTTTATAAAAGTCTCTCGAGCTAGTTGATAATAATAATATGCCCGCGAAATTTCTGGAAACTGTGTTTTGAACTTTCGAGAGACAAGTATCTCGAAATTTCGATCATCTTCCATTCCACCAGTACCATTGAAAAAAATATGCTATCCTTACCAGCACCACCACAGTCGTGTCTGCAGTTGGGGACGCAGAACCTTCCATCAACATCCAGCTTGAATCCTTCTTTGCAGAGGCACTCGCCCCCATCGCAGTGTCCGTTCTGGCAGCCAATGGGACAGGTGGCCACGCAGACTCCAGCCTGGTTCCTGACGTGGTCAGGGTAGCAGGTGCAGGTGTCGGGGGCGGTGCAGAGCGCGTTGACGCACTCCTGGGTGCAAACTGGCTCGCAGATTTTGAAGTTGTACACGTTTCTGGTGTAGCCTTTGCAGCAAGTTCTGATGCGGCTTAGGTCGGGACGGGACTGGAATTAATAGGCACAGTCTTTCAGTCTACGAGTTGAGGAAACACGAACGTTTCGTTGGCCATATCTGCCGCAGAACTGACAACGTTGGGGTAAACGAGTTCTGGAGTGGAGACCGCGTCTCGGTAAACGTAGTGTAGGACGACCTCAGGCCAGATGGAGTGATGATCTAGATCTAGCTCCAGCCAGCCCTCTTGCGCAGACGCAAGAGGGCTGGCTGGAGCTGGATGCGAGTAGCCGAAGATCGATCAAAGTGGCGAGCATTTGGAGAGGCCTATGTCCAGCAGTGGACTGCACCAGGCTGATGATGATGATGATGAACGTTTCCCCTGTTAAAGGGTTGCAAAGGTCAGACGGCAGTTGCTTATTGTAATTACCATACTCTCTAAATCCTGAATCATGGTCTCAGCGTACCCCGGACTCAAAAGCGACAGTTTCGGACGCAACCGGGAATTACACGCTAAGATGAGAAATGAGTACTACTCCATATCTATTTGTGGAAACTTGTAATTGGTTATCGGTAATATTAAAGAAATGTATTTGATATGCATGTTAAAATTACACCATTAATTAATTTATGAATTAGATACTAAATTATGAGTTGTGCCTAGCGAGCTAAAGCATTTTGGTCTTAACAAATAAGGATATTTTTATTATTTTTAACTAGATAGATTATTATCAATATATTTGCATCGAATGACACACGAAGTCCATTGGCGGCGAATGGACATCAGCTACATCAGATGGTGTGCGAATGCGTTGCCAGCTATTTAGGGTATTCGAAAGAGTTTCTTCTAAGCTTCCCTAATAAAAATGTACAGTGCTGATGGTTGTTGGGTCTCTTGGTGTGTTAACTTAGTTGATCAACTTACCCCATTACCGGCTGGAATGTGAGCGGGGTCCCGCACTAAAGTGGAAGTTCTGAAAAGGATAAGATAAGTACATTTAATAGTGGCACAGTAAAATGGCTCGTCTTAGAGCGATGGTAAGTTACAACGGACGCGATGAAATCCATGATGGATCTGTGGCTTAAACTGAATAAAGAAGATTGTAAGAGTTCCAAAAAAATTTAACTGTGTCTGTACAACATAATCTGTATTTTTGGTGCCAAATAAACTTTACTTCTAATCTATTCTAAAATTTTTATTTCTATTGTACGAGACCCATCGGAAGACCGTTGCTCCGATGGTAAGATTGCGTCAAGCGCGATATGCACGCTTTTGACATCCCTTTGGCAGAGTGGGAAGAACTCGCTGTTGTCTTCCAATAATAATAAATAAATAAATATTTAACTAACGGCACTTCGATGTAGCAAACGCCGACTTCAAAGTCGATGGCTGGCGCTTGACCGGGTCTACCACCAGCTCCGTATGTGCTGTTGAAGCTGCCATGTTGGGACGAATTGTTGTTGTTGTAAAATCTGGGAAATAAGATTAGGTAAGCCTTGGAAGTACTATTGAATATATACGGGCAAGGGCAATAAAGGGAAAGAGGTAACGAGAGTTTATTTTTCTCATTCAATCCCTTTAACCACGTCTCTTAATAACCATTCTCAGCAACATTTGGTTCATGACTTTTGGAAATTCGCATTAAAAAAAATCAACTTAACATACAAAGTCAATTACTTACGTGACTTGTTCATTTTGTTTGGAGACTTTTAAAAAAAATGCGACGAATTTTTGTAAGTTTTAGAACAAAAAATTATGTTTTTTTTTTTTTTTTTTTTTTTTTTTTTATTGCTGAAATAGGCAGACGAGCATGCGGCCCATCTGATGGTAAATGGTAACCGCCGCTCATAGACAACAACAATGCCGAGGCACAGTCATGCCGCTGCCTACCGTGAAAGAAGTACTCTTTTCAAACCTCGTTTAAAAAAGGACATGTCATAGCGATCAGGGAACACCGCAACTGGAAGGTCATTCCACAATTTGCACGTGCGCGGGAAAAATGAGCGCTGGAAGCGTAGCGTTCTGGAAAAGAAAGGTTCCAGGTAGAATGGGTGCAGCTTGGCGCGGCGTCTAGTTGTGCGATTGTAGAATGGTGACCCTGGTATGATATTGAAACAGCTCTTCAGAGCACTCTCCATGGAAAAGTCTGTAGAAGATGCAAAGAGAGCCAAAATCTCTTCGCATCTCCAACGACTCCAATTTGTCCGTGAGATCGGGATCCCCAACAATCCGAACAGCTCGTCTCTGCAAGGCGTCAAATGGATCTAGCTGGTATTTTGGGGCACCTGCCCAGAGATGGGAGCAGTACTCCACGTGAGGCCGTACCTGAGCCTTGTAAAGTACAAGCCGTTGCTCTGGCGTGATGAACCGCCTCGCCCTGTTCAGGACTCCCATCTTTTTGCTAGCCAGTTTGGCTTTGTCAAAGATGTTCAGAATGGTTTGTTAAAGACGTGGATCAAAGGATGTAAATGTTTACAGTTACACAGCATTAATCTTAATATTAAGTATAGGATATCAAACGAATGACGATATAGTTAAGTATTTAGTCTGTATGTTAGTATGCCTAAGTAGTTTTAAATTATAAAGGGGACAACACATTAAAACCAATAAGCTATCCATACTATATACTATATATACTATATAATATATACTATTATACTATATATACTATATACTATTATACTATATACTATATACTATATACTATATACTTATACTATATACTATATCTACTATTATACTATATACTATATATACTATATACTATACTATACTATATACTATATATACTATATACTTTATACTTAATACTTAATATTATAAATGCGAAAGTAACTCTGTCTGTCTGTCTGTCTGTCTGTCTGTCTGTCTATCTGTCTGTCTGTCTGTTACTCTTTCACGCCAAAACTACTGAACGGATTTAAATGAAATTTGCCATACAGATGATCTAGACCCTGAGAAAGGACATAGGGCTACTTTTTATTACTAAAAGGGGGTTGTAAGGGGTTAAAAGGGGGTAAAAAGTTACTTTTCCACGCGGACGAAGTCGCGGGCGGCCGCTAGTAGCATATAACTCGATACATGAAATAACCATACTTCACATCCTAGATCACGACCATTTAGATCGATAGTTCATACCATCGCATCATAGAAATCATAATATTATTATGCAACGTAGGGTGAAACTGGGGTAAACTGTTCATAAGTAAATTTTAATGTCTTGGAATCCATGCGGTTGGCCAAAATAGAAAGATAGGTTATGCTCGTTCATAGGCATAAAACGTACAGGGTGTATCGGTGAACATTAACAACCTCGTCTTCTGCCAATTCTTTTGAACAACATTGTCGAGACATGCCGCTTAGGCATGGTACATAGTTTAAAAAGTAAATAACCTTTTCTTGACGTCTTATAGCTCTTGACACTTTCATGCCTACCAAATATGTAAAATTTTGATTTTTTTTCGTAACGCTCAGACAGCAGACACAATGGAAAATCAATTGTTTTATGCCTTTTAAAAGGCTTATGGGCCTTACGACGTTAAAAAATGTCTTTTACCCCCTTAAAACAGGTCTTCTTCCTGTCCGCACAAACATTTTGATATTTCGGCGTACATTTTTTTGACGAAATGAACTAGTCATGCAACTATTGTATGAAATTGAAGTTTTTTATGCGAATTTTTTAACGAATTGTTATTGAACAATTTATTGTTATTCAGATGTGTGCTACAATACGCGGTTAAAGTTTTTTAAATTTAAATTTTACAGATATAATCTATCTAAGCTTCAATATTTTTAACTGACAAAATAAACACTAGGAAGTAATTCGGTATTTGACCTTAGAAATATGACTTAATATAAATGTAACTGCTTTTACTTAATAGAAATGCTATACCTATTTGCGAACCAAAATTTTGTCACTTAACAATTTTCATAGCTTGTTATCCATTCACCGGGTCTCCCCTACGCACATGTCATAGATTAATTTAGAGTTGTTTACCTGCTTATGTCACCTCCTTGGTACTGGAAGCCGCCGCGACCTCCCTTCACAGACTTGATGCTCTGGGTGTCAAGGTCGAATGCGTACGCGCAGCCCAGCACCGCGGCCCATATTAGCAGCCGCATGGTGTTCAACTGATGAATGAGCAAATCCTCTTATGATATTTTTTTATGTGATAGGTAGCAGACGAGCAGGCAGATCACCTGATCGTAAGCAATTGCCGCCGCCCATGGACACCTGCAACACCAGTGAAGTCAAAAGTGCGCTGCCAACCTTTTATCCCCTTCCCCCGGGTGGGCCTACGGTACCCTTACTCACTCGGCGGTATTCTGTGAGGCAGTGGTATCACTCCGGTCCAGGCGGCCCATTGATGCCGAAGCGTGGCTCTCCCACGCAACTTACTAGGACAACCAACAAGTCTAACACCAAAATAAAGCGCCATTTTTCAAATTCAGAAATCAATTATAGTTGTACCTACCTCTCCCCTTCCACGGGTGGGCCTCCGGTACCCTTCCTCACTCGGCGGTATTCTGTGAGGCAGTGGTATCACTCCGGTCCAGGCGGCCCATTTGATGCGAAGCGGTGGCTCTTCCACACAAGTTACTAGGACAACCAACAAGTCTAACACCAAAATAAAGCGCCATTTTTCAAATTCAGAAATCAATGGGTATTTGACTAATCCGATTTAGTAAAAAATATTGATACTCTATTCAAAATATGGTAAATAAGAACCAATGGCCACACATTTTCAGTTTAAAAATATAAATCTAGCTGGTTTTGTGAAGCATTGAAAGTTTCATGGGCAAGTCCATTTTTTAAAGTATAAAAATTAAAAAAAAAAAATTATATCATTGAACTACCCGTACATTTTTCATCAACTTTTATTATAAAACCATATACTTAAACGAAACATTTGATATAGCTACCATATAAAATTTACTAGACGCGCATACAGAAGGTTGAATCGTGACGTCACGATTCAATAGCCATTTGTATAGAGCGTTTTTTTGGGTTTGCCCAAAATACGTGCTCTTAAAGTTGTGATATCTCAGGTAATTCAAATGAGAATCAAGTGATTCTTTCAACGATGTTTCTTAAATTGAGGCGTCTTTTGATTAAACACATAAAAAAAAATTGTCAAATACCCAATTATAGTAGGGACCTACCTACTTTAAGGGGCTATACGAATGAATCTAGCGCCGCCAACCTATTTACACTGACTGTAGCGAAAATATGATATTTTTAAAGAAAATAAAACATTACAGACTTAGATCCAAGTTAATTGGATTTTTCAAGATGCAATACAATATTTCTAACACGCGACAAGTAACAATAATGTTAATTATTGCTAAAAACGGTCACTTTCAGCAATAATTGACATTATTGTTACTTGTCGCGTGTTTTATATATTTTGTATTGCATCTTGGAAAATTCAATTTACTTTTATCTTTTATTTTCGCCACAATCAGTGTAAATAGGTTGGCGGCGCTAGTTTCATTGGTGTAGCCCCTTAATGATACTGAAGGGATCATTTTTGCATCGCATCAAACGCATTCATCGAAGGGTTTAGCTCAATCTGTGTAAACTTCTCAGTAGTTAAATCCGGAACTTCTAATTTTTTTCAGACTTGATTATATGGTCTAATGAAGAATCCAAATTTGTGATCTCAAATGGCCTCTATTTCAGAAGCGTGCTTATTTTATTACCTTACTTTATTTTTAGGTAAATTTCTAAGTAACATGAACTTTATTAGATTTTTAATAATAATAAGGTTCGAAATTGTGTGGTTAATTGTGTGACTGATAGTATGTGGATGACTTACCTCAATATGACTAGTTCACTAAACGTCTGGTTGAGCACTGAGATTATATTTATTCCGACCCAGTGAGGTCGTTTGGCCTAATAACACAAACTTACTTTGGTTCCGTAGGTAAAAACAATATGAAATGTAATATTTTCAGTATTATGATCCATTTCTTCTAGTTCTCCTGGGTTAGCACTGCGAAGGTCGGACGGCAATCGTATATTAATTACGGGGTAAGTATTATATTACTTACCCCGTATAAGAACGGGATTAAGCCCAAGGATAGATAAATATTTTATCAAAATTGTGAACATTTGAAAATTATCAAATAATAAAAAATGCTACTTATACCCAAAGATACTATTCCACTCGGACGAAGCCGCTGGTAACAGCTAGTATTCTATGAAATTCAAACTGATATAATATTTATTTAATTTTTTTTTTCTATACAGCTTACCGAATGGCAGCCAAATGGCACTCAGCAGTGGATGGATGTGGGCTGACATGATGATGATGATGAATATTTTTTATATTTACCTTCTTACAAGAAACACCTAGAAGACGATCTTATTTACCTATCCTTTTTCCTCAATCGTGACCTCAGCCGAGGTTTTCTTATGCGTCTGCAGTACCCTGATTCCAGTTAACTAAGATGTCGTCATGTGTATCGGAAACAGTGATATAATGCAAACTGTTTTGCATATAATTTGATTAATTTTTTGTTTGACCACATACTGATAGGAGCCCGCGTTATGTTTTTATCGTTATTATTTTAGCTGCCTTTTTTGCTAATACTTAGTAGTTACTCTTAGGGTACAGAGCTTCGAGTGTTCGAAGAGTGTTCTTTATTGCATCCAAAAACCTCTGAAAGCAGTTTTAACCCCTTTTTGCACATTGACAACCAATAAACATTGGTTATCAATGTGGTATTGATCGTGACCAGTTTTATATCGATGGAATCGGATTTAATTCGATGGATCCGGATCTAATTCGATGAAATCCACCTTATACCTATCCATATACCAACTTACTTAGTCCGAAAGTTTTCTCGATCACTCAATCACTTGCGAAAAATCCGCTAGGTGGCGTAACTACTGTTAGACTGAGTTTCATTGATGGTATCGTGGATGATGATGATGCTTTGTATATGGACCTCAGTTTTACAGTACGCCATCTAGCGAATTTTACGCTATAGCCCCAATTACGAAGTTACGAGGTAAAGAGAAGTAACTAACTTCTTGCTTGATATTAGTTGAATTGGTCGCTCTAGTCGAAACCGGCCGCTAAAAATCACTTTTTTTGGCAGCTTTATGTATGAAATGTGCAAATCTTAATAATAGCAAATAGGATGTTTCACAACACGATAATGGATTGTTATAACAGCACCCACGCGTTGACCTCAGGCTATCTGGATGCAGCTTCCATATTATGCGAGTAGTAGGTACCTACTTAGAAATTAATCAAGTAAATATCTAACGACGATTTAATTATCTTACAGCAACACAAACATAGGCTCTTAAGTAAGTTTATTAAGGGCCTTATTTAATAGGTCAGGAAAAAAATCTATCTAACTTAACGTACCCAATCATGACAGCCAGCAAAAAATAATAGACTCATTCTTAAGGCACCAATAACATTTTGCTGATTCACGAATGTTTTTGCTATCAGTAATGATTTTTTAATAATTCTATACTAAATACATAACAATACGTCTTATAAGAGTGGATCATTAAGTACCGAACACGAGATCTCGGGATCCCAGGTCGATTATTTCGTTTCCGGTAACATACTTTGGTATTGATGCGAATATTTCGAAATAGCTCGGGTTTTGATTTCGCATAGGCAGTGTGGTGATAGCCTAATCCATCATAGGATTACTTGATTTCTATGATGGAGGCGTTGCCTTGCAGTGGTACAGTATAGGAAATACTGATACTTTTTTTTTTTTTAAGAACTTTTAAAGAAAGTTTATAGGAAAGGTTTTATCTTTACTACGAGTAGAACACCGTAGCTGGCAAATACTTAAGTACCTAATTGTTAATTAAGTAGGAACCTGTACCTACCTACGTTTTATGTAATTATTTGTATAAAAATGTTCTTAATGTTACCTGATAGCAAACATTAGCAATTCGTTGTATAATAAATGATTCGTAATTAATTTTATCGTAGGAACTAATTATATCAGGGCATCCGTTTGCTCGTCTGCCATAGATAGATATCACATAAAAGAACTGATTGACATTAAATTTTATTAAAAAAGGTAAGCGTGCTTGTTTTTCAAACTTTCAATAATACTCGTAATTGCACAGTGGGTTTTTTCCGTAATTTGTCGGCATATTTTTCTGAGATAAAATAAATAACGCCAATGATTTTTATTTTTATTACATTTCTACTCTTAACCTAAATTAAATATCGACAAAAAATTAATAAGTGTTCTTATAAAAAGTCTTTGGCAAACAATGAATACTCCTTGTTGTAAAATTAGATTTCTGCAAACAGCGCCATCTACATTTTAGCTGAGAACTACCGATGTTGACTGTAAAAGAGTGCATTATCAATGTTGCACTGGTCATAATTCCGTCACAGCTTCTCCGTTCAGATTCATGATCTCTATGGCGTGTTCTGAAGGTGGTCTCCAACAAGGAATCTCAGCATACAAAGGTTCAGACGTAGTATTATCAATGACGTCAAGTTTTGCCTCGCATTTCAACGCCTCAATAGCAGACTCCGTGAGCGATGCGCGCTGTAAACGAAGTTGCTCGCTTGTTTCGCTAGATGGCGTTATTAGACATTGTGCGGGCTGTGGTCCAAATTCGTGGCTTCTCCGTGGCAAGTGGTCATAGTGACATTCCAAAATGCCTATAAATTAATTACAAATTTAAATTATTGTTATACCTACTTACCTATGTACTTAAGAATTTTTTTTGTGTTTATACAAGGCACAAACCTCTGAAGTTTTCCAGCATTATAGGTGAAATAGTTTGCACCACTACGGGCCTCATAAATTGTTTTAAATTTCGGTCCAAAGTCGAAATTGGCTGATAGTGGCATTTTTCTAAATTTGGTGGGTCTGAAAATGAAAAAAAAAACAAATAAAAACAAAAGAAGTCGTGGCCCATGAGGGGATCGAACCCGCGACCTTCGCGTTATTAGCACGACGCTCTAACCAACTGAGCTAATGGGCCGATGTGTCATGGGGCGAAATTGTATATTATATCGTATTCTTACCTGGCAATGGTGTGTGGAAGATACTCCTCACATAAGGGGGTGGCACGTCATTGTTATCAATCATGACTTGCATTCTGATATCATTAACTTTCCTCACATCTTCGTACCTTGGCCGTTTGCATCTCTCTATCATCACAATAATCACCGCTACAGTGATGACAGCCATCATCACTCCTCCAGCTATACTTATCACTGATATCAGATCAACTGACGTTCTCTCTGTCCCTTTCTCGCTCATTACAGCTGTAATATGCTCCGGCTCTGTCAAAATATGAAACGTCTCTTCATCTTGTGGTTTTTCAGTGGTTACTGTGGTATTAGTTTTAGTGTTAGCAGACTTTGCGATTACTTTCGTGCCGTTAGTTCTATCTACTTCTTTTCTAGTTTTCATAACAACAGTCGTCACTTTAGTTTCATTTCCGTAATCTTTTACATTTCCATTGTAATCCTGGTTTTTATTCAAAGGGACCATTGTTATAGCTTTCTCGGTTGTTGCAATTGGTTTTGATGTTTTGGCAACAGTTACGTGTCGTCGCGGAGACGGCGTTAAGTTAGTTGAAGGGATAGTGATCGTCGTTAGGGAGTTAGAAGAGTTCAGTTTTGTCGTGACTGCATTCGTCGTGCGTGTCATGCTGTTAGTTTTTTTATTTACTAAGACAGATTTTGTGGATGGCAACCCAATTGTAGTCGATGTAGAAGTTGGTGCTGTGGACATAGTACTTGTCGATGTACTGAGATGTGGTGCTGTGGGTACACTTTTGATGGTTGGAGCGCTTAATGTTGTGGTAAAATGGACGCTTTTCAATGATGTATTGTTGTACGGTTTTGTTGATGGAATCGCTGTCGAAGTTTGGACTGACATCGGTTTTGTAATCCCATCAGACTTACTGTAAGATCTTACCGCTGTAGTGTTCTTATGAGACAGATATGACGCGGTCGTCAGAGCAATTTTTTTGAATGTTGCGTAAGACACTGATGTAGGTATTATTGATACTATTATTGTCTTGGGCGTCGTGTTAGGTAGTAGTTCAATTTTAGTAGCATTTTTATATTTAACTGAAGCGTCGTGGATCACTTTCGCTTTTATTTCTGTAACGGGAGATTCACCTTTTTGGGCTGGTCTTATCCATATTTCTTTTGGCTTGAATTTTATTGTGGTTGGGAAAAATCTGATTGTTGTTTCTGCCTTTTTCGTAGTTTCTTTTGTTGTACTTGTAGTTTGTACCTCTTTTATTGTTATAGGTATAGTGATTTTAATCGCTTCCGTTGTAGTCGATTCTGTAGTTGGTTTCTTCTCCACTTTGAATGTTGGTATTGGCTTAAGGGTTGTTCTTACAGTTGTAGTTGTAGATTGCGTTGTCGCAGATGTCAATTCATTTGGGTAAGTACTTTTCTTTGTCACAGGTACTTCTGTTCTGTTATAAATCGCACTGTTTTCAATTATGCTTTGAGTTGTTTCTTCTGTGAAGGTTCCAAAGGTCGTTTGTTCAACTTGAGGCGTTGATTTTCTATAAGTACTTGTTAGTTTTGGTATTGGTGTCGTAGCTGCCGTTTTTAATTCTGTCTTTTTCTTGCCAGCTGATAGGATCTGTGGCTTTATAGTAATAATTTTTGGAGTGGTTACTGTTATGGTGGTCGGTAGAGTTGTAGGGAGCATAGTAGTCGGTGCTACCGTACTAGTAGTACTTGTGGAGGTAGTAAGAAGCGTAAATGCCGTGGTGGAAGGAGTAGAAGGTTTAGTAGCAGCTTTGGAAGTAGTTAGTAAGTCTGCTGCTATTGTGGTTGACGTTGTCGTGGTCGACAGGGTCTCGCAACTGAAACATGAAAGAAACATACGGATTTATTCTGTCATTGAGTTTATTCATGTTAAGATATCTTATTCATTAACTTTGGTAAAATTAGGTTGGTTTCCGAAGGATTCATCTACGGAATATAAGAAAAGGAACCTGACAGATGCGTAGATAATGTTTATGTGTCTGATTAAGAAAGTAAGTGAATGTTTCGGCTCGACCGGAGTGATACCACCGGCTTCACAGAAGACCTTCGCAGCGTCTACCTGCGCTGTGTTAGGTCAAGTGAGTGAAGGTACCGAAGGCCCAATTGTGGAGAAGGGGGTTAAAGGTTGGCAGCGCACTTGTGACTACTTTGACTCTACTGACGTTGCAGGTGTCTATCAGCGGCGGAAATCGCAAACCATCAGGTGATCCGTCTGCTCGTCTGCCCAACTAACCTATCACTTAAAAGAATACTTTCCTTAGCGTTTCCGTCAAAGTAGATATTAAATAGTAAAGAATCTGAGTAGTATAAACAAATGCGGGCACGCACCTCTCACCTTGCCATCCATTGTGGCAGACGCACTCCCCGGTGACCGGAGAGCAGGCGCCGTGCCCCGAGCAGTCTTGGCAGTCATGCACGCAGTTCGGTCCCCATCGATTTGGCTGACAATCTGGAAATATTTTTATTGATGGTTACTTTCATTTTATAATCAAACTGCATCACTCAAAGACGTTAATTAAACCCTAATTGTCACTCAAGTAAAAATGTTGACCCTTATTTTAATATAGCCATACATAAAGCCTATCCATAATTTAGATAATGAGCATTAAGGTTAAATGACGTTTCGAAGTGCGGCAGTTAGTAAATATACCAGGGGGAATATAAAAATGGGAAAAACCACATAAAACAAAAACATGTTGCAAATAAAAGCTTTATAGTTCTAAGTAGATCTATTTTAAGTAAATCTACTTTATAGTTAGTTTTATCATTCTTCTGATTCAATCGCACCAGTAGTTTCGGAGATTAGCGCGTTCAAACAAACAAACAAACAAACAAACAAACAAACAAACAAACAAACTCTTCAGCTTATTATATTAGTATAGATTTATCATTCTTCTGATTCCGCATTTATACAGGCAAGTATAAAATCTGAGTTCAAAAAACAAGTGAATACCTTCAGAACATCCTGGTCCTGTCTTTCCGTTGGGGCAAATGGGTACGCAGGAGACATCCCTCATCTTGTACCCCGGACAACACACCGCCACCTCGGCTGTGCGTTCCTCAGTCTGGAAGGTTCATGAAAACATGATAAAATAAATGCGCAGGAACATGATAAAACCTATGAAGCTACGTACAAAGAGCAATAAGTCCTGCCGGTTTGTATTTAGGGACGGAAAACCACTTAGGGACTCTATCAATGGTAAGGTAAAAACATAGATTTCTCTATTACTTAAAACTTAATTTTACGATAGACACGCGTTTGACCTCGACCACACCTGGTGTTAAGTGAAGATGAGGTCTAAGGTGTGAATAGCCTATTTACTATTTGCCTTAAAGAGGTCCAGGTTATATTGTTCAGGAAAAGTGAGTTCCATTCCTTGCTTGTTCGTATCAATAAGGAGTGCGAATGGCTACGTACGTACCTACGTACTGTGTTACGTAGATAGATTGAATATTCGCTCATATAATCTCTAGATATATAATTTCACACTAAATCGTCCAAAAAGTGATGCCAACACCGCTGATATTAGTAGTTACAACTACAGATCGTTTGAATTCTGAAAACGCTATCACTACATCCTATTTTCGATTCCTTAATTCCTAATAACATATGTAGTAGTTTATTGGCTTTAGAGATACGAAATTGCCAAATAACGCTCATCAGAGCATTCCCTCTTCATCTAGGGTTTATATGATGGAAGTATCAATGTTATATTACTATGTAGTATGTAGCTCAAGACCTATTGAAGACTAATTATATTATAATCATCCGTCCAGAATGCAACAACAGTCATAATTATTGCACAAGTGACAGTACGTCGGCGAATGGTCTCGTTTTTCTCAAGGATACTCCTAGCAGATCCGAGAATTCCACTTAGAATGCATTCGATAGAAATTACTTTAATGACGGTTGACATGGAAACTTGCTAAATCACTATTTAAATGTGTAATTTGCACATTACCCTTGATATAGTCGTACAGGAGTTATTAAGTGACCATTCTGGTTCTAGAGGTATGTTTGCAACTGGCTTTGTTCTTTGTTTAAGTATAGACTTAAGCTAGCGCCCCGTTGGTCTTGTGGTTTAAAAGTACCGGGCCGTGATATCGGGTCGAGCAAAAAGTATGTTTCGTATTTTAAAACATAGCTCGGATTTGTGATCACCAATCCGCATTAGGCAAGCGTTCTCTATCTTCTATCTATACTATTTATATAGAGGTTAATCTCATATTCCACGCCAGGGCTTAAGGTAAACCGAAAACACGAAACACTTGCGTGATACAATCAACGTCCAGCGCCATCTATTGGCAGACAGTGGAACTACTGTCCCGAAGCAAAGTGAGGGCGGGCCACATAGTACCATTATAAAAAAACATAAGAAAGCTGCCAACCTCTAGTTTGGTGAGCTCCTTCATCTCCGTACTCCACCTGGAGCACCTCGGGGGCATGGAGAAGCACCACTCGTAGGTGCGCACGGACATCGGCGCTCGGTACTTGATCCTCTTGGTTATATTGTACCTGGAACCATGCGGCACAGACATAAGCTAAAGGGCAGAGTCATCATCTGTCTTCTATCTATTAAAAAATTAATTCTATAGACAACGACAACACTTATTGATCAACAGAATAGGAAGGCATGTCATGTTCTTAACCACTAAGCTTCCATCACTAAGATACATTAGGTTAGGTAGTAGTAGGTATACGGTAGGTAGTTGGTCTAGAACCAACTTTTGACAGAAATCGTAGCGTATAACGTAAGGAGAACTAAAATTTACCGCACAAACATCAGAAAGAATCGCAACGCAGGCTCCCGTCATAAGATTAAACAACTAATGTATCCAATACAGGAATGGCACGATACAATACGACTCAGCGAAGATTTTTCGTGCTAAGTAATAAGCTAAGTGGGCACCATACAATTTCTTGAAATTGAAAAGTCCGTGCTGGACCTACAGGTCAGGTCAGAGTACTAAATTTGGTAACCAGTAACTTTGTTCACTTGTCCTGGAAATTGGATAGGGCGAGCCAACAAAAGCACAATAGCCATTTCGTAAAAACAGAAAATGAAATAAATCTTCCACCTGACATCCTTGTAGATTTAGAAACTTGGCTCTACTTGAGATCTGATAACTTTTCATAGTGCGAGCCAAGTAGTCTCGTACTAAGGAACAACGAAACTTTAGTGGAATTACTTCATGCATGAATGCCGCAATGTCTGCGAGTACGGCGCCGCCCCCCAGACCATGGCCCACCTTCTGGCATACCCTCTGTGCCGCTATAGCAGCACGTATGATGACCCCCGCTAGGGCCACCGACAGCTCAGTACGAGTGGCGAAGTATTGGGCTGACAAAATATAGCTTTATCGCCCTCAACTCGATAAGAAGAAGATGCATGAACGAAACTTCTCATTGATGTTCTATCGGAATCTAGTCCATATGAACATTTCTTCACTACACGGACAGATCAAACATTCGTGTGACAAATACTTGTGTCTCTTCAGTGTCTGGGTGTTAATATATTATGTATTTAAGTATTATATTTATTTTCCTCTGTTGTCTGATATATTATTTGAAACAAGTACAGAGTCAGATCAATGTATGACATGTATGAATTTATAAACATCTGTTGCAGTTGTTTTGTGTTTTAAAATTTTGATCATTGTAAAGTATGTTTTCATTGAATAAAATATTTACTTACTTACTTACTTTGTATATGAAGATAATGATGAAAAAGTACCTAATGATTGCGAAATGGAGCGATGAAAAAGTCTAATGCCAGAAGTTCGCGCTTGTGTTACATAAACAACGGTAAAGCAAGCAAGTAATGGGATAAACACTAGCGATTGACATTTAAAAAGGTCACTACGTTTTGTTAAGAAATGGAGCTGGTCGTTTCAAGAACCAGTATACATACTAATATTATAAATGCGAAAGTAACTCTGTCTGTCTGTCTGTCTGCTACTCTTTCACGCCAAAACTACTCAACGGATTTAAATGAAATTTGGTATACAGATAATCTAGACCCTGAGAAAGGACATAGGCTACTTTTTATTGCAAAAAGGGGGTTGTAAGGGGTTGAAAGGGGGGTAAAAAGTTACTTTTCCACGCGGACGAAGTCGCGGGTGGCCGCTAGTACCTACATAAGTAAAGGCGTAAGAAAGGGCTGTGACCTATCACCTACGCTGTTTCTTCTGCACATCAACGATTTACTCCATAATAGCGGCATCCATTGCTATAGAGATAACAACACGGACAATTCCTGGTAAAAGGATTAATTATAAATATCTAACAGTGGAAAAGCCACGCTTCGGCATGAATGGGCCGGCATCGGAGCGCAGTAAATACCACGTCCTCAAGAAAACCGGCGTGAAGCAGTGCTCAATTTTGACACTACTGGTGTCCATGGACGGCAGCAGTTGCTTACCATCAGGCGATCCTTCTGCTCGTTACCAATACGACAAAAAAAGATCCACCTAACAGTGTAAAAAGAAAATAGACACAACCACGAAACTTTACTCTTTTGGGAATAAAACCTTCGAAAACATCCATTCTTGTTAGTTGTTACCCTTTTGTTCTTTTTAGCCTTTTATTTTTTTCGGAAACAAAAGGCGAGGAGAGAATATTTTAACGCCAGGATTGTAGCCAGAGGGAAGATGTGATCTTTGGTCATCCCTTAGGGAGGCTAAGATAAGGAAAGGAATTTATTTGACATGTTTTTAGGTCCTATAGTATAATTTCGCAACAGTCACTTTGATTTGGACTCTGCCTCGTTTGCTTGCGATGTTTTTCGCTAAGCAAATGACGGTGACGAAGAAGCCCAATCGGGGGAAAAGGGGGTTAAAGATTGGTAGCACACTTGTTTCCACTGGAGTTATGGGCAGATACCTATGACTTAAAATAGCTTAATTGAGTACTTGATTAATCGATGGTGACTCAATGGATAGGAACGCACCTTTTTACGAGCGGTCCTAGTTTGAAATCGAGCATGCACCTCTGGAGTTTTCAAATCTCTGTGCGTATATTTACCATTCGCTCGCCGGTGAGGGAAAACATCGTAAGGAAAGCTGCACGATTCAGATAGTTTCTGAAACGTGTAATTATGATTCAGTTGGTCTGGTAGTTCGATCAAATATAATACTGAAATACATATATTACACCTAGATTATGAACTAACACAACTTATCATCACGCGAATGTTTGTCCAGGGCGCAACTTTTGGCGTATGAGACAGGGTCACTACCATTTGGTATGGCACCATCTGGTCAGTCAAAGTATTCCCAGCCATCAAAGTATACAAAAGTATAAATTGAGTACTTACTTTTGTTTCACCATGCATACATTTGGGCCGCTCAGCGCCAAGACCTCCGCCACTAGGCTGGCCCCCACCACAAGCCATAGCCAAGTCCTGAACTTCCACAAACACTTCACAGAGATCTTCATGGTCACTCACTGCCAATCCATCGTCTTTGCCGTCGGTTATCGTCTTTGCAACATTGTTTATTGTCACTGCACTTGCATTTTTGAGGTTTACGTTTAAATCGAGTTCTTAATCGATTTACTGTAAATGATCGAATGCACTTTTAAGGTGTTTTTGTTTATTGGGTTATGGAGACAGTGGTTAAAGGTGCAGTTTTTTCATGATTCTTTTCTTTTGCATATTCAAATGCCGTTAAATTTTAAGAGATGCTAACATTGTGCTATCGCTGTACACCGTTAAATTTTAGTCGTTTTAATCCCGAAGTCCTCATAATAGATAATACGTATAAAGTCCCTTTAGCATGTTCGATTTTAGAACCTGCCCCTTAGGTAGGTATACCAAAAAAATATTCTTTCAGATTTTTGCTTATTTTGATGATATAAATACGAGTGCTTGGTACAGGCGCTTTATTCGTGTTACCTGATATAGGGCTTCGGGATTAAAACGATTAAAATTAACGGTGTATAAGTCATTTTAATAATAGAGAAAACGATATATTTGGCCAGATCTCAATGTTAAGCAGCGTTGAGATTGCTTAGTCAACTATTTTTGGAAAATTTTGGATCGGGCGAATTTGAAGATTGGAAGACTATCCAAATTGCTTGATATATTACTAATTTCTAAGGGTGTATTGAGAAGTAGATGTGTATAAAAAGCCCCCAGTAAATACTTATCAGCTAAAGTGCCATAACTAGATGACAATTACGATACTTATAACCCTCCAACACTCCCCTCTTGTGGGAGAGAGGACACACGATTCAACTGTATAGTTTTATATAATACCACCATATGGGTGAATGGACCTTATGACGGTTTTAATTAAAGCTTTCGAGTTAATTTGGCTGGTAACGGGTTTGGTTTGCTTTGTTTGCGAGGAAAATTGAATTTAGGAAATGTTATGATTGCATTACGACCGTTAGGGAAGTTGTTAAGGGTGATTCTGTTTGGGTATATTCTGTAAAATTAATGGAAATTAGAATTCGAGGATCGGTTTATGAATTGTCAAATAGGTACTTCAGCAGTGGCATTCCCGCTTGGGTCCAAAACCACCACCACGAGTATGCTTAGAGTCTTAGATAAAAATATGGTAAACGAGGTATGGTTAAGCTAAACTAATATTAAATATGTTTTTAAATAAACTTTTTAAAATGATACAAGACGACACAACCGACTTAACGCTAACGAATTTTCAAAATTCGTTAAACATTAATTATTGATCTTCAGAATGGCTGGTAGAAGACCTGGTTGATGGATTGTAAATATTCACAGATACACCCTGTAGGTATACATAATTAGACATTACAATACAAGTGTTTATTACTAGTCTTGAATACCATAATAAACTCCTATGAATGAAGGAAAGACACTGACAACAATGTGTTCCCGCGTCGCGCACTGCGCTTGCGCGTCAATTCCGCGCAGGATGCGCCGATTGGCGCACACTGCTTTATCAGTGCCGACGACCTCACGAAAGCTGCGCGCGCGACGACGCGTGATTAGGCGTGACGTGATGATTGTATTTGTATCCTATTGGTACGTATTCACACTATTGAATAGGGTTGAGAATTTTCTGATTGATGAATCAAAGAACCTGTCAGTAATTGAAACATCGGTGAAATAATGACTCTTGAGGTATGTATGACATTTTGAAATTGACACCTACCTACTTAATTAGATTTTCTTAAAATGTTCCATGTATAAAGCACACGGATAATTCGTTGCTGAACTGAGGGTACTGGAGGCCCAATTGGGGGGTTAAAGTTTGGCATCGAATTTGGGACTCTACTAGTATTGCAGGTGTGTATAATGGGCGGCGGCAATCGCTAACCATCAGAAAATCAGTCTGGCTACTATTATATTTTGTTATATAATAGTTTAGTTAGTTTTTATGAATCTCGAAAGAACTCCATTTTAAGAAGAAAAGCCGGTAAAGCTATGTATCCTATCTGTAATGATAGTTCGTAAGTTAGAATGTTGGAATTATTAAAAAAAAATAGAAAACTTCCTCACTAGAGGTGTTGGAGGATATTATAGGACAAGAGGATATTCTAGGACAAGAATAGACAAAGATTACTAACGAGCAATTCCTCTCGAATTTCTTTTAAAACCCCAAAATCCCCTTTCCAAAATCGAAAAATGAACTTCTCGATAGACAGCAGGTATGGTCCCAAATATGGTCTATTGTGCTACAATCAATCATTGACGGTCCATAAACGGGCCCATGTTTTGTCAGCGCGCGGTTACCCCAATAGCCGCGGTGCCTGCAACGAGGCTCTTCCGCCCGTCAATTACAATTATATTGCGCTATAAAATATATTGGAGCTAGTCACAGAGTTCCTCTCGCAAGTTTGGAAGTTTGTATGGGTAGGTGGATCAATTTTGGATATTAACCGTTTTAGTACCATATTTGGTACTTATTGTATTGTCATCTTTAGGTGTCCTACCGGCTTATGTGCACATGGTTTGTAAAATGTGCCTGAGTTGCAATTTGGTGTAGGTATGATTGTTTATTTGATAGAAACCTACGCAAATATATTATTACAATTCTGAGGTGCGTCTCGGATTTGAACGTACGATCTCCCGATTAGAACTCGCACCTGTTTGGCAACAATAGGTATTAAAAAATTGGCCAATTTTCATATTGAAAGTGTTTTTTTTAAATAGGTTGGTACATCCCTGTTTTAGGTAATATTTGTCTTAATAGCGAGACAAGGCTTTGAGCATAAAGAGTAAACAGATTATTTTTGTCGAAATAAAATAAACTAAAAGAGAGGTGTAATAATGGTAAGAAAACAACTCAAATTTTGAGTTTCGATAGTATGCGTACGTAGGGACAGAGGAAAATCCTGATTTACGATTTATGAAGTATTAAAAAAAACTGCTGTACCTACTAGATTTCATTGAAACCAATTTTTAATGTAAGTAAAAATCAATGGAATGCACATTTAATTGCATCGGAAGAGACAAATTGCGCAGAACTATTGTGTCTGATGTTTATCTAAATAGATCGCAGTATCCTCATTGTACAACTGTGCCACAATCTTATCTAAATTCAATTACCTAACGAGTCGGGAGCAGCGGAATTATTTATTTATCTCAGCAGATTGTCGTCTTATTTATCGTACCCGTTAATTATTTAACGGAACCAGGCCGGGAGACATACACATAAGTATATGAGTCCAATTTTATTGATATTGATACAGGGTGTATCTGTGAACATTTATATCCCTTTAATCTAGTCTTCTATCAACCATCTGACACAGATTTGTTCTACGACCTGTGAAAATTCGTCTAAATTTTTTCGACTGCCCATACGAAACGAAACAATTCACGTGACCAATTTAGTATAAAAAGTATTATTTGGGCGAATGCGCAAAAGTCATAGAAGAATAGCTGTTGTTCAGAGTGGATGGTAGAAGATGTGATTAAAGGGATGTAAAATTGTACAGACATTGTACCGGTACACCCAAAATAGTGTTCTGCAAAATTGTCAGAAGCAGGAAATTACAATCGTCCAGTCTCAACTTACAAACCAATCTTAAATTCACACGTGTTTTGTCGAGTGAGTGAAGGTACGACAGGTGAATCAACTGATGCTAATCGCTTACCATCAGGTGATTCGCCCGCTCGTCGGCCACCTATCACATAAAAAAAAATTCACAATGCAGTACTTTCCTCCCAACACTCTACGGCCTAATAACCGAAATATAACAATGTATAATCCGACAGTTAACGGGGCATCTGCTATTCCAGTCAAGTGGCTCGGCGTTTAATTGGCTTGATGAGTCCCCCATGCACTCGCATGACGAGTATATTCGGGAGTGCTCTAATAAATATGGTTCAGAGATGTTATAATACGGGGCAAAGTGCTCCCATTTTGAACCGTATTATAACATCTCTGAACTGTATTTATTAGACCACCCCCAAGGTCCAATACTTGTGAAGTGGCAGTGGGCTGGTCACATTAGCCGCAGAACTGACAACCGTTGGAGCCGTAAAGTCCTTGAGTGGAGACCGCGACTCGGTAAGCGTAGTGTTGGACGCCCTGCGACAAGATGGGATGATGATATTCGAAGGCTGGCTGGTGTGGGCTGGATGAGAGTGGCCGAAAATCGGGAGCGATGGCGTGCATTAGGGGAGACCTATGTCCAGCAGTGGACGAGTGTGGGTTGCTGATGACAATACTTGTCATGCGAGTGCATGAATGGACCGGCTCGACCGGTGTAATACCACGGCCTCGCAGAAGAGCAGCGTTAAGCAACGCCTGCGCTGTGTGTCGTAGAGTGAGTGAGGGTATCGTCCCGATTAGGGGAAAGGAGGTTAAAGTTTGGCAGTGCACTTGTGACTCTACTGGTGTTACAGGTGTCTATGGGCGGCGGAAATCGCTTACCTATCAAGTGATCCATCTGCTCGTCTGCCACTTATCACATAAAAAATACCATCTAAAATTTTTATACGGTTCAAAGTGAAAAATGACCTACTTTAATAGACACTGAGGTTTGAAATATCTTTGTACCTATTCCTTTACAAAATCCATTTAATTTTGATCTAAGTAAGTCCGGACTGTAGCGTGCGAAAAACGGCCTAAATGACGTAATATTAGACTTGTATAGGCTTACCAGAGCCGACCATGTTCCTGACATAATGCCACCAAAGGTGCCCAATAATACAGTTTCTTTGACAACAAAAAATAATGAGTTCTTTTTACCTCAAACGATGCCCATTGGAATGAGGAAAAATAAACATTGTTTGGTACAGGAAAAGCTGTGCTTATCCCTTTTAACAGCCAATCCAAACGACGTCGTTACGAGGTTTAGTCCTTACTGTGAAAAGGGTATTTTACCTTTATTTTCTTTGCAAATTCAAGCGTTTTTTTTTATCTATCTTCTTCTTATCCTTGTGTTTTCCCCCTTAAGGTGGGGTTGGTTCTTCTAATCTTTTCGCGCCAGGACGTTTAATCAATTAGGTAGCTTGGACACTGATGTGTTTTTGAAAGGCCTGATAGGGAGCAGTTTGGTAGTTTGGGACCCTGTTTCATACGACAAAAAAGCTGGGTACGAACCTAATGTAAACAAACAATATACATTATTAGCACAGTTGATTCTGGGTTTTAAAGTAGGTATATTTCTTAAGACACGTCTGGTGTAATATTGTCATTTAATTGTATTTAAAATGCAGTAAGTGAGATAGTGCCGATACATAATAATGTTTAAAAATAAGAAATTCCGTAAACACAAACTAGATAGGTAAATATTTTGAAACTATCAATTCAGTGGTGGGTAATCAGCCGATTAAAAGGCAGATATTTTTTCCTAGCTTATCAAGGGTTTATCAGATTAATTATACCATTAATGTTGTAATTGACGATAAAAATAACGAGACGAGTAAAATTTTACATACGCATAGATAGTTTTATACGCTTTGTATTTAGATATTGATAAAATGAGACAATTATTTTTTCTACACCTAGGTATAGGCGAAATGAAAAATAACTTTAAATGCAGTTTTGTTGCAAACGATAAAACAATGTTTGCTCAAATAACAAAATGTGCCATCGTTTTCCTCCCAGTATTCAATGTTTTTCTTACCGTATGGCGTGAAAAACCATCCCTTATATTTTTTATGTTAACTGCAACTCAACTCAATTTTTCAAATTTTCCAAGGCATATAAATTTTTAATGCTGATTATATTGGCAATCTGAACATCCCCGTGTTATTTATTCAAGTTCCCAGGGGGATGTAAGGGTGTGAAATGTTATTTTACCCTGATTTCCTTAGCAGTAGATGGTAAAAGGTTGTGCACATAAAACGTAAATATTTAAATGGATTCTGAGATGTATGTAGCAGCTATTCATACCGGAAATCGGTATTCCGATTTCAGTCAAAATACAAAGCTACTTTTATCAACATTTTTAAAATTGTCATTACATTTTAATGCATAATATTTAGAATAAACTAACTCAAATTGTTGTCACATTTGATATTAGAATAAACTGGCTTTTTACAGCGTAATCTACATAATTATAATGTTGTAAATAAAAGTGACCTATCCCCAAGTGATTACGCGTGGTGATTAGGCCTAATCCCATCATAGTAGCACTTTCATAAGTACAACATCATAGAAAGCTATGTTTGTATCTATACAAATTATAAAACCACAAGGCTTATATGTTACCCGAAAAGACGAAACACTGGCGTGATGGAATCTACACCCAGCGCCATCTATTGGCAAAAATTGGAACTATTAACAAAATTAGGCGGTAGGATTATAAGATCCAGTTACGAGTCGCGTATCTGCTTGCATACAAGTGAACCGCTTTCATACAGCTACGTAATCACAGGTTGTTTGCTTCTAATTTATAATTTGATGGTATTTGCCCTTTATCAAGGGATAAGCGTAATCAAAGCCATTTATTTTATTTATTCAAATACGTAGCAGAGAGGTAATTAATGGGTTTACAAAATAAATTGCTTTCGTAACAAGGGTAATAAATAAAGGGCCTAGGTATACGAGACGGGCCAATTATTCACCGTGATCCCTCTGACCACGGTTGCTAGGTACTAAAGTCAAAATTAGGTCAACTAGGACCAGAGGTCAATAGCAAACGGTCATATTCATTATTACTTTGTTGTATGTCATAATTTTTTTTTATATACTAGAGGCGGCAAACGAGCAGGGGGTCACCTGCTGGTAAGTAATCACCGCTGCCCATGTAATTGAGCACAGCGCCATCTATTGGTTCGTTTCTGAATTACGGTTCCGAAGCGAAGTGAGGGCGGGCCACTAGTATGTCATAAATGGCAGATAAGCAGATGTATCACCTGATGGTAAGCGATTAACGCAGCCCATTGAAACCGGTAACACCAGAGGAGACCCAAGTACATTGCCAACTTTTAAAGTACCCTTACTCACTGGGCGGGACATATCGCAAGCGCCGCTTCACGCATGTTTTCTGTAAGGCTGTGGTATCACTCTGGTCGAACCAGCCCATTCTTGCCAAAGAGCCTTTCTTATCTCTATAAAATGCAATACCTATTTGGTATCGATACCAACAATAGTTCGTATCGATTGGTATATTATGTTAAAATAAACTAAATTAAAGTTATAAAAAGTATTGCACCCATTTCCCTATCGATACTGTTGTTGGTATCGATACCTAGTATTGCATTCGGCAATATTATCGATATTCTGAATAGTTTTCGATGTCAACTATTGATAGTTCAGCAACACTATGACAATGAGATGACTGCCGTCTGACCTTCGCAACCCTTAGACAGAGAAACCAGACCAACTGGATCATAATGGACCGTTAAAAAGTTAATGACGTAAAAAGTTTCGTTACGATGAAACTGATTGTGTAATATCGAGTACTTCGGAGTCAAAGAACTGCAATCGCAAGTGCCCACACGCTTATCGATAAGGTTCGGGAGATTCGCCGAAAACGTCACTGCATCATTTCCTCCCGATTTTTGATAAAACGACATTAAACCTTTAATTAAAATTTAAAAAAACTTTGTAGACCGTTTTGTTTAATGACGTTCTAATGATGCGCTACGAAACTATGTAAAAATAAGTAGTTAAATATTAAATTGACAAAACATCACATATTTTATTATCCTTGTCCCTTATTTTTACGAGAGAAACTGGGAACTGGTTATCAAAAATCTTATGCTGCTGCGAGATTCGAACCCGTGACCCTAGGTGTTTAAACTGCGCTATTGGAATAATTATTAATTATGTCCAATTAGATCAAAAAGTGCAATATTATAAAATAAGGTACCTACATGGTACAAATCTGTCCCGTTACAAACTATGTTAATGACCATGAAAGGTTAAAACAATAAATATAGTTCTATTCTGTTTTGGCCGAAAAATAACGTTAAGAAGGTGGAGTTGCACTGCAGTTTTCTTAGAATGTTGCTACATCGGCTAAAACAGACGTCTTGCGTTGTAAATAGGCAAGCCAAATTATACACATCGACAGTTAACAACTAACTATTCGCACCGGTTATTTTTTGATAAAGTTTGTTTTTCTCTTGACTAGCAAAACATCCTGCTCTTTAGTTGAATCATTTTAACCACTGCACCATTAGACTAAAAATACCAAAGTGCTTTTACCCAAATATCGGCAGCCGTCAATCAAAAATGGAACTTATCACTCACGCCAAAAATTCGCACTACACTACACTAAACTGTATTTGAAGTACCAGGCTCTCAGATCCGCCAGGAGCACATCTGCCGTCGCAGGCGGCCGCCGCTCGACTGTCCCGGCTCCCGTATCCCGGTCCTGCATGCCTGGACTGAACTTTGACTCGGGAATAACTAGACGGGATATTACACTCATTAGCTCAGAGAATTTTGAACTTTGCCGCAGTTTTTTTCAATTGTTCGGAACGAGCAATGGACTCTCTAAGTTGCGTACGAGTTTAATCATTGAGATATAAAACTAGGACGCGCAATTAATCTTTTAATTTGTTTTTAGTGGCAAATAAAACCTGATGCAAATGATCCATTCTATCAACTGCGACCTAATTACAGTTTATATAATGGGAAGTAGATTATTCAAAACCAGCTAATTCTTCTATGACTGGATGTATGAAAGAAGAAAACTTGCTAACTCCAAATTACTTACGAGCGAGTTAAATGATAAGATTTATGAATTGCCTAAAAGGATAAGATAACGACGACTTATAATAGTTCTATCTAATATGAAGCCTAGATCTTAGACATTGTTAAATGTATTATTAAATTTTCTGCTATGTAACTTACATTTGAGAATTGAGAAACTGTACAATGATTTTATTAATTGATAATTGAGTGACTATACTAATAATGCGTTTTGATATCTATGTTCTTTCTTGATTCAGTAACAAAATATGACAAAACAGATTGCTGTGTTAAAGAGGTACTACGTATGTGTAATGGCAAAATGAAAAGTAACTCTTCTTAAAAGTTACATTTATTTAAAACGTCTTGTCGCATCTTAAGAAACTAGTCAAACCTCTATTCGCAACTAAAAGTACCAGGCGAGCAGAACCATCGGAGAGTTAACTGCGACGTACGTTCAATAAAGGCGGCGACACATAGTCGTGCACCGGGAGGGGTAACGCGTGGTTCCAACTACGGGGTGACCCGGGTAACGCCCAAGGGATAGCGTGGGAAGACGGTGCCATTAAGTTTCTGTGGGTTATGCGTTCTGAAGTTTCGATGACAGGTTTATGGTAATGGTTAAGATAAGTGGTTGGGTGTATGTGTAATAAAACGCATTTTCCATAGAATGTGAGGTAGTTACTACGTTTCAAAAATTCAGACTTAAACGATGCAAAAGAATATTGTAACTATGAGGTTTTGTAATACAATTTATTTTCGAGGAGGCAGCTGTATAGTAGAAGTCTGCTAATGATTTAGGATTTTTCACTGATGTCAACAAATAAGTCACTTGAAATAGTTGTAAAATCAATTTGATTAATGGTAGATAAATAATATATCTAGAATGGTTATCTGATAAAATTGTAAAACATGAAGTATTGTGAAGTATTTAAATATTTTTAATGTGTTAATAAACATTGATGTAAAAATATTGTAAGTGTAGAAACGCCTATATGCTTGTAACCATAATATTTTACTAGTAAACAAGTTAAACTATTCCATTACTACGACTAGGAAAACAAAACTATAACACAACTAAAAGTACCAGGCTCGCATAACCGTATAGGAGATTACTCAGACGAGTAAAGGCGGCGCCCCACCGTCGTGTTTCGAACTTGGTAAGGCTGGCGCCCTACTGTCGAAGGCATATTGCCACATTGAATGAAAATGTACTTATCGATATCATAACTCTTATGGAAATGTAATAGGGTTTACTATTGAATGATTGTAAATACATGTGCAGTCTTATGGCTCTGCTTGAGGGGACCGCCTCTAATCTCAATCTTTATGTTTACTTTAAATCCAATGTTGTTATTGTTAGACGTCCCGTCGTGGGGTTTGACGATAAGGGTTATTATATTGGGGTAGTAGAAATATCCCTGACAAAGTATTTCTAAATGGCTAAGGGTTGGTATAAAGTTTAAAGTAAAATGGACTGTTTATTATTATTTATCCACACAATATGGTCTATTGTGTGGATAAATAATAATTAATTCGTCGAATTGAAAGCGATGTATGGAAATAGCAGATTTTCTGTAGAAATGTATAAAAATGTAAATTCTGCAATTAGGGGATGAGTTTAATTATGCAATTCATCAATCAATAAATTTTATTACTGTATTAATGTAAGTAGGTAATATAATATACCCATTTTAGTTTTATAATTGGATTTATTAAACATGTTGTTGTTATGTTTTGGTCTAGAACTGTAAGTAAACTTGAATTAATAAAATTAATTTCATTGCTTTTGGTTCTAGTAAAAGTCTGAAAAAAATGTCTTTCTCTTCGAATTTTCATGACTACGTGAAAAATGGTACTACACGATTATACGAGCGGCCCGTAGTATGCGATGCAGTTTCCTGGCTTGCATCCAAATTGCATACGATCACTTAAGTGGATTTGGTCTTATTAAGACTTCGGACTTACCCTACATTTATAAGCTGTCTTGCTTTTAGAGTCAAAGAATGGGTAACATAAAATATACTTTGGAAATGGAGATAAGAGGGGTTCATTGATTCATTAATTTATTCATTTATTGTATGTCACAAATTTGGGGGTAAAAGGCTGGTAGCGTACTTGTGACTCCACTGGGTGTTGCAAGTCAATGAAGCCGTCCCGAAACGAATGAGAATATTCCTTTCGCATTCAAACAAAGGTGACACATAGCGCTTATGAAAGGGAGGGAATTACAATAAACACGGTAACTAAAAAATAGGTAGATGACCACACTGGACACGTGCTCTGGCAAAGGCCTTTCTACCCGTTGCAGCGTTTTCGATGCTAGGGTCTATCCATCGCTTTCTAGGCCTACCATGCTGCGTGGTCTTTTTATCTCTATAATGTAGGTACGTAAGCCACAGGTTAGGTTAGGTTAGCTCGCAAGAGATTTTCAAGATTTTTTTGCTCGTCACTTCTCTTTATTCGTTTAGTTGAGTTTAGTCAGTATTTATAATCTCAAAAATATTGGTTAGGTTAGGTTATCTTAGAACAGTGACGGGCTCAAAAAATCTTGAACTTCTCAGGCGAGTTTTGCCCTAACCCGAGTCACAGTAGTCCATTCTTTTAATAGTTAGGTGTCAAATTCGCCTGGTCTCTTCATTTCTATATATGTACCTAGTTATAGTCCCTCAATAATGTTGCAACGACAGCTGTGTACCAGGATATTATAAGCGCGAGAACTCGAAATACAGTCGACTCTACGCGAACAAACAGCTACGTATGTAGCTGTTCAGTTGTTTACATTTCATAGAGAAGTTCAATGCACGCTTACAATTCGTGGACATTGCCTTTTCTAGTGAGTTAGTAAAATCTATATGGCGTAAACTAGTAGAGACTTATACGCTACGATGGTTTTTATAATATTTCTCTCTACATGACAACCAAATACTCGCAATAATATTTTGTTTATTTAGCAGGTATGAGCCTACTGAACTCTCTATAGTAAATTGTAGAATTAATGGCCTTCTACATTATCAAAATTGTCAACATTGGTGCAGAGTTTTAAGTACTAGGAGAGCAGAATATATAAAGTAGTAGTGTAAGCCTAAGATCCCACAAATCGATTGTGCATGTCAATATTTTTTTTATGAATTTAACGATGAGGCGTGTTTATTTAATATATTAGGGACACGTTGCCAAAAAAAATGGCCTATTCTGGGACTAATCACTGCGCCATTGAGGCAGTCTATGTTTGTAATTCTTAAGTACCAGTACTTAATTAGTTATTTGTGTGCGCCGACGTATAGCCTAACTACTGGGCGATTTTCATTGTGCAAATTTTGATGATCTAATATGCTTAAGGGGCTTTACTTCGTGTTATACCTCGATTTACGAAAGATGACCACAGCACGCGTAGACGATCGTCATTTAAGGTCATCTTTCGTGACCTGTACATAATATGAGAGCTTCGCGATTAAAAATACTAAAATTTAACGGTCCATTGTGCTATGAATTTATTTGTATGAATTCTTGTGTACGCCGACGGCACTAGTACCAAGGCGGCAGAAACTAGTGGTAATATGCGACGCGGCGACCAGTAGAGCGGTAGAGCTGGTAGAGCTCCTGTTTGCTCTCACACTAATAAACACTATCGGAGGGGCGGGAGAAGCTTATTTAATGGCGTTGGGCCACGAAGTGTTAACAATCAATACCATGTTCACTCGAACTAGCGGAAAGATCCATTGACACGATTATTCGCTTGAGATTGTCAAAACTATTAAGGGGCTACACGAATGAAACTAGCGCCGCCAACCTATTTACTGTGATTGTGGCGAAAATACGAATATTTTTTAAGAAAGCAAAACATTACAGACTTAGATCCAAGTAAATTGGATTTTTCAAGATGCAATACAATATTTCTAAGACGCGACAAGTAACAATGTTGTTAATTATTGCTAAAAACGGCCACTTTCACGCTAGTTTCATTCGAATAGCCCCTTAAGTACTGACCATAAAGTAAAATGATAGTCCTACGGACTTCAACAGTGGCTGGTGTGGGCTGGATGCGAGTGGCCGAGCTGGTGGCGTGCATTAGGGGAGACCTATGTCCAGCAGCGGACGAGTGTGGGCTGCTGATGATGAGAAAATCATTTGTTATTGCCTTTTAAAATGCTTTTGGGTCTTACGACGTTAAAGAATATACAGACGTCCCAACACGACCGTCCTCCGACTCTATGGCCCAACTTAATGATAGAGCCGGCCAACATTAAGCGTGGTTTATTTTACCGGGAACGCTACTCGGGGAGGATTTATAAGGGATTCGGGATATTTTCATAGTAAACATCTATCCCGGATGTGAGGGTAATTAAAAAATAATATTTCGACTCTTTGCTGACATTTAAGCCTAATTGAATTTGGCTGATTGGGTTACTGTGAGAACTGTACATAGAGACATTATTACTTTATAAACAAAGGGTGAGTATAGATGCGATTATACATTGGGGAAAACGATTTACTGGAGTAAACGCCGAGTCTCTATTTTATTGGAATGTTTATCGAAGCCAACCAGCTCTAACATTTCTATGGTACAGTCAATTACACATTCAGGTTACCACAATCTGTCAAATTTGCTCAATTAATATTCGAAATTACTAGAAGGTGTGTATCTGTGAACATTTACATTCCCTTAAACGTTCTACTTATCGTTAAAAACACCGTTAAATTATTCTATGATTTTTCTAATGGTGCTAATTTATTATTATATTGCATGACTTGCAAAGGCCCTGAAAGGGGATCAAACGAAAACAAATGAAGTAAAACTTTATTAATATTGATCTCAGAGATGCGGGCAACATTATAACTTTGAGATGGACTGGTCAGATTCGACTAATTCGAGTCATTTGTCGGGACAGGAGGGGACCCGACATCCATCTAGTTTCATAGTTGGAGTTGCATAATAGGAAGTTGAAAGGGGTCACCGTTGTTTGAAACTTGAGCGATTAAAACATTCAGCCTCACTTTCTATAGATAACTGTAATGGATTACAGTCTACATAGTTATCTATAGGCTCTATCTGTGAATATTTACATCCCTTAAACCACATGTTCTGCCCATCATTTTGAAACAATATTTGTTTTAACTTTTTCGAAATTTGTCGAAAAATATAGCGACTCTCCATGCAAAATGATCATGTCACGTGACCGACTTTATAATATGTTTGTTTTTTTATGCGAATTTCTAAAAGTGATTTTGGGTGAACCCTACTTTCTGTAATATTATAACGAATAAGTTATTTCATTGCTTGAAGAATAAATTCCACTTATTTATTTGTATGAAATTCTTTCTTAAATAAAACAATAACTGTATGGATGTAGCTTCATGTTTTAATTAAAAGTTATCATCACATTACGTAATAATTTATGTTCAAATGTCATGTTAATTCATATAATATTTACAAAATCAACTATAACTAAATATAAATTTATTCTTAAACTATAAAAATATACAAATAAAGTTAGTCATAAAATGGTGTAACCCTGATTTTATCGGATTAATTAAGAATCTTATACAAAGGTTTTTCTTTTACTTCAGTAAACATTATTAATTTTGTACTAAATTGTTTATTTAAAAATTAAAATGCATATTCATCCATTTTAAAATTATCAAGCACTTTCGATAACTTTAACAAATGGTGTAACAATATAAAAATCATCATCATCATTTGTCATGCATGCATTTTAAAAACCTTTTATCGAAAAAGGTAACATAATAATTGTAATATAATTCCATATTTTACTGCACAGTGGTCAAAAGTTGATTCCACCCTGATACATACGTTCATAATGCTCTTATTCAAAAATCTTTTTTTTTCCGAAATTCAGTTTCCATAATGAGTAATAAAGGTCTTTATTATTATCTCCAGCGCAGCGCCACGACAGTAGTGACAAGTGACGTCAGCAAGATGGCGACGAAGCTGGTGACGTCATAGCTCCTGTGCGCCGCGTTGTAGAATCCGCCATAGACCTGCAGGCCCGCCGTCTCGATGCTGCAATAAGGAAAACAATACGTAAGGAACTGGCGTCAAGGGGATCAAAGGTTCGATAATAAAATGTAATAATTAATTGGAAACGTGGAATGTGGGCAAAGTATTTCCGCAGATTATAAACATGAGTCTGCATAAGGTTTACAAATGACTTGCGGTCATCACCAAGCAAGTAGTAGCTTGTATTAATGTTTCCAAAAACATAATTCGATTGGCGACCAGTGTGTCGGGCTGCTTCTCTTCCATTCGGAAAATAAATCATGGTTCATTTGTCGTCTCTAATGATGGTTGAAGATGGTCAGGTTTGTACTTCATTGGAAGTCTTAAAATATGGAAAAATCCTACCTACCGAGACCTACTTATGTCCAACAGTGGACGAGTGTGAGGTATTGTATATTTTAAGATTCTTATGTTAATTCCAGCAGAATATTTGATTTAAGGACTGTCACAAAAGTGTGATCTCGAAAAATGACTTAAACATGTTTGTAGTTATTTTCATATTGCGCTGTCAACGTCCGTCGAATTGAATTTCTCCCCAAAATATTAACTCCTTAATGGGCAATAAGTATAAATAAATACAATGATTTTGAAGCATATCTCCAACACAGAATATGGTGTCTAACCTATAACACCTAAGGTGTCGACAGAGCCCCATAAAGGGTTAAATCAGCCAGTTACCTGAACTTGCAATAGTCTCCATCGTAACTCCACCCGAGGTACTCGCCAGTCCTCAAGTTCTCGCTCCGCAGCCAGTCCTCGAGCGGCCTGAAGTAGTCTCTAAGAGCTTCGCCGTTGAGTCTACTTTCGCCTATCGTCTCTTGCAGGATCTGGGACCAGGGCGCCGAGGATCCTCGTTCCATGATGCGACTGTGGAAGAAAATGTACATAGAGACATTATTACTTTATAAACAAAGGGTATAGATGCGATTTATCGTTGGGGACAACGGTGTCTGGAGTGAACGCTGCGTCTCTAATTTATTGGAGTGTTGATCGAACTACGACACCTCGTATGGAAGGAGCGTTTTTATCTACTAAGCTCTATCACTTCTATGGTACAGAATATGAAACCAGGTGCAAAAAAAAAAAGTAAAAAAACTAAAACCCAACTACGACAAAAAACGACGCTGAAAAGTCATAAACAAGCCTTCGTTGTCAATTTACAATAATATCATACACTACTATTTTGAAGTATGCAATATTCACTATGTAGAGATAAATTTTCAGTTTGGAAATCCGCAGTCACACGTTGTAAAAGTGCTACGGTAGGTAGGTAGGTATATGAACGTGTGACTACGCCTTTCCAAACATGAAAATTTATCTCTACATAGTGAATATTGCATACTTGAAAATAGTATTGTATGATATTATTGTAAATTGACACGAAGGCTTGTTTTTATACTTTTTCAGCGTCGTTTTTGTCGTAGTTGGGTTTTAGTTTTTTTACTTTTTTTTATTTGTACTATTTTGGTGTCGAAATATTAACAACAACATTGTATTAATTGAATAAATGAACTAAAAACTAGCGCGTAAAAACGCGCGTGGTTCGTAGCACGTATAGCAACACGGTTTCCCCGTATGAAGCTCCCAGTATTTCGTAGTCGCGACGCAAATTTGCGTCGATGGCAACAAATGGGTCATGAATTAGTGAATTAGATCGTTACTTTTAAATAGATTGGATGTAACATAATATTAAGTGGACCTGGGAAGATTTCTTAATCGATCTAATTCTGCTAACGACCGACTGTCATGTGGATTTTTAAGTAGTCCGTTAATATTTGCTATTATGGATGCGTCGTCAAATTGTATGAGAACAGCGCTTGGCTGTTCTCCCTGTTCCAACTGATCGCGCCGAAGAGCTGGCCATTCGAAGGCCTTCACCACTCCCATCGCTCCGTTTACCAAGCCCTGGTTTACATTCAAATTTCTTCGAAGCATTACTCTGGAGCCGATACCCAGTTCGATGCTGCTTGTATTTATAACTCATTTATTTTCTTACACTAGATTTACTAACCTAACTTAGACTAAATAATTTAAATGTAAGTTGAATAAGGTTAAATATACTTTTATGTTAATATACTTATAAACCAATGCTTATTATACTACTACTTACTAGACTATAATTACACCTGTTACTATTGGTACAATACCAGCAATATTTTATTTATTTATTTATTTAATTCGACAATATTTTAACAGTATATCGAAGTAGGATGGCTGTGGTTGCTTCCCTGCGTTACCGGGTACACAACGACACAACGAATAGGCAGATAGATACACATGCACATATAACAACATAAGCCCGAAGGCATATAGTTCAGAGGAGTCTTTATGGGAGTTTTAGCCAGTTATCAAACTGTTTCCGCCTTCACCGCGTGGAGGGTACTCCCAGCTTATGTCGTTTTCATTAGTTCATTAATATTCTATTAACGTTCACATTACATAAAACGATTCACAGTTCCCCTGATCCGCACATTACTTTTTTTCAGTACAATGTGAGATATTTTACTAGTCCGCAAACTACGGTCAGCGCTACACGTTTCGTGCTGCGATCAGTAATGATTTTGCGTTAATACAGAAGCCGGCAGGGGGCAATACTAAATTGGTGACAAGCTTTATAGCTCCTAAGGATTCTGCAGTGGTTTTGTTCTGATAAGTAGTAAAGAAGCTATGGATGAAAAGATTCAGCCCATGATACAGGCAAAGTCACATGCAAATGCTAGTAATACATATATATTCAAAATGTACAAGTAAAGCGCTATTAAATGATACCAAACCGGCCTATTTATCATAACTTTATTTTTTACTCCGTTTGTTTTGTCCGCTAGAGGGCGCCACATTAGATTTTGTGAAACTTCATATAGCCTATAACCAGCGGACGATTAAGACGCTTATAATGTATGTCATATGTCCGAATTCTGATAAGTAGTTTAGAAGTTACGTGGAAACAGATGAACATACATACATACATAACATACATACATACATACATACATACATAGCCTGTCCAAATCATAACCCTCCTTTTGCTTTGCCGTAGTCGGGTAAAAATGCTGACCCAATGGCGTATTTAGTATCTAGTGACAGTCCAAGGTTTGTGGGTTTGATTCGTGCTTTGGAGAAACATTCGTGTAGGTAATGTAATCTTGTGTTTTAATGAGATAGAGAGGCAAATGAGCAAGCGGGTCACCTGATGGTAAGTGATCACGGCCGCCTAAGGACATTAGCCACACCACATTGGATAATGTGTTTTAGTTTTTTTTTTGTTACTTTATTTTATTCTGATAGATCCCCCATAACAAACATATTTAAGCTTTGTGTCAGTTCGATGTACGTAACGACACACATGAAAGTATACGAAACTGTCAAATTTCTTTATCCAACTCTCATCTCATTGTCATACTCATTTGGTTGAATATAAATTGAGGAAATTTTACAGTTTGTGGTAACCTGATGTGTGGCTGCTTGTACTTACAAATTGTATCTGTGAACATTTACATTACATTAATCACGTTTTCTACGTATCGTTACAAACACCATTAATTATTCTATGATTTTCTAATGGTATTATTTATTATTATATTGCGTGACTTGCAAAGATCCTGAAAGGGGATCAAACGAAAACAAATTAAGTAAAACTTTATTAATATTGATCTCAGAGATGCGGGCAGCATTATAACTTTGAGATGGACTGGTCAGATTCGACTAATTCGAGTCATTTGTCGGGACAGGAGGGGACCCGACATTCATCTAGTTTCATAGTTGGAGTTGCATAATAGGAAGTTGAAAGGGGTCACCGTTGTTTGAAACTTGGGCGATTAAAACATTCAGCCTCACTTTCTATAGATGATTGTTGTGGATTAGGGTCTACATAGTTATCTATAGGCATTTACATCCCTTAAACCACATATTCTGGCCCGTCCATTTTGAACAATATTTGTTTTCGACGGACATTGCAATCGTAAACAGAGGTTTGCGCGCATTAGGCAACTCTTGCGACGACGACTCCACATGCACATCGATCAACCGTACCCTCTACTAATAAGGTACATTATTGATTGATATTCGAAGAGCTTCCAACTGAACAATATTGCTGTTACAAAGTTAACAATGTAGTTAAGTTGGACTTAATTTTGAGAGCAATAAGGATGGTTTTGGTATGTTTAGGTAGGGGTGAGTTGGTGTTGGTAGGACATATTGTGGAACGTTGCGATGGACTGGTTAGTTATCTAATAGGCGAATGAAGGATTAGACAACATGGTATTGGCGTCTATTATTAGCAAATTGATTTGTTGCAACAGGGTGAAACTTGTGGTTTTTAACCTTCGATACTACATCCTTATTTGAATTTTGTAATTATATCCTTTAAGGTCTATAAGAATAATGGGTTAAAAGTGATAAACTAAGAATGATTTTTGAGTTTTAGTTTTAATCTAAGTACGTACAGCCACAC